>CM020518.1:13162500-13745000 GCA_009823395.1 Thamnaconus septentrionalis
AAAAGGAGGCGGCTTTCGTAAAAGACACCGAAATAAGTCCTCAAAAGCGGCGCATGCGGTTGTCGCCACTTTCGTCAAAGCCAATTCAGGAGGCAAAACGCTTCCATATGGCCGCTGGACCGAGTGTGAGATGTGGCTGTCAGCGAGGTGGGGCTTCCCCCGGCTGCCTCTGCCAATCGCTGAAGATAATGATGCCACTTAATGGTCCTTTTAAAACACTTGCACTTACCCAAACACTGAGTTTAAGGGGAGACTGTTGCAACAGAGGTGGAGTCTGACGTTAGCAAACCTCCTCAAGCAGCCTTGAACGAATCAATAAAATTCAAACATGGTTTCTAATAAATATGATAAAACCTCAAAAGAAGAAGAAATGATGAGATCAAAATGGAAGTAAATGCACCAGATCGGCCACAGACCTCTGACCTTTGCACAGGAACGGGTTAAAACCGAGCTTCCCGAGCCGAGGAACTCCAACTCCGCCGTTTCTGGATTTGGTCTTTGTCACATCGCTTCTTTTTAAGCAAAGCATTCCTCCGGCCTTGTGTCGAGTGTGACTAAACTGGGACATCGCACTCCAATTATCCCGGCCTAGTGGCCGTTCCCGCGGACGCTGCGTCACCCTCTATTAATTGGCTGCACCTGTCTCTTGTCATCGGTCATAACCCAACGCGTTCGCGGGAAAAGGTTGCGAGATCAAGGAAGTGTGCCGGCGCTGCCTTTGTGCAGAAAACTCCCTGAGATAATCCAGTTCTTGGCAGCGGGCTTGTGTATGTTTTGGAGCTGCCAGGTTTACACATCGCTGGCCCACTGTATGGGGCACTGGCTGACTGGAAACAGTTCCAGACGGCGATGCGTGTCTGGGGAGGAAAGGGGGTCGAGGCTTTTCAGAGATGATTTCTTTTTTTTTTCTCTCTCTCTGGAAAGCAGCAGAACAGAACACCAGCTGGACTGCGGTCAAGGTCCGCATCAGTGAAAATAACCTGTTTACTGTAAGAAACACCAAAGAAACAAAGATCTCGGCGGCTGCGAGGCAGATGAGCCGCTCCTCCAGGAGACGGGACTCGCCTCGGCCCGCGTTCGCTCCGGGAATCGCTTTGCAAAGTCATGCAAATTCCTGCGTTAAGGACGGATTCCTCCACTCACACGGCTCGCAAGTTCTCCTTGGCTCCCGACCAAACCATGGAGCGCCCCCCGAGGGCAGTTCACCCAGACGTTTTGTTATTCTTGCACATTCATCCACATCACTTGCTCAGTCAATAGACTGGTAGCGGAGGGAAGCTGCCTCTGCCGTCCCTGAGGGACACTTAATAGTCCAAAAAAAAAAGGGGGGGGGGGAGAGAGACTGCTGAATTTCAATTGAAATTTTATGCAAATTTATTGTGGTCGCGCCGTATATTTAAACTTGTTTTAAATAGTTTGACTGTCAGTCATGGGGTTTTTTTTTTTTTTGGAAGGTTAATGGGAATTGGGATAAAAAGGAAATTGATCTCCACCAGGCAAGTATATGTACATTTTGAAAAGTAATTAAATATTTGATGAACCATACAGTCGCCACTGGACTATTTTTAAGGTTGTCAAATTCCTGCGCGGCCTCAGACTCCGGCCAGACACTGGGGTATTAAATGCAGGGCTCTGAATCATGAGCGAGTTCTTGGTGTCCTGCCAATCACTTCATATGCTTTCTTTATGAAAAGTTAATCATCCACAGCTCCCTGGGTTTCACTTTTTTTTTTTCTAATTTTTCTGACAGAGTGACAGTAGCTGGCGGCGGGCCCCCATCCCACCCAAAATAGACCCAGGCCATTTGGACTGGAAGGGATTCGCCAAAAAAAAAAACAAACACTTCATGCGCAGATCTTCACCAGTTTAGGGCGACTGAGCTGCGTTTCGGCCTGTTTGCCTCAGTAGACATCGCCGCTTTTTCATTTTCTTTGAGAAATTGCAAAAAAAAAAATACACCAAAAGAACCCAGCGCGGCTTGCCATGCTGGTGTCCAGTTGTGCTTCCCAGCAGCTGTTAGCGCAGTTAGCGGAGGTAATCCTCGCGCAGCAGCTGGTTCGCTTGGGTTCCAACAGCTCATCCTTCTCGCCAACCTCGGACAGGAAGCGCCTCAGCCGTTTCCCCGGATGGCACCGCATTCTATAAACAGTCAGCGCGGACCAAAATGAGCAACAGCCGAGCTGCCGTTGATGAGATTAGCATAAGTGCTGCATTTCATTTAGAAAGCACCGAAGGCTTTTTCCCGCTGGAAAACGTGTTCCTGCTTCGCCGTCCACCGTCTTTGGTGGCGACTTCAGCTTCAGCCATGTTTGGACTTGCGTGAAATACATCAGAATAATTTAGGGAGCAATTTAATTTAGGCAGCAGGGATGAGCTCAGTCGGAGCCTCCACGTTTAGGGCTGGACGTGCAACTGATGTCTAGTGTTTGTGTTACAGTGTCCACAACAAATGGCATATTAACGCAATGGATGAACGTGGCAACTGAGCATGTTTGAGTTCCTCCAAAAGCATGACTGTGTTCTGTTTTTGGTTCCTTGTGTTTCAAGAAACGTCTAAGTAACATTTTACACTGTTTAACGGCAAAAATGGTGACATTTCCAGTTGTAGAAGTAGTGAGGGGTAATTTGGAAGCGTCATAAAGGCTCTAATAAAGAGGCCAACAACTAAAGGATGACTTTCTTTTTACTCTTTTTGAATACAATACACCAAAAATAATCAAATAAACCAATACCTAAACTTTCATTTTAAAATTAAAAACCTACCTAAGCACTCGACTTCAGAAAATGTGATGTCGTTTTTTTCCCCGAGCCCCTTCAAATCCTCTTCCCGCGCTCCCGTGAAGAAACACAATAATTTGTAGTGCCGCGATGACTTGGGTCTTGGGAGGAATTTCTGAAAGCCCCAAGGTGTGTCTTAACAGGTGTTGTTGGGGCTTTTCCCCGTCGTCCCCGGGCCCCTTTTTTCTTTTTTGGCATCAGCGCCGCGGAACCAATTGTTTGGCTGTTGCTCGGATACGGCTCCTTGTTTGCCAAATGGCGGCAAGTCAAGGCAGGCACCCAACGATCACCCAGTGCAAAAAGCGCTCCTCGCTGGAGAATATATGCATAAACTCCCTGTGAGGTGAACGCGCTGGTTGACAGCTGCTTTAACTCAAATGAAAGTTATTACACAGAGGGCACAAGAGGATCTGACCAAAAAAAAAAAAAAAAACTTCAAATAGTTTCATATTTTGAAGACGTGGAGGTACTGATTTGCGCTATATTGACAATACAGTCCAAAAATCCAAGTCTGCAACCACTTTTGACTTAAGACAGATACAGCATGTAAAATGTCCCTTTAGGACCTTATAAAAAAAACCTTGCAAGTCAAACCTCTGCAGTGATGATGATATATATTTATCATAAATTATTTCACAATAAAAGTCACCTGGTTTGTGGGCGACCAAAGAACAGGAGGGAAAGGAAGAAGAAATAACTTACTAGTTGGACTAAATAACTTAATGGCCTGGAATAAGCAGTGGTTTGCCCCCAAAAAAAAAAAAAATAAATATCAGTGCCAAAATGAACACATTTTATATAAAATCAGAAATATGATTGCACAGCTGTGCCTACTTTTGCTTTGAAACATCAGTAATGTCAGTCCGCGCATGATAATAAATGAAGTGTTTTAAAGGAGACTTCCTCACCCTGGCCAAGCATGACCCAGCCAACCAGTTTTGGTCATGGCAGCTTATTTTTGAATCACAAGCTGCATACACACACACACATAGTTTTTTTTTTTCTCCTCTCCAAGAAAGAAAAGTCGACAAACAACTGTGTGTCTGACTGATTCCTCGTGTGTCCTCCGGAGCAGCAGGGAAATAATGAGGAAAGAGACATTACATCAGGACAGCCACGGCCGTTTTAGGGGAACCTATCATGTTTTTCCTCATTTTCCCTCTCACCCCCTCACCTCCCGCCCCGACACCACCGTCATATTGGGTTTCGGCGCTGAATGCTTACGCTAAACGCGGCCAAGCTTTCGAATAATGAGGTTTGGGTAGGAAAAGTAATCCCTCTTAGCAGAAAGCTAAGCTAACTTTCCGACGCCGGTTGCCAGATGACAAAAGATTGTGGTGATTCTCTTTGTTGCCCGTGCGCAGTTTTTTGCACTGAGGCTGCGTAGCTGCTTAACTGCTGCATGCAGCTGTGGCTGCAGTTCACCAGTCGTGAAGGTGATGACACTCTCAGCTCAGTTCCTGGCATGAAAAACCTCACACAAGTTTGTTTGAGTCTTTGACTTTTGGTGTCTTCACACCAAACCATCCGCCTTTCTTACAAAGTAATCAGGGTGACGTATTTCAAACCCCAAATGTTCAACAATGCTGTGCTACACGCCAGATACAGGTCCCTCCATTGGTTACTCATGCTGCGCTCACACCAAATGTGGTTATGCGGCCAAACCCAACAGGGTTGCCATGTCGCGTAGCGTGTGACGTGTAAAGATTTCCGAAAGATGCGATTGGCAGCCGCAGTGGCCAAGAAAAGGTCGAGTGGAGCTAAATTTGGATGCCGTCTTCAGCATCTTAGGAGCGAAGCTTAAAAGTGGATGGAACACGGTGCGGTTGCTGCAATGCCAGATTTGGCATGAACCCCAGGGTTTGAAGGGATGAGTGCTAAAACAATCTTTGTCAGATGGTACAACCACAGTCGGACTTAACCATTATTTAGAATCCCAAGATCCAGTAATGGCAGCATAGACTTGCAATCCTGCAGATGAACGCAGGTGAAATGAATGAAGAAGTAACTGCGAAAGTGAAGAAAACTAGTTCAACTGAAATGGTTTTGAGGTTCTTTTTGGCTTTTGTCACATTAAAACTCAGAAAAAGATGAATGTAAGGGGAGGAAAGGAAGTAATTCAAGTGTTTGGTCTGGAGATTCTTCTCATGGCTTCAAGTCAGAGATTGTGCAACTTACCTGTGCCTGCAGACAAAAGCAGAAAAAAAAATCTTTGTGTTTTCACCACGACCATGAAGGAAGTGGACTTATTTTTTTTCCTCCAGGAATCTGCTCCAGGAGGAGCAGATTCTAGGAAGCTAAAAAATCTCAAACAATCCTAATTGTTGTTGACTTTTCATTTTGAAACGGTGTAATATCTTTGAGAGGCATTTATCTCACCAACATCTGTGTTTACACTAGTCTGGAGATGTGGCCTGAAGATCCAGGCAATAGAGTGTTAGTTTTTTTTTTTTCGTGACTCGCTCTTTGTTTAGATCTGTTGCCGTGTTTTTTTGATTCTCCGTAACTGACGTCCCCATGTCGAATCCCACCCCGTCTCTCCCCCTCGCAGCGAGGAGCTTCGGAAGGAGGCGCGGCAGCTGAAGAAGGAGCTGCAGGCCATAAAGCAGAGGAAGGAGGAAGGTTCCAAGCCCGCCGTGGAAAACGACCAGGAAGGTAAACGGAAGCAGCTTTTGTTCCGCCGCGTCGCCTGACGGCATCCGTGACACTGCCGTCCTACGAGGTGCATTTTAAGTAAAGCTGCAGAACAGCCCTGCCCTTTTTATTTATTCCCCCCCGAGGGTCCGCATTGTCACAGAAAATGTGATTGTGGGGCCACCGTCGCTGCTCGCTGTGTGTGAGTCAGACCCCCCGGCAGCCTTCCCTCCCTCGCCGTGTCGTAATGCCGTCAATCTCGTTGCGCCGATGGTGAAACACAGTTTTTCTGAATCGATCCCAAAACCGCTCAGGACCCCCCCGGCGCGGTCGTAGCTCCAGACTTGCGTGAATGTTGTTGTTGTGCAACAAAACAAAACAATTTGTGCGTATGTCTGTGTGTGTGTGTGTGTGTGTGTGTGTGTCTGTGTGGGTGGGGGGTTCAGCGGGAGGCGGCTTAACCACAACAGTTTTCCTGGAACTTATTGAAACACGCGTCTCCCAACCAACACTCCCCGGGTTGTACCCCCCGCAAAGACTCTGCTCTGCTGGTTCCCAATTTAAAGGTCCAGTGTGTAAAATGGTAACTGTGGTATTTGGTATATTGGTAAATATACTGTCCCTAAATACACTAATAAAAGTGTATACACATAGTTCAATAAAAGTAACACACACACACACAAACACATATAAGCTAAATGTCCACACCAGGCTTCCTTAGAAATATTTATAGCAAGGCAACTAACTGGGAGCAAGACTCTTGCTCCCAGTTAGTTGCCATCTTGCACCCCAATATTTCTAAGGAAGCCTGGTGTGGACAATCCAGCCCGCCCGGGTGAACACTCGCATCCTCAAATAAACCAACAAGGTATCCAAGTTGGTGTGCGAAGGCCACCGTAGTTCACCGGCAAATTCGGGAGAGGGAGGAGGGGCAGGTGAGAGCTTGATTAGACAACTGGTTCCCCTCTGGTTGCCTTGAAAACACCCAAACATATTTATCAATGTCTCTTGTTCTTTTTTTTTTCCCCTCGAGGCTACAAAATATTCAGCGGCACATTGCGGTCCGCATAGCTGCTGCTGTCCAGTAAGGAAAGCAGTTAATCTGGAAACTAGTAGAGACGTAACACCGGCCGACTGGTTTTCCGAGACTCCAGGCGTTAACGGCGCGGAACTCAATCACCGCGCTGTGCCCTGGAGTTCCGATTAGCTCGGATTCCGTCGGTGGGTCGGCGGTTCGAATGGTTATTTTGCTCCTCCTGGTGTTATCTGCCGGTTGCACGCACACGAGGCTTCTAAAAAAGATCCAGTTATGAACTGGAGTTGGGAGCGTTGGGAACAGCCGCGCATTGTTCCAGCGAGTGGCATCCAGCCGGAGCTCCACCATTATCTCTCAAGGTATTTAAACGGTGCCAGGGACTTTTTTTTTTTTGTTTTTGTACCTCTTTGGCAGCTCCGCCACCGGCTGAAGTTTCTTTTCTTTTCTTTTCTTTTTTTTCCAAACGGTTCCTCATTACATTACCACGCTGGAAGCGAAAGCTAATTCCATTAGATGGAATTTTGTGGATGCGACGGTGGCCAGTGGCCGCTGCAGAGGAGACGGATGTCTGCTCGCAGCGCCGTAAATCTGGGGGCGGGGGGGAAGGGGAGACTTTTCGAGGGCAGAGGAGGAGTAGGAGGAAGAGGAGGAAGAGGCAGCGCGGCGGTCAACCCCGCTACCATCGGAACCGCACGGGCGGACGCGGCCTGGCGAGGCACCGCCGCCTCCGACAGCTAAGCGACATCGGCTGAAGTCGTTGGGCGGGATCCCGCGCTGACCTCACGCTGGCACCGAACCGCCGCCACCAGTTCACAGTCAGTTCAAGCCCGCCTGAGGCCGCTGGTTTGTCATCGTCGCGGCCGTGCGCACGTGCACACAGGCCCTCGACTTCCCACATTTTGGAAAAACGGTAGCGCCATCTATCCAAAGTGGACGGCATGGCGGCCCCTCCTCTTTTGCCAGCCCTTAATTCCAAGCGTGATTGGTCCATCGCTTTAGTTGAGCTGCTAGTTGAGATTTATACGGATGGGAGTTTTCTATTGAAGTCCATCCATCCGTCCATTTTCAATACCCGCTTCTTCACCTACAAACAATTCCAATTCACTTCACGTGCATGTTTATGGACTGCGGGAGGAAGCCGGAGGACTCGGGGAGAACACGCACACTCCACAAGGCAAGGTCCCACGATTCGAACCCATGACCTTCTTGCTGTGGGGCGGCAGCGCTTACTAACACTGCGACCTCTGTTGAAGTCACGCAGGTCATATATTATTTTTAGTACTACATCGAACAAACGGCAGATTTCTTTTGTACTTATTTGGGCTGAATCTTGTAGTCTTTGCGATGACTTGCTGCAGGGTTTCAGTTTGAAACGCTCATTATTCTCCCATCAGAAGGAGCTTATAGAACACAGTAACTTTTTGCCGTCTGCAACAAGAAAGTTCAACTCTGTCCCCCGCGGTCACCATTCCGTGAGGAGTTTGCACGTTTTCCATGCGTCTGCGTGGACTCACCCCAGGTCCTCTGGCTCACCTCACGCGGCCCGCCGAAACGTGCACCGCAGACAACCTGGCAATTCTGAATCACCTGTAGGCGTGGACGGTTGTTTGTCTCTCGGTGGCCCTGCCATGAACTCGCGAATCATCCCAGGGCGTGACCCCCACCTTGGCTCCAAGACTGCTGGGATAGGCTCCTGACATGTCACTTTCACCTGGGCAGCATCGGTTCAAACGAGTTTAAGGCTTTGCGAGAAGAAGATGCAGATTCGATTGGTCGGCTCAACGGCGATCAGATCGGGCACGGCAGACTGTCTCAAAAAAAAAAAAAAAAGTCATTTCGTGTTGAGCTCTCATATCAGGATGACCTCTTGGCGGAGCTCTGGATGAATGGAAGACGCACGAATGCATCAAAGTCTGACTTTCTTGCGTGGGATAAACCCACAAGCTCAAGCAGTGAAATGTCCAACTTCACATCCTCCTCGGCCTTTCGGGTGGCCGTTTAAAAAAAAAAAAAAAAAAGAGTTGTCGATTGTTTTATGAACGAGAGGAACCTTTGGAAGAGCCACAACAGTTTGCTGTCGCTGCAGCATCGGCAGCCTGATTTGTAACTGGGCGAAACCCCCCGGTTGACAGGGGAGGGGAGGAATGTAGTTAGAAAGGCCATCAAACTCAAAGATGGTAGTTAGTGACAACAGCTGGAGAAGGTGATGTGTGGTTCCACGTGCGGCACCCGGGGGCGTCATCAGTCAGCATCCAGCGTGTCACAGGCTGCCGCGGGGAGGCCGAGCGGCAGAGGTGACCGGCAGGCTGGAGGGCGATCACTTGTTGGCGCCATAAATCACCAACAACAAGGTTTGGCCCGGGGCTGCAGCGTTGACCTCCATGTTAACACAGCAGGAAGTGGGAAGAAGGGGGGTGCTGGGATCTCCAATGGAGTTATTGTTGGGGTTTTCTTTCTCAAACCTCCAACTATGTCGTCGTAACAATCTCAAAATGTGACCACTTTATTATTGATACATGTTCATTCACGTCAGAGTTTACCGCAAGGCCACTTCTTTTTCCAAATTCTGCTTGAAAATCACCCGGCGTATATAGAACTGCTTGGCATGACAGTTTGTTTTGGAATCCACGAGGGGGCGTATTAAAAAGTTTAACACAGCCTGTGTTCATAATCGAGCCAGATTTTGAAATTGGAATCAGTTTTAAACGTCAGACAGTTGTCACTTCTCTCCATTTTAACTGAGAGGAATTTCTTAACACAAAGGTCACTATATTGTGACCCCAGACTTCAGTGGAGGAGCCTCACAGGATACACGATCCTTATAAAAACAAGTCTTCTCAAGAAGAAAAAAAAGCACACTTAGCCTACTGTTTACAGCCTCCTGCTAAAACAGTTTTAACCTCCTGCTCATAAATGATTCTTTGTCACGCCTTCAAACAAGACATCCACGACACATTTTTAACACCTGCCGGGGAGTGTTGTCAGTAACCCGGCTGGGTCTCTATTAGAGTTTTTCGCAAAATAAAAGCGATATTTCTAAAATTTTGACAAAGTACAATTGCGATTTGCAGGTGTTTCCATTGAATGGTGTAAAGCACATGACGAGAATTCTTGCGGGACGTAATTCTCATAAAATCTCATCCCGCGAGGTTTACGAGAATTACGTTTTTGTTTGTTTATATTTGTTTGCTGTCAAGAATGGTTGTATTTTTTTCTCTTTGATTATTAGTTAAAGATATTCCATCTCCTCCTCTGTCCAAATGTAACGCACCATTTTCACTTGACGTGAACTGGTCGCGTGACCCCGTACTTCACGTCCGGTGACACGTAAATGCGAAAAAAGTGTTTCCAAGACACTTTTGCGATATACCTCTATATCGATACGTCCGAAAAACCATCTCATGACAGCGTCAAAATCTTTTAGCCATATTTGAGAGGTTTTTCGAAATTTAGGTGTTAATGTAAAGGTGTTAGGTGTTAATGGAAAAGAAATAACTTAATGAACCCCTTTAGGCATTGTGGGCCATATCGTTGTGTACTCATTCAACATTTACAACGAGACATCCCAAAAGTGCTGGAACAGCATCTTGCTTTTTCAGTAATAAGCTGCAAGATTAATGCATTCTGCGCCTATGAAACATCAAAACACTCGAGTTCACTTGGTCTCCCAGAAGGCGCTGGCAAGCACAACCGACTCGTTCCCGCGCCGCCTGTCACCCGCCGCCGCACTGGACGCGAGTGAACGCCAAGTGACTGACACGCCGTCGGTGTCACGCCGTGTCTGCCTGGGCTGCTAATGGCTCGCCTGTCACGTAAACTGAAGCCTTCTCTCCTCTAAACACGCAACTTCTTTTTTCCGCTGTCGCATGAATCACAGGAACACAGCCTGCACTTATTAACAATGACACTCTATTATAAATAAACATGAAGGCTGTCGGCTAAAGGGGAAAAAAAAGAAAAGGAAAAAAAGCAGTTTGAAGCCGTTCCACCTGTTGCGGCTCTGAAAAAAAACGAGTGCAATTTAATGGGAAGTCAAAAACAGCGCAGCCCCGACTGACTGGCCTGCACTGTTTGATTTGTGACATCATGTGTTTGGCGCAGGTGAGCGCGCGACACAGCGTCCTTTCAGAGGCAGCCGGGCCCGGCCGGCGTGACATCACACTTTGTTGTGGAAAATTGCAAAAAAAGAAGGTGAGAGACGAGGGAGAGAGAGTGAGAGAGAGAGAGACGGAGGGCAAGTCGGGCCGGCTGGCCGGCAGACTGTGCTCACTGTCTGAGCCGGGAGCTCAGAGAGAAAAAAAAAATCAAACCACCCGTCGGGGACGTCGCACTCGCCGCAGTGGTGGAAAGTTCTTCTTCCAGGCGCCGGCGTCACTCGCTGCGACCCTGCACAGTCCAGACCTTCAACAGCTCCGGCCGTCTAGTTTCTACATTCGCTCTCTCGTGAATGAATGAATCGAAAGTGTCCCGCTAAACCTCCCTGAAGATTTTATGGACGGTGCTAACTTTTATGAACTTCTCCTCCCCCACACCCCCGCACCCCAAGATATTTGCCTTTATTTTGACGGGAAGCAGCTGGAGGAACTGCAAAAAAAAAAAATGGGCGGAACAAGCAGAAGAAACTGAAACTCACACTCGAGCGGCATCGATGCCAATGTTGAGAATGAGTTCCACTTTTGTGTTTTATTGCCCTTTACACCATCAGTTCCATCAGAAGTTGTTTGATAGGTTAAAACTGATGATTTGATTGTGGCTGAATGATGCAGACAGATAAAAATAATTTTTTTTGAATACAAGGCACTGGCCATTGACGAATATTTAGAGAAAGACTGGGCCAAGAGAAGAAAAAATACATTTAGGTGAAACATTAAGTCTGTTGTTATTTTATTCTATTTATGTGTTCGCCTGCAGTGAATCGTGGCGCCATCTACAGGGAATGAATGTTATAATTTAATATGTTTTTTGTCGTGTCTTATAATCCCGAAAGTGATGGGTCCTATTTGGACATGACACAATAATATTTCATTCATTCATTCATTCATCAACACCTGCCCTGATGTGTTGTCTTGTATTGGCCCCAGTGACATCACAAGCAGCTGGATCTCAGAACGGTGGCGTTTTAGCCACCCAATGTCCCGATACCAGTGGGCCAAGCCAAGGATGTAACGAACAAACCCCCGCTTCTGCTGAGTTCACCGGCAGGACAGAGGATAGCCGGCCATTATCGCTACAAAACGTTGGTTAAAAAAAAATAAATGAATTTTTGCACAACGTGGTGCCTCGAAAACACCCTTTGTACCCGACCAGCTGTCCATAAATCACGAGAATGACGACAGAAAAGCCATCAGGTTGTTGACCGCGGCTGAAAAACAGAAACCCTCATCTGGCTCCATTTTCTCACCGATGACGACTTTCTGAAAAGTCATTAAAGCTGCCAAATAGCCCCCCCAAAACGACCCCCCCGCTCCCAATAGCCTGCCGTAATTTGACGGGACAGTTTAAAGGTATTTGCTGCTGCTTTTTTACCAAGCGGGTCCACTTTTAAGCCCTTTCACCTCTTCCCCCCGCGAGGGATTAAAGGAGGCCTCTTCCTCCCCGGGAGTCAGTTACATAAGGTTCGGGTGTAAGGTAGCGCTCCCAATGTAGGTCATCCCTGAAGAAGATTAAGCGAGGGGTTACTAGGTTGGGGCTGGGGTTCACTTTGTCTCCCTGAAGGTTGGCAGCAGCGCCGAGTCCCGCCGGGTTGCGTCGCCCGGAGACCAGACCAGACGGCCGCCCCCCCGTCGCCGCCTCGGCCCTCACCCCTCGCTCCGATTATCTCGTCGTCAGATCGTGATCGACAGCGACTGTCGCTGTCTGACAAGCCTTTTATCTCCGCTCTCTGATCGCGTTGGGCCCACTTTTGGCTGCTCATCAGTCAAGCGCTCAGGCCGCGGGGTGTTTCTCCTCGCCAGCACTTGTCAATTTGGATCATTAGCGCCTCAGTTTTGTCATCTTTTTTATTATTTTTTAATAGCGGTTGACCATGTGGGTTTTCCCGCCGTCCAATTCCGCCACCCACACTTTGTTGTTATTAATAATAGTGAGAACAATAATAAGTTGTATTTCTGAAGTAGTGTGGAAGGATGGAGACGGCGTGCAGAAGCTGTTTTCTCAACGCGACGCCGTGAAAATAAAGCGAGAAGACGAGCATGGGAAGCCTTGTACTTAGAGAATGACAACAAAAATGTGTCTTGGAAATATTGATTGCATGTCAAGTCTCACATTGTGTCAATTATTATTCCCTGGAAATAAGATTTTTTTTTTTTTCGCTGCTGCTGATGAGTAACAGATGAGGCATCCCAGACTCAGTTAGCAGCTGACTAAAAAGCTGCATACTGTAAAGGAAAAGATATATATACACACACACACACATATATATATATATATATATATATCTCTTGCAAGCAGCGTAGCTTCGGATGAGAGACGGCTGAGATTGAAATGGCGGAATGCAAAATGGAGCAAACCGAGTATTTTGTGTCTCTGGTCTCCAGGGGAGAAGAAGCCGTCAAGCGAGGCCGTGGCCGAGTACCTGGAGGGGCGGAAGAAGTACGAAGATCTGCGCAAGCAGAAGCGCAAGAAGGCCTCCGGCAGGGAGGAACAGGTGACCCGCGCTTGATTTTTTTATTTTTTCTGGGAGGAATCAGATGCGAGAAACGTTTGCGCTTTATTGTTGTTCTCGTCGTCTCGGCAGACGCTGGCCCTCCTCAACCAGTTCAAGACCAAGCTGACCTCGGCCATCAGCGAAGCTCCCGAGCAGGAGGCGGAGAACCAGGAGGAGGAAGAAGAGGAGGACAACGACAGAGGATGGTGAGTTTCACCCTGGACGGAAGCACGTCGAAGCAGGGCTGTGCGATTAATCGATTTTAAAATCGAAATCAGATTTTTTTTTTTTTTTTTAGTCAAGACAATGTTAAAAAAAAGAAAATCGGAAAATCGATTTTCCTCTCATGTTTACGAGCTGTGCGCCGCTATGCTACCGTAGTCCTCCCCACCCCTTGAGAAGCTGCTACGCCCACACCTCTGTTAGCATGTCAGCATTTGCTAAATCAAGTGAGAAATTTGTGTGGCAAAAAAAAAGCAGGTCAGTCGTGTGGGAGCGAACCACTGCCCGCTGCAAAGTGGGCCTGAAGGCGGCATCCACTAAAAGACTGCAACACGACTAACTTATTCCAACACCTCACAAAAAAAAAAAAACAGTGGGAGCCGCATGTTGCGTTGCCGGCTGCTGTGCACGAGGAAGAAAGGCTAAAGGCTAAAACACCAGCAGCAGCTCCGAAGTTTTCACGTGGTGTCCCGTATAGCAAGACAGACGCCAAGTGGAAAAGGATTACGGATGCGGTGGCAATTTCACATTGCAAAAGACACGGCCTCAAATGGTAGTTTTACCCAAAAAAAAAATCAAAATCAAGATTTCAGAGGGAAAAACAATCAGGATTTTAATTTTGTCCAAAATCGCCCAGCGCTACGTCAAAAGTGTTCTTCACGCTTCCACCAGGGAGAAGGAAGGGCTCCGCGAGGCGGAATGAAATAGCTGCTGGCGGCGAGACTCTAAATCACCGTCGCTATTCGCCGTAGTAAATATTTTCAGCAGCCCGGAGCAGCGTGCGGGCACAGCAGAGTCCCGGAGAGGCTCACAAATATGTTGGCCATCGCTCCGCTCTGTGGCCGGTGGCGTTCAGGCATGATATCCTGGCGCGAGAGGCCCCCTTTTTTTTCCCCCTCCTTCTTCTTCTTCTTCTTCAGCCTCTGCCGGCTTCTCTCATTCGCACTGATACCCTCGGTATCGAGCGCTGGGCTCGCGCTCCATTTATTGTGGAACGAGGGAGCCAAATGGAGGCTTTTAAAAATGCAAAACGGCAAAAAAAAGAAGAAAAAAAAAGGAAAAGAAAAGAAATCAGTGCAGCCGCGAGTGATGAATCCGACCTCTGGTCAGATTGCAAAAGTTCTGATAGATGTGGGCCAAAGTTCAAGTCGTGTGCGTCGTCCGTCCGCCAGTGCGTGTGTGTGTGTGCGCGTGTGCGGCAAGTTGGCGATTTTCAAACCCGCAGCCACCAGACTGGCCACCAGGAAATGGGGCCTGACGCTGTGTTTTCCTCTCATATTCTGTTTTTCGCTCAGAAGAAAAGAAAAGAAAAGATCTCCCCGGCCTAACGACGCGGAGCGCGGCCCTGAAATGAATACCATGTGTTTGATTTTTCTTTTTTTCTTTTTTTTTTCGTTGAAGCAAAGTGTCCGTGCGCGAGAGGAGATTTTTTAGAATAACAAAATCTGTAGTTGCTATTAGTCCAGAGGAGCCCTCTTGGTGCGGAGCCCGTCTGCGTCACTGCGCGCGCCTGTGTGAAGCCTTGGCCAGGCCTTTGGAGTCTCTCCCGGCTGTAAACACCTTCGCCGTCCTCCGGCCTGCACCAGGTAGGGTGAGAGGAGCGGCGGCGGCGGTGGCGGCGGCGGCGGCGGGGAGGCAGAAAGCGGCGGTGAGAAGCCGCCGGTGCCACTCTGGGAGCTCTGCTGAAACGCGGCGAGGGTTACAACAGGTCAGACGTTGGAAGTCAAGTCTGGGCCAGAGGAAAACTATTCCATCTGTGTCTGCGTCTGCAAACTCCAGCTCCCCCCCCCCCCTCCTCCTCCTCCTCCTCCTCCTCCTCCTCAGCTTCGTCGCACTTAATGCAAAGAGCCTGCCACCCGCTCTCACACTTGACCGGTGCGGAGGAGTTGCCAACTAAACAAACAAGCGGAGGAGGGGAAAAGTTTTTTTTTTTTCCTTTCCGCGAGCCGTCCGTCATGCCACCAAGAAGAGGCGGGTTTTGATTGCCGCCGCCGCCGCCGCAAAGTCTCTTGAAATATGCGTTTCCACATCCGGGGGCGGGGGTCGGCGCGCTCGGCGGGCTGTCATCGCCGAGGCTGCTAGACAAATTATCAGAGGAGGCCCCGCTCGCGCTGCAGGAGTCCCTCAGAGTCTGACCGTGACATTCTAGATGAGCTGTCATAACTCCTGCCGATTTCCAATGAACTCCAGAGAGAGGCAGCGCGCACGCACGCACGCACGCACGCGCACACGCAGGGAGCCAGGAGCGATACAGTAACACAGCCAAAGCCGGGCCAGGGGCGCATACCTCACGCTTTACACAGCAGACGAGGCATCGAACGCGAAATATCTTTTTTGGAAGTACGCAGATGGGAGACGGTGAGGTTTATTTAGCGTCGCTGCTGCTGCTGCTGCTGCCGCCGCACGGGAGCGGCAGCCACGGCAAACCCAGACACGCACGGCGGCCCAGACTGTAGTAAATGTTTATTGCCGGCGCAGATAAGGAAAAGACCTGCTGACCGTCAACTTCAGAGGCGAAACGTTCAAGAGGTGAGCGGCTGAAGGATGCTAGGAGGGCCGTGGAGGAGCAGACTCGGTCGGAGTGACTCAGATTTAGAAAGACTAAGATTTAGCCCTCTGTTTGCAGCCTCCTTCAAAAAAAATGCTCAACCAATATTTTGTAAAGTTTGTAAAGTTAAAGTGATTTTTGCATGACGTAGATCTCTTAATTAATCACCAAATATACAAATCCACCCACCTCTCTCAGCTCAGTTGTCCCCATTCAATTTATCATATCTGTATTTTTTTAGGAGTCCAAAAAGCAAGACTGCCCCTGGAATCATTTTTCTGTTATTTTCTTCTCTTTTTTTTCAAGATTATTGCCAGCGGCAGATGTTTTATTTTGAAAACCACACAGCAGATTCCACGGCAGCTACTGGCCAGATTCTTTCGTCCTCAATAATACCAGATAATCTCTCTCTTTCAACAGTGTTAAGCTTTTTTACGTGACGTCAGAGGTCAAACAGTTGCAGGGTTTTTCTTTGGGAAAGGCGTTCGCCGGCGTCAGTGTTGATATTGCGATGAGACTCTTTTGACGATATGTTGAAATGGCCTCTGCTCGAGGATATTCGTGGAATATTTGGACGCGGGGCTGCCCGCGAACAAAGCCAGGTCAGGTTTGAACAATAAAAATGTCTAGTGCTGCTAAGCTAAGAACAAAGTCTTTGACGTCACGTCATAAATCCGGTTTTCAAACTAATCAAATTTTTAAAATGTCGAACTTTCATGACATCCAAATAGTTGTTGAGATTATTTTTTTTTTTGATTATTTTTCTTTTTTTTTCATCCATCCGGGCCAAAGCCGCAGACTGACAGGCCGCGGCCATGACTAAAAGGTTTCCCCTGCCTGAAGCAGAATCCAACATTTTTCCAGGTTATTTCTGGCAGCGGAGTCTCCGCTCAGACATCAAAATAGGATGATGCTGACGGTCGACAACACGGTAGACGGTTCTATCCTCCAGCGTCGCTTTTAAGGAGGAGATGAAGAGCAAGAAGAAATAAGAAGAAGAAGAAGCGAGAAGGAGCAAGAAGAAGAAGGAGCAAGAAGAAGAAGCGAGAAGAAGAAGAAGAGTCCTTGCAACTGATTAGACCCTCCAGCTTTGTTGTTCAAGATTTACTGCCAGCCTTTACACAGCAGCTTTCGAGATCCCGTCAGTTGGAGAAAATGTGTTTTATCTGTGACGTGCCTGACACTGATATCTCCTGTGAGGAATGTCCCGATTCTTTAATCTGTCTTTGGGGAGTCGGGGAGGGGGGAGAAACTGACTGGGGAAATGAAAGACACGTGAGTATCTGCTCTCCAGGGACCAACCAGCCGCCCTTCAGAGTTGCCGGGCGGCCGAGACGTCTTTAAAAAAAAAAAAAAAAAAATACCAAAGTCGTCACTCACTTTCTTTTTCTTTTTTTTTTGCCCAAACCGCTAAATATCTGCTGAATGATCCACTGGCAGACGAGAGGGAGCAGAAGTAGGTTTTTCGCTAAATATTAAATGCCGCCGTTATTATGGTCGCGCGTTCACCGACCAAACTCGAAATCCTGTTTTTACAATCGAGTCAACTTGCTGGAAGCCGGCGGCACGTGTCAGACTCCTGGGACGGCAAGGAGTGAAAGTCGGAGGGGCTTTGAGAAGCAGGAGCGCTCCAAAACACCTGACTAAAGGCTTCCACATGTGGAGTAAAGTGCTAACAGGTGATCGTCCGTCGGGCATCTTCAGAGGGTTCGGTTGGGCGCAAGGAGAACCTGGAGCAGGTTTGACGTCTTGTTCCCCAAAGTGTTATTCCACGGCCTCGGGAGCGCTTGTTTTAATCTGCGCTCGGCAAAGTGCTCCTGAGTTTAACTCAAACCTTTATTTTTTTCTTTTTTGCAATGATGGGTTTTATTTCCAGTCAACAAAATGACCGGTTCAATCATCATCCGTCCACGGCCACCATTCCAGGGTAGCCTGGAGTAAGCGCTGAGCGTTTTTTAACTGTTTTTCTTGAGATTTTGAAATTATACTCAACAATGTTGCGAATATTTTCCAACAATTTGTGTCCGTTACCTCCCCAGAAATGAGAAGCGTCCATCGCTGACGCCTTTCGGCTGCTGCATTTGGCACCAAGTCTGCATTAAAAATGGGCAGTTTTGGAAATCGTCCCTTGGTGATGTCAAACAGGGAACAAATACATGATCCCCACTTTGGTGACAACACCAGGTTGTCGCTCTTCCCACCCGGAGCACCTGGCAGTCGCCTCACTTCAAGGGTTCAGACTGCAGGCGAATCTCATTCAAATCAGATTCCTTCTTAAATCCGATCTTTAAGGCCGACTGTCCACACTAGCAAATATCCAAAACCTGGAAGGGCGCCCTCTGGTCTGCCGCATTGGGTCTTGCGTCGCATAGAGTGATGTCACGGACAGCCGTTCACACTGAGACGCATCTGTCCAAATGCCATTTGAAACGACCTCCCGAAGGCAGTTTCAATCCGTTTTGCAAAATTCGGATTTCATGTGATTTGTGACTGGAGAGCCATCCAGTTTCAAGCTGGATGGGCTAAAAATTGGATTTTGGCTGGCAGCCTGAACGCGGCCATGGAGTTGTCAGTTTTAACACTGGGCATTTTGGGAGGAGGTTGTAAACAGAGGGCTAAATATACTGTTTCCTGGAATCCAAGCGATTGTTATCTTATTTCTAATTAATTGCTCGAGGCTACTACATTGACGACCGCAAAGAAAAATCTCTATCGTGGATCTCTCGTGGA
This sequence comes from Thamnaconus septentrionalis, assembly GCA_009823395.1. Lineage (NCBI taxonomy): Eukaryota > Metazoa > Chordata > Actinopteri > Tetraodontiformes > Monacanthidae > Thamnaconus > Thamnaconus septentrionalis. The sequence goes on from CM020518.1 coordinate 13,181,095, forward strand.
TTCCGTTGCCAGCGCTGGATTGTTATTTCGGGGAAGTTTTGCGTTTGTTTTGGCCGCGTTGCCGAAAAAAGGTTTTTCAGCAAAGTATGAAAGTCATTTTGTAAATGCTTGGAGTTGGACAGACGTCCATTAGATTAGTAACCGATCCAGATGACAAGCCATGAGAAAACTGTTTTTACAGAAATAGCGCCGAAATCAAAACATCGGCCTAAGTTGTAGCGGCACCCCCTCCGCTATCGTGAAGTTTATTACGGCTGTCGCGGGCACAGCGTTATAATTATTTTTTTTTTCCTGAAGAAAAACTGAGTTTTTGAGGGATCTCTGGCGGGAGGGCGAGACTCTTGCAACGTCTTTCAAAAGTTCCAAAATACCAGCGATTATGTATTTGAAGTGTCAGGATTTTTTTTTTTTTTTAATTCATATTTTACATCCTGTCACTACCGTTAAAAGTGAAAAGAGACAAAGCCCGCCCGCCCTGCTTGAAAGCGGCCGTGGCGGGCCGTGATTTAGTGGACGCTCCGCCGCCTTTCTTTGATCTCTGCCTCTTGCCTCTCCCGCCCCGTCTGATTTAGGATGGCTCACGTTCTGCAGTTTGACGAGCAAACCAGAAAAGTCAAGGATGCCAACGTGCACGACGAGGACACCTTCGAGATCTACGACCCGCGCAACCCCGTCAACAAGCGCCGCAGAGAGGAGAGCAAGAAGATCATGAAGGAGAAGAAGGCCAAGAGGTGAGGTCGCGGGGGTCGGAGGTCGGCTCCCTGCTCCTGCGCTCCGGTGCGTGTTGCGCCACTTCAAAAACCAACTTTGAAACCGTCTCCCGGCCTGGCAACATCTGGACGGAGGACGCTGACCTTCGCTCGGACCGTCCCTGTAATCTTGTGATGGGATGACCTCAGAGCTCCCAACCCACCCCCGCATGAGCTCAGTCCCTCCTCCCACACTCTGACTGTGGTTGTAAGAAGAGTTAACACCATGATTTCATTTAGTCCGTCAGTTTTGTTTTTTTTTAAACTACTGTGTCCAGAGTTTAAATGTTAGACATGAAAATAAAGTGCATTCCTAAAAAAAAGTGCGTCGTGACTGTGATGATTTTTTGACGCACAACAGTCAGGAGTCGCCTCATAAAGAGAAGCAGGTTCGCCCAACGACGGCTTTTGCACTGGTTTGGTGAAAATTAGAAAATGATTGTGTTGCTGAAGGGGACATAATCAGTTTGGCTACTGAATCCATCTTGCCAAGCTCTCCTCTAAAGAGTTTCTCAGTGACCAAACCAAGGAATAAACTTCTGCAAGCTGCCCCCCTCAAAAAAAAAAAAAAACATCCAAGAAGAAACGCAGGAAGTGACTTGTGTGACATGTGACCGCCTCACTGTTGCTAAAGAGATTAGCATGGACGCTGAAGCAGCGGCGGTTTTGCTAGAAGAAAGCACAACACTTCGCTCTCAGCTAGCTTTGGCAAGATTTTAGTTGAATGCTTCTCGGGTTAGAGGTCACGGCAGCCTGTGTATCATTGTCTCATTTTTGTTGCTCAAGCCAATATGAAGCCACATGCTGCGAGCTGGCCTCGCAAGCAGTCGAAACATCATGACTGGTCTGCTTTGCATGAGAGCAACATTGGGTTAATCAAATCCCCTTCCAAGTTGATGGGTTTTTTTTTTTGTTTGTTTGGTCGGGTTCTTTGTTTTTTTAATGCCAGTGTTGCGTACCTAAGTTGTCAAGGGGTTGAGCAGACATTAAATATCGTCCAATAAACTCAAAAGAACAACTCAATCAAAGTCAATCCTCGCAGAACTGAGGATGGTTTTAAATCTAAAGAGTAAAAAAAAAACCGACAGCTAGCAAAAGTGTCCAACTTGGATTAAAACACTTTGCAACCGCAGATTTTCCAGGGTTTTCCAAGCACACCGTTCCCGCTCTGACCAACAGCCGAGTGACTGGTGCCACCCCCTTATATGCTCTTCTGATGACAGAGTGGCTTCAGCTGTGGCAGGACAGCTTGGAGAACGATGCACACCTGGAGGGAATCCAAGTAAGCAGTGCAGAGCCCATATACACACACTTATATGTAAACACACACACACACACACACACACACACAGACTCTGACATTAAAAAGAAATGTAAATAGTCTCCAGAAACTTGTAATTCCATGCATGCATGGAGGCAGAAGAGTTTCTCGCCCATGCTGAAATGTGCTCAGCAGACCTCTTACCTTCGGTTCGGCGTTTAGTCATAATGGAAAACCAAGGCTGCCGTCTTCTTGGCCGGGGCTTCGTAATGGCTACAGAGGCATAAATAGATTTAAATCTACTTCCTGGCAAAGGGAGTGAATGGCTGTATTACCCAAAGTGATGAAGTCTTCAGAAATGAGACGTGGCTTATCCAGCCCGCACTTGATATCTGACACTGTGTCCCACTCAGGCCAGTCAGACCTTGTAAAAAGGAACCGTTTTAACCAAAGACTTTACCTCTCTTTGGTTGAGGTTCTTTTTTTTTTCAGAGGGGGTAAATGATCTGCGCTGCCGTGCTGTGTGTGTGTGTGTGTGTGACCAGGAGCTCTTTTTGGCCCGAGCGCAGCTTTTACTGCACTTCTGGGATTTTGCTTAAATTTTCATATGGGAGAGGAAAAAGGAGTTAATGTTACACTATGAGGCCGACTGGGTCTGAGCCGCCGCAAATGCAAAACAGGTGAAACTGTCATCTGTGTGTGTGTGTGTGTGTGTGCGTGCGCGCGCGCGCTTCTGGGTCAACTAGAAATGTGCCACTGATGCATTACTAAGGTTACGACTTTTGTACGAAAAAAGAGAGAAACTCCATATTTCTTTTGGAAATTGCTGAGCTGCTCAGGTTAAATTGTGGACAGGGTCGACCATTGGGTCGAATGCAGCTAAATGCTCAATAGCAGGGTTTTCAAACTCAACCACACAGTGGGGCCAACATTGAAAACTTGGGCAAAGTTGTGGGCCAACATCGATATTTATTGAAAAGAAATCTTCCTCCAGATCGACCAGTGGACCTTTTTATATGGACGCCGAACAAATTTTGCTTCAACCTGAATATGAAACAAGCAAAGTCTAATACTATACAATAAATAACTTCCTATTTCACACATGCAAAATTGAAATTCAAATTATAAAACTTGCTAAGCTCTCCTCCTAAGACTTCTAATTTAAACTTCAACAGTAACCTTTTTCCACAGGCTAATAATAGATTTAAAAATTAAATAATAAACCAATTAAGTCATAAAAGATACCCCTCAATGAACATCCTGTCCTGACTGACATGCCAAAATACCAGCAGAGCATTCTGGGATTTGTAGTATTAGCGGTACATGTACTGTATAATACCAGCAGGCCAGCTCTAGTGGTGATTTTGTATTGCAGCGCGGGCCAAATATAATTACACTGTGGGCTAAACTTGGCCCGCGGGCCAGAGTTTGACATGGTCTATGGCATTCACAGGTCAATTCAATATGACCCATCTTTTCGAAAACAGCGTCTCCACACTTGCCACTGTTCTCTAATGAACGTCAAAAATCGCACTCAACAACACAAATGTCTGACCCATGAATAATAAATCAATGCGTCAGTGACAATTTGTCTTTAAGCGGTCGTCATCATCCACATTTCGACATTGTGAGGCCGAGTCAGTGCCAAACTAAAGGGTCTCATGACCAGTTATTGAGTTGTTGCCACCGTGGTTTACCCTCCACTGTTGCTGGATTTTATTTCAAAGGCCAACCAACTCGCTCAGAAGAGGCAAGAGGTCCAACCCAATGATGTGGGAAAACGATGAGGCATTTCACCTCCCCGCTGCTAAATGCTAACCCACGTTTCATTTTGTCCGGTGCCAAACATCGGGCGGTAATGTCAACGGCCCAGTGAAGGTAAATATTAAAAAACGTTTCCGACCGAGTCATCCGTTCCGTAACAGAGGAGGTGTTACGAAAGAACACCCTTCACGTCAAAGGATCCGCATCGTCGTGTGCGGCAGAAAAACTGTTCCAGGTTCCACAATCTTCTATCTGTTGAAAATTTTCAACGAAATAGCCATGCTGTGACCTCAGATGACCTTTACTGGAAGGATTCTTGGTGTTTTCTCTGAAGAGCAGCTGGGGGTCTGGTGTAATTTCTGGAAGTCTGCGCTTCCAAAGAGCGGGCCCTCGACTTTGAGAAATGCGTTGCAGTTGGCCAATGCTTCTTTTGTTTTGACGGACGCTCGCCGGGGGCCTCCCCTGACTCACTGGACACGCACCACCTGTGTGTTTGCAGTCTGTGTGAAATGGATGATCTCCAAGATGCCTTGATCTCTCCCTCTCTCTCTCTCTCTCTCTCTCGCTCCTGCATGTTTTCTTTATGTCTGGCTCAGCCTAAAAAAAGCTCCCGAACGCGCCGGCAGCATCACATCACCGCGACCTCGGCCGACTGTCCGGCCCAGTGCAGGAAATAGCACGCTTTGATGGTGATCACGTGACTGCCAAGGGTGAGGCGTGCTACGAAGAGCATTACCATCTGAGCAACCACTATCTCTCTCTCTCTCTCTCTCTCTCTCTCAGAGTTTGTGGCGAGGCGCTAAATATAACTGGGCCGCTTCCTTTTTTTCTGTTTTTCTTTCCCATTTTATCTGAATCCTGGATCCTCGAAAATCATCTCACGTGCTGTTGCTGCTGTGTTTGGTGAGTCTGCAGGGAACAACTCATGTGGCTGACCTCAGACCTGTGGCCTCAGTTCCTCCCTCTGCTCCGATGGTGGACGGATGGTGAAAGCTAGCATGCCTCTGTCGGAAGGGATATTGATGAATCGGAGAGATCAAAGAGAAGATGTTTTGCACAGGCACGGCCCATTTTTTCATGCTAGGTGCTTTTTCACTCGCAGACGTCCAAGGACAGCGATGCGGGGGTCATTTGTCTCGGTTGCGAGTGTCCTCAGATGCTACCAGGTCTTAGCCAATGCTCACAGGCGAATCTCTCTGTTTTTCTCATGAATAAAAACAAAAAAATAGATGTGTCACGGTTTATCTTTTAACATAAGCTGACGCATAACTGAATTTGTGCCAGGAATTTACATTTTTCTCGTATCCAGAGTGACCTGAGAAGGACCATGAAATAACAAAGGAGACACAAATGGGGGAAAAAAACAACGTCTGGGAAGAAAGAATCTTCTTATTCTTCTTATTCTTGTCTAATAACACACAGTGTTGGTGATGCACTGTGCAGTGTAAGATTTATGTGCTCTATAGGTTGTTATTTTCAATTTGCACCTGCTTCTGGAAACCTGAAGGATTATGAATGCATGCATTTGTTTTACAGTGTTTTGATTTTGATGGCGTGAGTTAGCAATTTGTTTGCTGTCTGTATTCGGAATCTTTAAATCAAAACAAATCAAATCAAACTTTATTTATATAGCACTTTTCCTGCATGAAAAGAATGCAACCCAAAGTGCTTCACAGATTAGAACAAAAGTAAAATGTCCAAACATGCAGCCAAATGAACAAAAAAAAGCTCATCCCTCCCACCCCTTCAAAAGGCCTAGCCCCCTCCACACAAACACATACACACATACGTCCACACTCATGCACACATATGGATAAAATAGCATGGCACCAAGGATACGGGTGAGGAAAGCGATGGCCACCCATCTCTGTGAGGCACCATAGTCTGCTGTCACAGGGAGCGTCGCCACATTTAAAAACTAATAAAAGAATCTTAAAATCGATCCTGAAGCGGATAGGAAGCCAATGCAGCGAAGTTATTAATACTCTTTTTCGGAAGACCAGAGAGCAGGGCATTACAATAATCTAATCTACAGGAAATAAAAGCATGCATCAGCACCTCCGTGCTGGCCTGAGAGAGAAACGGACGGACTCTGGCTATATTCTTGAGATGGTAAAAACCTAATTTTTTTTTTTTAATTGCATGAGAGGAATTTTGATTTGGACAAGTTATTCATCGCTATGGATGAGCGGTAACGAGTGAAATTGTGTTTCCCCCAGTCTCTAACACAAGCCCTCAAGAAGCCCCTTCCTGTTTGCTAAGTGAAGGAGGATTTTAAAATAGAATTCTACAGAAAAACGTTTGTAACATCTAAAGTCTCTGGTAGTAATTAGTCATTCTTATTTTGGGGTTGTTTTTGTGCACAAGCACAAATAGATGACAACATCCCTGAAAGTCCTTGAACAGGTCCCGAAATAACATAAATGGGTAAATAAAGTGTTACATTTGGAGGTGTTGTAGGCATGTTTGTCCAGAGGACGTTGCTTTTGCAGCCAAAGAGTTGCTGCTTATTTGGAGATGGAAGATCGGATCGTAAATATCAAACACGTTTTATTTTTACGATCAATTCTTCTCACTCTCTGTCTCCGATGGATCACAGCCAAAGAGAACGGACTACTGGCTGGGAAGCGAGTGGAAACCGCAACCAGCTCGACAAAAAAAAAACACACAAATAAGTTCACTACATTTTTGAAAATGGGTGAAGATTTGAAAAATCCTCCAGTGTGTCCCCAGCTTTCCTTGCCCCATAGAAGGGGGGAAAAAAAAGAGAAGAAAGGAAAAACGTGGCAGTGATGCAAGATGCAGAGAATCGATTTGGAGACGGGCCCGCTAACAAAAACATTTTGTTCTTCCACATCTTACCACACGTGAGGTCCAAGCGAGGCATGCCCTGTGACATGTCCAATACCGCAGCAATTGGGCAGGACTAATCGGGCATGGATTCTGGAGTAACGGAAACTCGTGTAAACAACGCCTTCCGCCAAGGACTACAGGGAAGACCAAGGTTAAACTCAGAGAAGAAACCTCAGCAATGCTTCACCTCAAACTAAACGAATATTTAGGATTGAGTTACGCAAAGGCAGTCGTTATCTAACCCCCGAGTTAAAAATATGTCCGTGCGATGTCTGAGTGAATTTATTCCATGTTGCCGAGATTATTGGGGGGGAAAGTATTGAATTTTGGTGTGGGGATTGTCCGGGGCCATCGTGTGGCTTGGCTGGAGGGAGGTACAACGGGTGCCAACGAGGTTTAATATATGAGCAGCGACCAACAAAGTCGTATCTTAAATATTATTTCGATCAACCTTGTGGATACAATGTGGGGCCTGGAGAGGTGGCGAAATCGTTCGCTGGATATAAAGCTGTCTTGTATTTGTTGCCTTTGTGTGTGTGTGCTTAAGAGGGATCGTGTTCGGATGCCAATCTCAATGAGGTTTTTCCAGAGATACAGTACGCCTTGGTAACTTATGCCTGACCCCCATAAATAAAAGTCCCCAAATTTTCTATCCTCTCTTCCTTTAGCAAGACTCCCCACCGCCTCCAACAGACTGATTAACGAGGCTCGTGTCTCTGAACCAAACCAGCCTAAAAGACATTTATCTTTGGGAGGGCCGCAAGAAAGCCCCCGTTTTAGTCGATTGCTGGGTCACCTTTGCAGGATGGTCCCCCCCCTGTTCCCGTTCGCCGCCCGCCCCTTCCACGGGAGAAAAACCAGCCGGTAAATGGATTAAGTGTATATAAAAAATCAATAGCCAATCACTTAGGCCAATGGAGTAAAGCCAAGGGGCTTCAGCTTAGCTGTGGATGAGCCTGAATAAGACGGTGGGTATTCCAGTGTCACCAGCTGCAGCTCCGGACCGGGCCCGCCCTTTTCGTCCGGCACGCTTAAAGACGTTCATTACGGGAAGCCATCAGCGATGAATCACGTTGAAGTTCGGCCCTTCGGCTGCTCCACCTGCCCACAACTAATAAATGACAGCCGGCTAACGAGGACAAATGATAATGGGGACGGCGGTCAGGGCGGAGAGCAGGGATGAGCCTCGCGGTTATTGCTCCGCCGCCGCGACATTGTCATGCCGCTTCCGTCGGCGCACTTTCATGGCCCACATGTCCTTCACTCTTGCAGACGAAGGGGTGAGTTTTTGCATAATACGCAGACTTCACGTACGGACGTTCGGATGCGCTCTGACTGTAATTAGAACGGTCCAGGTTGCTTTGGAGACTGCTGCGGTCCAACCCTCTCCTATGATTACCCTGAAATCGACACGCAAGAAATCACGTTGCACTGTCCAGGTGTGATTTTACAGAACCATTAAGGCCTCATTAATTTGTCAGTAACTATTTTAGTGCAGACGCTGCAACGGTCCAAGTGACCAGAAACGTCACACAAACCTCCCACGTTGTCATTTTGCCGTGCACCTGGTGGCAAAACCCACACGACGCACTGGGTTACTAAGCTACTTTGGTAAGCAAGGTAAACAAAAAAGAGTATTGTGGTCGTGTTTCGAGGAGATCAGTGAACTTTGGTGAGGGTTTAAGCGCACAACTGATTGTTAAGTTTAGGAAAAACGCCGGCCATGTTTGGTTTTCCCCTGGTTTGCGGACTCTGGTCTTCCTGGGTAATCAGTATGTGCATGTTCTGCACAGTCACTAAAACACCGGGTGGCTTAAACAAGTCCCAGTTGTAAAAGCCAAATGTCATAACACTACTTTAGGACAGCTGCAAGAAGGCATAATCTCTAAACAACAAAAGCCTGAGAAGAGGAAACAAATCAGTACGGCCCGAGTTTGTTGTTTCCTGGCTATAAATTCCTTCACTTCTCCACCTGAGGCTTCAAGGCAACATACTTCAAACACCGGAGAAAAAATGGACAGCAGCAGAAATAGTGACTCCAGATATTTGACATTTGCACTCCCCGAGGTGCAGAGTTCACTGGAAAATGAAACTGATTCGCATTTTTGGAGAACCTGCGTCGGGGTCAAAGGGCATATTATGCAACGCACGTGGCAAGCACGTGCTTTAGTGGGGGAAAATAATGGGAAGAAATGGGAATGTGCACTTCTAAGGAACAGCTAATTAGTTTTCACATCTGCAGATGGAATCAAAGGGTCAAAAACCGGCGGCATCAACTCTGCAGGATCTTGTGCTGCTTGTCGTTGTGGTGGGGTTTGCTTTCAAGAGCGAATCCCACATACACCGTGTTGGGGACTAACGAGTCGCATGTGATATCGTTATGTGATGAAATTACAAAATAAAGACAATTGTTACAATTGTTGTTGGCTTTAAGTTTAATCATTTGCGCTGGTGTGGCCTGAGCACCGTCCTTTTCTGTTTCCCTCCACAGATGAAGGTTTGATGCTCCTGTGACGCTTCTGATAGGTTCTCCCGACAAGTTCGGAATTGCCGCGCCCAAATTTAGGTTGGGGTGAGACCTCCTGACCGAGACGCGGAGCGTTCTCCGTTTCAAGAACACAGCCTCCGGAAGGCTCTTCAGAAGTTGGTCGGCAGCCGATTGAAGGTCGCGTTGCACCTTTTTATTGCACGGGAACACGAACTGTTCTTTTGAAGAGCGCGATATTTTGGTCGCGGGAGGGAGGCACCCAGCTGAAACATTTCTCCCCGCATCTTTTTGAAGGTGTGAAGGAAGAAACACATCCTCCGCGGCCCCGGGGGGCTTTGATCCCGTGTCCAGCAGTTCAATCTGGAACCCAGTTGTGGGAAAAGAGCGGCGGGGCTTAACAGCACAGAGCCCACTAGATAGCAGGTGCCGGAGCCGTGACCCTCTCTATCCCGGGCCGGCATTCCTGCCTGTCAGACCCTCTCTGCCCAGGCCCGTGCATGCACTGTCTCCAGCCACACCATCTGGAGCTGTTTGTCCCGCCGCGTTCAAACGGCCGAAAAGCACCCGTTGACAACGCGGCGGCGCAGCGGCAAAACTTTTGATTAAGAGGGATGGGCCCTCAGAGAGCGCTAATCCTCAACACCTCCCGGATGGAGAATGAGAAAAACGCTCCGCGTGTGGCCACCGCTTTCTCAGAAGTCCGAGGCTGCGGTGCGGCCCCTCCCAGCACCACCCGTCCAACCACCGAGGAAACCCGGCCAAGAGTAACGCCACTCGCCTGTTTGGAACTCCGGGTTCAGCTTTGCGTTTTGTGTCTTGTCCAACGTGGGTTGCCCGAGCAGAAACGTTACGTCGGTCAAACACTTTTATTTATTCCAGATTTTGTTGTTTCTTTAGCGCATCGTGCTGCTTGCTTGGGGCGGATGAAGCCAAAATACTGATGAGGAACAATGACGGCATCCACTTAAAGTGCGGAATCCATCACCGCTTGTCTTCGCAATTTATGTCGATGTCTTCATCTTCTGCATTTTGACCAGTTTGGATGCTTTTAAAGCGTTAGCTTGGGGATTTATGGGGCTGAGTCGCACCATTCACTCGAGCCAATCCTGTCACTGTCAAAGTCAAACCCGCTCAAGGGTGAGTTCTCGCTGACAGCAAAGGCAAGAATGGCCGAAGCCTCTTGTGCATCTAAGGTTCTGTTGTGCGACAAACCAGAGGGTATGCTGCCAATCGGATGGCAGATATCAGCCGTAAACAACGTGCAGTTTATGGCGTCTGATTCTTTGCACCAGAAAAACTTCCACAGCTAATATTTTGCACGTGCAACTGTCACAGCAACATTGAAGCGTTGAGTTAAATCCCGGTGACATCACAAGGGTGATAAAACCAGCTGACGAACAACAACGCTGCTCATTGCGTGGCAGAGACGGAGGACAGCTCAAGGAACGTAAAAATGAGCTTCAGCGTCCCCCCCGCTTGAAATATTTCCAGAACCCAAAATACAACTGACTCAATCTGGCACGAGACAGTCACGAATCCAAGAATTCCAAAGTTTTCACTAGAAAAGAACAACCAGGTCAGTGCCATTTAGCCGATCGGCATTTTTAAAGCCATATCTACGGTGGCCGACGAGGGCCAAACACCACACAACTGCCGAACGTGTCTCAGTTGGCGAAAACAGCAGCAGTGTATGGAAACGATGCAAATTCACAAACACCAACACAAGTCTAAACAAAGTACAAAAAGAGGATCGTGGTGCAAAGGAAATAAAACGCTGCTGCAAGACATAAAAACACGTACTTAGTCATCAAATGCATTGCAAACAAAGGAGCGATGCAAAACACAACAGATTCAAACCAAGAAAACACGTGCAAAGGAAGAAAAACGCTGCACAAACCAGCCACATGTTTTTATGTCTTGCAGCTGTGTTTTTTTTTCCATTTGCACCACGATCCTCTTTTTGTACCTGGTTTAGACTTGTGTTTGCGTTTGTCAATTTGCATCATTTCCATACATACTTGGAACAACTAAGGCGCATTAGGCAGTTGTGTTGTGGTTGGCCCTTGTCGGCCACCGTACATACCTGATAATAAAAAAAAAACTAAACACGTACAATTCCAGTTTGCCTTTTTTAAAAACAGGCGTTGACTCGATGACTAAAGTCTTTTTTTTCAGTCGGCTGAATCTGATGTGATCCTTCATTGATAACCATCACGCCAGACCAATCAGCACCAGGGGCTGCAGTGTTTTTCTGCTGTAATTAATTGGCAACAACTTTATTTGCACTTGTAAACCCCGATTGGAATCTTTTCTTCAAAATCCGGCCTCGCTCGGCCGCCGTTTCTCAGCAGCCCGAAGTGACTGCGCAGCAAAAACAACCGCAGGCCTCCGAGCGATGAAATGAGTCAGAAATCAAGCGTGCGTCCGCGCTAGCCGGGGTCACCTGCAGTTCCAGGATCTCTCTGCGTCAACTTTTCTCGCCCTTTTTTTTTTTCTTCTTCTTCTTCTTTTTAATCCCCCCTCCTGTCGCCCCGAGCCCCGCAGGTTTGCGCTAATGTAATCACAGACCCCTGCAGACGGCCGCCGCGGCAGACAGAAGCCGAGGCCAGACGCGCAAGGTATTCCAAACTGGTTACATTAGACCAAACAGGCCATCAGTCTGCATCTGTAATTGGACGCCGCGGATTAGACGGCGGCCTCTCCCCCGAGCCAAGTGGGCTAGTTGCTGTTTATTTGGAATTAATTACCAAGGAGAATGGAAAGCTCGCAAAGAGACCCCCCTCACCCCCCCACGCCCCCACTCCCGAGATCCAGACACTTGAGGCCTCGGATGAGAGGAAGGAGAGAGGAGAGCGTCTTGAGCGGAGGAGCTGTGGCAGCGAGAGGCGGCGCTGCCCCGGGGCGGGGGGGCAGCCAACGTTTATTATGCTTGAGCCTCGGATGGTGACGGTGCAGCTGCTGAGCGGATGAGGACAAAAGCCTTTCTCGCGAACCTACTCTCGGGCGAATCGGTCACCCCACTAAGCTGAGGCTGACCCACGAATGGCCGCTCCTCTCCGGCGGCGGCGGCGACGGCGGGAGGGACGACGGGCTTCCTGGTGCGGTGCCATTGGCCCTTCTCACGGCGAGGCGGCTCTCCAAGAGTTGAGAGAAAGGACAAGAGCGTATATCTCCTGGAGCCTGTGAGAACTGAGCGACACGTCCCACTCCAACCTCCGCCCGCGTGGAGCTGTTCGACGGAGGGGGGGGGCGGGGGGGGTCACTGTATAACAAATAAAATGGGCAGACATGCTTTATGTGTTTTGACAAGCCTCGGGTGGGGGGGGGGGGAATGAACCCGCTAACACTTCGTCGTCTTTGAAAAGCTGCTCCTTTTTATTGTTTTTACTCTTAGAAAAAAAACGGGAGGAGAGGAAGGGGAGGGGGGGGGGTGTGAAGAGCTGCATCGCTGCGTTTTTTTGTTGTTGTTGTTGTTGTTGTTTTTTCCCCCCCCGCGACGCTAAAATTTCCGTTTTGCATGTGGCGAAATAAACGTACAAGTGAGACAATGCAATAAATTAGCATATAATTTACATTTGAGGAAAAGAAAAATTAGTAACAGTGTAACAACAGTAATACTGAATACAAAATATAAGCAAATAATCACATGACGCCTTTTTTCATTTCCTTTGCACTATAGGTACAGGTATAAGCATTGTGACATTCAGACATCCAAGTTCACAGCAATGAGTACCAGTTTTTTTGTTTTTTTTAATTGATTTCACTTCTTTCTTATTTATTTATTTATTTGACTTTCCGGAGGCTCTGTTTTCCTCGGCAGCGGGTGAGTGAGTCCGAGCACTTTGAACTCAGCCAGGTTCAAAACGATCCCTCGACATCCGCCGTCCGTATACAACATACTGAAGGTGGCTACGAAAAAAGTAGCAGCAGCAAAAATTAGAAGAAATCTTCAATGAGATTCTTGCACACACTCCGAACACCGTCCCCCACCCAAACCTACACACACACACACACACACACTGTACCCTCGTAACGCTGTGAGTGTGACGGAGACGCTTCGTAGGTAGTCTCATCCACAGACAGTGACACCGGCTGTGACATCACCACGGTAACTGCAAACAGTTGCGGCTGGATTGGCGCCCATTTTTTTCTTGCTTGTTTTTATGAGCAGACAATGGTAAACGGTTGACAAATGACAATGACATATTTCCCAGTGTGAGGTATTAACAGATACAGACAAAAAAAAAAAAATACAATAACATGACCAGCATTTACCAACAGAGATACTGAATTTCTGTACATACTGTTTGGTTCCAGCCTTTTTTTTTTTTAAATGCAGTTAGTTGTTTTTTTTTGTTGTTGTTTTTTTTTCTTAGCTCACTGGAGAGGGTTTGAATTGGAGCAACCACTTGATAGCACCGGGAAGTCCTGGGAAGGCTGTAACCCCCCCAGGGCCAAGCAGGAGGAGGAGGAGAGACAGGAAACACAGTCCTCCAAAATGGAAATTTAAAAAACAAAAACAAAAAAAAGGTAAAAGGGAGCCGAGGGAATGAGAGGAAAGCGGACGAGGGCCGTGACCGTATGTGGAGAGGGTGTCTCAAGCACTGGTACATGATCTGGCAAAGGAACAAAACAAACAAACGTTGATGGATGTGGGACTGCCCTCTTGCTTTAGTAACAGTTTAGTGTTACCGCCTAACACTTAAGCAGACGAAAAGAATGGTTTGACCCTCAAGTCTGTTGGTAACGATGGAAGCCCAGCTAGCAAGGCAGTTAGCTTAGCCTAGCAAAGATGACTTTTCTTTTCTTTCTTTTTTTTTAACCGTATTTCTTTGTTCACAAGTGTATGCAGCACCAATATTCTTTGCGTTTGGGGTCGGACACAACTGGAAATGTGAAGAGTTGGGCTAACGGGAAAATGCAAGTATTTGAATTAACCAATCTTTTAACTTTCTCCCAAATATTTGACGCTATCTGGACGGATCAAGAGAAAAAAAACGAGAAGTGCGACACAGGAAGTTGCTGGAGGTGGATCTTGAGCGACCATTTAGGGTAGTTTCAGGCGAGCAGGTTCTATCGATTCATCGGATTTGTGGCTAAGCTAAGCTAGCGCCTGATGGCTGTGACCAGTATCAGACACAAAACAAGGGGTGATAATGTTCCGAGAATGTCTTCACCGAGGCGGTTGCGAGGCGAGAACGGTCACAGCAGAAACCAAGAAAAAAACAAAAAAACAAGAGCAGTACCACGAGAAGACACTTGCATTGAATAGTGAACACAGCTCCTAACGGGCATGTCTGGCGAAAGGCTGGTTGTTCGTCTTTCAAACACACACATTTCATCATGCCACCTTCGGAGGACATGCTAAGTTTTCTTTTTTTCTTTTTTATAAAAAAAAAAAGAAAAAAAAAGAGGGTCAGGGGATTACAAGCACCCATGGAAAATGTGATTTTTCACAGACTTCCCCCCCCCCAATAATCACGTGGCATTTTCTGGTCCTATTAACATCTTACATATGTACAATATATATATATATATATATATATATATATATATATATATATATATATATATATATATATATATATATATATATATATATATATATATATATATACAATATATATATATATATATATATATATATATAGATATATATATATATATGTATATATATATATATATATATATATATATATATATATATATAGATATATATATATATATATATATGTATATCAATGCAAGAATATATATATATTCTGACAGTATTTAAAGGGTTTAACATATGTTACAGTATGTAATATTTTCACTCCAGCACAGAGATATTGAATTCACTCACATTGTTTTGTTTTTTTTGTTTTGCTTTTTTTTGTTGTTTTTACATTCCCTTCTGTGACGGTCACCATCAAGGGGACAATAGCTCTGCTCTGTTTGGATTAGTACAATAAATATACAGTACACCGATGGAGGAAGTTGGAGAGGGTGTGGGGTGTGTCTGTCCCGTTGGAGTGGTAAAGTGGCAAAGAGTATTTATGTTTTTCATTTTATTTTTCTTTACGCTAGAGAAAAGCGCACCGAAGCTATACGTCGGCCGGCCCAATAGCACCATCGCAGTCCCGCCCTCTCCGCTCGACTCCGCCCTCTTCCCGCTGACCCGCTGAGGAGTCCTCCGCCGCCGGGTGCGGGCGGGGGAGGGGCGACGCCCTGTGTGAGCGATGTGTCCAGCACGTTGGTTTCAGTCAGACGACGATCACAGCGGAAGACCGTTAATGATATTAATAATTATTATTATAATAACAAAATAACATCACGGACTAACAATCTTCCACGCTTCCACTTCACAGAAGTGTTTAAATTAAAGTTGAAAAGGGGGTCGGTGGGGGGCAAGACAAAAAAAAAACCCCGAAAGGACGAGTTTGCGTCGGTGAGCTGAGCAGCGGTTCTGTGGGGTTTCCACCGCTGACAGAGGGCTGGAGGAGGCTGAATGAAGACGAGGATCCTCGCCTCTTCCGGCGGCCTGGTCTGTCCGTGTCAGAGCCGCGCGAGGAGCCTCCCTCCGTGAACTGTCGCTGCCTTTTCCTTATTTTTTTCTCCCGGCCCGCTGGGGGCGCGGCGCGGTCAGTGGCCCTGGCAGGTCTTGCAGCACATCTGCCTGAAGTACGCGCGGCTGCAGAACTTGAACTTCAGCACCAGCGGGCAGTAGGCCACTTTGTTCACGTCTTTGCATTCTGGAGACAGACAAAGAAGAAAGACACGATCTGTGACCTCGTATGGCCTTCTTTTTGAACCTGTGTTCAAAACAGGTGTAACAAATCTCTGGGACTTCCTCTTCTTCTTGAACTAGCTTGGTGGTCTAGTGGTAGAGTGTCCGCCCTGAGACTGGTAAGGTTGTGGGTTCGATCCCTGGCCGGGTCAAAGACTGTAAAAGCGGTACCCATTGCCTCCCTGCTTGGCACTTAGTATTCGGGCTTGGAATTGGGGGGTTAGATCACCCAAAGATTCCTACGTGCGGCACCGGCCAAATGTGGAGAAGAACTTTCACATCGCTGGGACTTTAACTTCTTGTGTGCAAATACGACATCAAGTCAATGTATTGAATTGTGTCTGGATTAACGAAGATTAAGCAGTGAAAAAGCTGCATTTTATGTTGCCTGAAAATTCAAAAACTCAAACAGCAGAATATTTTTGCAAAAAAAAAACAACAACCACAAAGTGATTTGATTTGAGTGTTTTGAAAATCTTGCAAACTATGCCTCAAAAAGTCATTTATTTATTTTTTATTTGTTTGATTAGGACAATGCACATTAATTGACATGTCAGCAAAAGCATCAATGTAGATAAACTGGAGTTGGCATAAATGCTCATTTTAATCCGTTGTTTAATCTGTTTGAACAACTCGTGCCGTTTCCTTGAAAGTGGCTCAGTCGAAAATGACTCGGTGTGCGACGTTTTCAGCCGCCTTCTGCCTCCTTTGTCACCCTGGACGAGTGAAGCTTCTCTGCTGCCGCAGTTGTTTCATGTTGATCCAAACTTGGGGACAACCTGCCGAGGGTTAAAACGCTGCAACTAAACTTGGACACGCCGAGGCAGGCAGACCCTGGCCTCGTTCACCGGCTGGGCTTTCTGCCATCACCTACACTGTCCACAAACACACACACACGCACGCACGCACGCACGCGAACGCACACACAGCTCACTGGATGCCGGACAAGCAGTACTTTAAATGCCTTATCGCGATCAGAGTGTCTTCCCTTATTAGGCTTTGGGCCCTGCCTCCGCACAGCCAAATGAAACGAGACGTTGCCTCACTGCTGTCCGTAAAGGAACAATTAGCCCACGGCTAATCCCATTAGCGGCCCTGTAAACGCCGCTCACGTTTTCCATTCAGGCTAATCGAAAGAACCCCCCCATACACACACACACACACACAGACACACCACCCCTTCCCGATGCATCTGAGTAGCCATCCATCATGCGTAAGTGTACAGTGGAGAGGCTGAGCTGTTTTTTGCTGTGACCAGGAGCCAACCTCCCCGAGAAAGATTAATGCCGCTGGCCGCGTGCGTGGAGGAGAGTATCATCCAAGTGTGTTTAGAAGTGGCAGATCGGCAGAGGTGGAGATGAAGACGGCTTATCGTTTCTGATGCGCAAGCTTTGCGCGTGAGATTAAAGTTCACGCTTTACGCTCATTTATTGAGATCTTGAACTCCAGTGCCGCAGCCTCACAAGACGATTAATATATGTGTTTGTGTGTGTGTGTACACACACACACACACACACACACACACACACACACACACACACACACACACACACACACATATATATATATGCATAAATGATTTTTTTAATCGCGATTAATCTTCATAGTTAACTGCGATTAATCAAGGTTTGAATTGCATGTGAAAAATTCTGTTATTTTGCATTTCAAGGCAGTTTTTCTCTGTTTGTTTAGACACCCAAAACCCCAACCCCCATCCCATAGCCAGCCCGCTATATACACACACATACTGTACATATATATATATATATATATACACATACATTAGTGAAAGCACATTTTCTTAAGAAGTGCACAGTGTCCGATGCACCAGGACCTCGGAACACTGACATTGAAATGAGTTATTTTTTATGCACATCTTACCGTCACCATTAGAGATGGGCGTAGCGTCACACTTGCTCTCACACTGCTGCATGGTGGTGGGTCGGAGGGACTCTGCACACTCATGAGACGGCTGTCCGGTGTAGGACAGACACTGGACCGTCCTCATCTGCTGCCCCAGGCCGCACTGGGCCGAACACTGCGACAGAGAACAACACCTCAGTTAAACTGATAGTCGGATTTTTTTAATTTTTTTTTTACACTGTTGAATCAAAATGAAAAATTCAATTTGGAACGTTTTTGCTATAACCCTGATGGCTGGGCAGTTGGTCTGTGCTTACACACACACACACACACACGCACACGCATATACACACACACACAGCCCCTCTGAGTAATCCTCACACATACAACACACACCCTGATCCAATCAACCAGTCATCAGGACACAGCGGGAGACAAAGTCACCTTCGCTTTCAGCCGTTTCAGCCAGCTGCCTGTCAGTCACACGTCCCAGCAAGAAGCAAAGTCAACTTTACCGAGCTCTAAAACAGGAGGACGGAGTCCACCGGAGTTGCTTGACAAAGCCGAGGCCGAGCTGCTGCTTCTGAGTTTTGGAACTGTCAACACAGCCTCAGTCAGGATTTTCTCCAAAAGCATTAATATGTCTCTTAAGTACTATAGTGGTTATTAGCTATTTCTTCTTAAGTCAATAAATACTTTGAACTGTCTCATACTATTGAAGAACTGGTACAATGTCCTTGAGCAGTTTGGCTGATTCTCAATTACTTTTTAAAATCTGTCAATTATCCAATGAAAGGTGATGAAGGTGTATTACGGTGATCATGTGACCCGCCTCTCCTCTTCATTTATTTTTCATATCTTAACAGCAACAGGTCATGCTCAGACTTCCACCTCTGCTATTTGAATGACTGATCATGGAGACGAACCTCCCAAAGTCAAGCCGAGATGTCAACACTCTCCGGGAAACTACTGCCACCAAGATATCTGCTCTCATTTAGCATATGTTGTAGTCGCAGGGAAAGCTCCAATATGTCGATGATATATGACTCTTTCTCTCAAAGCAGGACTTTGCGCCACGCGGCTTGAGTTAAAGGAGAAAAACCTCTGCAAATAAATGCAACATGTTGGCGCACCGGGTCCAAAATGTGCACCTGTATCTCTTCTGCTATGGCTCTGTCATCTGCAATAAAACCAAGAAAGTGGGTCTGTGGGTGACCGTTAACCTACTTTGCGCTGAGCGGAAAAAAAAAACAACAAAAAAAACAGACCACATAAACAGTCGCCGCGAGTGTCAGCGCACCTCCGTCAAGGCACAAGCCTCAAATAAATTCTCATGATTACTCTCTTCCCATGAATGCAAACACCTGTCCGCCGTGAGTGCGTGCCCGTGTGCGAGAGTGTGATATTCACACCCGCCCCGACGCACACGCACACACACACACGCAGGCCGCAGGGCTTTCTGTCACCTTCAATGATCCTCTCCGGCGGCCTCAGAGCGGTGAGCCTGCATGTCATCCCTTCCCAATTAGAGAGTCTTTATTAGGACTCGCTGCCGGCCATGACAGATGGCGTACGTCAATGGTGCGACTTAAGTTGGATTTGAACCGGCGACCTTTTGGCCCGGGAGACAAGGTCACTTCAGTCGCTGGCAACAATCTACCTGCCTGTGACGCGCCGAGGAGCGAGCGGGCGGGCGGGCGAAAGGCGGAGAGGGGCCAAGCTTGTAATAAGGGTGAACGCACGCACTCGCGCACATCCACGCACGTGCGACGCACGAGGAGCGCTGCGTAACAGCAGAGGTCCAGCTGTTGCCCTACGAGGCATTCGCTGCGGCTCTTTGATGCGGCGTCCCGAGGTTATCGGCCAGGCCTGCGCGCTTTACGACCGGTATCGCCGCCGATTGAGTCGCAAGGGAAGGAGTCACTGCGCTGTGTGTGTGTGTGTGTGTGTGTGTGTGGATGTGTCTCCCATGAGGCCGAGGGCCAGGGAGAACTATGACCTAGACTGCCAGACCCTTGACATTTGACCTCTGACCTGAACATTACAGGGCTAAAGCCACGGCATTGCCTTCACCAGAGCATCCGCTCAGGGAAGGAGGAGGAGGAGGAGGAGGAGGAGGAGGAGGAGGAGAAAAAAAAAAAAGCTCTTCTAAACAGTTCGGCCGGCTGTTTGATAGCCCACTTTCGCACTGAATTATTAACAAGTCCAGCAGGGCATTTTTTTCCCCCTCGCAGATACGACGCGCTCTGACGCACTTCTCTTGGCATCCGCTCGCCAACATGAGTCAGCTGTGTTGTAAAGTTTTTTTTCTTTCCTTCGGTGGGGCTTGCCGAGCGCACTAACTCACGTCGGGTTGAACCCGGCGACGGCCGAAAAAAAAAAAAAAAAAAAAAAAAAGCCTTCCTGGAAGTGACAGGGAGGCCTGAGATAAGGCAGAGATAAAGTTCAAACAGCCGAGAGAGCCACTGATACCTCTCCCCCAGGCCTGCCCCCAGGCCTGCCTGCCTGCCTGAGACGCACACATGCAAACAAACACAAAACAACCCGCCGTTGTCATCCAGGTGTAAATCGTGTCAGCCGTCCAGCGAACACATGCTGGCTATCGGTGCACTGCGGGTCTTCTCCACGCCGGAGCTTTTACAGGAGTCGCAGGGATCTATCTCTACCACTTGGTCCACTTCCAGATCTGGCTAACATCTCATACCAAATGGAAGGTCTGCCAGATCCAGATTCATCTCAAGTATCCATCTAGCAAACAAATTGGTTTGTTCCGCGCTACTGGTTTAGCCAAGTAGCAGCATCCACGCAGTCCCGCTTGCTCTGCAGCACAGGAAAATCTCTTTGTTGTGAAGTTGTTGTCTTCTTAATGATTAAGGTCCTTTTATTTTGGTTACACCATTTACAGCTCACAACTTAACATAAGTCCAACAAAACAGAAACAGGACAGTAAATGTCTTCCATCCCGCTCCCCCACCCAAACCCCATACCAGACTTATGGTGGCAAGAATACAGAAGTACAGAGTAAAGGGTTCTAAGGACAGGATTAACATAGCCAGATATAACAGAGAGAGAGAGAAAAAAAACAGATGACAGCAGGTAATGGCAGAGAGTTGCAATATTATGTTTTCTGTCTCCATATACGCAACAAATAATAAGAAAGGCTGCCAAATATAAAATGTTCTAGAAGATCCCCTCATTGTGTATCTGATCTTCTCCAACTTGATATGGTACATGATTTCCCTAATCCAGTGACTGTGTGTTGGAGATGTTCGGCCTTTTCATTTCAATAATATCAGTCTCCTAACTAGTAGAGAACAGAATGCTAGCATAGTATCTTCCTTTGTTTCAAGTTGGGAAGCCTATCTCAGCTACACCAAAGAGTGCAATCAATGGAGATGGCATTATTTCCTTTCCGAAAATCTTAGAAAATCTACCAAAAATGGATTGCCAAAAGGTGCAAAGCTTTGGATCGTTTCCAAAACATGTCCAAGAGAGTGGCTGGGTCTCTTCTGTATCAATCACAAGTGGGATCTAAGTCAACGGATGTTGACAAGATGGATCGGCAAAATTCATTAAGATCCTGTTTCGCAAGCTGTGATGAGAGCAGTCTTACCTGTCCCCATTCGCCGGGGATCCAGCGTGGAGGCGGGCAGCGGCCTAAGCTGCAGCGGATGCGGACCGGGGGTTTGGTGTGGCTCGGGCAGTGGGCGGGAGGGAAGGTCTTGGTTAGGTCGCTGCTCTTGCACAAGGCGATGCGGTGCTTGAAACCGGGGCCGCACTTGGGCGTGCACTGTGGAGTGAAGACGAGCATATGAGGGTGTCATCGGCGAACAGCTGAAGAACAAAAAAGCTCAGCCCCCGGCTCTTGCCTTACCTCAGACCAATCCAGCGTGACCCACTTTGGCGGGCAGGACTGGTTGTTGCAGGACTCCTGTTCGATTGGTCGGTGAGTCAGGCAGTGAGCGTCCTCTAGCGTCTCCTCCTCGGCGGGACCCATCTTCCTGATGCACAGGACCGTCCTTTTCCTGATCCCGCCATCGCACGTCTTCGCACACTCCGACCAGTCGCCAATAAACCACCTGGACGAGAAGTTTGACGTGGTTCAACAGGCGTTTTCATCACGAATGAATGGGAAATTTGAGGGCATCTGGCTTTGGTTTAACACTTCAGAATGCACGTTTACAGGTTAACTTTGTATTTCCAACTGTTCCAAGTGCCTGAGTCCTGTATCGGCCACTGAATGTTTTGGCTCAAAGACAGTTTGTCATCCAATAGCAACTACATTTTGCGTTTTCCATTCAAATTCCTCTCACTGGAATCAGCCGATATTACCTGCAGCAGCCTCATGACAAACAATCCCTTTGTTTTTTTTCATCCGGAGTGTAAAATCCCATCATGTTGTGCGCGCATTTGTTGTTGGAATTATAAAAAGGGCGATGTGGGAAAATTCCATATGGGATCAAACCTCAAAACCTTTATGGCAGCAGCACGATTTATTAAGCGTCGTAAAAAAGCTAAGGTTACCAAACGAGACGCAAATGTTAAACTGACACGGGACACCTTTTGGAGGCGGGACCCGTCGACTGACACTCTGTTTTCAGCGCCGTGCCAGGTCACTGAGCCTCTGGTCCCTCGACTCAGGCCTTTGTCCGCAGAATTAATATCATAAACCTGCAGAGACAACAAACCCTGCGAGCTCATCCAGCCTGTGAGATATTACATCATGTGAAGGAATGTACACAGAATTAACGATGTGTTCAAACATCTGCGTTAGCTTTCATGAGTGGAGCCCGTAAAAAGCCGGCCTATTGTAAAACTATCGTGTTTACACTGTCCCCTTCAGTCGGCCTCTGTTGAGGCTGCTACACACAAAGACACACACACACACACACACACACACACACACAGTTGTCATGAGTGCGCACTAACTCAATATCGACGCACACGCATCCCTACAGCCTTCAAGCACTAATCAAAATAAATGATTCCGCAAATCTGCATCTACTGGATACAGATGTGAGTATAAATAACAGCCGACTGCAGCCCCAACGTTGGGAAACAAATAGCCACTTATACACTAGATTTAAGACTAGATCAGATTCTCTGGCCCGGGACTCGGCGGAGAGACAGCGACGCTCGCGCTGACATGCCGTCGAGCTGTCTGAAACAAATTAAGTCCGCGCATTTAATCCCCAGCTCTTTCCAGACATGATGGAAGTGAGTCTCACCGCACCTCCAGAAACAGTGTGGGGGCTCCCAGACATTTGGCCACCGAGTGCGAGTTCATATTCCACCTGTAGAACGTGTGCGTGTGTGTGTGTGTGTGTGTGTGTGTGTGTGTGTGTGTGCGTGCGCAGGCGCGTGCACGGAACATCAGTAAAGAAGCCAAGACAATCAAACACAGGTGGTCACTCTCAGGGCTCTAATTTTTGGCACGAGGCAGAGGCTGAAAATAGTTAACATGTGAAGTTATAAATCACATCCATTAGCCATTTATTATTTTCTCCCAAACACATTTCTTACACACCAGGGCCTTTTTGGAGGCGAGTTGGCGCTATGACTCAGTGCGATGTTTGCGAGGGTGTTTTTCTTCTCGCAGACATTAACGCCGTCTGCTGTCGCTGGAAGTGCGGTCAGAAGCCTCGGAGGGAATAAACATGTATGCATTGTTTACCTTCGCGGAGGTTGAGCCAGTGGCCAGCTGTCTAGTGTCCTTACAAGAGTTCACTTGGGTTCTGAAGAACTGATGCGGCGCAAATATGTACCAGTGGCTGACGGAGAAACAAACAAGGCGTTCCGCACGGCCGGATTCAACCTTGGTCACTCTCGTCTGTGCCTTCCAGATGTGCACACACTCACCAGCCACTTTATTAGGTGCGAGACCAAGAGCTGATCGGCAAATTGCAAACAAACGCAGCACAGCTAGACGTTGGGACGTGGTGAAGATAACTTGCTGAAGTTCAAACCGAGCATCAGAATGGGGAAGAAAGGAGATTGAAGGGACTGAACATGCCCTACCCTAACCCTAAACCCTTTCCATAACCCTAACCATAAACCTAAACCCTCTGAATATAGTGAACATAGTTGGTGTTGCTGATCTACTGGGATTTATACCACATCACAACCATCTCTACACAGTCAGGTCCCAAAAAAACAAACTGTGATCCGGTAAGCAGCAGTTGTGCGGAGGAAAACACCTTGTTGACTTCAGGGGTCTCAGGTCAGGACAGACAGACTGGATAGAGACCGTAGAAAGGCAACATGAAGTCAAATAACCATTGGTTACAGCCAGGGTCCATCCATCCATCTGTCTTGGACCGCTTCATCCATAGTCGGGTCGCGGGTGTAACAATCTCAGCAGAGATGACCAGACTTCCTCGGTCCCGTTCCCAGGCCAGACAAGAGACGTAGACCCTTCCTGGGTCTTCCTCTGGGTCTCCTCCCGGTGGGACATGCCGGAACACCTCCCCAGGGAGGCGTCCAGGAGGTACCCCAAACAGATGCCCGAGCCACCTTAGCTGGCTCCTCTCCATGTGGAGGAGCAGAGGCTCTACTCCAAGCTCCTCCCGGGTGACCGAGCTCCTCACCCTGTCCCTAAAGGTGACCTAACTCAGCCACCCTACGGAGGAAACTCATTTCGGCCGCTTGTATCCGCGATCTCGTTCTTTCAGTCATTACCCAAAGCTCATGACCATAGGTCAGGGTTGGAATAGAGATCGACCGGTAAATCAAGAGCTTCGCCTTTCGTTCTTCACCACGACAGACCGGTACAGCGACCGCACCACTGCAGATGCCGCACCAATCCGCCCTATCGATCTCGCGCTCGATCTTTTCCCTCACTCGTGAACAAGACCCCGAGATACTTGAACTCCTCCACCTGAGGCCAGGGTCTCTCCACCGACCCGCAGTGGGCAAGCCACAGCCAGGGTCTCTGAACAAACAACATCCCCAGACTCGAGAACGACCCACATTGATAGCAGTTAAAATAAAAACCCGATGAATGAGTGAGAAGAAGAATATGTAGAAAAACGAGAGCAGACGTGGTGTGACGTACTCTGGGGGACACGGCTCCGTGTTGCAGTCTCTCTGGTTCTCCGGGGGCTTGCCGTCGGGGTCGCAGTAGTTGTTCTGGACCACCGAGTTGTCGTCCAGCCTTTTGCACACCACTTCCTGCTTCTGCGAACCTGCAGCGAGACAGAGCCAATCAACGCGGCGGCCGATACGGAGAGCTCAGCTGATCTTGCACATTCAAACCCAAAGGAAGGCTGGGTGGAAGTGGGCCACCGCGTCGAGCGCCGACGGTATCGCTTTCAGCCTGTAGCCGATCCAGACATGTAAAATTCCTGATTCTTTGCAGGATATCTTGGCAAATCACTTTCACAGAGCTGAGGGACTCTTTACTTTGGCCTGCGATGGAAAGAGTGAGGGCTACCGTATCCGTGTCGCGCCTCCCACTGCGCGTGTTTTTTCGCCGGCGCATGCACGTATATGTGCCGTACCAACTAGGAAAAGGTCGGCGAAGTGGGGGCATGGTTTGGGGCCCCATTTGGGACGTATCCCGCAGCAGAGCAGTCTGGCAGCTGTAATGAGATACGGACGTGTGAGCGTGCGTGAAGTAAAGCAAATCTGCCCATCTGCGGCAGGAGCAAGAGACAGTTTTGAGGGATGGCGCAAGGCATGGGGTAAAATAGTTTCAGTCGGCGGGCTGTCAGTAGGTGTTTTTCATGGCGTTTTATTACGGTAGTGATGTATTACACAACTTTTCATGATTAGCCAAGCCCGCCGCACCGAGCTGGTGTTTTTTTCCTGATTTAAAGCCCCCATGCGCACGGAGGACACAAATTAGATGGCTTGGATCGACAATGCAAAAGGTATGTTTACGGCAGCAGTGTGGGGGAGGGGGGTGTCGGCGTGCGCTTCCCCATCTAAGGAATCTACACAGAACTCCGCCGTGGACTTGGAAAGCCCTCCTTCGGGAAGAGCCCGCGTGCTTATTCAGTCATGCTTTTACAATATATTACAATCTGGTCCAGGCCACACTCGACTACTGGGAAGCAACACTATTTATTGTTACATGAGACCCATTGCTTTTGGGCCTAAAAGGTTTGGTTTTTTGGGTTTTGTCATTCTTGAGGCCAACGGTCGACATTTCATTGCGGTCGCAGATTCCGTGAGTGTTCTGGCTTCGCGTGGCGAGCGGCCGCGTCTGTGCACACATAGCCGCCGCGAGCGCCCCGGCAACTATGCAAAGCAGCCCATTCACAGAAACGACACCCTATTCATTACTACGGTCTGGAGCTGGATTTATTAGACGGCGCTGAATCTCCGGTGATGAAGTCGCTGCTTCTTTTATTATTTTTTTTTTTTTCAACGCCCGTCGCTAATACCGATTGTCCGGATCCGCGCCGCGTTCGCGTAATTGCTAGCTGGTGAATGATTTACGCAGACGCGAGGCACATTGAATACTTGAGAAAGTAATGGAATCTGAACAGCCCCAGCTGTGGCACGACGTTTAAGAGCAAAATGGCAAAGGCGCTTACTTCCAAAAGACTGGACACTGGAGCAGGAGTTCAACAAGCAGAAAAATCACAGAAAAATAAACTGCAATCAATGTGTACGTACAGCTGTCTGATGGCGTAACTACAGAAAATGATGGAAGACCGCAGCTGAACCGCACACTGATTTCGGTAATTGTTGCACGAGGAGAAAACAATGCTCAGCATTTAGCAACAGTTCTTCAGTTTTCAGTTCACTCATCTAGAGACACCTTTTTTTCTTTTTCTTTTTGTTTCACTCAAACACACAGTCGAAACCCTCCATTTAAGGAGGTCGCAGAGAAGTCATCACCCTTGTGCTGTTTTGGGGGCGAAAAAATGAAACGGCTCCGCGTGCGAGAACATCAGTGAATCACACAAATACAAGCAAAGCAAAATCCCAACAGGCCATGTGGGTGGAGACTCGGTGTGGAGTCGATTCTGCGTATGGTGATCCTCCGAGAGCCATGGAAGGAGCGCTGCACGGCATTTACTTTGGACAAATATTTACAAAAATATGTAAGCATGCAAAAAAAAAAAAAAGATGCTAAATAGCTGGTGACCTTCTAATCATGAGCTTAGCGGTTATTTGTGCTCTGGCAGGACTTGTGACAGCTTTCTGAAGAAGGGATACCATGAAAAAAATACCACCAACTCACTGGTGGCGGAGGAGGGGGAAGTTCACAGTGGACTGTAGAAGCTGCAACCTCTTGGAGAGCGAAGCCCTGTCATGTTTATTCATCGTACTGTGAATGTGCATTTGTTTTTCCTTCCAAATATGACAATGAATCATGACGCCACGGCATCGAGAGAAGCGAGTGTTAAAAAAAAAAAAAAAAAAAAGCAAAGGGGACACATAGGTCGAATAGGACGGACAAGCGTGTGGTCGTACCTCCGGAGCAAGTGGCTGAGCACTCCGACCAGGGCAGGTGGTTCCAGGAGAAGCCCACCTCGTTGTCGCCGCTGCCAGTGCGCTGGATGGGCACGTTGAACTTGTAGCGTATTCCCAGGTTCTGTTCCTGGAGGAGAACCTGCAGGGCCGACAAAGACGGAGGGACGGGATACGTTTCAATTAATAATATTGTTTACCAACATTACACGACTTTCTCCAGAAATGAGGAAAGCACAGATTTTGCATCCTTTCAAAATCAGCTCCTTGTGACCTCACAAAGGGCACTCGACCCTCACGTCTACCTATTTCAGCCAGCCAGTCCGGTGATTCTTTTTTCCATTTTGTTACAAATGTAAACGTTTAAAAAAAAAAAAAAAACAGAATGTTTTTTTGGCAGGACGCTGCAAACAGAGAGCTAAACGAGCTGCTTTATGGATATGTACAATGTTTTGGAAACTTAATGAAATGAGGTTCCTTCGAGGAATCAGAGATAAAAATGAAAGTATGAAAATTAGCTTAAACTTGGACATTTACTGTAACTGTTTTCTCCCTTTGAATCGTCCAAACAGGATGTTTTTTTTTTTGTAGCTAATTTCCTGTTAATGTTTCAGACTTTCGTCCACAAAAGGCCTCGCTGTAGCAAAAAAAAAAGTATCTCCATACTGGTCCGGGGGAATCAGGCTGTTAGTGCAGTGCGGCTTTGTCACCATTATGTTCCCCTTCTACACTACCCACACACGGCCCTTTCATCCATTGTACATATCTAAATATTGATTGTAACAACTTCAAATGCTGTTTGAACAGTCGGGATCAGTGTGGCTCTGGTGGGTTTGCATAAGTCGGCTGGAATCAGAGGGAGGCCGAGGCGGTCGGGCTTTTCGTAAGAAACACAGCGCGCTGTTTCGCCCGCGGTTGATTGGTCAGTGCTCGGCCATTTCCACGGCGCTGTGTGGTCTGGTGCGTTCCGAAATTCATGTGCGGGCGGGGGGGGGGGCACGCTCGCTGAGCAACGCAGCAAAAGAAAAAATGCAAAGCTGACCGACGCATTTTTAGGGCGCGCAGGCAAAACGGTGGAGCGGCGGCCGCGATGCTCGGATTTCAGCAATCTGGCGCGTCCGCCTTGCCGACCTCCAGCAGACGCTAGGTCTTACAGCGTCAGTGGATTCCATACTTTATCGGCTTCCTCTGTGTGTAGAGAGTCTCCAAGCGCTAAGACCAGGAAGCGGAAGAGGCTACTACGCTATACACCTAGTGCTTAAAAGGGTTAGCTTGTTGTATCAGAACTGGTTTTCGCATTAAAAGAACAACAGCGACATAAAAAACTGTCTGTGAGCCGGCCAGCTCACGCCGGCTCCTCCGGCGGGAAAGCCTCAAATTTGGTTGAACCAGCGTTGACAAATCCGCCCGGTCCGCTTCCAGCGACGGCTTCCATGTTCCCCCGAAACACTTTCCATCACTTTAGCAGAGGGATACGCGGGAGAAATCCAAAGGAATTAGGAAACGTTCCATCCGCGTTGGCAGATTAAGCGCTGATGTAATGTTTTGGGGTTTTTTGTTTCGAGTTAAACACGACAGATAGGGCATGGCGAAGCTGTCAGAGCAGTTACGCAGGGCTTTTACATAATCTGGAAAACACTATGGAATATAGTGTATTCTCCTGTAGCAACTCCAAGTGCTACGTCACTGCGACTGTGTGTTTCACCTTTCAGCTTAGAGCTTTTAGACTCGAATCGACCCGATGTTACAAGATAAAATAGATCCCAGGAGGTAGAAAATTGAAATAATTAAAAAACACTAAACTCACACAGAGCACAACATCAGACTACGGTGCACTTTTGCATTGTACAGCCGTCAAGAATAACTGGAATACTTGGCGCGGCTACAGTGACCAAGAGAGCTCAGCTCTTGTCAATAAAGAAGAAAGAAAAAAAAAAAAACTTGTCAGTGGCGACACGCCGCTGGAAATTCGACTTTCCGCGCCAGGTGCTCGGCCAACTCCGCGGCCCTGTGGCAAATTCTTCTGACACATTCGGTGTCCTGGAGAAAGCGGAGAGTCCAACGAAATGCTTCTGATTACCATGACCACCAGGTTTTCAGTGGTCGCTCCCAGCGCCTCCAGGGACTCGGGTTCGTCCGACGGTCTCCTGTAGTGGAAGGCCGTGCCGGCGATGTCGAACTTCCTGGGCCAGTCGATGGTCCACGCTCCGTTGATGTAGTAATCTTCCCCCTCGGATTTCAGAGCTGCGTTTTTTTTTTTTTTTTTGATGGGTTTTTTTTTTTTGAAGAAGAAGAAGAAAGGAGAAGAAAAACAGGCGGATGTCAGAACGGCCGTCCATCGGGGCTAAACCGAGGAGACGTCGCTTGGTGCGATGCCACCTGACGGCGTCTGACACCGGCCCCGTCGAGAGCCGACGCGCACGTCCTGCGCGCGAGCATTGTTCTTTCCCGTCCCGGGAGAGAAAGAAAACACACCTGAGGTGGACCAGTCTGGACTCGTCTCATCAACTCCTTTGTCCGGCTGTCACACAGGAGACGGTCTCGACCGGCCCGGCACAGAGTGCCATTGTGCCTCTTTGGCTTCACCCGATTACATGAGTAATAGTTTACTTCTCCTTTAACATCACAACCCCCCCCCCACCCTCCTCGTTCCCCCCTCCAGCTTAATGAATTAAATTACAGCTACATCTGGCACTGATTTTCGGTATTGTGATTTTGTTATTTTGAGCGGTGCCGTTTACGCAAAAAAAAAAAAAAACGCCCCCGGTGTCTATTTTTACATTGTCTCGTTTTTTGTTTTTTTTTTGTTTTCACAAAATGTTAAGGAGGGGGCGGGAGGGGCGAAATAAAACAAACTCGGCTGACCTAAATAGCGAGGGCTCAGACAATGCTGCAAAAGGAAAATATTGTCTTTATCACTCGGGGACACAGATGAAATTCAAAACAACATCGCAAAAAAAAAAAACAAAATCGCCACGAACGTCGGGGAAATTCTGTTTCCGCGCAGAGCCAAAGCTGCTCTTCAAACGGTAACATATAGACCCTGGATCCGCCCCCAAAAAAATCAAATCAAGACCCTCCCTCCCCTCTGCCGCCCTCTCGACAGCCGCAACGCGCCAAATTGAGCCTGGTCCCATTTGTTTTGGGGGTTCCGACGCTGCCGGAGGTGTCGCAAACAGTTTTTGTTTAGTCTGCAGAAGAGCGGACGGGTCCGCTGCCAAGTCGGCGATCACATGCACGGGGATTAGGGAAGATTTCTGCGAGTGCTCCGTCCGCCGGGCCCCCACGTCGGGCAAGCGGGCCGCTAAAAGTGGCATCGCTTTTGCTTTCGCCTGGGGCGAAGATAAAAGGGAAATCCCAGGAAACTGTCGGCGCACGGCTAATACGGAGCAGCTCGAGGTCGGGAGACTCGGGCTTCATTAACCCCCCGGTTGATGGAACAACGATGCATCAGAACTTCATGGCCTTTTTATCTCTTCAGCGCCTCTGGGGTGTTCAAACAAAGGCGGCGCTTTGTGTTCAATGCGGCGTCACTGACGACAACGAGGCGACGTTCACCTTGTTGCCGGGAGCGTCGTCGCGCTAGCAGTTTATGATTGCAAGTCTGTCCCTTTAGAGCAGCTGTCAACCACCAGTCACTCTGAGTACTCGCAAACAAGAACGTTTCGTTTGCAGGAAAGCAATCCAAAGGATCTTTGAAAGGCCTTGTGGGGAATTTTCAACAATATTACAGCAATATTAAGGGTGACTTAGCCGTGTTTTTTCCGACGACAATACGCGTCTCTTGCCAGTTGACCCTCCGTGACATCACAAAGGGCACTGACACATCAAACGGGTAAACAACAAGACCCGTCGACCGCTTCCAATGTCGCAATATCGGACCCAGCGGCGCCACAGAAGGAGAAGGAGAAGAAGCAGGGGACGCGAGACGGGGCCACGCTGGCGCTAGCGCACCTAGCGGACGCAACAGGAAACAGGAAGTGGGGAAAAAATGCACTTGGTTCTGACTTTGCAGACACTTACCGATGTAATTCTTGGACATGGCGAGCTCCCTGATCTCGATGTGCACCGACCCCTTGGGGATGTGAACCACCTCCATGTAGCCTGCGAGAGACGAGGACGAGGGCTGATTGAAACGTCAGGGCTTTTTTTTTTTTTTTTTTCTTTATTCGCAACGCGGAGGAGACGGCGGGGTTGTATATCACGAAAGGTGGGAGTATGTATAGCATGAGTTCCATATCGCCCAAAAAGGACAAAGCGGGAGGACAAAACAACCCCCTCCTTTTTTACTGTCACATGCACGCACGCACGCACGCACACACACAGACACACACTCACTTTTAGAGGGTTTACTAGCCATACCATAGAAGGAGAAATATGTTTTCTGTCTCCCCTGCACTCTATAGACGACCTCGGGCTAACGTCAACATCATGTCTATACCTCTCCTCCACATTTATTCCCCCGTGATGAGCACGGCAAGAGAAATATGACGTTTTCGTCAATATTCCGGAAACTCCTATGCGTGGTGTCAGAGTGCGGGAGCAGAGGCTCTCCTGGCAAAAGGGAGGAGGGTATTCCTGGATTCCTGGATTACTGCGTTTTCCGAGTTGGTCGCAAACCAAGACGCACCCGCTCCTTCGAAAAGCCGCTGCGTCGTAAGAGCCGAGTCAAAGCAGCGTCTCTCATCCTGAAAAATGCCTTTCTTTTTCTTTTTCTTTTGTTTTTACCTCCTCTGGGTAGAGAGTTGTTGAAGAGTCCCTCCATGGCGTCGCAGGTGCTGCCGTCGCCCCCGCACACGCGACAGCGGTCCTCCTTGGCGTCAGAGTTCAGGATGTTGTCGCAGCCGACGTGCTTTGACATCAACAAAACAATGTCTGAGGTTAGCAGGCTGAAATTAGAGGCTGTTTGTAGCTTTGTTTTGTTTTGTTTTTCGGAGGGGAGTGTTTTGACTTTGGCGGCGTCTGGCACGTGGGACAGTCCACTGTGTCTGTGGCAGTGGGGGAATAAGACACGGTCGTTTTTTTTTAATGGTTTCTGTTTAAACTTCGACCGGAAAATAAGAAGGTGTGTGATTCATCTCCCTCATCCATCGAGCACAGAGCCCATGGAAAGTGTTTGGAAAGGGGGACGGACAACTTCAATGGCGGAAGGTGATTGGGCGAACCCTCTAAACTGACCAATTATCTTTGTTACTCTCAGTTCCGGCTTCCTATTGGCGCAAAAGGCGGCAAAACAGCTGCTACCGCTGCAGAATCGATGCTAATCTTTTAGCCGTTGCGAGGCAGCAAAACTGTTATCGCCGGCACTTCGTGGACCCCCCGCCCCCCACTCTCCCTCACTCTGACTTTGGCCCGACACCTGCAGACAGCGCAGCACTTTTGAGTGCGGCTGACATCCTTCCAAGCAGACGGTGTTTGGGAAATGTATGGCCTGGCGGCGGGCCTGCATCACGAAGCGAAACACAGTGGATGCAGACTGGAAATAAACCTGCAGTGCTCCTTCGGTGGAAGAATATTCCGCCGCTCCAGATTCAATTCCCATTAAAACACGCGGCGTGTTTCTCTAAGAATCAGAGTAATGTTGTTGGCAGGGAGGCCGGGCGAGCGTGCCAAACAGGAATTGAATAGTACGGTCAGGTGGAAGTCAAAGCAAACACTCAAAAGTGAGCAACTTTTTTTTTTTTTTTTTTTTTTTTTTTTTTTTTTGGGGGGGTTATTTCAGCTGCGCCTATCGGAAAAAAAAAAAACCTCACGCACAATCTGCATGAAATAAAAGTATTTACACTGATGAAAACAAACCGACCGGCACCGGCACAATGTTGCTTTCTTTTACTTGAATCAACCTTTTTTTTAATTTAAAGTAAAATCGCTATGGCGTCGATAACAATGATTATTTTTCACGTTTTGTTTATCCGAAAAAACAATCGCGGTCGAGGCTGCAGAATAACGATAAGGGGTCAAAGGGAGCCGCTGCCAGTCGTCCGATCACAATCGCCGACAATCCAACAACGATCTTGTTTTCGCGGAGAAAAGCTTTGTGCTCCGCCGGCAGCGACTCGCGTAATCAGCCTCGCGAAAACCGCCGTTAAAAATAGAGGCAGAGGGCAAAAAAAAAAAACACAAAACTGGTGCGAGCGGCTTAATTTCAAGCTCCAGTGCTGCTAATCGCTGTTTACGCGCGGCCGCAAGTTAGGAGGGCGGCGCTTGTGGTGTCCGCGCGTGATTTCGCAACGCGAGGAACATGCAGGAGCGTTTGATCACATCTGACATGAGTTTCGCTCGAAAAATCAATTGCAATGAAGTCTGGAGGAGCGCGCTGGGGATGCTGTCACTTTGCTTAAGACGTCTAAAGTTCTGGGGAGAAAAAAATAAGTTTTCACCTTTTGTTGTGATACCTGGCCATCACAACAAAGCTCAACCTAAGCCCCCAACAGGGT
This sequence comes from Thamnaconus septentrionalis, assembly GCA_009823395.1. Classification (NCBI taxonomy): domain Eukaryota; kingdom Metazoa; phylum Chordata; class Actinopteri; order Tetraodontiformes; family Monacanthidae; genus Thamnaconus; species Thamnaconus septentrionalis. The sequence continues at coordinate 13,214,699 of CM020518.1, forward strand.
AATAGGTGTAACTAGGTAGGTAAGTAAGTAAGGCCAAATGCTCTGCAATTGCACTCTGAATTTGACTAAATTGACAAAGAGTGCAGTAATAGCTGCGTAGTTACAGTCAGTCTGTGATGCTGCTGATTCGACTTTCACAAGACTTTAATACAGTTTTACAAACAGTAGTTGCAGTTGTACTTGAAAGTCGTTATTCCACCTGACTTTCAGGTCTACACCTCCTCTGCTGGTCTCCTTCCGGTTGGGCTGAAATTAGCATTAAGGCGGAAACCTACAGTGACAAATTTCCACTTTTATTTTTGCTCGCTTCAGAGGTGGATTGTAGTTTTGTACAAAAAAAAAAAAAACGATGCTGGGCTTCGGAAAGAGTCTCATCGGCCCAACGGGGGAAAAAGTGATGTGGGGTACGCCCTAAGTCCGCCCACTCCACCTTCTCCAAGTGTCTCCGAATGGGCTCCGCCTACCACAAACTTTTCGTCCGCGAGCTCTTTCCCAGACGGATGGTTCCGAACAAGCTCAACATATTTGGGCTGCGCTCCGTCTAGCGTGTCGGCGGATTAATCATCCGCGCGAACAACAAGGACAGAATCGGTGATCGGATGAGGCGTAACCGGATTAAAGAAAGTTTGCACCCATAAACACAGCTGCCGATGACGCTCCGCTGATCATCACTCTAATGCGGGTGTGCACGGGCTGCCTGAGCGGGACGCTTGTTGCAGGTCAACCGCCGTCCAGCCAATTTTCAATAGTACAGTACTTTTGCTTCAGCCCCCTTATTGTGAGGTCACAGTGATGTCACAGCCTGCTCACCTTACACTCCCCATTGATGCAAATGTCCAGGGAGTCGGCCTGACACCGGGTGCCGTCTATGACCGCCGGAGAGCGCTCTGTGTAGAAGTTGTAGCCCTCCGCCAGGCAGTTGAGCGCGCAGGGCTTGACACCACCTGCTTTTACACAGAACACAGAGAGAGAGACAGAGAGAGAGAGACAGAGAGAGGCACACAAGCACGTTGTTATCTAAAGTTCAGCCTGCCCAGAGAACACAGACGACATGACACGAACACTGATACAGGCTGATAAACAACACATGGGGAACAGAAAGCAGCAGCGCGGGCCAGCGTCGTGCGGCCAGCTCCGGGTTCTCCTCCCCGGGGGCCCGTTGACGGCGGTAATCATGTGGAGAAAAGTCAGATCTCAAAAAAAAAAAACCCCAGAAAAACAGAGGATGACGTCACCGTAACGCTGACACAAACAGAGCGCGCTCCCCGCCGCCAGCAATCACGCTGACGCAAGCTAGCAAGCCATCCTCTGGCTTTTTTTTCCAGAGTCAGGACCTGAACCAAACAGACCCCGACGATAAAAGGAAATCTCCCCTCCAGGCGTCCACCTCTCGAGGAAAAGCAAAAAAAAAAGAAGAAGCTGTGTTTACATGCTTGGGAGGGTTTATCGCTCGCGCTTGCGTCTCAAGCGAGGCGGACGGTTTCCACCACTTGCCGACATCAAGGGGCGAGCGGCCGGAGGTTGGGGGGGCGGGGGGGGCGACGTGAGGTCAGGCGAGCGATGACGCTTCAGTCCCTCGGACTCCCAGCAAGATATCTCCACGTCTGCGGGTGCGAAAATATCTCGGCAGTGGCAGCGGCTCTGTCTAGAGTCTTGAAGACGATTGACAGAGACCAGTAAGAACTCTCCGAACCGGGAAGGATTTATTTCCACTTACGGGGGCAGTAAGGGGAGGTGGATGGCAGGTCACTGAGTCAATGGCAACATCTACAAGGATCTGAGGAAAGAGCTTCAAAGCTACGAATTAGGCTGCGTTCAGACTGCTGGCGAATCTGATTCCAATCAGATTCCTCCTCAAATCCGAATCTGATCTGGCTCTGTTCAGACTGGGCCACATTATTGAACCATCTGACAGGTTGCTGTAGCTACAACGTCGAAGCGGAGGCATCGTCCAGCGTAGCGTGCAGTGTGTGACGTCATATCATTGCGACAGCGGCACTTGTTGCGATGCATGCACCTGGAGCTTGGCTTGAATGGAGCTACTGTATCTCCAAATGCGATTTGAAACTACTTCCCGAAAAGTGGTTCCAATCCGTTTTGCAAAAATCGGATCTCATGTGATTTGTGACTGTTCAGACTACAAAAGAGCCATCCGGTTTCAGTCTGGATGGGCTGAAAATCGGATTTTGGCTGGCAGTCTGAACGCGGCCTTAGGAATTTGACAAAGGAGCTCAGCCTCAGCCGTGTTTTCAGCTGAAGGTTTTCACGTCAACAAAAAGAACAAATGGCAGACCGGAAGCAGAGGTAGCAGTTCTCGATCTCGACACCCACTACGAAAAAGGGCACGTGTACCCTTGAAAGGCTCCATGATTGGGAATTCAATCTCAGCAGAAACTAAAGAAAGTCCAAATGACAGCAGACCGACCCAAACCGTGACCTGTTTTTGCTTTCGCTTTCGGCGCTTCTCCACAGAGGGCGGGCCTCGGCTGCAAAACAGCGACGTCGCGTAATCGATGCTGAGCAAATATTAACACAAAAAACCTAATGGGCCCCGCGCAGCCGCTCGCCAGCTCGGGTGCAAAAATGAAACCTGAAAGGCCGCGACAAATTCCGATGTCATGCACAATTAGAGCTGCTTCGTCTATTAGCGAATATTAACGACGTTTGTTTTTTCAAGGCCCTTTTCTTTTTTTCGTCGGGTTTGGCGGCGCAGGCGCTGAACTCACCGCCAGTGTACGGCTTCCAGTTGTAGTACTTTCCACGGAAGGGCATGTTGTCGAAATCAGCGCACTGCTTCTCTCTGAAATCTCGGGATCCCGCAGGACAGGCCTGTGAAAACAGAAGAATATTATACTATTTTTACAGGGGGGGAAAAAACAAAGGACATTTCAACATCTTAGTGACATGACGACAGCTTATAAAGAAATCATCATGGATGTATTTGGCAAATATTGTCTTGAGTGAGAAACTTTTCTTAAGCCTTTTCTTGGTTACCTTCTCCAGCTGTAAGAGAATCAAAGTCTGTCACACTGAGTGTTTCTAAAGTCTCCGAATCAGCAGTTGCTTGCATTCGAACTCTTTTCCAGTAACACTTGAGAACATTACAAAAAAAACTTCATTAATTTGAGCGTTCCACCCCAGTAAATATCAGGCCTGCATTATTTTTCTGGCAATTTTAAGCAGCGAACTGAAGCCAAACAGGCTTTTCTAATCAATTTGCTCATGAGCTAAAGTACCAGGCAGTGATCCCCCCCACCCCCCCTTTCTTTTAACAAATTTCAACAATGATGGATTATACGAAAACAAGTCTAACGTTTGCCAGCGGATTTTAATGCCACACGGGGTTGAATAGGGACCAACGCGTAAATGGAATGACAGAGGGGAAAAAAGAAAAATCCATAAATCTTAAAATTGTGGCACAAGTTCAAAAAAACAGTCTGAAAAATTCTAATGATTTAATGCAGTCAAAAGTTTCAAGCAGACAAAAAAAAGCATGTGGTTGTGATCCGGGCGGACTCTATACATGACGCTTTTTTTTTCTCCGGTTGTTTTGTTCGTAAAAACGTTGCACAGATCACCTCATTATTACCAAGTGGGCAGAGTCTCATTTTACATGCAACCACCAAAACAAACCTTAATTCTCAAATTGAAAAGGTTTAAAATCTCTAGATTGGCTCTGAGACGCGGGGCTTTGTTTTCACGAGTGGATCGCTGCTCCGGCCAAGAGGAGGCTAAAGAAGAGAACAGAAACACTTTATTGGTGTGAAAAGGTCCTTAGAAACCTCCTCAAAACAGCCTCTCCGGGGACAAATAAAAGCTCTCAGGTCAAGGCTGTATTTGACATGCTGAAAGTGTTTCGCGTCGGAGCGGGCCACTGGGAAAGCTAACTCCACTCCAGTGTTTTGCCAATATGGCAGCTTGAAACTTGCACATCAAACATGCAGAATGAGTCAGGGGAGACGGAATAATATTATTACAAGTGTGCGCGCCGAAATGACAACGCAAGGCCAAATGAGACTAGCATGTGCCAGGAGTTCGAGGGAGTAAAAAAAAATAAAATAAAAAATTCACAGAACTACTAACCCGTGGCTGGATTGTTTCGCATAATCAATTTCTCACATTTCAGCTACGCGTATAAAAATCCCGAACAACTCCTTAAAAAAAAAAAGAAAAAGAAGAGAAAAACCCCATGATTTTTGCTAATAAATAATAACTGTCGTCATGAAGGACTGTCAGACCTCACAACGAAGAAGTTAACGGGAAACCCAGACGACTTTAAATGTCAGAATCGATTGGCGGCTAACGATGAGCGGCGACTCCACAACCTGTGAAAACACTGCCGCGCGTCTCCTAGGGGCCTCCGGAGGAGCTTCGTCAAGTCTGAGGAGTTGTCATGACATCACTTTCAGTCCTTTGGTTTCGGGCACAAAGACAACTGAAACTCAGGTTCGGCCCCGGGCCCAAAATTGACATAATGTGTTTGAACGGGTCTCGAATGCGTTGAGATTGGATCTGGTTGAGATGCATATTTTAGTGATGAATCCCCTAAGACGTGGGTGACTCCTTGCTGTTTTTCTGGCATCGCCGCTCTTATTTATTCTCCTCGCCGTCAGTGCCGATCAAAAAATATCTGGTCTTGATGTAACATGACCTCATACCTGCCAAAGTCGAAAGAAAACACACTCGGACTTTTATTTGGGTAGAGACAAGGCGCAGCAGACGCTGGCCTGGTTCAAAGCCGATTGAACAACGGTGGATTACATTGGGAATTTTAACTTTATGCATCAATGAAGACACCTCACAGGTGATCCACGAACACCAAACCCAGTGGAACCCAACAGAATTGTGCAGCCAAGGTGGAATCAACCAAGCCAGGGTCATCGTGTGACTACATTGTTTAATTCTGTGCACCTGCGTTGGTGTCTGATATCCGCAAGACAAAAGTCCAAGGTCACCAGCATCAACGGACGGTCGCCAGTAAGCCTGATGTGCATGTCCATGGACCGTGGCAGGAGGCCAGAGAATCCATGCAAAAACAAGCTGCGTTTCCATTACCCCTAGAATTGCGCGAAACCTAAGTATCGCCATGAAAAACTGGTAATGGAAGCACCTACCTTTGGAAAACCTCTCAAATGCGGCGAAAAAGTTTTGGCGCTGAGGTGGTTTTTCAGACGTATCGATACAGAGGTACATCGCAAAAGCGTCACGAAAAGACTTTTTTCGCATGAACTGGTCATGTGACCAGTTCACCTCAAGTGAAAATGCCGCATTATGTTTGGACGGTGGAGGAGACAAAATAATTACAATACAATACAACAACCATTCTTGACAGCTAACGAACGTAACCAAACAAAAGCCAACGTAATTTTCATAAATCTCACGGCACGAGATTTTACGAGATTTTACGTCCCGCGAGAGTTCTCATAATTGTTGCGGGACGAGATTTCGCGAGAATTACGGCTGATGCGCTTCACACCATACAATGTAAACACCTGCAAATCGCAATTGTACTTTGTCGGTGTTTTTGAAATATCGCTTTTATTTTGCGGGAAAATTGTAATGGAAACGCAGCTACCTTCTTGCTTCTTAACCTTCTTGCTGTAAGGCAACAGCGTTGACCAAAACAGTACAGAACACTGTTCAACAGTTTTGAACAGGGTTCAAAAAAGGATGAAATGATGAATAAGCTGCTTTTTAACACTGTACCCTGCATTTATTTCTTCACTCTCTTCTTTTTAAAGAGTTTTCAGGACAGCAATAGCAACAAGAGGCAGCATAAACAAACAGAAAGTCATCTGGGTCATAACCATGAAATTATGCGTGCGCATTTTGTCATTGTATTACAACACACACACACGTCCTGGACAAGGTGCGGTCAGTGTGATGAAAACAGCGGGGAGGTTTTTGTTTTTGTTTTTTGCTTTTTTGGCTTGTTGTTTGTTGTCCAAGGAAAACACGGCGGCGCAAAAGCGTACCAGGCCCCCAGCTGTTATTTTTAAGGCGTGCGGTAAGATGTCCGGCGGGGCCGTCACTATTTCAATTTTCACCTTGTGAAAAGAAAAAAAAAAGAAAACGAAAAAACGTGCGCTCCTCGAAATAGTTGAGCAAGAGCTCCCAGCTTGCAGCCACACTAAATATTTGCTTAAAGCGCTCGCTCCAGCAGGCCTGCGCCTCCTCCCCCGCCAAAAAGATCCCTTCTGCCCATTTGTTGTTTTCCTTTTTTTCAGTTTTTTCCAGTTTTTTTTTACATGGAGTCAATCCCCTCCACTGTGATCATGCTGCCATTGACTGGGAGGGGACGTCACAGGACGTACAAACCACGGTGGGGGCAACTGCTCAGTAATAAAGAAAGGGATTTTTTTATATTCATAAAAGTGTACTTTCTTTGTCGCTTCCTTGCCACAAACGCTCAGCAGACGGGTGTGGGGGAGGGGGCGGCACAAACAAGACGGGGCACTTACGTCGGTGTTGCACGATCTGTAGCGCTTCCTCTCGCCCAGACAGTACTTGCCTCCTCCAGACGGCCTGAGTGACACAGGGAGAGAGAGAGAGAGAGATGAATGAGTTGGCGGACGGGAGGGTCGGCGGTTTTTTAAAAGGCGTAAGGGGATATTTTATTTATTTAACGCCACGCAATTTAGCTGCAGCCGTGCCCTTAAGAGCCCATCTCCGGTGCCGCGGCGAAGTGGAGGAGCTTTCCGTCGAGAGCGGGTCACCAGGTTTGGCCCCTGACTCAGCGTCTGCTGTGTGCGTCTGCAGGTCTGCTTTTTGCAGCTTTTGCAGCTTTTTTTTTATTTTTTTATTTTTTTTTGCGCCGCACGTGTGCCGATAATTCATTCATGAAATCCAAGCTGCCCGACGGAGCTCCTATACGTGCGGCACAAATCACTTCTGCTTGCCCAACAAACTGTGAGCAAAAATTGTGTTTTTACCGGATACGGGACGCCACTTTGTGATGTCACAAAGGGCACGCACACGTTTCCCGTACGTCAGCCAGGCCGCTCTGCCAGCCAGATGTTCAATCCAACTGTGACAAAATTGGAGGAGGTGGCTGGGGGGCATTCAACACCTTTCCAGACAAGACACTTGCAAGATGCAGCAAAGCAAAGCAAAGTCTTAGCAGGAACCTCAAACTGAGGGATTTGGTGGGAGGCTGCAAACAGTGGGCTAATTGCGCTGTTTTGTGAAGCTAATGCTAATCTTCACGTTTCCCTCGCATTCATTTTTTTTCAGTTGAACCCTTTATTATATCCTACACCCAGGTGTCACCAACACAGTGCCCGCGGGCACCAGGTTGCCCCAAAATACCACATGAGTCGCCCGCAGGCCCGTTCTAAAAAGAGCACAGCTTGTTGAGCTGCATCTAAAAATTGATTTTTCAAGATATTGCGAGAACTCACTAATGTGATCAGTGTCTTCGCATTGATGATTAATTAGTAACAATATATAGCTGAGAAAATGTGTTGTTTCAGAAGAGTTTAGCAAACTGGATGCCCTTAGTATGACTCAGTCCCCATCAAGTCCTTCACCATCCAATCCCATATATGCGCAATGTCTAGTCATCATAACCTTAAAAACGAAGAGAAGGAAGAGAAGCCTAAACAGTTACACCTGCATGTTGAGGATTTAACTCTGAGATTATTCACTGTAATCTCCGGAACAGACAGACTTGTGCCCACTTCCTGGTCTGAGGCGTGCGCGCCCTCACCTGACACATCCCCACATATTTACTATATAAAGTCTGGAAACGCAGGCTGAGTTGACAGCTCTCGCCCAGTCATCAAATCCCGCACGGCTGGCTCGAGCGCGGCAGCCACCAACGCCGCCGCCACCAAGCTAGCCCCGCGCACTCCGCGCACTCCGCGCGCAGATTGTTTACAAAGCGGGACGCAGCGCTGTAAACAATCTGAATTCTTCTGGGGCGCTCGCGCGCTACGCGGCCGCGGGCCGTCCGTCGCTCGGCCGGGCAGCCGCTTACGCAAGGGGAAAGAATGGACGCTATGTCTAACAATGAGCTCAGCGGCAGGCAGCGCCAGGGGCTCTTCGCGATGAATCAGCAGGCGCACTTTCAGGCGTAAACACCACGAGGGCCTCGCTGTTGGCCATTTAGGGTCGCACGCGCCTTTCGCCGAGGGGGTCTGGGCGACGTGCCGCGTCTTCCGACGCGCTCACCAAAAAATAGGAGGGCATTTCTACGCTAGGTTTTAGCATTTGCGGCCGAGTTTGGGTTCTCGCCGAGGGGAATGGAAGAGAATGTGGCGGAAACGATCATCAAACACTTTGGCTAGCACTTCATTTGAATGGGTGTGTATAAGACTGACAAAGCGCTTTTGAGACGCCTACAGATGTGATTTAGCACTGTACAAATAACAGTTGGCATGCCAATTTCATAATCATGACCTGTCGTGACCTGTAATGTCACTTTATGAAAGCTAATGGTCTTTAAGAGTCACTTGGTCAATTTGAACTTCAAGTTGACATTACTTGAGATCATTTACCAAATGTCACTTAAGAGCAACCGTCATGGCCATTCATAATGTGTCATGACAGGCGTCTTATGCACCCATTCAAGAAAAGTGCTGTCACGCTTTTGACCTATTTCAAAAGCAGCCCCCAAGCGGATCCAAATTCTTGCATGTGCAATCTAAGTACTGGGACCACTCACAGCATTTTGGACTTTTTAATTATACCTGCCCTCTAGTAGCACAATCAAGTAAACAGAGTGAAACCTCTACGGAGGGGGAGTTTATAGGTAATTTCCTCCCAGAAGCATTTTATAATCCCATGTTATCATCCGACCTTCTCCTAAACTACCAAGCAGGATAAAGTTGATTGAAATTACAGACGCCAGAATTTGACAAACTGCAAAATAAATGTTTAAAAACAGGTGCGCAAAACCTGAATATCGCAATAAAAACTGGGAACGGAAACGCCCAAACTTATCGCTGAAAGGTTTCTATGCTCTCATGAGGTGATTTTTCAGATGTATCAATGGAGAGGTTTATCGCAAAAGTGCCATAAACTCTTTTTTTCGCATTTACACGTCACCGGACGTGACGTACGGGGTCACGTGACCAGTTCACTTCAAGTGAAAATGGCGCGTTACGATTGGACGGAGAAGGAGACGGAATAATTTTTACAAGTAATCAAAGTGAAAAATAAAACAACCATTCTTGACAGCAAACAAACGTAAATCTCGCGGGGCGAGATTTTACAAGAATTACGGCTTCTGCACCATTCAGTAGAAACGCCCTGCAAATCGCAAATTTTACGAAACATCGCTTTTATTTCGCGAAAAACTGTCGCGGAAACGCAGCTGCTGCTGTGGGAGCAAATTCCTCGGCGCGACGGCACCCTGCCGCGCCGCGGTACGCCAACACTCACACAAAGACACACACCTGGAGGCGGGACCTGGATGCGTGTGTTCAGCTTGCTGTGGCTTACTTTGCCTACTTACGCTGGGCTGTCACAGTGCCTCATGGAGGAGGACACACCGCCCCCGCAGGTCCGGCTGCACTCGCCCCACACGGACCAGGGTCCCCAGCCTCCGTCCACGCTCTGGGGCCAGGTGCCGAACGCCACGCACTCTCCCTGGTAGCACCACTGTGGCGGGCGGAGGTGGAGAGACAGAGAGAGAGAGAGAGAGAGAGAGAGAGAGAGAGGCCAGCTGGTTGGTCACTGTGTGAAGGGAGTCGACGTGCAGACGTTCATGTAGTGGCACGACGGCGTGAAGTTTGTGACGGCGCGGCGGCCCTGTGTTATTAACTCAAAATGAATGTGCGCGTGTCTGCTAGGATGAGGCCTCGACTACGCGGAACCTGACCGGTGGCGCTTCCCTTCCACATTCCGTCACTCGCAGCCTCACTTCCATTTCCACATCAGCCTTTTCTTTCTTCCTGCGATGGATTTCTTCCGATGGAAGTTTGTTTGTTTGTTGTGTTTGCGGGGGACCATTTACGGATCCTTATTTATCACCCCTGACCGCCGTGGAGCCGATGCCGAGGTCCACAAAACAGGGTGTTTAGCCCTCTGTTTACAGCCTCCCACAAAGCAGTCAGTCTCGTATGACGAGAGAAGAGAGCAAAAATAAGGAGTCGACTAATACTGGGCTGCAGGCGCTGTCAATAACATAATATTGGAGGGGTATTGGTGCCTTTTGTGACGTCACAAAGGGACGATGACAGGATAGACTGTGAGTCACTTTTTCTGAAACTTTTCAAACTAAACAATCTGCCCTTTTTAACCTTATTCTGTCTGTTATTACACCTTTATTCTTTAACAAAATCCTGGACTCTTGGCGTGACAAGTTCGGTCAGAGTTAAAACGGTGACGTTCGATGACATCGATCCATTCGTCACCAAATGCTTTACTTTATTCAAAGCCTGCAACTTCGTAATGTCGGAGTGCCAGCGTGCGATGGAGGCGCGCAGGCGCGGTGCCCTGGGAGCGTTTTAAGCTTCATGCTAAGCTCATTAGAGCTCCAGAGGTAAGAGGGGGATCAGAAGCAACCCTTTGTCTCTCCAAATGTGTCAGCCGGCCAGCAACTTCAGCCAAGAGCGGCACAGTCCTGGCGAGGGCTCCTACTGTCCTCTGTCTTTCTTTCTTGTCTTTCTGCCTTCCTTCCTTCCTTTCTTTCCGTTGACTTCCTCATTTACCGCGCTGGCCAGAGCGGTTGGTGGGGAAGGGGAGGGGGGAGAGTCGGAATTGGTACGAGCAGCCCAGTGTAACCACGTCAAACTCCTCTCCTCTCTGCGGACTCAGGCCCCCCCCTCCCGCCCCCCCCCCCCCGCCCGGTCTCACCCTGTGCCTGCCCCAGTTGGAAGGGCCTCCCAACATTACACGCTGGGTGAGAAACGGCTGACATTCATATTCCTTTGAAGCCGGCCGCGGCGGGGGCAGACAGGGTATGCCACTGGGCTCTCCTAAAGCTGTTCCAAAGCCCCCCTGGCTCAACCTGGGGCCCCCTGTGTTGTCCAGGGCCCCGACCGTGGGCCCCGGCCCTCAAAGGCTCCACTGAGCTAATGGTAATGACGGGTGACAGCTCGTAACACTCCCCTATTCTTCCCTTTTAGAACTCGGGCCATCCAGTGACAATGGCGGCCGTAATCCGTGTTAAAACTGTCTCCCCTAACCTGGCTGGCATCAACAGCGGGGCCGATGACCTAAGGCCTGGCCTGCTTACGTGTGAGTGTGTGCGTGTGTGTGCGCGGCAGCACCTATTGCATGAGTGCACACTCTGAGAATGGTCACTCTTCCCAGAGTGGAAGAGTGACGCAAGCGGAGGCGCTGAGGTGCCACCGGCTCTCGCAAAATTCCTGCGCACGCATTTCATAACTGCCTGTTGCTGAACGGCTGAAACGCCGGTTGACGGCATGGATTTTGGGGGTTTTTTAGACTGTGGGGTTTTGCTTCTGGACAGACGCTGAGGTTATTGTTTCAAAACGGCCTCAGGACTTTGTAAAACGTAAAAAAAAAAAAAAAAATACCCATCCAGTCGAGGACGCTGGAAGTCAATCGCATTGGTCAGAGATACGCCAGTGATGTCATATCGCGCAGCTGAAGCATTAGGATAAATAGCCGTAGATATAGAAGCATATAGAGCTCAAAGCGCCCGGATAAAATGTCTAAGCCTAAAAAGCCCTTTCAGCAACTTAATTGGACACGTACATGTCATCGGACGGATACATCATATGTAATTACACATTCAGTCACGCACAAAGTGCGTGTGGACTCCTTGAAGCCGTGCTGGTCAAGATAATAAGCCACTGAAATGGAATAAAAGAATGGAAAAAACAGGTCATGGTTGGTCACGTACGCCGCAAAGAAGTAAATGCGAGTGCAGCGATTGAATAGTGGAAAATGAAAGTGCAAGACATCAATATTTATGTATGTTTAGCACCTCTGCTTTTAGCGCTCCGGCTTCAACGAAAACAAGCGTCTTTGATTCTCGCAGCAACTTTTGCCTTTTGAAGCTCTAAAGCTTTTTTTCCAAGGAAAAGCAAAATTCAAACCAACGCCGAAGCTTTTGTTTGTGTGCTTTTGCGCGTGACAAACTGAGTAGCTGCAGGTATGGTTTTATAATTACGCTGTTGGTGTTACATAACCGTCAGCAAAATATCCCGTAAGAAAAGCCTGACTTTTCCGCCGCATTGAAACTATTCAGCCACCCCAAAAAAAAAAAAACAAGAATGTGAATGAAGGCCCGATGCCAACAACTCTGACAGGAAGAAGGTCAAAGACGAAGACTGAGAGAACGTCTTGGTCGAATTCATCCAGAGGTCTGCTGAGCAGCTCAAGGGGGAAAAAAAGGAAAGAAGAGACGGACAATTATTGTGGCGATGGTGAACTGGTGGAACTTTCACGTGCGTCTGAAGGCTCGGATGACTCACCCCTTTCTCGATGCTGCCAGTCTGGCACAGAGTTCCCTCTGCAGCGGGGATACTGTTCGTGACACAGCGGTTGCTTTTGCTAAGGCACCAGAGCTCTCTACACACTTCCTAGGAAAGAAGTCAAAGCAAGTTGGTCAGAATAAATCAATTCAGCAGACTGCGTGTGTGTGTCTGTGTGTGTCTGTGTGTCTGGAGGGGAGGGGGAGGCGGAGTGGCGGATTGCTAAATAAGGCTAAGAATGATTTATCAGTAGTGGTTTTCCTCTCACTCCAAATCCCCGGCCCTCCGCCCCTCCGCGGCCCCGCTCCTCCGCTCAGACAGCTGCGCGAGTAACACAAACAGCGCGGAGAGTCATCTGTAAATCTCGGCAGTGCCAGATCGAATCAGAGGACGCGAGGCGCTGATGAGACCACTTCAAGGTCTGTCGGGAGGCACGGCGCTGCGGCGGGAGGTTGGGAATTGGGGGTTGTGGGGGCCTGGGGGGGGGGGCTCCGGCTTGAGCAATCGCGGCAAAAGGGGTCATCGGGTGCCGCCGCTGATGTGCTCTTGCGGGGGAGCGGGGAGTCAGCTGGATCAACAGCGTGACTAACGCCCGCTACGCGTCCGACTCGGGACCGCGGGGGGACCGTGACATCACTTCGAGAAATCCAATTTATGCTTCTTAGGGGAAATCAGGGGTGAGCAACGGGCCTCCCAGGTCCCAGATAAAGACAACTTTAGGCCCCAGGAAATATCTTTGGTATTAGCCAGCGCAGCGGCCGCATCTGCCTCCTTCTCGTCCCCCTTCGTCCTCCCCCCCCGTCGAAACGTCGGTCGGGAGGATCCACTTAGATGACCCGGCAGATTTCGGCGGGGTCGGCACCGAGAACAACTCCCCCCCACCGAACGGCCACCGCCAAATAAAAAGCCGCAAGAGCGGGCGCGCGTTACGAGGACGAGCTCCGCGCAACCTTGCATTAGGTTTCCCCGTTAAACCCGAGTAGGTCGCCTCACATCTCCACTTCAAAAGGCTTTAACGGGACAATTGTGTACAGCGGAGGAAGGGGAGGAGGAGGAGGAGGAGGAGGAGGAGGAGGAGGCGGCCCCATGAAAGAGAGTTACGATGCCGTGCATAGATTCTGACCCCGCGGGTCAGTAAATATGCCACTGCCCCGCAGCTCCCCGAGTCCATCCGGATTAAATAAAGCAGCAAAGTGTTGCTCTCCGCTCAGTCGCTGGGGTTGGGGGCGCTGGGAGGTTCTGGGGGGGGGGGGGTTGCCCTCTGCCAGCTGGTTTCAATATTGCCCCCGCCCCCGACCCTGCGCGCCAGCGTCTCGGCCCCGCCGAAAAAGGTCAGCGGCCGGGGCGGCGGACGTCGGCGCAGTGCTGATTTACACGAGGTGAGAACACGGTGGCGATAAAGAGGGCAAGGGAGGAGGGGGGCACCGAGGAAGGGCATCGCTAATACAGCCATCAAAAGAAAGGCTAGCTCGTTTTTCATTTCTGCGGACGCAGGAATGGGGAGCGGGGGGGTAAGAAAAGCGGACAAAGCGAAAGACGTAACGGCAGGTTTTCGGAGGCGGGACGCAGCCGTCAAATCGGGACGACTTTGTCTATGTCTCTGTTTGTGTGTGTGTGTGTGTGTGTGTGTGTGTGTGTGTGTCATGTGTCATTAGCAACCAGTCAGTGAAATACGGCTGCTCCGATGCTTCGCGTCACGCCGGGAGTCCGAGCGTTCAGCCGATGACAGTTTTTCTATCGCCGGTGATGCTAACGGGGCTACGCGGAGCCATAAAGCTAGCCGAGCGTCGCGAGCATCCAAACTGCCAGTCACGACATTTAATCTCGTCTTTTGCGTGCATTTTTTTGGCGGAGCGCTCGCTAGCCTCTCTTTGCTTGTGTGAAAATTCCCTCTTTTATTGGATAAACTGGGCACAAGGACCGTTTTTTTTTGTTTGTTTTCCTCACATTTGTACCTATATTTTTTCTTTAATTTGTTTTCCCTACTCAGGTTTTCCAGTCAAAGCACAGGCACATAATCGGAGGTAGGCAATGACTAAAAGCACTTCTGACTAATTTCTCCCTCGTTTCCCATCACCGCTCTTCTGGTGCCCCCTCTGCAGTGGAAGGAGGCGCAAATATTTATCCAATTGTGGCCAAAGTTGAAAGAAAAAAAAAGGAAAAAAAAACAAGGTTCCCGCTGAGAACCCCGTCCTTTTTTTTTTTTCCCCCGCCGGAGGAAACAGACTCTTCCATTCATTACGGCTTTTATCTACCTCTGTGGTCACGTCTGTCCCGTGAGCGGCCCGGTGGCGGCGGCGGAGGGCATCCCCTCGACAGATGGCCGCATGAAACGGCGCAGATTGCCAGATGAAAGGCTAGCGATCGAGGGCCCTCGCTGAATCAGCACTGCGGCAACGCGATCCACTCAGGAATATGTGTCTTTGATGCTGATCTGAAAAGCCCAATTACTGGCTTAGGGAGGCCGACGACGACGACGACTGCGCTTGATGTGGAGCCCGCCGTCGTCTGCTGTCACGTACTTCTTTCACTGACGCGAAATGAGTCTGTAATCTCTCCTAATCTTCCCGGCAGCCATTGCGCCATTATTATTTTTTTATTTTTTCCATTGCGCGGCCAAATTGTCGCGAAATCGCGCTATTGTTCCTTAAAAAAAAAAAAAAAAACCTTGTTTCATCGCCCGTCTTTCGCTGTGTCCGCATCAGTTCAGGCACCGAGGTTTTCTCATTAAGAGGTCGGGTGGTGGGGGATAGTGGGGGGGGGGCGAGGGGGGGGCTGCTGTGGAAATCATTACAGACTTCAAAAAAACAAAGTCGCGGAGGGGAAGTTTGCGATTCAGGCCTTTGTCTGGAAGTTTCAGAGGTTAGAATGAAGTGAGGTGGGGGAGGGGAGGTGGGGGGCAAGGAACAGACAGATAAACACCCCCCCCTCCACCGTTAAGTGCCCGACGATAATAAGACAATTATCCTCCTCGTGCGTTCGGCTTCCTTCAGTCCGGGCAAGGACATATAAAACTGAGGAAACCTGCTATTATCCTAATATGAACAAGCCTCATTAAAAAAAAAAAAAAAAAAAATTATCACGTAACGACTCATGTTTTTTTTTTATGTACTTTGCCCGGGTGCGGCCACTTCCTGATTGACTCGTCAGCAAATCGGTACAATTGCTTTTCCCGACCATCTATTCTCCGAAACAGACATAGAGAATACGAGGACTTTAGCGTCAACTTTACGTTGCGGAAAACTTTTTCGTCTGTTGTTTGTTGTTTTCAAAAAACTGCAACTGCTTTGCCAAACGTTAACCAAGTTTAATAGCATAAATACAGTAAAAATACAACTTCGATGTCTAAATAGGTTTTGGGGTATTTATTGACTGAGGCTGTGGGGCCTGCCAGCAGCTAAATCAGGCGACAAATCTCCGGCTGAAATTATTCCCAGGTTAGAATCATTTATGTGTCTCCTCAGAGCTCAGTTTATTCTTAAACACTTTATTTATCGGAGACTTGGGACTCCTCCAGCGTCCACTTTGCTTGCAAAAATGTATTCAGCGTCTCGAGATGTTGTTTAACGGACGATGACTGTTTGACGACCCTTGTCCCATCTCCTAGTTTAGAGATCTGCGATTCCCCCGTTCCAAATACAGCCGGCCGCGCTTGGGATGAGCCAGAGGGGGGCGAAGAAAAAAAAAATCAACAAAAAAAAAGATGCTGGTTTCTTACCCCATACTTGCACTGGCGTGAGGAGGCTCCGTACTGGAAGCGGCACTGCTCGTCTGCATCGTACACCTGCCCCGGGGCCACTGTTGGGTACAGGAAGTCTCGTTTCAGAGGTTCATTGTCCAGACACGTCCCCCGACCTGAGCTGTCAAAAAAACAAACCTACAATAGTATTGTTTCTTGCAACAAAGGAGCCTTTTCTCCACTTTGCATGATCAGCAGGGTTAGATTAGAAAAGCAACGCCCGCCGCCCCCCGGCCGCTCTCCCCGCGTCATTTCGACACCAAAAAAAAGCATTCACTCGACATCGACGCCTTCCCGTCAAAAAGGAAAACTCCACAATCCACACGTCTGAAAAGAAACGATCTTCTCCGGTTATGTCACTGCGTCTTATTAGCCTGCACGTCACTCGTGAAACCACAAGGGAAGCTAGCGGGGAAACGCGCAGCAAGCCGCGGGTCATGTGTCAGGGCCCGAGATTATGTTTAGTCTATTTTGTCAGAGCGAACCGCGTGTGCGCTCACAATGAACTTACAGGAAACACACGCACTCACACACACACGCACACGCGCGCACGCGCACATGCTGTATTGCAGCTATTTTGGAAGCGATGGCTAAAATTAGACTTGGATTAATCTAATAACGGAGTTTCTGCAGCTGCGTCTTTCTTCTGGATGGAGATGTCGTGGAGTCTGACTTGGAAGTCTGAAGCCAGGTTTAGCCAGCGGTTTTCTTTTAGAACGCAACTTTGCACCAGCTGTGACGATGATCCAATTTTAAGGGTCCAAATTTAAGCGAGGTTGCCTCCTCTCGTCTTCTCCAACTGTTGGAGAACCTCGCGATGAACTCCCCGACTCCCCGACTCGCAGACAAAGTCGTCCCCATTCGCAAACTCTTCAAAAGTCCATGTGTGTTCTCCTCCTCTCCTCCTGCTCTCTCCACTTCTTAGCCAAGACACACAGTTCACACAGGGAATTAGTGTTTTGCATGTCACAAAGGGCACTGACAACTCATAGGAGTGTCTTCCAGGACAGGGAAAACAGGAAGTTAGCCAGCGCGTCCAAAAGAGAAGAAACATCTCGTTCGATCGCACCCAGGTGAACCCGCTCAACGCTTCTGATCATAAACAACTAGAAAAATACACGTCCCCATTAGCTTTATTTTTATATCCTGAAAAGAAAGCTTGCTCTGAATGATCTGATCCAATAATTCATACTAAAACTGGAAGATGGAAAGGTAAGGTAGAGGCAGTCTGCAGCCAACAGTGCAAATCATGTTCTTTTGCAGGGAGAAGCATCATTTATGGATGCTGGAGAAGAGCACAGTCCAATAATAATGAAAAACTAAAGGGTCTAAATATTCCCTGGAGGTAAATAATAAATTAAGGCTATTTTAAGTGGAACTAACAATTTCCAGACAAGGATGAACAAAAAAAAACCCTTCCTGCATTTATCCCTCTCTTCTGTACTCCCTGCTCCCTTCTTTACCCCCCCCGTTCTCAGTCGCTGAATACTATGATCCCGTTTCTTTGGCTTGCAGAGAGCGAACCCAGTCGGCGGAGCCCCCAGACTCTATTTATTGACGCAAAGAAGCTTCGTACATAAACGCTCCCATTTCACATTGTCGCAACAGCTTCCTGTCCGGTGGATTTGGCCAAATTTATGACGCTGGACGGGAACGTCCTCCATTAAGTGGGAGCGTCAGCGATCCCGGAAAAAAAAAAAATCATATTGCGCCGAGGTGAGACGTCAGAGTGCACAGTACGAGTCCGACCGAACTTGCCTGCCGTGTAACGTTTATAACAAGCAGCAAGCAGACCTTGGGAGTGTAAACTCGGACTGAACCGCGAGCGCACTCACAGAGCAACGCGAAGAAGAAAACCCCAAACAGAGTGCCACATATTGCTTCAGCGAGACGGAGAGCCGAGGCCAACGCCGCAGCCAAAGTTGTTTACTTGGCTTGGAGAAGTGCGTGGGGTATCCACAAAGTCTGATTCATGGGGAGAAAAGGGAGGATAATTGGGGGTGGGCGGGGGGTTGGGGGGGAGGTTTGTAAGAAAACATAAAGACTCGAGGCAATAAAACCATAATGAAAAGGGAAAATAAACTCGAGCTGCAGACTGATACAAATGGATGTTTAGCAGGCCGAGCAGCAGTCGGTTGGGCTTGGAAAACAAGCGGAGCAATGTTGTGTCTTTGGCTAGCCCGGGACACCCCAGGCAAGACGCGAACAGGAACCCAGCAGAGCAGCAGGAAAAAAAAATGCAGCTCTTTGTATCCCGGTTTGGAAACTGGCAGGGAACGCTGTCTTCCCCCCTGTCGCGAGTGGCGTTCACTGACCCTCCTCGAAGAGCGTTCCGCCGGAAACATCTTCTGACAGCCACAGGGGCTATTATCAGGCCCCCTTGGAAGAGGCCTCGCGAACCAAACAGGAATAAACAAATAGGAAGCAGACAACGACCCAAAGCACATTCAGGCTGAGAGTCCAGCTTGTTGCAAGTCGTGAAAGATAGCTAAGATTCCAAAGGGGTCGGTGGAAAATCAATCCAACGTAATATCTGAACTTTTTTTGGGGGGGTGCAGCATTGGTTTTTGAAGATTTTTAGATTGTGGTTGTTGACTTATTAAAGGACGTGAAGTGTTTAACTTTTTGCATGTAAATGGGTAATAAATGGTTTATACAAGAATGACAGAACCGGCTGATTTTGCAGGCTACTAGACGGCGCTAACGAGTCAACAAGAAGGTCTTGACTGGTACTGCAAACTTGGTATGTCACAGTTTAGCATCACTCTAGGACCTTAAACTTATTGCCTCGGAATCATTTGTATGATTCATTGACGGCCATTTACACAGCTCCCCCAGCTGGCCGGCTACAGGACTATCAGACGTTGGTTGCCTGCCCAGCACCTTTCTGTGAGCATGCTCGTCCCGGGTCATCTGGTCAGCTGCGCTATTCTTCTGCTTCTTTGACAATATTTTACAACATAAGGAGACAAGGGAGCTGCTGGCTGGCTTCTTACAGCCACACAAGATTTATGACACTGGCGTATGAAAGGGGTGTCGGGCAGGCAACCAAAGTTATATATTCCCAGGGCTAAGGCAGCCGGGCACGCTGTGTCAACGGAAGGGCTGCCATTCGCCCAAGTTACCGGAAAATGAATTGCAAGAAAGAAAAAAAAAAAAAAAAAAAAAATACTTTGGACAACTATCACTTTAAGGTAGAGAAAGTACATGTGCAGCGTTGCTTTAAATAACTTGATTATATTGCATTATGCAGTCTAAAACACAGTGCTACTGCTCATTGCTAAAGCGTCACTAGCGCCACACATGCACTCGCAATGTTTTTGGGGGGTTGTCTTTGCTAGGCATCGTGGCCCTGTCATAAAAATACATACGGTCTATATTCTTTAAAAACAGGATTCTATTAGACATAAATGTGCGTATATAGTATGTCATATGTCATATACTATATGAAGTGTATACTGTCTACATGTCTATGATGTTGAACAAACATGTCTGCCTACTCTGCTCAGTCAGTTTCAATCCTGTGTCTGTTGGCAGGCCATCGCTGCGGTGGGAGCAAAATCAATTGATGCAAAATCAAGAAGCTTCAAATCAAGGTCGGCTTTGCTGGGTGGGTAATGTACAAGATAGAAGGATGCTCCCTATTTACTGTGTACCCACAAGCTTCCTCGTAATTTGATGTGCCTGTGGTGTCCCAAGACGAGGGTGGCAGCTTTTCCATAATGATTACAGGGCCTTGGACTAATCACAGTCCACAAAATATTTTTTTGATTTTGTTTTTTTTGGGAGGGGGAGCGGCCTTCCCGAATTCCACGAAACCTGCGCAAGCAACCTGGTTTTCCAACCTCGCCTAGCCGGGCTTTGGCGCTCTCTGACTTTGCATTGCTCCTCTGTTTATTTGTGCTTCAGGGTTTCGTCTTCTGAGATTCTTTTCCATCCAAAAAAAAAAAAAAAAAGAACCGAAAAAAAAACGCTGGAGCGGCGGTGGAAGCCAGCTCGCCTGAACGTCAGTGCCAAGCGTGATGATGTAAGCAGGAGCATCAGCCGCCTTTACGGGGATTAAAGGGTGGAAGGAAACTAGTTATCATACAGCCGCGGAGAGGTCGGGCATGGAGTCTTGGAGGACTTGCACATCAGAACATCGCCGCAAAGGCCAGCGCGCGCACACGCACACACACACACACACAGAGGAGCAACCATCATCCACTTACTCGAGGAAGCTGGTGATGTAGTCTTTGCTGCAGGCAGACCAGGAGAACGGGTTGGTGTTGGCTGTTATGTGGGCGGCCATCAGCTTGGCGGTCTCGTGGCCTTTGGTACCGCAGGAGTTCCCGATCCCGTCGTGGTTCATCCCGAAACTGGAGCACACAACACGACGGACGTTTTATTTTTTCTACTTTTACACACTGCAATGTTCAAGAGTCACTTTTTTTCTCTTCGTTTCGTGATCTGGTCTTTGCATTGTTGCACCTCCATCCCATTTGCCCACCTCTGACAGCAAATCCTAAACCTCAACATCTTCCATGAGCTCTGCAATACTGAACACTTTATTACATCTGTACGTCTTTGGTTTCGTTGTGTTTCTTAGTCCATCTTAGCACAACTCCAACAAGAGACCCTGCTCTGGTCTTTGTATTGCTGCACCTCGATCTCAATTATCCATCTCTGACAGTTCCATCTTGCCAATTGTAATTTAATGTTTTTTGTTGTCATGTATGTATCTGTATTGACTCCTATATAGTGTCATTGTCTGCTGGTTTTACTCTAATTTTATGTCTCCCGTGTCCCTATTTTTATATAATATGACCCTTGTGTCCTTTTTATGTGTTTTTTTTAATGGTTCTTAAAATCAGTGCCAGAGGACTGCGGTTGAAAATTAGCCTCTGGCTAACACATTGACAGGAATGCAAAAGGAATGTAAATGAATGTGCATTGTCCTCTTCAAATAAAAAAATAAAATGTATCTTTTTGCGAAAATATCACAATAAATATAGTGTCACGGGGTTGCAAGCGAGGCATTGTCACATCCCAGTCAGTTGACCTGTTCACGATACGTATTAGGTGAGAGTTGGCGGTCCGGGCTCGCAGGTTTGAGGGGATTAACTCCCTCAGCGGCCCCGACCTGTAAAGGCGGAGCGCCGAGGCTCTGAGAAACAGCTGTGTGAGGGAGAGCCAGGGGTCAGGGGTCAAACCCTGTCTGGAGCTCCGCTGGAATGAAAAAGTTCTAATCACCACTCTGATGCCTGCCTGTCAATCACCTGCAGGTCTAAGCAGGCGGGGGTCCACGGGTGGCGGAGCCACCGCCTGCCGGACAATCCTAAGGATCAGTCGCAGTAACTAGCGCGGAGACGCTAAGGCCTCCCGGCCTGGTGCGCTACGGTGAAAACTTTGT
Source organism: Thamnaconus septentrionalis (assembly GCA_009823395.1). Lineage (NCBI taxonomy): Eukaryota > Metazoa > Chordata > Actinopteri > Tetraodontiformes > Monacanthidae > Thamnaconus > Thamnaconus septentrionalis. Next base: position 13,236,219 of record CM020518.1, read on the forward strand.
TTTTTTTCACACTGAGACCGCAGACAGATTTGTTGAAAAAAATGAGAAGGTGATGAAAAAAACTCTTATCTGTCTGGGTATCGTTTAAAGGAGGATCTCGGGTTACAGCAGGATGTCAAAGCTGACTTTTCCGCACAGTCTGGGAGCACAAATCAGCCCTAATGTATATAACAAACCCCCGCCACATTGCACAACCTGAACCTGTTTTCCTAAGGCTGGCGTTTTTGACATTTTACCCTCCTCTCAAAATAAATCAGGCCGGTTGAAAGGCGGCTGCGCTGTTTTTTTTTTTATACATCCTCCAGAAGCAGAGACTATTTTTACAATGGCCCTGCAACAGCAGCAGACACGAGACATAATAAAGGAAATCGCCATCTTGATGAATTCCCCCAAGAGGGACCCGTAGACCAATACATCATCATTATTTGCCTTTATATTCGGGGGGGGGAAAGCGAGCCGGAGGTATGTGGACATTGACATTTGCAGGGGGGAAATATGCGGAGACGGAGTTCAAGATGTGTGCGGGGGGGGGGAGTCCACGAGGGTCCGAAAAACTCAGTTGGTGAGAAATCGTCAGTGAGGGAAAGTTACGAAAGCAGCCGCTGAGGTAATAAAGGTCCTTCTGTAAGATGCAGGCCTGAGCAGGTCATTCAAATTGGAGTTTGGAGCGTTCAAAAATTGAATTGAAACCCATGCTGACTTTGAACGGCGGCGGTATTGCCCATGATTCAGTGTTTTGGGAAGCACTGAGGGTGATAGGAGAGGATTCGCTGCAGTCAAAGCTCACAGAGTCACCCGGAGAAAATACAGGGAGATGAACAGCAACAAGGCCAACAGTGCATTTACATGCTTTTGGGCTAATTGCCCCAAAAAGTTGTGGCAGCCTTTAACGTTGATTTATTACATTATTTAATGCCTGATGTATTCTTTTTTTTCTTTTTGTCTGAAAAATGATAAAATATGATCAACTTAGCACGGCTACCCTGAGGTGTTGAAGCTAAGACATGTGGCGATTCAGAGTGGGGGTTTTTTGTTGAAAAAAAAAAAAGCGACAAAATTGCGAAATAAAAGAAACAGTCGCTTCACGACTTTCGCGATTATTTCGCAACTTAAAAACTCACACAAGTGCACTCCGAACAGCAGCGCCGCAAGGCGAAAGGCCGCCGGGAGCCAAGAGTCTGACGTGAAGTATGAAGCGAGCTGCCAGAAAATGTCCATGTGGTCCGCGGCCGCGGGAGAGCGGAGAGTAATATACAGTCTGCGATGCTAAGGCGGGCGGAAGGAGAGGGATTTGAGCGTCGTTTTTCAACGTGAACGACCAGGTGCAACGTTCCGAAGATCTCTCAGGGAAGGTCTGAAAACGGACGGTTATCCCTCGTATTCAAACCAAAATCTCCCTCTCAGTCCACAGCGGCGGGTTTAGACGTCCGCACGCGCCCTTGATTTGAGACGCGGTCGGATTGAGCTAGTCGCGCAATCAAACACGTCGTTGTTATGCACGGAACTGTCAGACATCGTAACGGAGGAAATTTCGCAGGGGAATCGCATCATTTGGCCCCGAAAACGTAAAGGCACCGGAGACACGTCAATGAAGTCACGGAGCTCTCCATCGAAGACGAGGAGACCTGGCAACCCGGACGACGGCAATAAAATGAAGAGAATTTCGATACTCGCCGAATCACGCGCGGATTTGTTTGCGCTGACTAACGCGTAGCTAAGCAGGTTTAATCCCCCGTGATGAGAGGCAGACGGCGAGCGGGTCGTCTGACAGAGAGTCTGACAGTCTTACATTTGTGGGGGGAAAAAAACTGTTGGATTGGGAAAAATTTTCCTGGAATCCTTTGAGCGTGCAAGGCTTCGATGGTCTCCGCTTTCTGCACGGCCGCACGGGAAAGCTTTTCTTTTTGAACCCAGTTTGATCAGAAGTAGTTGGAGGTGAGTCTTCATCATACACATATCCTCAAGAAGTTTTAAAATAGTATATATATATATATATATATATATATATATATATATATATATATAAGATAAGATATATAAGATTTTCCCTATTTTTTCAATAGGGAAAATCTTAGCATTTGTTGGGTCCTTAAACAAGTCCGAAGGGGATCCTTAAGAATAAATCTGCGGCCCCTTTTTTGCGAACAAGTGACTTTTCCATTCAAATGGGACGTCACTGGACATATTACACTGGCCGTGGGGATCTCGAGAAGTCTTAAGACTCACTTGTGGCCGATCTCGTGCGCAATGGTGAAAGCAGAGCCGAGGCCGATGTCTTCATTGATGCTGCAGCTCCTCTCCGGCTCGCACATTCCAGCCACCGAGGCCAAGCCTGGACACACACACACACGCGCGCGCGCACACAACAGGAAAACATAGCAAACACAGCGTCAAGACATGGAATAGGAGTCCCGGTCAAAGGTTTACAGCCACATATTCTTTTCTTTTTTTTTCTTTAACTTTGCGTGAGAGAAAGAGAACTGCAGTGGCCGCTGGGAAATGTCTATAGCAGACACGTTGGACTTTACACGTTACAATTCATGTAACAAGGTATCCCTTTAGTACAAGCAGCCAAGCCAAGGCAACGTAAGAACAACAGCGGCGGCCAACCAGAAGCCTGTCGGACGCCGGTGGATGTTTTCCTCATTTCGGATCGGGGGCAGAAAGTCAAAGGACAAGCGAGAGCGAAAATGGAGACGCGGGGAGAAGGGCGTTCAGAGTTTAAAACCTCCCCACAATCCAGGTGTCGCGGCTGCTTTTTTTTTTTTTTTCTTTCTTCCCCCTCCTTCTTCTTCTTCCCTAAAGCCTGACAGGTCATATCGGCAGACAGGAGGCAATCCTTCACAGATTACATCTACAGGTGACCACAGAGCAGATCGGATGACAGCGCAAAGCAGGTGTGTGCGCACCGGGAGGGGGAAGTGCACGAATGAGCGCTAGCGCTTTGGCTGTTCCACTGCGGTCAAGTGCGATCTCTCCGAAAACGTTCAGGCATTGGAAAGCTTCTCACTCTCTCTCTCGCTCTCTCTTTTTTTTTTTTTTGCCTTAATACCGCAATGTTGAGCGGAATTCAGTTTCGCATTTTAATAAAAGGAATATAAAACAAATCCGCGGCTCGTCATCCCCCGGAAAGTCCCATGAGCTCAAATCCCGCGTCGGCGTCCAGCTTCTAGCCGACTTCCAGAAAGTCGGTGGAGCGGGATGCAAATTTATGCGATCCTCTGGCGCTGCTCGAGCGCGCCGTCGAGCGCCATTAACAGAGCTGCGGGGAGAACGGCGGCCCCGGTTCGAGCAGCTGCGGTCGAAGCAAACCGGTGCCGAAAAAAAAACATGCCGATTTTGCGCAAAAGCGAAAGGCCTTGCGGACCCTCGGCCGCCAGCCAGAAAGTGTTTACGCGACCCGGTGGGGGTTTGTGTATCATCCGCTCGGATGAAAACAGAGCTGCCTACGAGTGATTTACGGCGATACTTAAGAGGGTCGTCTGTATTTATTAAATTTGAGGAGAACCGTTTATAATTTCTTTGTAATTTGGCAACGCTGTGAGCGGTGACGTCGTCCGGACCGCTCTGAACCTAAGCGGGTCGAGCCCCGAGAAGTGGGAAGTCCAAACATTCATCACCGGACTTGCGGCAAACTCAACCTTTAGCCGTAGACTGTGTGCGACGGCAAACCAGTTCTAACATGGTAGAAACCTGTAGATCCCTCATCCATGACTTTGTCCTACCAGACTATTCAAATTGTTGGCTTCAACATTACTGTTTCCTTCCTTCCTTTCTATCTGTTGCACATCGGAGATGAAGATGAGGAGTCCTTATTTTCTAGCGTGACGCGAGGAGACTTTAGCTCAGCATTAGCAGCGGCAGAGACGTCTGCAATTGCTAACTTTTGACTCTTGAGCATCTTTCAGGGCCAATAAACAGCTGTAACTGCGCGAAACGTTCGGCGGAGCGCTTGAAACACCGCAGTCAGTCAGCTGGTGAGTGTGACTTGACGGTGTTTACCTTCTATATGCAGATTTACTACCGTGTTTAGTTCATTCATTTCTCCGCACATTTTTGCAACCCCCCCCCCCCAAGTCCCCCGACCCCTGACGCATCTGCAGTCCAAAAAAATTCTCTGTGCTTCAAAATCCTCCGGTACCTCCGCCTGATCCCCACCCCACCTACCCAACCAACCCACCCACCCATCCAGGTAGCACGGCCGCTCGAGACGTGAACGGCCGGCCGCCCGTTTGCGTGAATCCCGCCGCCTGCCAGCTAAAAGCGGCGCGGGCTTCTGTATCCTCTTTGCTAAGAGGCTAAACAAGAATAGACTCGCAGATCAGGAGGCCGGTGGAGCCGCTGCTGCGGCTGCGGGGAGAGTGGAGGAGAGAGAGAGAGAGAGAGAGAGAGAGAGAGAGAGAGAGAGCCTGAAGGTGAGAAGAAGAAGGAAGGGGGGAGGGAGCAGGGGAAAGGAAGGCGGCTGGCTACTCTACGATTAGTTTAAGTGTGTGTGTGTGTGTGTGTGTTCTTCACTCACTCACTCACTCTCACACACACACACACACACACACCCACGCCGCATTGCGAGCTGTTTCCTCGGCGTCGCTGTGGACCTTGCATTATCTCCAGCTCCGCAATTACCCAGCGACCCCAAAGGGCAGCGGTCTGACCCGGGGAGAGCATGATCCCACTGTCTCTCTGTCCACCACACCCCACCCCAACCCCACCCCAAAGAGTTTGGAGGCCATGGGAGAGAGGGAGGCACTCGGGGGCTGGGGGGGCGGTGATGAGACAAACGAGGAAGCCGAGCAGATGCCGGGGCAATTAAAGCGACCGGGGGAATGTGACGAATGTGACGAATGCGGTCAATCTGTCAAACCACCCCTGAAGTCACAATATTACCTCCAAGATATACTGTGGTGCCCGCAGGGAGCCTGGGCCAAGATAAAGACGGGGGAGGGGAAGGGGGCTGGGAGGCCGAGAGGGAGAGCGTCACGGCGGCAGGGTTTTTTTTTTTTTTTTTTTTTGCTTTTTTTCCCGGAGTGAGAACTGCCACCGGCACATCACACGCTCCATCTTCCCCCTCATGAGCGGCTTCAATTGCCCTTTTCCCCTCCCACTTCCCCCTGACCTCCCTCCTCCTCTTTTGTCCCCCCTGTTTATAACCTCGCCCTCCAGCCGCCTCGGGAGTCCATCAACAGGTTTCTCTTTTCTCTCTCTGTCTCTCAAGCGGAAGCGTGAACGCCTACGACACCCTGGTACCTCTTTCCCACCGAGATTAGCAGGAAAGAGTCTCATAGGAAACTCATAGGCTGCGTTCAGACTGCAGGCGAATCTGATTCAAATCAGATTCCTTCTCAAATCCCGATTTTTAGTCCACACCGGTTTTCAGCGAGTGTCCAAATGGGATCTGGCTCTGTTCAAACTGGGCCACATTCTTGACCCATCTGACAGGTTGCTGTAGCAACGACGTCGGAGCGGAGGCGTTGTCCAGCGTAGCGTGTAGTGTGTGACGTCATATCATTGCGACAGCGGCACTTGTTGCGATACATGGCCTGGAGCTTGGCTTGAATGGAGCTACAGTATCTCCCCACACACTGATGAGCCAATGGGCTTCCTCCTCTGTCCAGGGACTGCTGTTTTCTACTTCTTCTGTCTGCTCCATCACGTTACAGCTCCAGACCTGGAATGGTGCCCTCTGGTCTGGCGCATTGGGTCTTGCGTCACGTAGAGTGACGTCACGGACAGTCAAAACCCATCGGTGTGTTTGGAGCCGTTCACACTGAGACGCATCTGTCCAAATCCGATTTGAAGCTACCTGGTTTCAATCCGTTTTGCAAAGATCGGATTTCAAGTGATTTGTGACTGTTCAGACTACACCTGGATCCGGTTTCAATCTGGATGGGCTAAAAATCGGATCTTTGCTGGCAGTCTGAACGCGGCCATAGAAACAATATAGAGCAACGTGGAAGCAAAAGCGAGGCGGCGGTCGGTGGTCGAGAATTTGTGACCAAGGTGAAAAAGGTGGAAAAGACCAGCAGCATCAGCAGAAGACGCTTGGAAAAACATTCATTAAGACACAAGTCTTTTAATGTTTGTGTCTCCAAAGCAAATCCTCGCGGCCGCTTAAGGTTAGTGCGAGGAAGTGTCAGAAGTAATAAATGAAAAGACTCAAAAGAGAGGTTGGGCAGTGGTGGTGGTGGTGGTGGCTGACAGAGCATAAATGATCTTTTAAAGTCGGCATCAGATAAAGACTACTAGTCTGGCACGATATCACACGTGAGCGTCCGTCAGCGTGGATCCATTGGAGCGCGACTCACCCAAGGTACCGCAGGGTTTGTTCTTGTAGGTGCAGATGTCATACCTGAGAACACAGAGGGAGGGAGGGAGGAAAAAAGGGGGGCGGTCGGTCGGAGGGGTGAGGGGAGAGGGCGAGAAGAACACAAACACATTATCTCAGCATTTTTCCCGAACATCTTATTTTTTTTTTCCACTGGCTCCTTTCCATCCCATTCTTTCCGCATTTAATCACAAACCTGCCGCGCTGCGTGATCTCAAACCTTTGGCCCAACAATGGCGCCATACAGAGCCGCGGCAGGGTGTTTTTTTTTTTCTTCCCTTAAGTCCAGGAACACACCTGGTTCAACCCCACCCCCACCCCCATTCACCCCTCTGAAATGTCACAAACATGAAGGTCCCGGCGTTGCCCTCCACCCCCCCCCCCCCCCGCCCCCCACCCGTGCCTCCCCCTCGTGCAGGTAATCCAATAGAAGCGGAACACGGAGCTCTACAAACGAGTACATTTAAAATAAACCATCCAATCATTCTTAAAGCTTTTAATCTATTAAAACCAAGGGCACCGAAAATTTAATTTTATCCTTCTTTCCCTCTCTCCTTCCAACCCATAATCTCCTCTTCCTCTTGCCGCCCCCGCCACCGCCATACCCCCAACACACACACTCCCCTCCCCGTGGCGCAGCTCCAAACCAATAAAGTGCCTCGTTTAGCATGTCCGTTTGTTTGGATTTATTTCCCTAATTTCCCCCCGTGCCTCGTTGAGTGCGACAGGCCCGTTGCGAGCGGGGCAGCGGCGCAGCCTCAGAACTCGGAATAATTCAACGCGTCCGTCAGGCCCGTAAACGCCGAGACGGAGGAACTGGCTGCGGTTGAAAAGTGAGAATTAGCGTGTCGCCTTTTGCGTGGGTGTTTCATCTGAGCGCCAACAGGTGCAGCCGAATCAGCCTCTGTACACTTGCCGGATGGACGCGCAACCAATCAGAGGCAAGCTGGCACTCTGGGTGGTTGAACGTGCGGACGGTTGTGTAATAAAAACCAGTGTGTGACGGTTCAGATTTCAGATCTGAAATACGTGACTGGCCGCCACCGCCGACTCAATTGGCGGAGAAGTTTGTAGAGATTGCGGTTGCCAGTTGTGGCGAAAGCCAGCACAGCAGCCACATGCAGGGTAGGGGGGCTTTCGCCTCAGTGCAAAGTTGGTGTGAACCTAGAGGTAACTGCGAGCATGCTAGCTGCAACTACAAATATCCATTGCTGACTTTGCTAGCTTGCAATGTAGTAACGCGCAAAAAGTTACATTTTACGCATAGATCTGTCAGAACTGCACAACACAGGAAGAAACACTGCCTCCTCGAGCAGCATCGTACTTTGATATGATTATAAAATGTACAACATTCAAGGTGCAGCTCCCCCTTGTGGACTATCAGTGCCCTCCCCCCGGCGTCAGTGACTGTGAGTTACAAGTTCCACGAGCCGCTACGATCCTGAGTTCCATACATGACAGCCAGAGATAAACCCCATTAGCATTGCACGTAAGCTCTTACCCAGCAGCCTTTGGTGCATCGCGGAGCTAAAATGAGCAAATAAAAAACGGGAGCCAAAGGAGCTGGACAACGTCAGCTGACAGACAACCAGCGAGAAAGCGCACAAAAGACAGGAAAGCTGTTTTGAACAGAGCCCAGAGGCTTTTTCTTCTTTTTTTTGGGGAAAAACTTTGGCTTGAACCCATGTCAATCATAGAACACTATTCACTCTCTTGACAAAACCATTAGGGGTTTACTTTAGTTGCTAGGCTATGTGGCCAAAACAGTTCCAGGTAATGACAGGGGTTTGCTGTTTTATGGTAACTCCGTGACATAAATTGCAGCGTGACAGGTAGAGTGAGTCTGCAACGGCACAGTACATTGCAGGAGCAGAGCAATTTTTTTGGGTTTTTTTTTTTTTTGTACTTCCATCAACTCCAACAGTCACAGGTGAAGTTTAAGGTGCAGATGGGTTGGAGACGTAGAGGTTTGTGCAAACATGCGCAAACGCCCCGAACTGAGCTGAACCAGAGACGTCCCTGCAGCTCGAGCGCATAAAACTACCCGCAGCGTATTTTCACAAGAGCAAAAATTAAGAAACTAAAAAGAAACAGCAAAGTCTCAGGAGCGACACTTGATGAACAACTTGGCACCGACACTCACCGCGTGATCAGGACAGCATTGTCATGATGAGCCATCCCGTTTTCAGGAATACTGTTGCCATCGCTGTGATGCGACAAGATGGACTTCTGCCACTTGCAGAAACTATCCAGAGACTTGTCAGCATGATGGTTTATCTCCAGGTTGGGCTGCAAAGTGGAAACAATCCAGTTAGCCATTTTAGAAAATGGGGTAAGTGGTAAATGCTGCCATTGACTTGTGCCTGGCTGGTGTACAGGTTAAAACAGTCGTAAAGGTCGAAACCCCACAGACAGTGAGCAGACAATAAGGCATCCTAGTAATTTTACTCACCTGATCCTCCGTCAGAACAATCAAGCGGGTGACAATAATGTTCACAACATTTCCTAGACTGGCATCACGGTAAAGTTTGGCAACCTGACCTCCAGAAAAGAAGAAAAGACACAAAGTCAGACAAATGGTGTCCACGTGTCGGAACCATTGCACACATCTGATTGATAAGCAGGCTGCAGGCACGTCCCGAATCGCACTCGTCTGCAGTGCATATTTAATATTCTGAGTGCAATGTCCTGAAGTGATGTGGCGGGAGAGGCGTGATAGCGCTATCGTGCTAGCTAGCATCAGTATCCACGAGCCAGCTGGGGTATCCCTAGCATAGCATCAAGACTATGGCGTGCATTTGGTATACATCTCTTTTCCATAAGAAAACCACAGGATGCGGTCATCTGGGTCATGCCCTGTGTTTCCCGGCACAGTAGACAAGAGTAACATCGCCAAAAGGAAGGTTCAAACTTACAATATTCATCACGGACAAGATGTAGTGCTCGATGTCTTTGCGCCCGTGGTATCCCACCATCATTTTATCGGCGACCACGAGTGTCTCCACAAAGCGCTCGCTGCTCACGGAGCGCCTCTTCCTGCGGGTGCTGCTCGAGGGCTCGCTGTCATTTTGGGCCACAGAGGATGACTGGACAGGAGAAGACACGCTGACCGGGCAGGGCGCCTTGCTTTTGTTGAGGTCTGTTCGCAAGGAGAGGCCACACTGAGTTGTCCGCGTCCATATTTTCATGGCATTGTCAGTTCAAATGTGCCACTTCCTGTGCGGAGGATGCACATGCACTCAATCTGCCCCTCTGAACCTAGCAGCTAAAGCCTTTGCTTTATGGCCCAGATGCTCTGGGAAAAAGCTATAAGATGGTACAAGTTAAGGCACGCTAGCTTCCTGGCGATGACAGACTTTGCTGTTCCTTGGCCCAAATACCTAAATATCCACCTGGTTCCTTTTTCCAATTCGTCATATCTGAGCAGACGCAATATCTGGTGGAGTCGCTTGAATTTTCCTAAAATCTGAACATTTCCACAAATAGGATTTGCACCTCTGTTAACGTCTGAGCTGTGCACTTTCACTCTGAAGCCCCTTTATGAGCGTCGTATTTTTCTAGCTTTTTTTCTAGGCCATTAGCAACTATAGCATACAAGAAGCCCACTCTTGTCTTCAAGTGCCTGGGCCTAGAACCAAACCAGCGCTTCCTCAAACCTGCTATGTATAGTTCTGCCTTTACGTCAGTTCCACCCACACAGAGTCCGAGCCCAGATGGAGGTTCACCAACCTGAAATGCCACAGCTGAGCTCCTGGCTATGCTCCTGTGGCGAGGGCATGGCAGACACTTTATAAATAACATGTTGCTGTGCTTCTTCCAGGTCCCATTCACCGGAGGCGGTGGCGGATGTGTTCTTTAATGGCTCTATCAAATACTGTTCGTCCTCTGTTGTAATGACACCGTGCTTGTTGGGGGGGAGACAATCAAAACAGGGAGAATCAGGTCACAAACACAAATGCACATTGAGCTTAAATGGCAAAAGTAACTTGAATGGTGAAAAAAACAACTTCCAGGTTGTCTATGTTGAAGCTTACTGAGTACTTTCATTTGCACATGGACAGATTTCTGCTATTTTAAATACAGCATATATACATTGTATTTTATTATCTGTGGTTAGACCGTGCAAGTGTTACACAAAATTGGACGCAGCTGAATTTCAACTCCGATTTGACTTTTGACCAGTGGTCATGTTTGGTACTGCAACTGCAAATACCAAAATAAACTTGCAGATTTTGCAGTTAAACAAATTATATCGAAGAAACAGTTGCATAACTAACTAAAACAACCAAATTTTTATATTTTATATGATATTGGACATCATCCAAATGTAATTGTGTTCGGGTTTTAAAGATCTGGACTAAGAATCAGTGAACGAAAGCTGCTGCAAGGTTGCATTACTTGAAAATGAGATGTACTCCAGGTAAATGATGGATTCATAACACCTTTTCTCTTCAATAGCCTCTCCAAAAATCTCCACCGCCATGCACTCACCATCAGGTGGAGCAGCCTTTACAAAACCATGTTGCAGCCTGGCGCAATCACTAATGGGGTCGTGATTTTGCACGCAAACTACAACGCGTTAGCTGCGCCTACAAATTGCTCACATCAAGACCGGCATTATGAGCACTGCCCTAAATCCTTCACCCCCCTCTGAGAAGCATAAACAGTCCTTCAAAACGAGTTTGTAGAAAACACCACCTTGGCTCTGTAAAACCTCCACTGAAAGCAATTATCCGCACCTCGCACCGAAGCGCACGCACGCACGCACGCACGCACGCACGCGCTCACTCGCTCGCTCACACGCACACACACACACACACACACACGTGCTCGACTCTGGGCTTTAATAGTGTGTGATGTCAACATCTCAAACTGTCCAGACAGCTGATTACATTAAAGTCCAGACACAGTTTTGTCCATTTTTGGTGCTGTTACAAAAAAAGAGCGAGCACTAATTCAATTTATGATACCGCAAGCAGGTCTTGCCAACACATTTTGCTGCATATTTTTCTCCAGATGATTGCAATTGCCAATAACAATCAAGGCTTGTCCCCCCCCCCAACCTTCTTCGGAGTTCCTCCAAAGCAGGGAGAGCTCATTAAAACGTCCCCCTATTCCTTGGTTATCACAGGGAGACTGGACACACATGCAGTCTGCAATTAGGAGCCTCGGGGCCGGCGGCTTAGACAGGATAATTAGATACCTTGTTGGTGTTGTTCGGGTTTTTGTTTTCAAAATGACCACTTTGGGTAATGTTTACAATTTAGACCCGTCATTTCACATATCCACTTAGAGGAATCCCAACTACTAATCTGGGGGATGAGGCGGGCTATTTATCTCGAACAGATCACTGGGAGATTCACCCCGCTGCGAACTGCCTACAGACCCCATGTGCCAAGCGACAGGGATGCCAAAATTCTGCTCAACTAACTACAATTTGGTCTAATCCTCTGAGGGATTGGCTGACACAGTAGCAACACTAGTGTGATGTGTGTGGGAGACACGGGGGCCTGGAACTACCCGTCCCCAGCCCGCCCAGCACTTTTTTTCGTGGAAAAAAACATTTCACTTCTTTGCTTTTTTTTTGTCATTTTAGCTACTTTGGCTGCAGCCATTAGCATAGTTCGCCGACAGCAGCTGACAAGGACACACAACGAGGTGTTAGCGTGAAGATAACAGGTCGAACACTGCACAGCGCCATCAATACAACTTTTAGACATCAGGAAAACAGAAGATTTGTCCGAAAAACAGGGAAATAGACAACTTCCATTCAATGCTAACAATGGCGGTGGCCATATTGGATTGGGAAGGTTTTCGCGGCTTTCTGAGGTGAAATTACGACTTCAAAGGGGGCGTTTCTGACGGCACTCGATTCGACAGAGTGTGGACCTGATACGGACCAAGAAAACCTGCCCTACTCACCAGGCCTTTGCAGTTGCTGAGTGCCACTCTGGTGGTGCTGTGCTCATTTTGCAAAATCCCCACATAGTGACAGTTGTCGACCACGTTGTGACGCCACTCCAGCCCGCCTTTGCCCCAGTATTCCACCGAGAAATGTTTGGACACCAGGTGCGGGCTGAGCGTCAGGTTCAAGTGAAAGTGCTTCCCGTAGGCGGACAGTGAGTAGAACAGCTGCGACTCTGGCGGGTCCAGTGCAGGCACGGGTCCCATGTTGGCTTCCGCCAACCCGCGTCTCCGCCGGCCAGGCCGGTGGTGCTTCACAGTGTAGCTCAGGAACTTTCCGTTCTCGTCAACCCGCGCCGGGACAGTCACCTGGTAGTGCTGCAGGACAGACAGGAACTCCTCTTTTACGCAAAGAGGAGATTTGAAATCAAAACAAAACAAAGGAGGAGATCGTTAATACCTTTGGTCGAGACACGAGCAGCGAAACCTGATCCTGATCCCCTGACATACCTTGAGAGTTGTGTGACAGTCTGTTAACGTTTGGAAACACGGAAGCAGCCATCGCCACCAGGCTAAGTATCCAAGTCAGCGTCTTCCACAAAATTTCCATAATTCAGGGGAAGCTGTGACATGGGGTTTGGGGGTAGAGGGTGCTACAAATGGGCTAAAAGCGCACGGTCGCTCCAGTGCGACACCACAACAAGTCCATGGTTCCTCTCCTTCGCTCGAATCTTCTCGTCGCGCTCGAGGGCTCATCCAGGTCTCAGATCTCTCCTAAAGGCGAGCGCACTCGCATCTCGGTGGCCTCCGGGTTCATGTCAGCGGCTCGAGGAAGAAGAAGCACAGCGTAATCCATCAGGCACAGTCACTCTTCAGGTGTAGCTCCACACAGGAAGTCCTATATTGGAGACTTGTCTTGACCAATCCATCTGCATTCCTGGGGAAAGGACATCGGTGACAGGGTGAAATTATGTCTTCCTTTTAGCGGAATCAAACTTCACCTTGTCGTCAAAAGTCTGATGGCGTGACGCTCGATGACCGTTGGTTTATTCATCACCTTTTGTCAAAGCTGTGAATTTTGCCAAGGACTCTTTATTTATAATCTTGTGATTTATTGACTAACAGGTGGGAGGTGTGGGGGGGAATTAAATGAATAATCATGCGAACCAATAATAAACATCTAATCATCTAATGGAACGTGGGTGAAACCAGATCTGACTTTTGCTCAAGAAAGAGCTCAACAATAGATCAGTTAAACCAGGAAAATGAATCGGTCCACAATTGGTCCACAAAGCAAACAGCCGGGCCAACTGTTGCATCTTCAATGGACAGCATCGGATCCTATTGGAGGTGACTGAATGAAAACCTCCGACAGAGCTCAGCATCAACTCATCAACTGGAGCTCGCCAACTCAATCTCAATTCTCTCTCTCTCTCTCTCTCTCTCTCTCTCTCTCTCTCTCTCTCTCTCTCTCTCTCTCGTTGATTCGTTTGCGAGCCTCAACCGAAGCAAGCTGACGCAGCGGCCGAGGCGCGACAAATCTCGCCCTCTTGCTCGACGCGATCCCGCGCACTCCTCCGCGGTTTCGCTCGGCGTCGCGCGCCGCGCGGCACCATGTGCACACCGCGGGCATAAACAAACGTCAGCGCGCGCCGCTTATGACGGTCCAGTGGAAGTGGTCGGCACCCGAAACCACACAGACGGCAGACCAGACCACGAGTTCAAAAAAAAAAAAAAAAAATCATTTTTATTTATTTTCTATTTTTTTGGCGCTAATGTTTCTTTCCCTGCGCGCTCCAGACAGACTGCGCTACTAACTTGGCCGCACTGGCCCAGACACTTGGCAGGCGGCCGTGTGTGCAATGCGCCCAAGAAGAAAAAGAAAAGGGAAAGAGAGAGAGAGAGAAAAAAAAATAACAACCTCCAAATAAACCACCTGACATCACTTTGACGCGGTTTCGGAGATTGAAATCTCTCGAGTCAGCGCGCAGACGCACGGATCTGCCATGGAACGCGCTGCAGGACGCAGCGCCAAATCAATAAAGATTTTCCCCTGAATTAAGCTACTACTTTTCGCAAAAAAACAAAACAAAAAACACTTCGGCAACTCAGGGCTGAATGCATGCTACCTCCCGGGGTGGCTCTAAAAAAATATATAAATAATAATAATAAAAAAAAAAAAGCTCGGCGACTCAGACAAAAAACTACCTGACAGGAGCTCGCCTGTGTGTGTGTGTGTGTGTGTGTGTGTGCTCTCTCAACAGTGTGTTCACACATAGTTACCATACTCATCTTCATGGCCGGCTCCGGTTCCAACTGTGCACAGGGAGAGCACCGGGACAAAAGACTTGTGCAGCTCTGAAGTTTCCGCCACACTGTTCTCTCCTCTTCTCATCCCCCTTTGGACTCTGCCATCCTGCAAAAAGTCGCAGCGCGAGTGTCTCTTCAGAGACAGACGCCGGTGGCAGCAGCAGCAGCAGCAGCAGCAGCAATAGTGTGCCTCGCAACTCAGACACTGTCACCTCCAACAACAACAACAAAAAAAAGAGTCTTTAAAAGTCTTGGTTCTCCTCCAGCAAAAAAAAAAAAAAAAAACCTTCTACTCGCGGCTGATCTGTCACTGATGCATTCTGGACTTTGTAGGTCCCTGCTAGTGTGGCTCAGAGTAGCTTCTTTTTTTTTTCCCCAAAAAAGAAAAAAGTGAGTTAAGGTTACAGAGGTTGTTCTGCCATCTCAGGGAGCGCCGCAGCAGAATGCCTCTCAGGAGGGGGGAAAAAGTGCATGCAAACACCAGCAAGGGAAAGGAGGGGGGGGGGAAAGTTGACTTGGAGCTGCTCCCCTCTCACTACTATGCAGAAACCGGTCTGTCTCAGTCCCGGACAGCTTCAAATTGGACCTTTTTTTTTTTTTTTTTCCTTTTTTTTTTTTTTTAGACGAGGGAGATGACGTCAGTGCAGATGTGCCGCTGCTCGCTCCTCCATCAGCTGTGCGCATGCCTATCGCCGCTGCCCTGGAATAACACCGTAAACTTCAGCTTCTTTAAGCTGAACGCAGAGGTGGCGCTGGTTTTGCTGTACGTTGATGGGAGCGGGGCGCTTTATGTGGCTAAACATGCAACTATTGCCGGACGGAGGGCAATCTGAGCATTTGGAAAATGTGTAGTCAAATCGCGCCTTTTTAAAGGGACTGTTTTATATATATCCATTGATTTTGACCCGCGCTTAAAGTAGAATTTGCAAGAATTATGAATGCATCAAGCCAAGTCAAAGCATATATTGTATGTCCGTTGAATGACATGGTATGGTTTCATCTGTCTGACGTCAATAAAGAGTGTCAACAGATGGCGGGTTTAGTGGTGGGAAAGACAGGAAAGGGCAAAAAAAAAAATGGTTGATTTGTTTTATTTTTTTTAAATTTTGAGTAAGTCAAGGCACTAAAGTGGTGTGATCAGCCAAAGGAATTTACTCCTTTAAACTTTCACGTGCTTATCTTTTTTCTGCATTTCAGTTTCTGTTGATAACAGTTTGGGTTGCAAACAGGGGAAACGTTCCAATTTACCACCAACCTGAAGCAAAAGCGCCGTTTAAACAGAGGTTTTGTTCATGTTTATGTTTTTCCTTCTTCTTTTTTCATTTTATCTCTGTTTATTTCCCTGATAGCTGTCCGGATCTGTCTCCGTGGCCGCTGTGGGAAACCGCAGGAAAAACACAAAAAAAAACAAAAAAAAAAACACTGACAGACGTATTTCAATCCAACCAAAAAGCATCTGCATAATCAAAGTCATAAAATGTTCCTTGAACACTGACACTTCATTCGTTGTCGCTTAATCCCTTGCATCGGGTTTTGCATTCACTCATTTGCAGTTTACTTTTTAAGGTGATATATTAGTGTTGGTTTAATTTCATCTTCATAGGCTGATAAATACCGCTGCTTCTAGTCAGTGGCTGCATCACTATTTGACAGCGAGAACCCAGAAACTCCAACTGAGAACTGGACGTGCATCGCGCCCTCCCCCTAACGGTCAGCGACAGTATAGGCCACAATCCCCTCCAATACGGAATCAGATCAACTTCCAACAGATTCGTTTTTGTGGTTGTAGCAGGTAGCAATTATCCTCATGCTAATGATTGTTGATGTTGCAGTTCTTGATGTCAGTTTAATTCCGAGGCAACAAGATACACAGGATGCAGGGGTGGAGAGGGATCCACCAGTGGCATGGATGATTGATGTTTCATTTCATTTTCCCAAAGGAATTAACAGACAAAAAAATGTAAACAAGCGCAGAAGGTGCACGAGTTCATTTCAAGTCATTGGTGGATTTTTCCCCAATGCAGGAAAATGTCACTCTGTTTGTCACTATCACCTTCAGGAAAATTAAATGTGACGCGAAACTCACTGATATAGCACTGAAAAAAGCGCATGTGAGCCTTTCCCTCAGTAATCCAACTGCTTCAACTGACCCACGCAGGAGTGAGAATCACGAAGGAAAACTTTCAAGGTGCAGCTTCACTCCTTTGTTATGTTTAGTTGTGAGTCAGTTGTTCTTCGGCGGTGACGGGCCGCAGAGCCTCTGGCTCCAAATGACATCACTGTATTCCATGGCTTGACTGAACATTTTTCACTGGAGTGAATGGGAAGATAATATCTTCAAACAACAAACTGAGCTCAAAGCGCTAACAGCACCGTCATGGTCCTCACCAACCAGTGTAAGAAAACAGGAGATACAGTCGTTTGTTTGCATGTTAACAACGCTGTGACTGTGTAGCTCACCCAGGAGCGACAACCTCACATATTCCCAGTGTAAAATCTGAATTTGCACAGTAACTACATCTGTCAGATACACGACGTGAAGTTAAAAAAAAAAAAAAAAAGCGCAGTTGTTTTTTTCTTCTAACTTTGAGTAGAAGCATGCATTGGCTTAAAATGGGAGCACTCAAGCGAGGCCCATCTAAACTGTGCTTGACTTTTGGCGTAATGAAATAATTCTGCGCTGAAGGAATGGCCTCACTGCAGACGCACCATCACCAAGCAACGTCGGAATCAACAAAGAACATAAACTGGATTCTGACACTTGTCTGGCACCTTGAATCAAGCTAATGAAAACTGCCGACAGGCAGGGGGAAAAAAGAGAAACATACACACATCACTGTCTTTGTCTCAAACCCTGGACTAAGAGGCCATTGTATATTGTGTCGGAGGCTTTTCAGAACTTAGGCCTCTTGTCATGCGCGCTCAGCCTGGTGAAAGTATTTTCGGTGTGTCTTGCTGTAGAGGAGGATAAATGGCAACCTTGCGTAGTTTGCTGTAATTTAGCTCATGTCTATCTTTAGCTTGTCGGAAATTGAAAATCAGACTTACAGCTGCCCATTATGCAGCGGCCTGTATCATTACAGTCAGGTTGTCATTACCCGATGACCCCCTCCGCGCGACTGGGTGTCGACTAATTTGTGGGAAACAGCGACATTGAGTGTCCAAAAGGGGAATAGCGTTGGGCTACATCCGAAGCGTTGCGTTGCATGGTGCACGTCAATCTTTCAAAGGATTTTGGAAAAATAATAATAATTAAAAAAAAAACATTTATAAATTTGCTTCGCAAAATATATTTGCGGTTAATTGAGACAAAAAACTTAACAAATTCAAGATCATTTCAAGATCATTTCACTTATGTAGTTCTTTTATCGCATCTCTGAGTTGGTCTTACAACTATGGGGCGCCGTTTGTAAAGTTTCTCATGCTTAAAATAACAGCAACATTTTGTCACATTTAGCTTCAAATCATGTTTTTAAAAAGTTGTGTGCATTTTTGAAAGTCACTTTTTAGCACATTTAACACTTTAAAACGCACAAAACTAAGTGACACTAAACACTCAAGGTACTTGTAAAATATAGTATCTACAAACGGGTTTGTTATTTTTGGGGTACTTAAAACCACCAATCTATGTCCAAGAGGCAGTTTCTCCAGAAACGATAGTTGTTTATTCGGTATTTGAAACTAAAAACAGAGTTCAACATCGTCGAGCTTTTAATTGTGGTACTTGCGGTTGCCGGCAGCTTGAATTTGCATATTAGCTAAATGTTTAGTTTCACCCGAAACATTTAGGTGTAACATTTAGATTTAACATTTAGATTTAGATTTAACATTTAGATTTAGATTTACATTTAGATTTAACATTTAGATTTAGATTTAACATTTAGATTTAGATTTACATTTAGATTTAACATTTAGATTTAGCATTTAGATTTAGATTTAGGATTTAGATTTAGGATTTAGATTTAAGATATAGATTTAAAGTGTTAAATGTGCTAAAAAAATAAAAAATAAAAAAAAAAATAAAAAAGTGACTTTCAAAAATGCACACAACTTTTTAAAAACAGGATTTGAAGCTAAATGTGACAAAATGTTGCTGTTATTTTAAGCATGAGAAACTTTTTTTTTTTTTAAAAAACGGTGCCCCATACACAACTCATGGCAATCTCTAATACACTCATTTCTGGATATCAAGACCAATAGTAAATGATTGGCTAATATATTGGCCTCATATTTGCCAAGCTAAGGAAACATTGGAGGAATAGGGCGGCACGGTCGAGGCCTCCGACCTGTACGCCATGAAGTTCAAATATGAATTAGGTCTGTGCGTGTTACTTATTCAGTATTACGCAGTTTCAGAAAAAAAGCCAAAAAGCTTATTCCAAACGATGTTGAATAACTAAACGGAGCAGCTGTGACTCAGTTGGTAGAGCGGGTTGCGAATTAACGATTGAAGGGTTGGCGGTTCAAATCCCAGCTCCAACTGTCCACATGTGGAGATGTCCTTGGGCAAGACACAAAGCGCTATATCAGTGCATTACATTTACCAGAAACAAGCTGGGTTAACCATTTCTTGATATTAATAGTAGCGTTGATAGCAACGTCATAAATCGATCAAACATTAACTCCATGCTTGGACTACGCAGTTCCCCATTGCTGTTGGCAAACCATCAGGGTGGACAATTAAAAAGTCCATGCCAGTGGAAAAATGCTGTAATACGAGACTTTGACCTCCAACACAGTACTGACTCACTGATCGGGGTTTTCTTCCAGGCTGGCTTTGATTGAGGTGGGAGGGGTTCTTTTGGGGAAGGGGTGTTGCAAAGAATTAAAAAAAAATATTCCAGGATTTGTTTGCCATATGAAATTGCTGGGTGTGCGCATGTCTGACGTGTGC
Source organism: Thamnaconus septentrionalis (assembly GCA_009823395.1). Taxonomy (NCBI): domain Eukaryota; kingdom Metazoa; phylum Chordata; class Actinopteri; order Tetraodontiformes; family Monacanthidae; genus Thamnaconus; species Thamnaconus septentrionalis. The sequence continues at coordinate 13,255,649 of CM020518.1, forward strand.
GCTGTGCCCACACCCACGCGCAAATCACATGCAAAGACCGAACACATTTTTACAGCGGTCTTGTGTAAGGTGTAGTGGGTGTGTCTACTTTATGGGTGAATTACCGGGAAATTGCAATCACAAGAGAAAAAAAAAAAAAAAAAAAGGCTACAAATTAGCCCACGCCAGTGTGTTTAGCCTCACTTGAAAGAAGTCGGCCGTAGCTGTCGTCTCCAACTCTCAGGTGAGTGTTACCTCCCGTCTCGACTCAGCCACTTCCCTGTTTATGCTCAGAAGAGGTGAAACACATTATTTTTTTAATTCCTCCACTTTTGGGATGGGAGGGTTAAAATCAGGTGTCATTCATTATCATTAAATCTCAGCTTCATTGTCATTGCCATCGAATGCAACAGGCAACTTTCTCGTCACCGCTCACCATGGCCGTCACCAACCAACCCAGAAGGTTCCAGCCGTCCGAATTCCAGAGCGGCCTGTGTTCTTGCTGCGACGACTGCTCAGTTTGTAAGCCTCTTTTGGGGGAAACACCTCCAGGCGCCGCGTCGAGAGTTTGCGGAGCCCACTCCGTTTCGCTAACGTCGCCTCTCCTCCCTCCGAATCAGGCCTCTGTGGGACCTTCTGCCTGCCGTGCCTCGGCTGCTCCATTGCCAGTGACATGGACGAGTGCTGCCTGTGCGGAGTGCAGATGGCGATACGCAGCGTCTACAGGACCAGATACAACATCGAGGTGAGCTTGCATTTGTGATGGTGTGAATTGACGTGCAAACATTGGAGCAGGCTGCTTTCCAAAGCCAACTTTAACCTACAACAGTGCTGCAACACTTCAGTTTAAAGGTATCAGTAATGATACTATTTGCTGTAGCCTCAGTTTAGAATCTACGTCTATTCAAAATCCGAGACGGTATTCTATGTGGCTGGTTAATGAACAATTTGAACTGAATTCTACTTCAAACAAAGGACAATGTTATCTTTTTCGTCGTACATGTTCATCATGTATAGTTAAGCTTAAAATATATCCCTTTAAAAAATAGTTATGATGTCTTTGGTATATTTTAAGAAGAAAACAAAAAACACTGTTGGTTAACTGTCAGATAAATTAAGGTTAAAGGTTAAAATCCCAGTGATTTTCACATCCCAACGGATGTGAAATTTTACCTCTGTGCCTTTAAATGCGATCATGCAGGTCAAGATTTGGCCAGGAATATCTTAAATGTGTAAAGTAAAAATAAAAATGCAATAAAATTCTGTTTGTTTGGGGTTTTGGAGAGAGAAAGAAGCACTGTGTGACAAATCGAAATAGGAAACAGTCAACTTTGAAGTGCAAATATGTATAAACAGTGGTTGATTGAAAAATGGTTGACCTGTAAAATGCAGTGTCCAGGGTACGAAACCTTGATCATTCGTTGTTGCGCAGCAACGGGATATGATAAGATGTGGGGCTGTAATCCTGCTACGCTGTCATGAGTTAGTCACAATGAGTAGTTATATATTACTTAGGTATTTGTGCCCATATGACACCGTAAATTATGACGCTTCAAATCCAAAGGACAATTGTAGGCTAATATTTACCAATTGACTGTTCATCCTCGTGTAATAAAAAAAATAATCCTCACAATCTGGCAGAAGATTAGCGATGGAAATCCTTTTGGAAGTGGAGAAAAATGCAATAATTAAAAATATATATTTGTTTTGCTTTCAAGGCTGTTGTTTGTTTGTTTGTTTGTTTGTTTTATCTTATTTAGTTTACTTTTTTTTTTTTTTTGCTGCTTGCCTGTTTAAATGTATAATTCCTGGCTTTCTCCTCTTTTCTGTTCCCAGGGGTCACTGTGCAATGACTTCATAGCCTATTCGTGGTGCTTCTGCTGCGCCGCCTGTCAACTGAAGAGAGACATTAAACTCCGGAAGGCACAGGGCATTTTCTAATCTCAACAAGCACGTACAATAAAAACCAATAAAAAACTCCAGGGTGGTGACACACGTGTCTGTTTTCCACATTGTGCTTTTAATGGCTATCATGACATTATGGAAACGCTTTTATTGGTGCTGTTGAACTTGATCAGTCAGGAGTGTTACTCAGCTGCGACACACCAGCACTAACAAAGACACAACGATTCTGCGCAACCAGGACCTTTAGACTTCCTGTTGTGAACTTTTAAATCAGGAGTAAACCTGGTCAGCTGTTCATTCAAATGTCAACCTGGTAATGAGGTGGGAAGGCAAACAGAGGAACAAAATTTCTATTCAAACTGGCTTTTCGTGATCATCAAAAGGCCTGTTCACGGTCGCTGATGCCCAGTCAAAATTCTATTTGAATCAATCAATCAATGAAAAACTCTGGAAACTCCAATTAGCTTTTTACCACCGTTAACCATCTTCTCATACCACAACCAGTGGTTTATAAGTGGTTTATAAATAACATTTATTATTATTATTATTATTATTATTATTATTATTATTATTATTATTATTATTATTATTATTATTATTATCATTTTCCAAAGAAAACTGTTTCGACCAGATTCCAGAGGCGCAGACAAATACGGCACTATTTCTGTTTTTGTATTTGAAGAGCTACAGCGAGACAGAAATTTTTTTAGTCACGCAAATATTCAATTAAACTTAAACTGAATTTGCTTTAAAATAACCAGACATAACTTGTATCCTGAGAGGCCTTAGGGGAGCTCAGTTTACGCAATATGCAGCACCTTAGACTTCAGGATAAAACTAATTGCATGCACAACACTGGTCAACAACAAATTTATTGTTTCCGGGTTTTTTTTAGCTGATTTAGGATAATTTTGATTTGCTGAATCCAAAAATCACATTGGTTTTGCTCAGTCAGGTCAACTTCCTGAACTACGCTACGTATTTGTTTTTTGATGTTTTTGTATACATGTACGGGTATTTTCATCATGTGATGCAAAATTCTTTGATATTTCTTGCAATCAACGAAATCTGAAGATTTTGCAATATAATATAAAAAAAACAATGAGTCAATTATGACTCATTGTCCTAATTCAGCTGAAAAAACATAGACAACAAAAAAAAAAAAAAAAATTGTAACCCAGTGTAATTAGCATAAAGCGAAAGTCGGGCTACTTTATACCCGGACATATGGCAATGGTTACCATGTTGCTACTTGACATAGCTGTCAATTCATCCAGCTTCATTGTCATTTGTTGACCCTTACAGAAGTTTGGTGGAAGTTCTGAATATGAGTTTAGTTCATATTGATGTTGTTGGTGGTGTTTTATTTTCATCCAACAAGTGTTCAATGTATTTTGGACAATATAAACCATAACAAAATGAAAGTGTGTGACGGCCACCCATTGTCGAGAGCCTGCAATGTGTTTTCCCTGTGTGTGTGTGTGTCTGTGTCCCAGCAGGTATCGCAGTGGGCGGGGTTACTGTGATTGGGGAGCACCCGGCCAGTCTCCCCAAGGCCTATAAAGCCGGCAGTCATCACCCAGCCGCTCTCTCTCCAGCATCTGACAGACTTGCTCCTCCATATGCTTCTTTTGTTTTGAGGCTGAGGGCTATTTAATTTCATTTTGCACTCTTGAACACTTGCAGATTTGCAACCAACAGCACTGACAAAGCTATGACACACATTCCATTGAGTTACTTTTTTTGGTGATTTATTTGAATAAATCGAGATTATTTGCACCGTCTATCCGCGTGTTCCCTCTGGTCATGGCTTTCTGAGAGCCGAGTCGTGACGTGTGAGAAATAAATATTTCATAGCAACATAAAAAGCAATGAAGAGGACTTTGTTTCGGAAACAACGTTACAGCGGGCCCATCGATAGTCACAGAAAAAGATGCCACGACACAGTAAGCTAATGCAGAATGATGTCATGAGTTTATTTATTATCTCTGCTTTGATAAGTGCCAACCACAAAAGTAATCTGAGTGAATTCAAGACGTCACTGCCTTAGCTGCGTGTAAAAGTTAAAATCAAAGGAATGAGCCGGGACACCAGATGTTGTTACTTCTCTCTGACAAGCCGTCAATCTGAATATTCAAGTTGACTGAGCTAAAAAAAGAAGAAGAAGAAGAAGAAGAAGTCACAGCTGTGATGTAACGGTTGTGACGCACATTCTTTTAAACATTTCATCGGGCCAAAACAAATAGAGGCGTGATGTTCAGAGTTCACAACTTCTTCTTCATCTTGGAGCCAAATGGGGGAGAAGACAACACTGATGAGCAGCCTGGGAGGTTTGCAGTGGAGTGAGGATGTTCACTGGGTCATCTGGGTTTCCATGGCCTGCGCGGCCCACTCCGGAGCAGCCTGCCGGATCTTCTCCAAAAGATTGTTGACTTGGAAGCAGAGTGATTGGATCTGTTTGTCCCACGTCGGAAGAGGCTCACGGGCTGAGAGGAGGGTGACATTAGAATAAATGTCTGATTCAAGTCGGTTTAAAACTTGAGTCGTGACTTGGCTGCTGTGAGAGGTCTGTCTGATCGTTTTATCCAGCAGAAAATGACCGGTGCGGGTTATGATTCTAGTTTGGAATGGCTGACCCCTGCTGGCCAGAAAGTTGAACTACTTCAAAATAATAAAAAAAAGAAGCCCGGAATAAAATTACTAAAGATATTAAAACTGACACCTTGCTAATGTTAATGGAGTAGAGCTGTTAATAATTAATCGATTATTGATTAATTGGCAGTTAAGAATTTAATCGATTAAATGAAATTAGTCACAATTAATTGAGCATTTTCTACACAGGTAGTTAATATCATTATAACAGTGTCGTGGCAGGAAAGAGCAATTCACCTGTAGATACTGTGATGGTCATAAAATACCGAGAACAAGTTACTTTTAAACAACTTTAAACATGTTGAAATGTGGCCCATTAGAAGTCAACTTAAAGTCAGAGGATAAATGTTGAGGGTGTTTTTACTGTTCTCTAATGTAAAAATGGGTCACACTGGATCGTCAACATTATTTAAGGGTTAAATAATGCTTTCCTCACACATTTATCATTGTAAAATTTAGGTTCTCAGGAAAAATCCCCACTTATCAATTAATCGTTAATCAATCAATAAGGTCAATCAACTAACAATTAATGAATTAATAGACAATTTTCATCCCTATAATGGAGTAAAACAGGCTCATTCGAAAAACTTGCAAATTTGGATTGAAAAGACAAATCAGTGCTCACTTTCAAAGTGTACGATGCCATCGATCTGGTCAATGAAGCCATTCATGCGTCCTTCAGTGATCATCTGCGATGCAATTTTCTCCGCCTGGTGGGAAACAATTAGCACTCTTACAAAAATACCAAACTATAAAAACAATTTTTGTTACTTAAAATGAAAGATTTTTTTATTATTACCTATTATCATTTAATTAATTTTTTGTTTGCAATATTTCATCCAGTTACTAATTTAATGTTAGCGTTCTTTGTTTTTTTTGCTTTTTTTTTTTTACAATGTGAAGTTGCAACTGACTGTACAAACAGCTTCCAATTTCCCATCGGGAAACCCTGACGGCACAAACCACAACTAAGACCAAAGAGTCACCTTGGCGGGAGGGATTTCCAACAGAGCTCCCAGTTCTTCGAAGGTGATGTTGTTGTAAAGTTTGCTGGCAGACAAGAGGTTGTGCTCGATCACAGCTCTGTCCAGGATGCTGGAACCTGGTGGTGGAGAAAAGGTCGAAGGCGCCTGTTACTTCCCGAAGACGTCGAGCCAATCGCAGAGCAGCCCGGCTGCCGGAAAGGTCGTTCAACCCACCGTCAGCTGTGGTTGCTTTCTGGTGCGGCATCAGCATGGCAGCGAACTCCTGCAGCTGGTTGCCTCTGATGATGCGGTCTAAATACATCTTCTCCAGGATGCCGTAGGTGGCCAGCTGCTGGCAGCGCTCGTCCTTGAAAAGCGTGGCCAACATACGGGAGCGCTGCTGGCCTGACAAGGAGACAGAAGGACAGAAAAAATGTTCATATATTGATTACACAGATTGATGCCATGGAGGTGATAGTCAATTATCTGGACAAGGTCTGACTTTGAGTCATCGCAATGTATATTTACTCATCACGAGGGGTGAGAGAAAGTGGAGCGCAGGCAATCCCAACACAAACAATGCTTGGTCGTACCTGCAGAGGCCAGTATGGTGCAGTTCAGGGCGTGCTTCAGCGCCTCCAACCGTTCGCTCTCGTGGACGATGGACTTGTAGGACAGCTCGTTGTACCTCTGTGCGGCTTCAATGAACTTCCTCCTGAAGTCTAGGACTCTGGCGTAGCACACCTAGGGAAGAGGACGTGCCCGGATGACCAGACTCTTAGCTCCACGTAATGGCGACAGCCTTTCGTTTGGGTAAAACCACAGCGCGTCCGCTTTACCTTATAGTGAATCTGCAACTGTTCATTCGACGATTCATTCTGAAGCAGCGAGGCTCTGTTTATGTAGGCCTCGGCCTGCACCGGATCGTCATCTTCCAGGTAGAGACGGGCTATTTTCAGGTACGTGTCTAATTTGTAATCAACGTTATACTGCCTGGGGGTGGAAATACAGTGCGATTTAAGATGGGGAGAGAAAGCCTACGAGCGTGCAACAGTTAGTATCTAAATCTTCAAGTCGCTTGACTTACTTCTGTCCTGTCTCCAGGGGAATTCCAACTAAAACCTGGGCAGCATTTCTCCAGTCGCCTTCTTTCTCGTAAATGGTTGCTAGGTGCTGCCTGATGGAGGCAACCTACGGATTTAAGAACACAAGATGTAAATGCCCATTTTAGTGTCAGTGTTAATAAGACTTTGACGCTGTCGTGAATTGAGAGGAGCGGGTGCTGCATTTACTTGCTCCTCGAAGGAGATGACTCGTGGCTGGATTTTTTCCAGGGTGAAGTGGTAAACCGCTTTCGCTGTGGCGTCGGGAAGGTTGGGCAGATGTGTGCAAAAGTCTGTGAGCAGCTGTCTCGAGATGACAAGACTGACATTTTCATTGACCACTGTCAGAAAAAAAAAGATATGAAAACAATAATACGGTGAGACAATCTTGTGGCCCCTGAAAAGGATAATAATTCCATTTCTAGGAATACAAACTCTACATACTTGCTTCAACAAACGCCTTCAGGGACTCTAGTTGGTCTGCATCTGTCAACTGAATGGCCTTGTCAAGTATTTGTCGATACCTGCAGCAGAGTTAGCAAAGAAGAATGAACATATTTGCAGCCTGTGGGAATGTTTTCAAACACAGAGCAATGTTTAACTTCTTCCAGGGCGGTCCAAAACCAAAGAAAGACATTTTAAGAAAAATGAGATAATGATGTAAATCAAAACAGAGACTTGGGTAAACATTTGAAAATTGCAGCTTCTCCATCAATACTGTTACTAGCACGAAAGGTGTTGCTCCAAATGTTTAGTATCAGCTGTACAGTCAGCAGCAAGCAAAACAACAACACTGTAGCAAATGCAAACATTCCGTTTCATCGCTGCCCAATCATTGAACAGTGTAAAGTTAACGAAATGCTTGAACAGATAGTTAATGTGCTTAAAACCCGGCCAACTTAGCTTACTGGCGGCTAACTACTTTAGCTTATTCAAGGCTATCGCAGCTAAATAGCTATCCAGCTACAGGCGGAACTGGGAATGTCGCCTTTATTCATACTCGTACATGCCGCTGTGACGGCTATGGGCAAGTCAACTGAGGCAGGTAACTTACTTTGCAGCGAGATCTTTATGAGATCCACTCGAATTCATCAGCTGGGCAAGCTCCTGCCTCACTTCGGTCGCCATTGTTATCTGTCATCAACAACCTCACTAACTTCCGGTGCCAAGGGAGCTTGACTTCCGTTTTGTGGCAAGCGCCTGAGAAAAGCGCGGAACTCTCCTCCAAATGTGACTTTCAAGTATTTCCCTGTATGTTCAACGTGTAAACATTTTTTGATATACATAAAAGACTGTTGCTTTTAGTATATTACACTCTCCTATTTAAAATCTAAAATTTTGTGCATAGAAGTGATATATTCATTGTAGAATGATTTGTCAAATTTAAGGGTTATCTAAAAATGTCACATTGTGTATAATATGTAATATAAAATAATTAGAAATAATTATATGTTACTTTTATCTATTGATAAACAAGTGTAAAGGTTTCTTCATCATTACGACTTAGACGATCCGTAGCTACATTGTATATATGGAAAATAGTCTGATGTGAATAATTAAATGTGACTGCCATGCTTGTATATCCTACCTTTTATCCACAAATTCAAAATTTTAATTTAAATTTTAATTGGTTTATTTAAATTGATTTTTATTTTTTTTTTTTTTTTTACTATGGTGAACCATTCATGATATGAACACTCAAAATACTCATCATCAAATCTTTTTTCCTAACACCCTCCTCTTTTACCTTTTTTTTTGCCAATTGCACTTGAATATGATTCCAAATCATACGATTTATGGGATATTTGAAATGTTCAAAATATTTTTGTCATGGTTTCTCACGGCAAGTTACGCGGCGCCCTTAAGAGTGACGTCACAGTGACGTAGGGCGCGGAGGGCGTGGTCCACTTGTGAAATGTCAGGGTGGAATGGCGCTCGGCGCGGTATTTTGAACAATCGCCTTTTGCTTTCCTCGTATTATCTGGAAACGCTGCTCCCAGTTATTGTTTCGGGTAAGCATCGCTCTGTATCGGTCTTGTCTGAGATCCGTCACACTTGAACCAACAAAAAGCTGAGCCCTAAAGAAAGTGTCTAATATTGACAATGTTATGCTAGCTAGCTTGGGTTAGCAACCTCAGCAAGTTTGCTAGTACAGTTGTCCTGCCCGCTGGGCTGCCTTCATGAGCTTGATGATGATGATGATGATTATAAAGATAATGATGGGTAAAGGGTCGACATCATTGATTTGTGGACGGCACCGCGTAACACTGTCTCCTTGGAGTATCGGGCCAATGAGAGTGTTATGTGCCCTGTGAGAAAGTTTGATTTTACTTTAAAGTAATTTGGCAACACATATTTCTGATATCATGCCAGCTGTCTATGAATTGAAGGTGCACAATTTGCATAGGAAAAGTAAAAGCTAACACTGCCAGACCCTGAATAACCGTGCTGAGTTGTTTGTTTGTTTTTTTTGGTGAAAAGACACCTCGGCTCGTGCACTAACTGTTCCACATTCCCCAGTTGTGCCATCAGTAATTGCTGGATCACAATTAGTGTATCAGTTGCCTTTTTGCCAACTGCTTCACATTGACATCTTGAAAAATGTATCTGGTGTGAAGATGTGTTTTGTCTCATGTAGCCCGAGTCGTTTAACTGTAATGTCACTGTTGCTGTCAAGGCCAAGCTTGAAGCCCTACAGCAAAGGGCATAGATGCCAACAAAGACGCCACCTTAATTAAATAAAACTACCAAGAGGTTTTTTTTTTCCCCACCCCGTCCTGCATGACGGTTCTAACGTCGGCGCGTCAAGATGTAAGAGATGTCTGGAGAAATTAATTGAGAGCTAGCAGTGTTTACACACTGTACACCGTCTGCTTTAGGAGTTTTAGGACTCGCTCCCCCTCCCCCCCGTTACACACTTCCCCTGCGGCTGTTATCTTTAGCTTTTCCATGCAGCTGCTCCGCTTTGTTGGAAATAGTTGCAGGCGAGTGTCGCGAGTTCGGTAGAAATGTCCGTTAACAAACTACTCCATACAGTGTAGCTCGTTGTTAGCCGGGTAAGCTAACAGAGTTGATGACGAAGTAAAAATGGCGGATCTTTCGAAATCCAACCCAGACCTGAAATAGTAACAGCTTGCCGCCCCCCAGTCTTTGCGTTAACCGGTCACCTTTTTTGGAAGCGGTTTTTTTCTCACACAGCTGAAGTTGCCGGGCGGGTGTTTTTGTGCGCAGATAGGAAACGGCAAACCACGGCGATGTGTGTGCTCTCGTACTTTGGGGTGGGTATAGTTTCCCCCCCTCTATGCGTTTCAGTGGATTAATGTTGAGTGGAGAGCAGCAGGACAAAGATACGCCTGAGATGATCGCTGCGGCCTAGCTAAGGCAGCATCAGCTGTCAGCCCGTGTCAAAACTGGGAGGGCCAGTAAAACATGCCCGTGCGACCCCGACCTGAGTGCGTAATTGTTTCCAGACGCTCGTGAACCGCTGTGCAGGTTTCAAGTCATTAAAATTGTCCGCTTTGAAAAATTCAAACTCTTTAGCTTCAAGTGAACTCTCGTGAGTTTATTTGGCTGAAGGAGATCCCGTCCAGATAACCGCAGTATTTAATTTACTGCATATGTTTGTATGTTTTTTAATCATTTTTATTTTGTTGACCTTGCCTTATTGCGTGTTCACATGCAGCAGCAATAGATGTTTCCCATCTATGATGGTCCTGCCCTATTGTTTTTGCTGGAGTCACGATGCATAACGATTAAAATAGACTCTATAAGTGCGGAAGTTTTATTTTCTGTTGGGTCAGAATTGATATTTTTTATTTAAACGTCTACATATTTCCAGCTCTCACAATAGTCATTTGATAGTCAGGCCATAAACATCTCTTTTTATTTTTATTTAACTCACCACATCAATCAACCAACCGATCAATCAAACCTTATAACAGCCAGACTGTGCACAAGGTGCTTTCCTGAGTGAAACATCATAAAAGCAATACTAATAAAACATAGTTAAAACAAAAAAATTACCGCGAATGCGCAGTTATAAAACAAGAATAAAATGCAAAAGGAGTGAAACATAATTAAAACACAGGTGTAAAAACCAATAAGCAGCAGTCAGCCTGAAAAAAAAAAAAAGTTCAGTGACAGCTTGCGACTGAGCCTGAAGAGAGTTCCACAGCTTAGGGCCCAGAACGGCAGGGTCTCCAAACTTTTTGTACTTGGACCTCAACATAAATGTCCATAATAGTATGATTTTAAGTTGACTGCATTGACAATGTGGATTTGGCTAATAAAAAGTGTATGTACAAGTTTTTCTTTGTTAGTTTGTAATTAAACTTGAGCCGTTTCTTCTTAATATTGTGGATACATTTAAACAGGGAAAGATAAGTAAACAAATGAGAAGACCGTGCTAATTGAAAGCTTTCTAAAAGTCGCCTCTTTCTTTACGGCTGGTTGACAGAGAGCTGATATTTTGATGCGCCGCAAACATGGACGTGTCACCGGAGCTCAACAGCCTCCTTCCAGATGAGATCATGGACACCGAGGCCAGCGAGGACGTCCCTCAGCCTCAGTGTGACAGCGCGGCCATCCAGTCCGAGCCCAGCAATGACACGTTAGTCCCCATGGAGACGGACGCGCCCGCCGCCTCGGACAACTCGGGCCAAGACGCGGGCTCGTCGGCGGAACAGAACCCGGCCCCCTCCGCGGCCGCCGAGCCCAAACTCGGCGCCGGATGCGGAGGCCAGCTCCCCATCGCGATTTCCGTCGCGCCGTCGCCCAGCCCCGCCCTCAAATCGGCCATGGCTACCTCCACGGCCGCCACCAGGACTACGGACAGCGTGACCGGAACCAGCGTCACTACGAGCGGCTTGCAGAAGCTCACCGCTCCCTTCACCATCTCTCCGGCCAACCACCAGATCATCCTCAACAAGGTGGCCTCGGCTCAGGCCACGGAAGCGGCGAAGGCCGTCGTGAACCAGCCCCAGGTCCTCAAGCCAGAAGGACAGAAGCTTTTGGTCACGACGATCGGCAAGCCGGGTCAACCCATCGTGCTGCAGCTGCCCCACGCGGGCACCAAGCCCGGCGTGGTGCCGGTCTCGGGGGACGGCAAACTCCAGGCCCAGCAGTTTAAAGTGGTGACGATTGGCGGGAGGACAGAGCTGAAGCCAGTCGTGGGGAGCGCCAGCAACCAGGTCACAACGCTGCAGGCCCAGCAGCTGAAGACTCTTCAGGTAATTCTGGAATTATACATATGGAATTTTCTTTTCTTTTCTTCTCTTACTTGCATGTTGAATGCTTTACCACGGGCAATTATTTTAATCTTCCCCATTTTTGGCTTGATAGTCATCTGCTTCTTTGACTAGTGGATTTTAATACGGGCTTAAACGTTAAAGTCTACATGCAATCTTAGGAGTGTTTGGAAAAGTTCAAATGTTTGAAAAGTGAAGGAAGTGGTTTTCTACTGTTTCTATTGTGGTACAGAAGATAAGGAAGTTTGGTGTGATGGAATCAACTTGTAGTAAAGGTTATGGATGCGAGAACGGTAAACGTCCCTGAACAAATCTCCGCAGATCAAGAAAACGCCCACGTCCTCGGCTGCACCAATCAAGTTCATCATAACGAAAACAGTTGCCAGCAAGTGTCTCAGCCCTCAGACGTCGGTGGCTCCAGTTCTAGCAGGTGGGTTCACTCACTGTCAGCGGCGTGGCCTAAGTGATACGCAGGCGCGCGCCGTGCAACCACCAGAAACAGTTCTTGAATTACCGTACAACCACTAAAAAATGTGCAAAGTTAGTTTTTTTGACACAGCGTCACTTCCCCGTTTAGGATGTTTTGGTGTTCTGATCTGTTTGAGAGTCAGCCATTGCTTTAGTGGTTGCTTTAGAGAACTTGTTTGTTTGCTTTTGACACTTGACTGCTGAAATTATTTCTTTTTCTTTTTTTAATTTTCACATATTTGTCTCGTGGCTGCTGTCTGTGAGGTGATTAAAGTCCAGCTGTAAATGACGCTTACATATCTTGTGTTGCTGACAACACGTTTACATTTGGACGATGACATCATCATCATTTCATGGTCTTTCATGACCACACTTTTGTGTGGATGCATACTTAAAGCATCACCGCGGTTCTTATTTGGTGTTGTTTTGGAGCAGCTGCAGCCGGACAGATGTGTGCGAGGGAGGGAGGCAGGGAGGGTGGGTGGGTGGGTGGGGGGACTAGAGTACACCCACTAGAATAAACTAGACTGCTCACTGTGGTCCGCTGACTTCTCCTCCTTCAGGAGAGGACTGCATTTTCCTCCGGACGATTCTTTCCATTGCGGTCAAGTGTGTTTTTCTTTTTTTTTTCAACTCCTTTCCTTAAACCTTTTAATGCAATGTCTTCAGGGAGGGTCCTTACCCAGAATTCCCCGGTGATTCCCCCGAGGACCATCACACTGACGGAGCCCCACACCACAAGTTTACAAAGTATGCCGGGCAAAAAGATCGCCATTTCCCCCATGAAGACGCCCAGCAAGGTAGACGCCTCGCCACTCACTACTTATCATGCGACTGCATTGGGGGTTCTGTAATCGTGCTGACACCTCTCACCTGCGGTCTCACCCCAGGCTTGCATACAGAGTATAATAGAGCAGTCAGCGGCGTCATTTTCTTCAGCTGTTTATTGGTCTGTCAGCTGCAAATCCAGTCTTAATTAGCAAACATGCACGACTTTGACACCCACAGGGATAAACATGACGCCTGCATGACATCCTTTATCACTCTCGTCAGGTCACCGTGGTGTCTGTGGCTTCCCCGACGTCCAACGCCACCCAGAAGTCCGTGACGCTTCCTGTCAATGTAGCACTGGGCCAGCAGATCCTCACAGTCCAGCAGCCTGCCTCCTTGTCCCCGGTCAAAGTGGCCACTGGCCAGACCAGCGCACAGGTTAGATGGGAGTCTGTCTGTCTGTCTGTCTGTCTGTCTGTCATCATGCTCTGATCACAGGGATTTTGCCAGCTGAAAGACTTTTAATTTGAATTTGTGCTCCTTCTTTTTTTCTTCAATCATTCATTACGTGAACAAAAAAACGCTAACTCCCCCTTTTTTGGTTTACCGCGTTCAGAATATTAAATCGGTGCCGGCCATGTCTGTGGGAGGAGTCGCTGGCTCCCAGTTCAAGACCATCATCCCGCTGCCGAGCCAACCGAACGTGCAGCAGATCCAGGTGCCGGGCAGTCGCTTCCATTACGTCCGCCTAGTCACGGCCACCACAGCGAGCTGCGCGGGACAAACCAGCGGCCCGAGCACGAGCTCCATACAGACAGGTGCCTGCTCAGCATCGTCGTCGCTATTAGCGTCCCGTCGTCAGTAGAAATCGTCCGCAAAATCTGATGTTGCTTCTCCTCCTAAAGCTAAACCGATGGTGGTCGGCGCGGGAGCGGTCAGGATGTCTGTGCCCATCGTCCAGGCACAGAGCATCAAACAGGTAACATCTGCACTGAGAGTAAAATACACATATAGGTTTTTTGTTTTTTTGTTGTTGTTTTTTTAGGGTTGTCAGCGTTAACGCATTAATCGCGATTAATTCAATGTTTACTTTTTTTTAAAATCGCATTTCAAACATGAGGCCAGGCCATGAGGCCTTTTACTCACTCGTAGTCGTCCCCTCTGACCAATTTCTGGTAAGAAATATTTCACTTTATGGGGTTAAAACTGCCTTGAAATGCAAAATAACAGAATTTTACACATGCGATTCAAACTGCGAGTGAACTATGATGATTCTGCGATTAATCGCGATTAAAAAGTTTTTTTCATCTTATTTTTTTTCCTTCCTTTTAATTTTAGTTCTGACAGTTGGAACTCTGTATGAATGTCCCTCGCGTTGCGTTTGTGCGCCCCGCAGGTGGCGCCGAAGCCCTTGACGTCGAGCACGGTGGTCGGCACCACCCAGACGCAGCAGCGCCTCATCATGCCGGCAACTCCTCTCCCCCAGATCCAGCACAACTTCACCAACCTCTCCTCCGCCGTCCTGGCGCCAGCCCCCGGCGGCGGGAACGTGGGCTACACGGTCCTGCCAGCACAATACGTCACGCAGGTTCGAGCTCCTTCTTCTTCATCCCCCCCCCCCCACTTTAACGCCTCACCTGCCCTCAATGACTTGTAACGAACGTGTTTCCTCGTCAATCAAACGTGATGACCCGCAGCTGCCGCAGCCGCAGTTTGTGACGCCTGCCACCAGCTCCAGTTTCCCAGCGTCTCCTGCTGTCCAGACACCGGCCAGGTTGCCGCTCAACGGGTAAAGAGAAGTTCATCTTGTTTGCTGTGCTGCTTGTTTGGATTTGACGGAACGATGCAAATTGTCTGTGTTTTGTTCAAGATATTAATGATTGAATGCAAAACGGTGCCCCGTGTTTAAAGGGTTGTTGACCTGTAATTTAAATCTTTCACCTTTTGTACTACACGCAACGTCAAAGGACATTCAGGGGATATTTTGAGCTGTGTCCGAATCAGTTCAGGTCAAGTACTTTGTAAACTAGCTCGCCAAGCTTGCAGCATGGAGGCATTTTATAGTCTTATAGTCTTTTCTTTTCCCCTTCTTGTCTGTTGCAAACACAATCTGAGGCCAGGACCATTCAGCAAAAATTTCAGCAGTCAATTGTTGAGTGAATGACCTTAATTAAGTTTTCTTTACTTGATTTTTTTTAACCTTAGTATCACATTCCCTTTGTTCGAAGCATGTCTACAGCAGAGACGACCCCCAGGCCCAGGAAGCCGTGCAACTGCACCAAGTCGCAGTGTCTCAAGCTGTGAGTACGACACTGTGTGACTGCGTTGATCCTAAACCTGACCTAAAAACCCACCGCACGCCACTCGGGACGCACGACACACGGCAAAACCGAGGTTCTGTTTCTGCCCCTCAGGTACTGCGACTGCTTCGCAAACGGCGAGTTCTGCAACAGCTGCAACTGCAACAACTGCTTCAACAACCTGGAGCACGAGACGGAGCGTCTCAAAGCCATCAAGACGTGCCTGGACCGCAACCCCGAGGCTTTCAAGCCCAAAATCGGCAAAGGCAAGGAGGGCGAGTCGGACCGGCGGCACAGCAAAGGCTGCAACTGCAAGCGGTCGGGTTGCCTGAAGAACTACTGCGAGTGCTACGAGGTGGGTGCACAAGAGCCGCGGCTGCTCATGTCGCGTCCTCGCCCCCCGTAGAACTCTGGTTGTTGACTTTCCCCTCCCCCTCCGGTGTTCTTCGTCCTCAAGGCGAAGATCATGTGCTCGTCCATCTGCAAGTGCATCGGCTGCAAGAACTTCGAGGAGAGCCCGGAGAGGAAGACCCTCATGCACCTGGCCGACGCGGCGGAAGTGAGGGTGCAGCAGCAGACGGCGGCCAAGACCAAGCTCTCCTCGCAGATCTCGGACCTGCTCACGCGGACGACGCCCGTCATATCCAGCGGAGGCGGGAGGTAACGGAGCGCTCGTCCTGTCAGACAGCCAGGACAGAGAATATTTAGAATAATGTTAACATGTTAACTGTATGAGTGTTTCATCTTCTCTGCCTTTCAAACCTCCTGCAAGGACTTCAATGTTTTTCACCGCCTACTATTCGCCTTTTGCAAGCACTCATACAGCAGGCAAAACATTCATATTGAAAGAAGAAGAATAAGAAGTTCACTTTAACAATGTTTTCTAGCAGTTACACGTCTCTATTCTTTCAGTAGTGTCCACTAGAGGTCTGAATAAAATAAAAAGGCCTGGAAGCCCTCTCTAGTGGGACATTCTACATGTTTTAGAAGCAAACTTTCAGATAATCATAAAATTGATTACAAAAAAGCGAGAGAGAGAAAAAAAAGCTGATTTTGTTCACGGTGTTTCTGAATTTTTATGGAGTAATCGCCAAATAGTTTAATAGTAAGAATCAGGAAAGAGCGATTGAAAGCAAAGTCTGTCTCTGGTGTCAGTAATTACAGTTTGAACTAACTCCTGTCTGTGACATCATTCCCTCCTTCAGGTTGCCGTACACGTTCGTGACCAAGGAGGTGCTGGAGGCGACGTGCGAGTGCCTGCTGGAACAGGCCAAGAGGGCCGAACAGACTCACCAGCCTCAGGCGGAGGCGGAGCGCCTCATCCTGGAGGAGTTCGGACACTGCCTCATGCGGATAATCAGCTCGGCGGGCAAAGCCAAGGCGGACTGTGCGGCCATCAACTGCTAGGCCCCGAA
This sequence comes from Thamnaconus septentrionalis, assembly GCA_009823395.1. NCBI lineage: Eukaryota > Metazoa > Chordata > Actinopteri > Tetraodontiformes > Monacanthidae > Thamnaconus > Thamnaconus septentrionalis. The sequence goes on from CM020518.1 coordinate 13,272,453, forward strand.
CTCCCCTCCGCCCCCGCTGCCGGTTCTCTGCTCCGCCTTTTTTTTTTTTTTATAACCCCGCCCACCAGAGCGAGAGAGACTCTGCAGAGTGGTCGAGTCCTGCTGCGACCTCCCTCGACCAACGGCCCCCGGAGCTAGATTTGCCTCTGGCGGGGGGGCAACCTGGGGCCAGCTGGAACAATGAAGGAGCAGCCGATGGCAGCGGCCCAAACAAACGGACATAGATGAGGCCGACGGACCTCCGAGGCCGCTCCCGCACCTCTTGGTGTGGCTGCGACAGAGACTGAGAAGTCACCTGTTCTCCCTACGGTGCCCTGTCCTTTCCGTTTCCTCCACTCCGCTCTTCCTCTTCCTCTCGCTTTAATCCCTCCCCTTTTTTCTGAGATGTTCCGAGAAAGGAAAAAGTCATGTGTCATTTTCTTTTTCTAATGTGTGCTCACAGTAGACACAGACCACGTATCGTTTTTATATTTATTTTGACAATGCATTTGTAATCATTCATCGATGACCCCTAACGTCGCGGTTTGCAAGGCCGCGGATATTAATTATAATTATTAACCGAGTTAGGCTACATTGATTCCTTGACAGTAGAGGAAAAGGCATATTTTGTCGTTTTTTTCCTCCATCCCTCCCTTGATAAATGCACAATCGAAATGCATTATTCACACACAGAGCCTCATGTCCTCCGCTGGTGCTCTTCACACACGCACACCTGTCATCCATGAATTTGCCACGAACAGGGGCGGGAAATAAGTGAAACGTCAGCCCTTGTCAAACAGTCATCATCCCAGACTTCATCTCGGAGGTGAGCAGCACACTATGTCGAGTTAGTCGGCCAGAAATGAGGTTTGAAATGAAATGAAGCAGCTGGCAGGTGAAGTGTTGTGTTTTGTTTTGTTTTTTTGAAGAAAAAAACAAAATCATTTCAATTTTTTTTATTAATCCAAAAAAAATGGATCAAGCCAACTAACTATTAGATTTACCATTGGAAGGGGAAGACTTGCATTGCTGATGAAATAAATGATTTTTTTCTAAAGCTTTATTTTAACTCTGAAAGCGGCGACGTTTTTCATGACACTAATCTAACCGCGCGTACACACGCACGCACACAGCCAGCTGAATCAAAGGCGATCGAAGCACAGCAGTAGCAGCGTTTGTCTAAAATCCCTTGTAATATGACGTGCTTTGTATTTTAATCTGACGCGGCAAAGATGAAAAATACGGATGATTAAATACTCGGCAAAGAGTGAGCGGAGTCAGACTGCGAGGGCAAGTCACTTTATTATTGTTTCTACACTTGAGGTCTTCGGTTCTGTAGCAGAGCACGATTCATTTGAGTGTTTTAAAGTGACTCAACAGGGTGGATTCGATCTTTGACCACAAAACACCTAAAACAATATAAAAACCATTGACCGAAATAGCTGTGGAGAAGTTTGAATAATGGGAATGATTAAGGTGTGTTGCTCCACTGGTCTCTGATATCTGATCCAAATAGTCCAGGCCAGATGTTTCTATACTTTTAATAAGAGTCCCAGTCTGAGAGAAAGAAAAGCAGGAGTAGAAATTAATCTTATCAAATCCAGAAAATGTCAGATTGGGACCTTTAATCAGCGTGCAACAGCAAGTAGCATCGACAGTAAAGAACCAGGATGATTACAAAATATGCCAGAAGCTACTCCATTTACTAAATTTCATTTAGTAAATTTAGCTAAAGAGCTTTATACTTTTACATCACTTTATTATAAGCCATAGTTTTAAGCTCCCAGAGCTGCAGATTAAAATCAAAAAGATGACTAGCTCTTTCGTCGTCCTTCTTTCCCCCCTCTTTCAGCTGGACTTCAAGATTCTCCCGGTCCAGCGTCGCTCCGCTTGAACTGGAAATGAAGAGGCAGATATTTAGACGCTGGTTGGCACCAGGAATGCAAATGCAGTCACAGTGGGTTTTCGGCTCTTACCGCGTTCTTCAGCAAGTTCCCCGACTTGGTGAAGATGTTGGACCTCCTGGAGGTCGACTTGGCCTCGGACGGGCCGCTCTGGGGGGTTTTGTCCTGGAGGGACGGCGAGTGCGGCCGGGAGGCGTCGGCCGTGGACGCCGAGGCCGGGAAGGACTGAGGCTTCAGGTAGCTCTGGGTGGGGAGCGAGGTGTAGGGCTGGGACGGGATGTAGGCCTGAGGCGGAGCGTAGGCCTGGGGCGGAGTATAGGCCTGGGAGCCGGAGGCGTACGGCTGGGAGTAGCTACTGGCCGGCGCGTACGACTGCGGCGCGGCGAAGGGCTGCGGCGAGAAGGGGTTGGTCTGCGAGAAGCTCTGCGTGTTGAGGTAAGGCTGCGCGCTGGGGAAGGCCTGAGAGCCCCCGGGCGAGTCCAGCAGGGTGGGCGGCGGCGGAGGCGGGAAGCTGTCGTCCGCAGAGTCAGCGGCGTCCGGCGCCCCCTCGGGGCCGCACAGCTCGTAGTGCTGCTTCCTCAGCTCCCCCAGACGCACCCGCTCCTGCTCCAGCTGGTTCTCCAGCTGCAGCACCCTCACCTGACAGAGACGGAGAGAAGAGGCACGCATGCAAAAAAAAAAAAGAGACGGGCGATGTGATGAAATCAAACCTCGGGAATATTTTCCCTGACATGAAATGTCCATGAGAACTGACCTGAGCCTCCATTTCCTCTGTTTTCAGCTTAATCCGAGACATTCCAGAGAAGTCCATTGAACCTGCAAACATCCCATAGTAAGAGAGATGTGTTATCATTATTATTATTATTCTTAACAACAGTAACAATAATGATGATGACAATAATAATAGAGAAGTTTCATTTAGAGTTTATTTTTTTCTTGGTACTCAAAGTCACGTCACAAAAAATATTACACACAGAAAGTACAGACACTCATCCAAAGGCAAGACAGATGCAAAAGGAAATAAATCCAGACTCAAACAAAGGCCAATTATCAATTACAGTAGAACAGAGATGACACATTAAGAAAGAGATAGAGGCTTGAAGACGGAAGAGGAATCGAAATAAGTTAAGTCAGTCATGCTTTCTCATTTCAAATCAAGCACCTAAAACCCCCTACTGTTTTTTGTGTGTGCAGTTGTTTAAACCAACTTGTAACTGAAACGTGAACCGAAACTAATTTCCCTACTACTTTCATTGCTTAGTAATAAGTAGAAGAACATCTTTGGTGCAAAAAAAACAAACAAACGTGGCAGTCCTGGCTGGAAATCGTAATAATATGAAATGATTTGACTGATTCATCCATGCATCCATTTTCAGTACCAGCTTCTTCCTGAACTCGTCACACAGGCTGCGTTCAGACTGCAGGCGAATCTGATTCAAATCAGATTCCTTCTCAAATCCAATTTTCAGTGCGGACTGTCCACACTGGACACTGCGTGACCGCTCTCAACCGGACTGCTGTTTTCTACTTCTTCTGTCTGCTCCGTTACGTTACAGCTTCAGAGTTCAGACTGCTCAGATCTGTCCAAATGCCATTTGAAACGACCTCCCGAAGGTGGTTTCAATCCGTTTTGCAAAAATCGGATTCCGTGTGATTTTTGACTGTTCAGACTACAAAAGAGCCATCCGGTTTCAATCTGGAAGGGCTAAAAATCTTTTTTTTGGCTGGCAGTCTGAACGCGGCTATGGAGACAAACAGAGACAAACAACCATTCACGCTCTCATACACACCTAGGGTCAATTTAGAGTTCCCAATCCACCTTTTGGACTGTAGGAGACACAGGGAGAACAGGCAACCTCCACACAGAAAGACCCCCAGGTCCAGCTCCCCTTCTTACCCGAGTCTGAGATCTGCTGCTGCCCGTGTTTGGTGGAGGTGACGACCACGGCGGCCATGTCGTTGACGTGCCGCGAGGCCTGCTGCAGCGTGGACAGCTTCTTGTTGTTGCGGTCGGCCTTCACCTGCAATGACACGTGCGATGACTCCTTCAGTGCGGAGACTCGAATTTGACCTACGCCGACGTTTCGAGCAAATCTGGCGGCCGGCACGGGCCGACAGGAAGCCTCTCCGCACCTTGGAGGCGGCGACCAGCTGCGCCGTGCTGCCGGCGATCTCGTGCGAGCAGGCGATGAGCTCCTCGTACCTGCCGTTCTCGCCCACCACCCGGTCGGCCGAGTCTCTGACGAGGAAGAGGAGGGTAAGACGTACGGATGGGTTAGTGAAAGTGGTTTTGACAAGGGGGGTTTCTGGCGAACTCGGGGTGAGACTCACAGCAGCTGCGTGGCGCCCCAGCCCACAGCTTTTGAGGCGGAGATGAGTCCCTCTGTCCAGCGAGAGTTCTTGGCGTAGAACTCGGTCACAGACGCTGCCCCCTGTGAGGAAGAGCAACGCAAAGGTTTAGCGGGCTGCTCCTTCTGCTGCTCATCAACGGAGGAAAAATCGAATGAATGTGAAATCTGATTATTGTGAAGGCTCTATACTTTGCACCAGGATTAGTCGGCTCATTAGGAATGACCAATTCAAATTCTATTGAGCGCAAAAGAGCTGCTATGTTGCACATTAGAATACAAGACTACAGGTTGGCCAGCCTCAATCGTTAAAGCACACAGTCAAATCTGAGGAAGACTCACAAGTTTAGCACCACCATTGTCTAATCACTTAAGAATATTGAGAAAGTAGATAGAGTCCCCTTTACCCGGCCTCCTTCTACGATGTCTTTTTGCAGGTCAGTGGCCGCCGTCACCAACATATGAACAGCCTGCGGGGGAAAGGGGCAGGAAAACAGATTGGCTGAAACTTGCTCAGAGTCACACAGCGCCTTCGAATTTGTCCTTTGAGACTTTACCTTCATCAGGTCTGAGCAAGATCCCAGAATACTGAAATACAAAAGTAAAGCAGCAAGTCAAAGTTAATCAATGCCACCTGAAGGACAAAAGCACACACACGTGTATATATATATATATATATATTAGGGATGCAAATTATCGATGAATTCATTAATCGTTAGTTGATTGACCTTATCGATCGATTAAACGATTAATTGATAAGCGGCAATTTTTCCTGAGAACCTAAATTTCGCAATGAAAAATGTGTGAGGAACACATTACTTAACCCTTAAATAATGTTGTTGTAATGATGTTACTTTAGAGAACAGTAAAAACACCCTTATTTAACTACCCCTGTAAAAAATGTTCAATCAATTGCGACTAATTTAATTTAATCAATTAAATACTTCATCGACAATTAATTGTTTATCGATTAATTGTTCACATCCCTAGTAGTGTGTGTGTGTATATATATATATATATATATATATATATATATATATGTACAGTATATACACAAACATATATGTATATGTTTTTTATAATAGCGCATGATTACCTCTGGTTGACCTCCAGCTTGATGCCGCTGGTCTCGTTCTTAGCCTGGTTCATGATCTCCTGCGGCGTGAAATTAAAAAAACAAACACGTTGAGTTTTATCCAGCTGGCGGTGTGCGAAGGTAGGTGGGGGTGCCGGTGCAGCTGCGCGTCCTTACGTCCATCCGCAGCACCGCCTCCTCGATGGCTGTGGACGTAGCGACCATCTCTTTGTCCACCACGTACCCCAGCTCCTCCTTCAGCACGTCCTGCCCCTTGGGCCGCAGATCCTGGACGCCAATCGCACAGTCAGGTATGGGATACAGCAGTGGGGGGAGCGACCTTAACAGTCTTGTGTTTGATCAACCAACTTAAGTTGTTTTTCTCACGTCTCAAAAAAGTAGAAAATAACAAAAATGCTCGGAAAATAAGTCTGGACATTGCTCGCTACTTGTTATTCTAATTTAAAAATACCACTTGATCAGTGTTCATTATCCTCTTTGAGAGTGTATTTTCAAATTTTCAATAAAGTTCTGTTGAAAATAAAAAACAGTCTTGTGTTTGAGCACTCCTAGAGGACACATGTAGGTATTTCCCACCTGTCCCAAGGCCTGGAGGCGCTGGACAGTGTAGCGCACTGGAGTGGGGTCAGCCCTGGGTAGAGAGTCCTGCAGCTTCAGGTAATTCAGGAACTGCAGGAGGCTGTTTGCGCAGTCACGGCAGCAGTCGGTTAGACCTGCGCGTGGTGGGGGGGGGCGAGGTGAGGTGTTGTCGGCTGTTTGTCTAGATTAGAATGCGAGACAAGCGCCTGGCGGGCTGCGTCGCCCGGGTCTTACGGTCGGCCTGGTCGGTGGGGGCGGAGTGAGACGTCGCCGCCCCGTTGACAATGGTGTCGGCGGCGAGGTGGGAGAACTGCGTGACCGCTCTCAACAAACCGCTAGCGTCTTTTTTTTGGCAAAGCAGAGACCTATTTAATAAATACGTGAAACCTATTGAAACCAATCAAAACACATGCCGTCGCTCACCGTTCCTGTTTCCCAGGAAGAGCATGTGGCTCTGCTGCAGCTTGTCCAAGGAGCCCAGAGTGGTTTCGGCACGATTCACCAAATAATCTGCAAAACAGGCAGAGCTACCAAGGTGAGCACATGTGCGCAGCTTGTGCAAGGCAGAAGATCTTTCCAGGAAGTGACTGGACTTTATGATAGAAGGAATCCAAGAGATGCTTGCAAAGTTTTCAGGTGAGAAATTGTTCATTGATTGAGGCAAAATTAAAAATCCTTCATCTTCCTAATCAATCTAAAATAATCAAGAAATGTGTAATTTGAAATATGTCAGTTCATTAGTATCATTTCAATATTATTGTTATTATTGGCAGTGGCAGATTTGCATTGTATAGTCAAACATGGTGTATTATAAGCACAGCAATGGTGACATGTTAGTTTAAAAAAAAAGTCAGTGAATGATGAATTAGTTAAAATAAAGTAGTTTAGTTTTGCCCTCAACCCTGAGTGCAGGAGTAAGCAGGTGTAGAAGCTGGATGGATAGTTTAGTTTTACCAGGGGAGCTGGTGCAGCTCAGGTGAATGGGATCGTCCAGCTTGGCCGCGGCGTCCAGTATGATGCCCTCGGCCTCCACCACGGCACACTGCAGGAGACAGAACTGCTCCGCCTGCAGCTTCTGGGCCAGCTCGGCCTCTCGAAGGGACTGGTGGGACACACACACACACACACACACACACACACACACACACAAAGATACCCCTCAGAATCCGATGGAGAGATCGGGCGGTGCAGTGAGAGGCGCGGCAGGCCGGGTGCTGCTACCTGCTGATGCAGCTGCGCCTGCAGGCTGCCCAGCTCCATGCTGCTCCTCTGCCTCTCCTGCTCCACGGTGCTGTGGTTGAGCTGAGCCTGCTGCCTGAGCGAGGCCAGCGAGGCCTCCTGCTCCCTGGCCGAGCGCAGCAGCACCTCCTTCTCCGCCTGCAGCCCCGCTAGCGTGCTGCTCAGCTGGGTGCCGCTCTGCAGATTCAGAGACGAAAGCGCACACGGAAAGCTCATGAATAATAATAATGAAGATGGACTGGATTTATACAGCGTTTTTTAAGGCACCCAAAAAGCTTTACATTGAACCCATTATTCATTCACACCACATTCACACTGCCCTAATGGTCGCCACAATGGTAGATGATCAGCGGCAGTCGGCAGAAATATCCCTACCATCTCTTTGCTCTGCAGGGCGCCGTTAGCGCGCGCTAACTCAGCCCGGGTGGAATCCAGCTCTCGCCTCAGCCGGTCGATCTCCAGCTTCTGCTCTGCGTTGATGGTGAGCTGCGGGAGGGAAGTGGGAGGTTAGCGCCACACCGCAGCACAGGTAAGTCCTGCGTTCACAAGCTAGCGGTCAAGCGTTATAGGCCGCAGATATCACCAGGTTGTTAAGAATTTATCTAGCTGTAGATGGCAACCTTCATTCCTTTCAAAATGAATTTACGTTGGAAGTGCAAATTTAAACTCAAAGTTTAAATTCAGGGGAGGAAAAAGAAAGGGGTGAGAGTTTTTCTAATTAAAGAATAACGTAACTAAGCTATCGGTTAGCACAAAGTAAAAATTGTATGACAGAAATAAAAACTGTATTTAAATCTAAATTCAGGGGTAAAACTGAATTACGAGTTTCAAAAGTTCTTTTTATAAGTAAGTATAAATTGCAAGTTCTGAGGACTTTCTGAGCAGAAATGTAAAAGGGAAAGCAAATAGAGCAAATAACAACACATAGCGAGTGTAGCTTGTCTGGAAGCAGAAATACAGGATTGGGTGAGATTCATAGATTCACAGATTAGGTTCATTAAAAAAAATTTCAGGTCCAATTAGAAGAAGGTTCTTCCAATCACCTGCTGGAGGGTCACTACGGGTTCTTCGCCAACTGGATACGTGGCTTGAATCTGAACATCCGCCGCATTATTAGCGGTCATCAGTGATCTGAAGCCTGTCTGACTGGTGGCCGTGTACCTGCTGCTGCAGCTGAGCTCTCAGGGCCTCCAGCTCCCGGTTGAGTCGCTCCCTCTCCAGGTCCAGCGAGCCCTGCTGCAGGTGGGCCTGGCTCCTCAGCGCCGACAGCTCGGCGTCCTTTTCCCGGACGGAGCGCTGGAGCACGTCGCGCTCGGCCTGCAGCGCCGCCATGCTGCCGCTCACCTGGGACCCCTCCTGGAGAGAGAAAAAAAAAATCAAAATCTGAGTAGCCATTTCAAAGCTGCGAAAGCGAAGCTTGGACGAGAGCTGCAGCGTCGGCCTCACCAGCTCTTTGCTCTGCAGGCTACTGCGCAGCGCGGCCGTCTCCGCCCGCTGCTCCAGGAGGTCTTGGTTGAGCTGCTGAACCTCCAGCTGCTTCTGACTCATCTGCCAAGAGGGGAGAGGAGACGACAGTGTTTCAGGACGGTCCGACGACGGAGCGACAGCACGCGGTGACCTGCCGACGTCGCACCAAGTTCCTCTTCTCCTGCCGCAGGCCTTCCAGCTCGGCCTCCAGCTGCTGCTTGGCCCGCAGCAGGTCGTCCTGGCCCCGCTGCGTCGTCGACAGCATCTTCACCGTGTCTGCCTTCTGCACCAAGAGACAAAACACAGCGTGTCAGAAAAGACGGACCGGAACGAAGTAGAAATACTTCATTAATGTAGTTTTTTTTTTTTTAGATATCTGTACTTTACTTGATTATTTCCTTTTTTCGGATGACTTTTTACTTTCACTCCCAACATTTGTACACAATAATCTGTACTTTCTACTCCTTGTATTGTAAAAAAAAAACAAAAAAAAACATGCTCATTATTTTTAGGTTATATTTTAGATATTCAGAAAACATATGGATATATATTAAATATATTTTAGAACGAAACAATTTCAGAGTACCGCAGCTTCGGGGTCACTGTTCAGTACGTTTTCAGTACAGAGAAAAATAAAAATGTGAAAAATAACATTGGTTATTGTAATTAAAAGTTTACATCCAAATAATAATAATAATAATAATAATAATAATGAAACAACCAATCATGGTTGACTGGAAAACTAAGGGATAGTATTAAGAGTCGCAAAACTGTTATTATAAAAATTATAAATTATCAAGACTGTGACAACTTTTTAACTTTAGCAAAGTATCAACAAATGTGTAGTTTAATGACTGGCATTTTTTCTTTTTACTTTTTTACTGAAGAAACTGTGAATTCTTACTTTTAGTTGAGTAAAGAAGTTGAATCAATACTTGCACTTTTACCAGAATATTTTCTTATACAAGTATCCACAGTTTTACTCAAGTACAGAATGGGAGCACTAAGGAACGGGACGGCTGCTGACCCACCTTCTTCATGAGGTCGGCGTGGCTGCTGATCAGCTCGGCGTGTCTCTCCTTGAGCTGCGAGAAGCGCAGCTCGGCCGCCTGGGCCCTCGCTGTGCGCGGGTGACAGAGCAGAAGTCAAGGGAGGGAAGACGGGAATTTTTTAATTTTTTTTTCCAGACACCCTGGGACCCAAGTCTTTGCACTCACTGTCCGCCTCCTTCATTCCGATCTGAGCGCCGACGCCGGCCGCCGTGGCGCCCCGCAGCGTCTCCACCTCCATCCGCAGCTGCTCGTTCTCCACCATGGCTATCTGCTTGTGCGTGCGCTGCTCGTCCACCTCCGCCTCCAGCCGGTTCACCTGGCTCTTCAGCTCGGTCACGCACCGCTTGGCCTGAGGAGAGGAGACACGGAACACTTAGCTCCTATAGAATAGAAGTTAACTTTACCTTTTTTGGTTTCCTCTTTTTTTTTTATAGACTACTGTTCAAAACTTTGGGGTCACTGACTCATTCCTGCATTGAACTCCATTGATCTCGAAGGCTCTGCAATCGTTACGAGTGCACAAAAATCAGTCAACATGTGCTTAAGAAGTAGGGGAACATTTTAGTGTTTCATGAAAACTATTTCCAATGTCTAATTAAAAGTGACTGAGAGAATTCCAAGTGGGCAACATTCTGTGTGAGAAGTAGACTGTTTCAAAGAGGCTAAAAAAGGAATGTTTGGATTTTTTTTCGCAAATGTAAAGCATTAATCTTCTGCAACGATGACTGCATATTGATTTGATAAACTCCCTCTAAACATTCTCTAAAATCACATTGAGTTCGACATTCAAGGCAACAACTGTCAAAGCCATCCCATATGTGAACAGCACATCCTTACTGGTTTCTGTAGACTAGGAATGTTCTTGGAGCATTCCGAGAGAGGACGTCATGAAGCCGGTAATAATGCGAGTTCAATGCAGAAATGAGGCAGTGACCCCAGAATTTTGATCAGTAGTGCAGTGTTTTTCAACCATTTGTAAACCACGACACATTTTAGGACACTTTTTAGCTTAATAATGTCCTAATGAGTTCTGGGGTGGGAAAACTACGGCCCAGGGGCCATATTCGGCCCGTTAAGCTTTGTAATCCGGTCCGCTGAACTTGAAGAAATGATATTAATAGTTAGTAAGTCAAAAAAATAGCTGTATTTCATCCATTTTTTCAGCGTTTTCAGAATCATTTCAATAAAGAGCTAAACACTGTGGGGCTTCAACGACCCTGATTTTGTTATAACTCTGCCTTAGTTCATTTTCAATAGACATTAAACCATGTTTTCTACCTATCCCATGATATTTTTTGAAGAAGGACTCACCTCGCTCTTGATGAGCTGCAGCTCCGGCTTCAGCGCCTCCAGTTCCCTCTTCAGCTGGTCGTTCTCCATTTCCCTCGGCTCGGATGGGATGTCCGGTGCCCCCATCTGGCTGAGCAGGTAATACTGGCGCAGAGAGAAGCGAAATGGTAAAGATGCGGATGGGGAGGGGGGTGGCAGAGGGGGACACATGTCTCCTGATTTGAGCGCTGACGTACTTGTGGAATTTGCAGCGACTCCCTGGGCTCTCTCTCTGGCGGCGGCTCCACTTCCTCTTCCTCGTTCGCCTCCTCGCTCCCCGGCATCACCACCACGGGCTTTTTGTACTCCCCCAAGGCAGCGGCGCGCAGGAAGTTCGGAGGAGCCTGCGGATCGGTCGCGCGACTTTTACAAAACCGGTCGGTCGTGGGCGACGTCGCAAAAAAAGCAAATGTCTTTGTGACATCAGTCTCGGTAATGGCAGTGGAGGACAATGAAGGAATTTATTGTTTAATTGTCACTGCAAGTATTATCAGCTGCACTGGGTTCCATCTTAAAACTTATTTCCAAAATTTGGATTTTCATTCCAAACTCTGGTACAGAGCAAAAGAACTCAAGAACTTTACTCTTCGTACTTATGGCAAGTTATAAGACAAACAGTGTAATTGCTAAAAATCATCAGTGCAGTAAAACCCTCATCCAAGAATAGTCTGTGACAGAACTGGTTACTGACGTCTGGGAGCTCTGGGATCAGGATGATACTTTTGAAGAACTCTATCTCTCTGGCTCTCTCGAAGAACTGCTTGAGGCTACAGGAGAAAAAAGCAGCTGAAAAGGTGCAGAACCAATGAAATAAAGCAAAGCGTTCTCGCCGCGCGACACGGGCGACCTACCTCATGAAGAGGTCACGGAAGCGCTCCCTGTGTCCCAGAAGAACATCTGGAGCAATGCCTACGAGTCGGAGGAAGTGACGGCTTCAAGGGACCATTCAACACGGAAATTAAATGAAATTAAAACGAAAAGAAAATCGGATTTTCTCCCTCACGTGAGTGTAGCTTGAACATCAGGCGGACGGAGAAGTGGTAGAGGAAGCTGCTGTCCAGTATGAGGGGGATGAGGGGAGTCAGTCTGCACTGACCGGCTGGAGTCGTGGATTTGGCTCCGTTGGCGTCCATTTGGCGAAAAGCTAACACAACATGCAGAATTCCTTATGAATGTCACATATTGTTTGAAGTGTCCAACACTTCTGGCCGGTCATTGACCTCCCCAGAAATGAGAAAAGTCAATGCAATACTTCAGCAGGAAGCTAAAACCTAACTTTTTTGCTGGGGGCTGTAAGCAAAGAGCTAAATGTGCTGTTCGCTGGTGTGTTTCTTACGCAATAGGTGGTAAAAAGATTGGACGTTTTTAACATCATGCTGCAATTATTATCCCTCCTGGCATCCTGTGAAGAAACTAATAATTCTACTACACAGGGAAACAGGGAATGACAATGAGACTTTGATTCTAATGAGGTATTTATCACCTCTGAGGTATATTTCACGTGCCCTCCCGTTGACTCACCGGTCTCGGCCATCTTCAGCCCAGCGTCGAGGCAGTCCAACAGTTCCTGCGTCATGTCTAACCTAAAGCATCGGAAGTTAACGTTGCGTGAAACGCTGCTTTCGCGCACAGCTCATTAAAAAGCCACAACAGCGGGCGGGCGGGGCCAACTCACACTTTGGCCATGTCATTTCCCGCCTCCCTCTCCAGCATCTCGTCCGTGGCCTCCAGGTTGCCTGGGATCACCTTGTGCTGGGAAGAACAGCCAATATCTGTTTGTTTCCGGTTTCCTTAATCAGATGGAACGCACCGCAGAGATGTTTTGCGTTACCTTTGCGTGGAATTCTATCTTGAGGCTGAGGTACTTGGCATACAAGGCAACGATGTGGCCATATCGATCATGCAGGTTTCCCTGGGAGAATTGAGAAGAGGGACCAATCATCAGCGATCTTGAATCTGGAAAATACTTTTCTTTCTTAGAGGTTCTATTGATCTGGAACCCCAGAGTAGAGGCTGCATATTAGGGTTAGCAAACCACCGGAACTTAGCTTCCTCAATCAGCAGTAAAATTGGGTGATCACTATCAGTAACATAATGGTTTGAGTTGTGTCCGACTTACCCACAGGGTGCCCATATCTTTGATGCTGCGGCAGTGGCTGCTGGAATCTCGAACAGCCTGCAGGTCAGACGGACACAGGGAACGTTAGGAGTGCTGGCGGTCAGCCAGCCAGCGACCGGGCGGGCCGGCTGAGTCGGGTTTCCCGCGGGCGTCCTTACGTTTCTGTGGCCACCCCGCAGCACTTTGTGCAGCAGGTAGCAGAACTTCCAGCTGACCATGGAGTTGCTGGACAGCGGGAGGTTGACGGTGTAGGACCAAAAGGTGGTGGCTCCGCCCTCTTTATGCGTCCCCAGGATAACGTCTGCGCAGCTGTCAAGGAAACCCTGAGAGATGTGGCTAGAGAGGACTCAAAAGAAATGTCTCGCCATCGGAAAGACCATTGCGAAACATGTTGACAGGATGCTTTCTCGTCTTGCATTGTGTGTTTCTTTCAGTTCTGGTAGTCATGCGAAAGGCGCGCGAAAACCTTCCAGGTTCTGTGCTCCCCAGTGTGCAAAACTGCTGTTCAGGGCTGACACCCTCCCAGATCCCATAATGTCAAATCTGCATGACCCTATTTGAGTGTATGGATAGTGGAAAATGTCCAATTTAGACATGAGCACTGAATGAGCACTTTCTAGCTGGCAAAAAACCTGGTTTGAAGTTCTGATAAAGGATACTGCGCACATATTTCTCTTTGGGTGGTGTTTCGCTGGAGGAGACCGTTTTGCTGACGCTTTGGAGCTGTAAGACAGAAGAAGGATAGTTTGAAGGATGGATTACAATGACCTACAAGTTGCCATTTAGGATAAACCCAGCCAAGCCATTGGAACAAGGAAATACAAGCTTTTTGTGCCAAGTAAAAAACAGCAACAACAACAACAACAACGTTTTACACATTCAATGAGTTTGTCCTATGTATATATATATATATATGTGTGTGTGTGTGTGTGTGTGTGTATATATATATATATATATATATATATATATATATATATATATATATATTTAAAAAAAAAAAAAAGAATAAATAAAGACTATCTCAGTCACTGACAACTCGCAGAGGCTCTGAGCAACACATTGTAATAGATCCAATTAACCACCGAGGAAGAAGTTCGCACAGTTCGACGTCTCCTCTCAGCAGCAACTTGTGATTTACCTGCTGTTTGTTGAACTGCTCTTTCTCCGCAGCCAAGGCCTTCTCCGTCTTGTTGTCACCCTTGCTCTTCGCCTTGCTCATCTTTGCCAGTGCGCTGCGCGAAATGAAAGGACGAGTTGATACAGCAGCCGTCCGGGGGAAAATTCAGGGCTCCAGTGCCGCGTTCCTCATCGGGACAATTGAAGGTGCGTCATACGGGCTCGCGAGGAAGGAGCGAGCGCAGGGAGCGTAACTCTCGTGCGTAAAAAGCGTAGCGCCGAAGAAATATTTAGCGAACGGAGGCCTTTGAGAAGTGGGACTCGCACAAATTAATTGTACAATTTCGTTGAGAAAAGCAGCACAGCTAGTTAGCAGGTTTGTTTGTTTTTGTCAATTCTTTTTTCTTTTTTTTGTCCCCTGAAAAAAGAAAGATATTATCAGCTTTCTGGTCCTCTGAGTCACGGGGAAGACGTTGGCATAGTCTGTGAAACTGGAAAGACAATGCGAGGACACACCACTCAACAGCCCTGTAGGACAGGTTTCACATCTCGCCCGTTCACACAATGCAGCCACTGGAAAAATCCTTAGCAGGGACTTAGAAAATGTATAAATTCTGTGCTAATGAGTGGTGGTACCATTCACATGGTTTTGTTTTGTTAAAAAAAAAAAATAACACACACACATAGAGTATTTATTTCTTTTTTTATTATCAAAGCATCATATGAAGAGTACAACAAACATTTCACATAATCTTAAAAAAAAAACAACTTGTATGGCTTCATTGTTATTTTAAAAGATGGCTGAGGTGCAGCTTTGAGCCTCCACATGTAAAACACATTAAGGCTGGGGAGACTGGAGTAGTGAACTTCTGGAAGAAAAGAATGTGCGCTGAGGCTGGCGTCACGCCGTCCACGAGTCTGACTGGTGTCGAGGGCAGGCTTTAGGTGGAGTCTGACTCACCTGGCAGGGGGAAAAAAAAGCTATTATGTCTCAACACACCCAAAAAAATGCTAGAAGTTTTACTTCACATTGTGATATCATTCAGTCCAAAAACTACAAACAGGGAGTAAAAATAAATAGAGGGTGAATTAAAAGTTCCGATCAGATCATTAGTTTAGTTTATTTGTTTATTAGACTCCAACACAGCAGCCTCATACAATTATCAACTTTTTGAAATGTAATTTTAGATACATGTGTGCAAGGGAGCATGGTGGGCACCTGGTTGTGGAGAATCTGAACCCTTAGTGACATCAAATATATATAAATATTGTTTTTCCTTTTTTCACCTTTTGTGTTGGAGTGGCTGGGTGGATGTGAGACTGCTGGCACTTGTGAGGGTATAAGTTGTCGCTGGTCACCCGTCCAGAGCTGTCCTGCTCTGACCTGTCCATGATGACCTGCCTGGACTCTTCCAGTAGCCGCTGCAGGGAGCTGCTGGACAGGGAGCATCATCCTGTCCGGGGAGAAAAACACCATGAACAGATCAGGTAAGCGGAAGTTGAACAGGTTGGGATCAGTCAGTCTTTCTGGTGGGGCTTGATAAATTTAATGAGGTTTAGAAAACTGTCTGTCCTGGCCTGGGTAGGTGCTCACTAAGTGAGTGATGGGTCATGATCTAAGTGGGACAACAACAATGGTTCTTTGAGAGAGTCTAACCACGTGGTGGCTTGATAGCACTTTCTTTGCCTTACATGCCAAAGTTGTGCAGAGAAGACCGCCGGTTCTGCGTTCGCAGCGCCGCGCGGTGTTGCGTCACCACGTAAAAGTCTGGAGTTCTTCATCCTGAGCGACGAAGGCGATCGTTTGTCCGGGCAGCCGCACGTCAATTCGTCCTGACTGAGACGCAGACAGAAAAGCCCACGGCAGAGTCATTGCAAAACGCTCTTCATAATTCTAAGAAATTAAATGGAACCTCTAGCACCCTGCATCAGCTGCCTTTTACCTGCCGCCCACACACTGACTGGCTCTCTCCCTCAGGGTCTCATGAGCGCTCTCTAGGTTTATGTGTAAGAGCTGCAGATCGTTCCGCTGAGTCTCACAAACCTGTAAACACACAAGCATACACACAGGCAGCACTGATTTATTCAAAGAATTGCAATCCCAGCAAGAATATTTTGCTGTCTTTTTTTTTTTAAATCCATGAGCAACAAATTAAAAGTTGAAAAACTAACTCTTTTTTCTCCTTTTTGTTTTGTTTTTAAGGTTTAAACAGTTCATATCAGTGACTTTGACCCACAGTTCAAGGCGTCGTACTCTGAGCTATGCTGCCAAACAAGAAGGACCACTCTAAGGTCAACCAGTGTGAGGCAGAGGAATGAGGAAAGAATGTTACCTTCACTAAGGTCCACTATTTTCTTTTGCCGTACATTTAAATAATTTCCAACAATTTCTGCATGTTTGTCTCCGGCACGTTTTGTGAGTTTAGAAGGATGTTTTTAATAACTGGCACTGATTTATCTGTGTACCTGACGCAGGCAACGGAGCTCTGACGTGGTGCGTTCCTGTTTGGAGCGAGCCAGCTCCAGCAGCTCATCTTTCCAACTATCGCCCTCTCCTGGTAAAAGAAAAAATATGTTTATTGAGACTAACAGTACATCGCTATATCAACACTTACTTAACTGAACGCTTAAAAAAAAATCAGGTTGAACATTCCTGCGATTAATTGATCATATGTTGTTTTTTACAAAAACAAAAAATGCACTGTAAAGGCAACAAGAGATAACAAGGTGAAACTTGCATTTCCATAAACATGACTAAACTAACTGGCAGTGCCAAATGTGGATTTGTGATGTCAAAGCGCACTGGACCTGACAGGAGAAGATCTCTGTGAAGCAGCTGGAGCTCCTGTTTGAGGCGGATGATCTCCTCCCTCTGCATGCTGCTCTGCGTCAGCTGTTGCTTCAGCTGGTCTACAATCACAAGGACAGAAGCTTGATGAAGTGATTCATCCCAGAATACATTGGTAAAGGGACATAAATATATTCTAAAATGCACTTTCTCCCAATCTGGATGTTAAAATAAGCCGATTTGTGCTCCATTATCTTACCGTTAAGCTGCAAGTTCTCTCGTTTGGCCTCTCGGTATCGCTTCTTATTTTCCTCCAAGTCTTTCAGAAGCTTCTTTTCCTGTGACTGACGCTCAGATAGCGACGTCTCCAGATCTCGCAGGCGCCCTGTGAGATGGACTATATGACTGGAAGCCTCAGTTACGTCTTGCTCCTAGAGGGGGAATGAATATAAAATCAACAGTCTGACTTGGAAAAGCATGCACACGGCACCAGCATCAATGACAATTCTCAGGTGGGGGTGAATTGGAGGTTTCGACATAATAACTGTCCAGTCTCTCACCTTGAGCTTGAGCATGGAGCTGAGTTCTTCCTCCCTGACCTGCAGGGAGCCAACTTGAGAGGACAGAGCCACGACTGTGGAGTTGAGGCTCTGGTTCTGATCCTAAGAGGCAACAATTCTGTCATTTCATTTTCTCCATCAGTTCTTCGGACATGCAAAAATCTTGAAAGAAAGAAGATGTGCAAATAGAAAAAGCACTGTCATGACATATGCATGACACGATGTTCTTATCATCTGCTTTTACAATCGCAAAATGCAACACACGCATAAACATTTGCAGCACTCCCTCGTGGTCACCTCAAATCCTTCACATGTTCGGCTGATGCGCTGCTGCTCGTGCTCCAGCTCTGATAGCTGCCGTCGGGCTGCGCCGAGTTCCCCCTTCACCTCCTCCTCACTGGTTTCGACCACCAGCACGCGCTGCGTTAAGACTCTGATCACCTGGTTGCGCTTCTGCAGCTCCTCTGCAACAAAAACAACAGGAGATCGACTGTCTCGCGCTGAAAAAAAAAACACTAATCAGCACTCCAAAATTACCTTGTACATTACAGGAATGGTGCATCCTTTAAAGTTGTTGGCGTCCTCACCGTTCAAACGTGCACACCTCCGCTCCAGCGCCAGCATCCTGTGGCGGTCTTGCTCCCAGGCGAGCAGCTGCTTGTGCTGGGAGGCGGACATGGCGTTCAGCTCTTTCTCCCGGTCTTTTAGCTCAGCCATCAGCAACTGGAGCTCCCTCCTCTGCCGCTGGACCGTCGAGCCGTTCAGGTCATTCACAGGACACTTTGATGAAACGCAAAGAAGTGACAACAGCCAGAAGATTTTTTAGAAAGACATAAATTCAACGTGATTATTAAAGGCGTAAAAGGGAGATTATTCATCTGAATTCATTTGTTGGAAAAGTAAGAAGCAATACAATACAATGACTTTTATTTTTGTTGGCTGTTGATGCATGCTGAAAACTCACCCCGGTGTCAGGCATGCGGAGGGAATACTGAGGCGATGCTGAAGTGGAAGGTGAATGCATCTTAATGCTTGGGACCGGCTGGATGGCGTCCCGTGAAGCAAAGCCATTGTTCTAAGACCAGTTGAACACATGCCGTTAATAAGTTGATGCACTTTTCCTTTAGGAAGTATCACAGTTTTGGATGCAGAATTAAACTACTGACTCTTTGAAGCGGAGTACTGTGCCGCAGTTCCGGTGTGGTATCTGGAACAAAAGCAAAGAGGATGCAAGATGGAATTTGATGCCAATATCTCAATGGCGTGTTATTAGAAGTGCGTTTTAAGTGAAAAATAATTATGTTTACCATTCGCCCAGGGAAAGTGAACTGAGGCTCTTCCATCTGATGGGGGAAGTCTATTACCATCGGCCATAGCATTGTAATGACGACTTATAACATCGTGATAACAACTTATAACTTCAAACTCAACCTTAATTCATTGTAGAAGTTGAGGGTTTCTTGTCTCCATGTCGTGCGCCGCTCTGTGTCGATGCACACTGTGCAGATTCTACTTGGCTAACCCAATTTAGGAGGCTAAAACTGACAACTCCAAAAGTGACCGAAAACTGTCCAAAACATTTCAATACTTAATGGCTTGGGTGGAACCATAATCGCTCCCCGACGACGGACTCAAACATCGAACACCGTAAATAGCATGTATTGCGAATAGTTTAGTTTACGTTAGCCTCGACTCAAAACACGCCGCGGCTGGATGGAATTTGCCAATGACGTCACGCCGTCAGTATTTCCGCAGTTGATTCAAAAATATATATTTTTTAGTGAAAAGAGAATACCTGGTCTAAAACAAACACCGAACACAAAGGACTGCCCTAAATGCTCCCGAAAACACGTTTGTACTCCTCTCACATATTATTGTCAATAATCGTTATTTTAATGTTTTTAAAGCAACCGCAACTACGTGACAGCAATTGAAACTACATTTAAATTGGTCTAACACCAAATCAAAAAACAAAACAAAACTGTTTTCATTTAAAGGCACCAAATGTATCAACAAAAGTTATTATTATTATTATGTCCGATCTTTCGGTAGTCCTCCCAGAATGAAGGGGGCGCAGTTTCAGTTGGGTCGAGGTGTTGACCGCATCTTCAACTAGAACAAGAAAAGATACAAGGCGTGCTCAAAGTACGCCAACTGTACCTCATTCAATAAGAATGATTTCCCTAAAGTCAAACTGACACTAGTAATGCAAGTGGCTTTACCGCAGAGGAAACAGATACAAGATTGTGTTTTGCAGGGTACGTACCACGGAGTTTGTTCTGTGTTATTTTTAGATATTTATTTGGGCATTACGTTCACTTAGCAGCGCATCAGCTATGCTACTTAGCATAAGCTAAGGCTCACTCAACTGGCGAGGGGACGGTGAGAGCTAGGCGAGTCCAAGTTGCCAGATGATTTAAGCAGCACGTTTATCATTCGCTGATATTTTTGTACGAGCTATATGTGGTGATATGTCTACGGTGACCCTGTCAAAGGCAATGCAACATGCATTGAAGCTAAAAGACGTTCATAGTATTAAACATCCGCATGTGTTAAGTTAGCTTGCTAAAGCTAATTTCGTTTGCTACTGTGAAACTATTTACGACAGTTAATTTCCTGCATTTGTGCTTTGGTACAGTTTCACCGGGATCAATTTGTTGACCCTCTTTACTAACTATGATCCGTCGATGTGGTGTCACTGACTGATGCGATGTGAATGTCAGACATGCTAACATGATGTAATATTGGCAGTGCTGTTGATCAATGGCCATTTCAGATTATACATACAGATTATATAAAATGAAGACGTTCTGTCATTTCCTCTTTTGCTTTGGGTGATAAAAATAAAACAAGGAACTGATTTTGTTATATGATTGTTTGAATTTGTATTTTAAGTAGTTATCGGTGTTGACAATAATTCCTATGTATCTCCCTTCAGAAACTTGTGATGGCGACTACTGAGATGGATTCATCAGAGAAATCAGAGCAGGGGTCAATGGACTCAGATTCAAAATATCCACTGAAAGTTCTATACTGTGGAGGTACAGTCCAATTTTTTTTTTGTTCCATTTAGTATTGTGAGAGCTCTAATTTTATTTGTATTCACGATGAAAATTTCCATCTCTCCACAGTGTGCTCGCTGCCTACAGAGGTAGGTACTAATCGTCAAAACAAATATCTATAATAAACATGTTAATTCAAAGGTACGAGGTCTGCCGTGGAAAGCCTCCACTCATTTTATATTGCTCTGTGCGCAGTATTGCGAGTACATGCCGGAGCCGGCCAAATGTAGGCAGTGGCTTGAGAAGAACTTCCCTGATGTTTTTGCCAGGATGACAGTTGGTGAGTCTCATATAAGATGGAAGCCATGCACAGTCCACGCACATCTTTTATTGATGCTACATATTTCAGCTAAATATAGAGCTCATTGGTATGTTGTAATTATGTCTATTCATTTTAATCCTTGGTAATGAATATTCACTTTGTCTAGTTTGTTGTGCAAAACTACGGCAAACTATAACAGAGCAATGAATTGACTTGGTCCCTGTAATTGATTGTTTCTCTTCAAGTTAATGATCATTTTCTTCAAAGTGTCACTTCATACGTGCAATCATTCTTTGACATCAACATTTCAAATGGAATTAAGTAGATATGTATATGAGGTGGTTTAACCAAATAGAACTGTCTTGCTGTCATCAATGGGCCTCTTTCAATAAAGATCCATGTTAGGGCTGTAACTCAAATGCAAAGATAAGCATTGCTCATTTCCACATGGTTGTTAAAAATTCTCCTCATTTCTTTCTGCCCTATGGGCCCGAAAGCAAATGCACCCAAGCAGGAAACTGGCACTGGAGACGCTCCCCCCACTATTGGGAAACAGAAGAGAGGTATGCTATGAATTAATCGGGATTTTATCTTATATGTCAGGAAAATTGTTTGATTTTGCTGTTTTAGTCATACATTCAAATAGTTTAGCAGGTTCTCCAGAAATATGGCGTTGCTTTCATTGCACAGTTAGCAACTGCACATGCTGTAGATCGAGAGTAAACATTCAGTGACTGGCTGCTTTGTTAAAATTCTAACATTACGAATAATAGATTTATTAGATAGTGTAAACACTAAATGTTGTTATTCCAAAGCGGCAGTAGTGGCCAATGTGTTGCAGTCGAACAACCTCGCAAGAAAAGCTTACCTGTGCATAATTTGAATGTTTTAGGTGAAGCAGCATTAAAACTCTTTGTTGCATCTGTATGAATTGTATTTTGGTAAAGAGAGGTTGTCACAAGAGGTGTTAAAGATGTATTCTGTGTGTTTCTTTGTCTGTTTTCAAGGTGGAAAAGGGCAGATCAAACAGAAAAAGAAGACTGTTCCTCAGAAAATCACTATAGCAAAAATCCCACGAGCCAAGAAGAAATACGTCACTCGGGTGTGTGGCCTAGCAACGTTTGGTCAGTATTTATTTCATCCTCTCTTTTAACACGGCCTGGTTTAAAATGTTCTTTTGATGCACTGTTCCTAATGTGACCACTGCTTTTCAATTGGGCAGACATCGAGCTAAAAGAGGCTCAGCGATTCTTTGCCCAGAAATTTTCTTGCGGTGCCTCCGTCACAGCAGAGGATGAAATAATCATTCAGGGAGATTTTACAGACGACATCATTGACGTTATACAGGAGAAGTGGCCTGAGGTGAGATGTCTGAATTTCTATTGTCCTAACACTGAACTTTATCTTGCGACTCTTTGTCGTATCATTAGCATTGGGTCCAAATTAAAGTTTTTAACAGTTATTTTACACACATTTTCAATATTGGCAAAGACTTCTTGGTTGGCGTGCTTTCACCTTTACCTCATTTGTTATTAAAATTGCTTTTCATTCCTCTTGCAGGTGGATGATGACAGCATAGAAGATCTCGGTGAAGTCAAAAAGTGAATACCAAATATGCACTTTTACTGAAATGGATGCGACCTGTAACAGAGGCGACCTGGCCAAATGTACACATCAAGTCATTTTATACCTATTTTATTTACTGGTCATCAGGAGCCATGGACTTGGCCACTCACTTGGCAGTTTTTAGTTAATAGCTGCTTTCTCTTGTTTGCCAAAGGTGTGGTATGACATCGACCCCGCTCAGAATGTTCTCCACTCACGCAAACTGTAGGCTAATAAATTTCACTCTCCCCACTTCACCTGTAAACCTAATCTCTTCTTTTGTCTTACTATTTTTTGCTTCTTTTGAATATATTAAAGTGACCTCTGTTTCAGGGTTCTTTTTTTTTTTGTGGTAATCACCTGTTTTCGCAGAGTCTCCAAACAGGCTGCGGGTTCCTTGTTTTTCAGCTCCATCCCCATGAGTTCCGCCGTTCCCCACCATAATAGTTTTTTAATGAGCGAACACTCCCTCGTCGGCTAACATTTACTGTTGCTTCTAAGCCCCCTTGGGTCAACACCACTTCCCCAAAGATAACACAAAGTGCACAGTGACTACTCTCATGGTTTCACGTGTTTGTCCGAGATACATTTGCATGAGTACACATAATTTCCTTCAGATGAAGTCACCTGGTGTGGTGTGTGTATATATATATCTCTGTTGACATTGCACCGAGCGGCACATTGA
Source organism: Thamnaconus septentrionalis (assembly GCA_009823395.1). Lineage (NCBI taxonomy): Eukaryota > Metazoa > Chordata > Actinopteri > Tetraodontiformes > Monacanthidae > Thamnaconus > Thamnaconus septentrionalis. Next base: position 13,295,643 of record CM020518.1, read on the forward strand.
GGTCGGGCACACTCGCCTGCTCGAAGGATGAATCGCTCCCACCTCGGCGAATGCTGCGCCTTCGAGTCTCCCTTGCTTGACCGGCTCCTTCCTCCCATCCTGATCCTGGAGTTCATGTTTGGCCTGATGGGAAACATTGTGGCTCTGTGGATGTTCATCTTTCACATGGACACATGGAAGCCCAACTCTGTGTACCTGACCCACCTGGCCGTGGCGGACTCCATCGTGCTGTTCTGCCTCCCTTTCCGGGCCGACTACTACAGACGCGGGAAGGACTGGCTCCACGGCGACATCCCCTGCCGCATGCTGCTCTTTCTGCTGGCGGCCAACCGCGCGGCCGGCATCTTCTTCCTCACGGCCGTGGCCGTCGACCGTTACATGAAGATCGTCTACCCGAGGAACTGCATCAACCAGATGGGCCTGGGCTACGCTCTCTGGGTCTCCTTCGGCCTCTGGGTTCTGATTTTTCTCGCCACAGGGTATCTGTTGTTTGAAGAGCACTTTTTTGAGAACAACAACCGCACCCAGTGCGAGAGTTTCAACATCTGCATGGGCTTCAGTCCCCTCAGCACCTGGCACAACACCTTCTACATCATCCAGTTCTTCCTCCCCTCTTCGATCGTTGCTTTCTGCACGGTCAGAATAACGTGGCAGTTGAGAAACAGGACTTTGGACAAGAAGGGCAAAATCAAACGGGCTGTTCAATTTGTGCTGGCTGTTGCTTTAATCTTTGTCACCTGCTTCTTCCCGAGCACCATATCTCGCATTGCTGTCTGGATCCTGAAAATATGGTACGACGAATGCAAATACTTCGAGGAAGCCAACCTGGCGTTTTACACATCTGTGTGCTTCACCTACTTCAACAGCGTCCTCAACCCTGTTGTGTACTATTTCTCGAGCCCCGTTTTTAGCGGAACCTTTAAGAAGCTCTGGAATAGACTGCTGCAAAGGAGTGACGGAAGTCCGAGTGATTCTTCGGAGAATGAAATTTCCACAATTGATGGGAAAAGGTTGTGAATAGTTGCAGTGTTGCCTATTATCTTTGTGAGAATATGCCCAAATAGCCCAATGGTTTAGAGCTGTAAAACTTTATAATTGCAGCTAATCTTGTCCATTGCTTGCAAAATCAACATCTATCATATAATATATTCGCCTGTTTCTGATAAGCTTGTTAAAATAGCAGTTTGAGATGTTTGCTAAGACCACCTTAAAATTAAAAACTGCAAATGCAAGCATCTTTACTAACTTGTACACCAAGAGGATTTTGCAGACCATACATACAAAGAGAGATAGGGTTATATAAGATGTGTCCATGTAGTGATTTGCACTATTTCCATTCTGTCAAGCCGTATAAGTGCATACTGTTTTCTCTGACATTTTATTTGCATTAAATATAAACATAGCTACTACAATTGATCAACATCCACGTCCTAATTTTTTGTGTCCAAAAGCGGCCAATCGCGTGTCAGTGTGGTGACGTTCCGATTAACGAGCATACGCTCCGCGCCGTGAATGCAGCGTTGTTTCCAAGAGTGACGTCGTTGTGGGAGGCTGAGACTGGGCTGGAAAATAACATGTAACGGTACAAGGTACACGGCACCTTTCCACGGCATCATTTTCTGAGGGGCATTTCACCTGAGCAGACAAAGTAAGGTTCCACGACAACACTCCCGCCAAACCGTGTGCCTTTTAGCGGCACTGTGGTGTCATGTCACCTCAGCAAGGTGTTAGTTGTCCAGGGCTCAAGCTTTGCTAATGGGAATGCTAGCTAGCTTTGGCTGTAGGAGCGCATTCCAGAAGGGGAACAAGACTCCGGCTACTGGGACGTGTAAAAATGACATGAAAAACATTGACTTGGGCATGAAAAGCAATGTTTGACGGTCTGTGCTCAGAAAAATAATCACGTTGAGTAAAAAAAAAAAATGAAAGTGGGAACTGGTGAATCAATTGGATTAGGGGTAAAGAAAGTGGCGGTTACACCCAAGTTCGAGGTGCAGCAAGTAGATATCATCCTGCCCACGCACAAAAAACACAGAGCTTGTGTCGCAATGGAACCAATCTTTATTTCTACGTAGAGGTTGACAATTTCAGGACTTGACCGTGTGTCTAAAGGGCTGGATAGTTAAACTAGGGTTATACCCAGAGTCTTTTCGAGACTACGCAGTCACCGTAGGGATTTGACAGCTCCAGGTGTGTTTGTTGTTTTGGTCTGGCCGCACCGGCGGGGCGGGAGGACTGGCAAGGGTGCGTTTTTTTTTTCCTTCTGGGTGTAGCACGACGTTCGTCTAGACACATTTTCCCCTGCAGGACTAATGATTTATTTCCATTAGAATGTCAAAAGACAGTGTTGACATGAAAATGAACCGCATCTAGGAGAAACCCCTCATTTTATGGTAAATGTATGTTTGTAAGTATAACAACCTTTTGTGGTGCTAGAAAGTAATGATTGGTACTATTAACATGCTGTGATTTTAGACTGTTTATGTGTGTATAGTCCGGCAGGTTTCGTGTTTTAAAGAACAATGGGCCTTTTCTTCTTTAATTATTTAGGTCTGGATGCTGGTTGTTCACTCAGAAGGAATCATCTGCCATGTGAATACATTTTGTGCATGGTCAGACAGCTGCATGTCAGCCTCAGAAAAATAAATGGCTGATCGTCAGGAGAGAGAGTGGGTTGTTTTAGTGACAAGGGTGATAATCAGCGGCACAGATACAGTATGTGTGACTATTGCGGCTGCACAGGAGAGTGCTTGGCATCATCATTATCCCTGGAGTTGCATGAAATGTCTTAATAATAAACAACAGGTTGTCATCTAAAAGGATGTCCTAAGAGTGCTCATGCATGGTGCTTCGTTATCCAAAACCATCTCTTTGCTTTTCTCAGCTTCCCACCCCTCACAGTGGCACTGTGAGTTTTACTGGGGAAGGCCTCGTCCCCGTTCCACCGTTAGACAGGCCTCAACCCCGCCTTACACATGGACAATCAAGAAGCCACGAGCACGTCGGGCAAGGCCAGCGGGCTCAAACCTCCCAGTAAAATAGCCCGTCCGTCTGGAGTTCCAACAAAGACGTCTCCACCCTCAGGTCAGAAACGATACGAATGGTGTTTCCTACGCTGATGGAAATTGCGCTAGTCGAGAATTTGTCAGGAAGGCTGTATAGAAGTTAATGGTTGAACTGTCGTTTCTCCTCAGTCTCCTTAGTCTCAGTTAGTTGCTTAAAAAAAGTTATATATGAGATGGCATTTTATTGTATTATTTTTAGAATTGTGTTTTAGTCTTTGGAAATAACTATCCGAAACAATTGATAGCTTTTAAAAACTTTTTTTTAATTTAGCTTTTGGCCTGCAACCTACTAGCCACTAAACGTTAATTTTAACTTCCTGCAAGAACAGATGTTTTTCTGAATTTTGAAAGCGACAAAACTAATTCGGTCTCAGGGAGTGCAACAAAGTTCCAACTGTGTGTTTTTGTATAATATGGAACTAGGGATGTTAACAATTAATAGATCATTGATTAATTGCCAATTAAGAATTTAATCGATTAAATTAAATTGGTCGCAATTAATTGGACATTTTTTTTACACGGGTAGTTAATATCATTATAACAGTGTAGTGGCAGGAAAGAGCAATTCACCTGTAGATACTGTGATGGTCATAATATATTTTTAAACAACTTTAAAAAAAAAAAAAAAAATGCAATTGAAATGTGACCCATGAGAAGTCAACTTAAAGTCATAGGATAAATGTTGAGGGTGTTTTTACTGTTCTCAAATGTAAAAATGGGTCACAGTAGACCCTCAACATTATTTAAGGGTTCAATAATGTCTTCCTTACATGTTTTTCATTGTGAAATTTAGGTTCTTAATGAATTAATCGATAATTTGCATCCCTATATGGGACCTTTTAAATGAGTAACATCAGAGGAGATATGCAGTTTTGTTTCTTGTGATAATGCAGAAGTTGTAATTTATGAACTCATACCTCTGATCCCAGGTACTCCAAAGCCAGTTCCTCCTGATAAGCCCCCTGGAAACGTGACCTCCCCTACCCAGGAGGGAAGTCTGGACTATCAGATCGGAGAGAGAGTCTGGGTCAACGGCAACAAACCCGGACATGTACAATTTATGGGCGGCACGCAGTTCGCTCCAGGGCAGTGGGCAGGTATTGTGTTGGACGAGCCCATTGGGAAGAATGATGGCTCTGTGACGGGGGTCCGCTACTTCCAGTGCGAGGATGGGAGGGGCATCTTCACAAGGCCTTCAAAGTTGTCTAAGACTCCGCTGCCGGAGAAGGAGACAAACGGGAGGCAGTCCAGTCCGGCACCGGACGTCGGAGCGACGAGCCAGCCGGCGCCGGCTGGCACCACCTCGACCGGTGAGCGCGAAAAGACAGCGAGGAAACCTCTCCGTGTAAATCCAGCCCTTGATCAGAATTCTGAGAAATGTGCTCGTCTTTGTTCAGTTCACGGCAGCGGCATAAAGACGAGCGCCGCGCTTCGCCGCATGTCCAGTGAGTCGGTGTCCAACCTGTCAGACGCGGACGCAAACAAGAAGATCAAGAGGGAGCTGAGGCTCAGGGACCGAGTGCTGGTGAGAAATTTTACTCTTTCAAAACTTGCTGTATTTTAACTTGATAGATACCTGTTGGTCGTTTTAATTTTATTGGATATTGCAGTCGCTCAAGGAAACTCGTGCGGCCTTGAAAGCTCCAGTTCTTCCAGATGTTAATCTGAACCGTCAGCAGAACCTGGTTCCAACTTGTGCTTCCTTTTCTCGTGAAGGTGGGTGGTACAAAGGCAGGAGTGGTTCGGTTTCTGGGGGAGACGGACTTCGCCAAGGGAGAGTGGTGCGGAGTGGAGCTGGACGAACCCCTCGGGAAGAACGACGGAGCGGTGGCGGGCACCAGGTAAATTAGCGCTGCAGCGGTCTGCGAAGATCAGCCTTTGGCGAGGTTTTCTTGAAAAAGGGCTGAAGGTTGACTGTCGTTGCCTTGCTCTCGTTCCGCGCAGATACTTCCAGTGCATGCCCAGGTACGGGCTCTTCGCTCCCGTCCACAAGGTGACGCGTATCGGCTTCCCCTGCACCACGCCGACCAAGACCAAGAGCTCGCGGAGAAGGTCCGGCCTGGAGAGGAGTCCCAGCGCGTCCTCCGTCAGCTCGCTCAGCTCCACCACCTCCTCTATAAGCTGTCGGCCCAGCCGAGCGGGGCTGGTAAGACGTTCACAGGGCAACACGTGCACAAAACACGGTCTGAGTCATGGCTAAATTCAGTGCTAGTGTGTGTAGGTTGAAAAAAAGATCATTTCAACCTCCAACCGAAAAGACACAGTAAATATTCTCTCTCTCAAAGAATATTAAAAATAAGTTGATAACTTGAAGCACCTCTAAAGCAAAGTAATTCATTTACATTTAAAATTTTACAATTTCAGATTGTTCATCTGCTTCTTTTTTTTGGGCATCTCCCCAGCTGACGGAGACATCTGCGCGATACGCCCGGAAGATCTCCGGCACCACGGCGCTGCAGGAGGCTCTGAAGGAGAAGCAGCAGCACATCGAGCAGCTCCTGGCCGAGAGAGACCTGGAAAGATGCGAGGTGGCCAAGGCCACCAGCCACGCGGGGGAGGTGCAGCAGGAGCTGACGCAGCTGAGGAAAGGGCGCGATCAGGTGGGGCAGCCGTGACCAGGAGCTTCATGCCAATGCTAGAGACAGTTTAGCAGGACTGGTGTGTCTGTGTGGGTTATCCAGCTGGACAATGAATAGACTTTGCTCTCAATTACATTTATATTTCTCATTTATATTTCTAAGCAGAAGCACTTGTCGACTGTCGCGAAATGTGCTTCTGGTGTGAACAGGAGGGCTGTGGCTTACGTGTGCACGCCGGTTTACACCGCTTCCGTGTCCGGTGTGAACCCGGCGTGAACCCGGCGTCAGCCTTTTTGTCCCTTTTACTAGTCGGCCCCTCTGACCCATTTCTGTTAAGAAATACTTTACATTATGGGGTTGAAACTGCCTTGCAATGCTAAGTAGCAGAATTTTACACATGCAATTCAAACCGCGATTAATAACAGTTAACTATGAAGATTCTGCGATTAATCGCAATAAAAAAAGATTATCGTTTAACAGCCCTAATTCATACATATCAAATATGTTGCCAGCTGAAGCTAAAGTTCGATCATAATAGTTGAAACCTGAACTCATGTTCATCATTGGTCGTGCCAACAGTACGCGCTGGAGATGGAAGCCAAGTTGGACCAGCTGCGTTCGCTGGTGGAGGCAGCAGACCGGGACAAGGTGGAGCTGCTCAACCAGCTGGAGGAGGAGAAGAGGTGGATCTTCTTCTCTCGGAATCCGTCAGGTTCATTCATTCTTTAATCAGCCGCGGAGTCGCACTTAAAGGAAACCGTCTCTCTCGTCCCTGCTTTTGACAGAAAAGTGGAAGATCTGCAGTTTCGTGTGGAAGAGGCCTGCATCACCAAAGGAGACCTGGAGGTAATGTGCGGTTACATAAGCTTCTCAATTAAACATATTCTCTCACTCACTCAGATGTTAACTTTTTGACTCGCCAGACCCAAGATTTCTTGATAAAGTTCATGCCTCAATTATTTAAAAAAAAAAAGAAAAAGAAAAGAAAAGCTCTCCCTTTTTTCACGATTCAATGTCAATTTTCTAAATTACCTGCTTTTGCGGCAACTCCTCACACACTGACCAAATGATTGAAATGTTGCGGTTTTATTCATAATAAGAAGGGTGAGACTCAAAATGTAAACGTGCACACTGTTAACGTGGTTAAAACTGAACAGATGAGGTCTTTGCATATTAGAGAAATGAAACGGTGGAATGTAAATTCATTCCAGGCGGCAATTTTTTTCCGAAATGAAAATGTAACATTTGCTTAACGGCTGCTGCGGTGACGCCTTTGCATCATTTGCCAGTTGAAATGTTTTCGATGCAAATTTTGTGCAGGTAGGTCATTTGCACATTATTGACTCATCGCATCCGCACACGTGCTCCAGCAACTTCAAACGTGACACCACTTCCATTATCGTTTAAGTTTTTCCTCGGGGGGGTGATAAATCAGTCATTCTGTCTTTTGCTGCACTCCTTCAATCATTTATCTGCTTCCTCGTCCAGACCCGCCTCTCAGCTTCTTTTATGTTACGCGTTCATGCTTAATTCAACCTCCCGCTCTCAGATACCTCCACATTTCTCCACCCTCCCTAAACTACCATCCTGTCAAAGTCGTCTCATCTGCCCGCTTGTTCCTAAAAGCAGTTTTTTTTCTCTCCCCCGCCACGCATTTCCTCCCCCTGTGCGCTTTCAACTATCTTTCTCCGGTGTCTGGCATCATCTACACTCTCCAGTATAACCTGCTGCCTGCATTAGCTCTCAACAAATTTCAGTTACACCCTAAAATAAAAACAATAGATGAGAAATACATGTCAAAATGTATTTTTTTAAGTCTTATTTTTCCCAGTTCTTAACAACAAACTCTTCAGACTTACTGAGCACCTAAAAGTGATTAACTGCCTTTTCTCCTGATTGTAACTACCTGATGTGTCGCTGGCCGTCTCCTGGTCAAAGTCTCCTCTCTCCTGTGTGCGCTGCTCAGAGCTGGCATGTCATGCATTGGTGTGTGTGTGTGTGTGTGTGTGTGTGTGTGTGTGTGTGTGTGTGTGTGTGTGTGTGTGTGTGTGTGTGTGTGTGTTCTCCCTCTCTCGCTGCTCTCTCTGACTAACAGACGCAGACCAGGCTGGAGCATGCCCACATAAAGGAGCTCGAGCAGAGCCTGCTCTTTGAAAAGACCAAAGCTGAAAAACTCCAGAGGGATTTAGAGGATGCTAGGGTAATGCTACCAGTCCCCCAGGTCCCCTAAAGCAAGGCTGAGTGATGTTCTTCTCCCCCCCCCTCCCCACTGGGTTTCATGATGAGACACTGAGTGTACTGAAGGAACTCGCGGTGACGTTCCGGGTTTTCTCTGTCATCTTGGGAAAAAACAATCTTGCTAGTATTCTCTAGTAACTCAGGTCATTTTCACTATTCATGCAGTCTCAGTTAGTGAACTATTCAGCACATTTGAGCACAAATGAAAATAGTAAACTCACAAATATTGTTATTTTAGTTATTGGGTTTTTTTTGTACTTCACAGACTTAAGCCAAGAGGTTTTATCTTTTAACACACACTGAAATATTGATCAAAAAAAAAAAAATCTAAATATTTAAAATTTACTTAAACAGCTGCTTGCAATTGTACTTTTGCGTGCAAGTGGTTACTCAGTGATGTGTATTCATTCTGGACTATCTACTGTGGTTAATGTGCCCACATATGATTTTATTTGAGCAGGAGCTAATGGACCATAATCGCTCAATGTATCGAAATTTCCCACGGTGCAGGTTTATAATCCCTGCAAAGTAAACACACCTTGGGTTTGAGCTCTTATAATGATGTTTATGCTTTGGCTTAATTAGACTTTTTTGGTCACATGCATAAATTAAGCCAGTCAGAGTGTCATCTCTCAATCCCAGAGAAGGTTTCACAACCAGATTGTTTCCCGTTTTTGGTCTTTATCTGGTCTAACGTCTGTCAACCACACCTGCAGCATCAACAAATCCGCCTATTTGCATACGCACAAATGCAAATTACAAACTGGCTGGTAGAAATGGCTATTTACTACTATTGGCTCTTGCATCCTTAAGTAGTTTGCACTTCACATTCTATGTCAGAAATGACATAGCGGCATGAAGTCCCGCATCATTTAGGTGCAACATAACCTGCATCATGCCCATCGAGTAGAATCCACCAATGAGCATTTTGCTGTTATGAAGTAATTCCAAACCAATGGAACCCCCCCCACCACCCACCACCAGAGATCAGGTTCAGCCTGGTGTAGCTCAACCTCTCCCCTGGCCTCGTCGCCTCCCTCACGACCATCTATTTACACGTCCCGCCGCAGGTTGCCACGGTGTCCGAGCGCTCCAGGATCATGGAGCTGGAGAGGGAGGTGGCCGACCTCCAGCTCCGTCTTCGGGCCTTCCAGCAGAAGGAGGACGCCGTGTCTCTGTCCCAGCAGCAGATCAGCAGCCTCAAGGCCCAGGCGCAGTCTCAGGAGAAAAAGGTTCGGTGGACAACATAGCTAATCTGCACTGCTGTGAGATTCATATAGCGCATTGCCACAGCATGATGTTGGAGTCATCGGAGTCATTTCTGCCCTGCACCTCCCATTTAAACTCTAAAGTAAAGTCAGCGAGGCGCGCCGGTGTGTCTTTCTTTATCAAGCGTGCTTTTCGCCGCCAGCGGGGCCGCTGCATAATTTATGGCTGCGGACGGGAAGCGCACGCGCAAAAGTGAACGTCCTATACGGTGTGTTTCGACAGATCAGCGAGCTGAGTGTTGATGTGGAGAGCAAACAGAAGGAGCTCCAGCGGCTGCAGCAAGATAAGAGCGGCGTGGAAGAGCAGCTGAGCAGCCTGGTGAGACGCGGTCGAAGTCTGTTTGAACAACACAAAAAAAAAGAGGAACAAACAAAAAAGGGCGCCTTTCCAACCCACATCTCAACTCACATCTCATGTGTCACGTATCTGTTAAACTGTTGGATTAAGTCTTGGATTGGGGCGTTTTAAACAAAGCTTTTGACTAACCATGACCCCTGTTCTAAGGCCCTGTTTTAATTGGATGAATGGGAATAAAGATGTACCTGTCAGTCTGAAAGATAATCCTGAAGAACTTCAATTTTAAACTAACTGCAGGTTCTTTCAGCGCAGTTCCATTATTTGCCATCATTTGGAGACATAAATTAATTGCTTTGTCTTTTTACTTGAAGATTTGAACCCTGATGCTAATAGAGAAACTAATTCATAACATGAAAACAGTCACAAAGAATAATGCTCCTCAAGATGAAGTGAGAACCTGATTTCTCCGCAAACACAGCTGCGCTCCTTAAAGCTCCAATTAATTTAAATTGACAGCACCTGTGCTGTTACCTTCTGACAGCAACCACCGAGGATTACTGTGGGAGAGCAAAAGAAGCGAAAGAAGGGGAGATGTTGAGGCAGGCAGCACTAATGTCTCCGTGGACTGGAGCTGTTTTCCGTCATTTTAGCCTAAGTCCCATTTTGGTAATTTCATTGTTTCGCAAAATACAGCCTCCGGTCTGAAAAATGTTATGACTTAGCGGAAAAAAAAGTAATATCTTCGCAGATTAACTTTTAATGTGTGGCTGCATATTCGACTGTGTTGGATTTTATAAACAGATAAACGGTAATAATAAAGAGTTTATTTGGTATCGTGTGAGAGTTTTGTAGGTCTGCGAGGGCCTAATCTGCGACTGTGTAGCTGTTTATATTGTAGCATGACGCGTTTAGCTTGGGGGGGGAGGCGTCATGAAACTGGCTTCATTAAGACACCAGCGGTTAATGCGCGAAAACTCGTCTCGTTTTTTCCTGGGCCAGATATTATCTCAAGGTCTAAGCATTTGACTGTGCGGGTTAGTGGCGTGTTGACAAGGCGATCCTTCCACGTTTCAGAAAGAAAAGCTGGAGGCGGCTGAGCAGGAGAACAGGAAGCAGACGAAGACGATGCAAGGTAAACATCTCCCTCGTGAGGTTTGCTTTTTTTTTTTCTTCCTTCACATTCACATCCACCTCGGTGCGGTTGTCACGCCGGATGTTGTCTTTGTCCCTGCCAGAGCTGGAGCAGAGTGCGGAGCAGTCCAGGAAAGATTGCAAGGCTCTGCAGGAGGAGACGGAGCGCAGGGAGAAGGAGCTGACACAGGTACGCTTCACGCATCGACGGAACGCAGTCGTCTGCAAAGAGCGAGAGGAGAAGAACACAGAGCAGACACAGTTACCTTTAGAGTGACCCACCTAGGACTCATCAGTCCGGGATCCACTGTGCCGCTCATTTATTATGGATGCATTCAGGCCGTGCACAAGTCCACTGTTGCTGCCCCCACATGGACTAAGTGGAGGTTTGCAAAGGGACTCGCTATGTATGAAGCAGCTATACAGCAGCCAATCGGAAAGACCGCTGTCTTGAATCGCAGGCCTGCTTTTGTTGCATGCTGGCAGCTTGATGGCGATATTACAAAGAGCAATCAGGAAAGGAGATTATTACATCACAGGGGGCAAACGAATGCAATCAAGCTTCCGCGAAAAGAAATTGCACAAATTAACTTAAAGGTTGTCGAGCAGTTCTTCAACCGGCAGGAAAACGAAGTGTGTTTGCCTCCTGTTGTTGTTGTAGTGATGTTGTGGTCAGACATAGTGCCATAAAGTCAGTATAATCTTTTTAAGAATCTTCATTGACATCACTGTTTCTGACGACAGCAATTCCAAATTTGCTCCAAGTCTTTGTTTTGAATTGATTGTTCTACACAGAGAGATGGTGTACAAAGTGCATGAACTCAGAAGCAAAACTGAACAGAAATATTACAAATGTAACCCCCACGTGCTCCAACAGGGCCCTGTCCCTGCAACAATATTACTGTACCATTAAATAACCTAGATCACAATTACAAATATGAATAATATATATGTTTACATACAAATATACAAATATGTAATAGTGATAACATTTGTAAAAAAAAAAAAAAAATGTAAAAAAAAAAAGTAGAAAAGTAAATAAATACAATAATAATAGTTAAAACAAAACAGTGTTTCACTTAAATTAATAGAACAAAGATAAAAAAGGGGTAAATACAATCAATCAATAGTGATCCTTATGAGTTTCAAAATATACACAATACAGGATCAGTCACATAAACCATCAATATTAGTGATATCTAATTTCTCTATGTAGTTTAAGAAAGGTTTCCATGTTGTATAAAATCTTTGAACGCATCCTCTGGTAGAATAGCGAATCTTCTCTAATACCAAATGGTGCAGAAGGTCATTGAGCCACATCTTACAGCTAGGGGGAATTTTCTCCTTCCACTTAAAGAGTATTAATTGGCCAGCTATGAGAGATGCAAATGCTGTCATGTTCTTTGCCTGGCGGTAAGGTGAGTACCTGGTGGAGTTGTTCCAAATATGGCCGTGACGGCAGATGCTTCAAATTTGCTTGTATTTGAAAATAATTCTAAGGGACACATTTATCTATGTGTGCTGCTTGCGTTAGTGTGCCGTTATTCTGAATTCACAATCCGAACAGTCAAGTACAACATACTGTGCAAACAAGCACAGAGATTTGTGAGTGAGTGTGTGTGATGTTGTGGAAATGCTTAAGGGTCCTGCCAGCCGGAGCATATTTATGATTTGATTGCTCACTGTGGGCAAACCGCGTGCTTGAACAATTCAGTAGCACTTTCAAAGCACGAACAGATTTTCGATTTGAAGGCGCTGCATGCCAGGGAGGGACGATGCAAAGTCTGGACTCGTCACGCAGCCACAGTCACTCGGCCCTGGCGACGGTGAGTTAGACGGCTTGTGGAGCAGGCTGCGCTAGCAATAGGTTCGTCGGCGGCGTCGAATGTTGGTCAGAGGCCAAAGCGGTGACCTTTGGTTCACACGTTTGCTCAGCCTCAAGTGAAATTCGTTTAGTTTACTTTTTTAGCTGTGTGTTTGTGTTTTGCACAAGGTGCTGCATTCGCTGAATTTTGCATCGCTTCTTAAAAGCAACTGGGAGGTGATGATTGTCTGGGTCTGCGGCTGCTAAATTCACTTTGCTTTTTATAAGCCGGGCTCCGGCTGTGTCTGTCTGCCTGCAGCTGCTGAGTGGATCGTGTACGGTGGAGAGGGTTTTTTTTTTTTTCCTCCACTGAAAAAGCTTCTTGCTGCTGCAGGAAAGAACACAAACATTGCATTTTAATCTCTGCTTTGTGTTGGAGAAACGTGCCAGAGAGGCTCAGCACATGACCACAAATGACCCAAAATCTGCCCTGAAAGAAATAAAATCCTTAAATGTCACATTTTAATAGTTTTGGGACTTCCAGCCATCATTTTCATTAATCCGCCTCGGGTGATCTTTGCTCTCCAGTGGCCTTTCATCCGGACTTAGTGCAGCTCTCTCACTCCGGGGCCGCCGGCTAATGTGTTGTTGAGACATTACTTACATGCACACGCACACGCTACTTTCATTCTCATTTGGGTTTGATGAGGTGATGCAACGGTGCACTTTTTTTTTTTTTTTCCTTCTTCCGCGGTTGGCGGAACGAAATGCGGCGCCTTGTCAAGGCGAATCGTTCAAGAGGGAAGATGCAGCTATGGCTGCCAAGATGCTGCCTGACAAGTGAGCAGCGCTGTGGCTTCACGTGGACAGATTAGAGCGTTTATAGCTTACAAGTTCAAAAATGAAAAAAAAAACAACAAAATAAAAACGTTAAATGAATTTAAAAAAGAAATCAATGGTAAACATCACTGTACCCATATTCTTACATGTTAAACACAACCAGCCTCTCAAAAGAACTTTCGTGAATTATTATTAAAAGTACACTATTTTTGTTCTGTTTGTTCTGTTTGAGGGGAATACCACAGACAGTTTTACTGTAAATATAAAATATCATTTTTAATAGTTGCCGCTAAATGTTTTCCAAAATATACAAATAGTATCACCCACAATTTTGCATTGTAAACAGGGATGTTAACAATTAATCGATTATCGATTAATTGTCGATTAAAAATGTAATCGATTAAGTGAAATTAGTCACAATTAATTGAACATTTTTTTACACGGGTAGTCAATATCATTACAACAGTGTAGTGGCAGGAAAGAGCAATTCCCCTGTAGACACTGTGATGGTCATAATATACCATAATATAGAAGCCAACTTCAAGTCAGAGGATAAATGTTTAGGGTGTTTTTTCTGTTCTCTAATGTAAAAATGTGTCACGTTGGACCCTCAACATTATTTAAGGGTTAAATCATGTTTTCCTTACACATTTTTCATTGTGAAATTTAGGTTCTCAGGAAAAATGGCCGCTTATCTATTAATTGTTCATCGACCAACAAGGTCAATCAACTAACGATTAATGAATTAATCGATAATTTGCATCCCTAATTGTAAACCTTGCGTAAATACCTTTAAACATATATATGCAATGACAGGTTTCAAGCTACAGACTGACGTTGGCGGTGAACAACAGGAAGAGTGGCGTCGCTGCTTTCAGTTGTTTCTTTCCCTGAAGTCGGTGCTTTCTGTTTCTTGCTCTTGCCTGGTGGAATTTGCGGCAAATGGATGTGAAAGCAAAGCAGCCGAAAAAGCTGCAGGCTGAATTGGTGGAGAGCTGCAGCATGCTTTGTTTTGGTTTTGGTTTTTTTAAGCCAAGGCCTGAAGGCCCAACGTATTTTCAAAGACGTCTGTCGGCATGAAATGGAGTTTTCATAACAAGGCCACTAAAAAGTTCCATTTACACAAAACTTCTCCTGTAAGGAGAAGGCCATATTGTTCCTCTGTGTTTCTGCAGTAGCCCAGAACTCGGGTCTGCTCTGGGTTTATAGTGCTTTTATTTTTACATCACTGCTGCTATAAGAAAGATATGAGATTAAGTGGGACGGCGGACGATCGGTGTCGACAAGAAGGTTGTTTGCAATCTGCTTTCTTACCATTAGATGTCACTAAATCACAGATACCCCTCAAGAACTTCCCACTGTGTTCTCACCGGATAAAGCCTGAGAAAAGAGAGGATCTCTGTTTCATTTATATGATAAGGTGTAACCTCAAGCGCGGGCACGTAAAGGACTTCTCTTGATCGAAGGCCGTTCGACTCTCTGGAGAAATATCGTGATATTTTCATCGTTATATTTTCCAGGCAGTCGAAAAGTCGGAGAGGACGAAGCTTTCCGTGGAGGAGCTCGCAAGTGAGAAGAAGACGCTGGAGACGCAGGTGAGCCTGAGCCTGAAAATGTTTATCGGAACAGGCGAGAAGAACAAGTCGGCTTCAGCTGAAAGTTTCTCATGTAATGCGAAAATAATTCTCACAATTTAAGCCTAAAGTGAGAAAAGCCCACCCTTTACTTCGTTCGCATGCTCTGCTTTTCAGAACGTGTGTGCCGAACATGCCCCCTTTGTGATGTCACAAAAGGCGCTGACACCACTCCAACTTTATTGACAACCGCCCAAGCCTCATGCATACGTTCATTAACATCTAAAACACTGCTGGGCACCCACACTGAAATTTACATCATTTATTCCCTTTCCTCGTCTCACGAACATTAACATAACAATTCAGAATATTCCTGTGATTCTGATCCTGGTCTGCGTCCAGCGGCTTCGTGAGAGTGACGAGAATAAACGTCGTCGTGCAAAATTACCATAGTATATTTTATGCCGCCGCCATGTCAGCTTGGTGTTATCGCTTCGGCGTCGAGTCTGACTCTGAGACGCACACGTGCAGGCACAACTTGAATCGTAAGCCGAAAACTGAAAAAGAGGGTCATTTCAATGCGAGCGCCATCAAAAATGAAACGAGTCAAAAGGCTGCGACAACAGCGTGGGAGCAGGGTCTCAGCCTCGGCGGACCCAAACAGACGCAAACAACACGGAGCGCCGCCATTTATTATTTATATATTACATCTGCCTGCGCGCTCAGCCCGGGGAGGCTGGAGGGAGGCTTGTGATGTAATGCTGCACATGTCATACTGTGTGTGTGTGTGTGTGTGTGTGATCTCGCCTGGCTGGACCGAACATTCAGATTACTGTACGAGTGGCTAAGCGGAGTCGCTCCTGCGTCTCCGTCCGACACCTGGCGGATGTGCAGCTAAAAGCCGGAGCTTGTCGCTGCTCCTGTCGTACAGTGAAAGATAAAGGAGCCATGCAAAATGGATGTTGGCCGATGCACGGCCGAGGACGTTGAGCATAAGTGAGGCCGCGATGTTTGAGCGATGCAGTGATTGCGAGGAGGTGTGCGCGACTGAACTTTTTTGATCATTTATCAAAATGAGGAGTAATCTGGGTTTGATCTTGTTCATATGTGTGTAATACACAGAAAGGTGGCATCCATCTGTGCAATTTATACATATATATATAGCCTATTTTTTTTCACAAGTGTGAGACTTAGCCAGATGCATTGATTAATTGATTAGGATTGAGGTGATTGAGGTGAAAGTCACATTGATTGTGCTTTCCTTTGTTTTATTTTTTATCTGCTTCTGTTTTTAATACTTTTTGTTTGCTTTTTTAGATACTATTGAATGCAACTTTGGTTCATGTTTATTGCTTATACAAAGATTTCCGGTGGACCCCAGGAAGAGCAGTTGCAGCTCTGCTGCAGCTAATGGGCATCCTAATAATAAACAAACAACATTGTATATAATAATAACTGAGCTCTAAAGTGTGTGTCTCTGAGGAGATTTTCTTATTGAATGAGAACTAAATCAAACACTTGATCGACTTTTTGGGGCGAAAGCTCTTCAGAATCGGGCCGCTGGTCCAGATTGTTATCACGCCGAAGTGATATTTTCAGAGCGAATGTTTAATTGCTGCAGCATCTGTCAGCTGCGCGTTAAGTCGCGGCCGCCACTGAGTCCCCCCTCTCCCACGCAGTCCAGATGTTGTGCTGCGCTGATCCTGCGCCGCGCGTCCCGTGCAGACACTTGAACGCGGAAGATGAAACGAATCCTCCCGATCAGGTCTCTTGTTGTTGATCTGTTTCACCAAACTGAGAGGGAGAATCTCCTCGTGCTCGTTTGGCGTCTCGCGAGCGAGGAAAACAAGACTGTGAGCAGCAGGATGGTGGGGTCGGGGGAGGGAGGGTTGAGGGGTGGAGCTTGTTATTCAATCTTACATAATGGGAGCGCTCAGAGGGAGAGAGAGAGAGGCAGCGCTGCTCCCTCGCTCGCTCTCTGCTCCCCTCTCGCACTGGTGCGCAGCGGGGCGACGGGCTCGGATGCTTTATTGATGCCCGGCTCATGTTGGTCTGCATGTAGCCATCTGTAGCGAGAGGGGGGGTGGTGGTGGCGAACGGAGCTGCGGCGACAGCCTCGCTCAGTGACAGCGGCGCTTTATGCTCGGCGTGGAGGTATGGACGTAGCTGCTCTGCACCAGGGTTACTCCAGCAACATCTACTCGCCTCACTACCAGGTGGGATGGTGCGCCCCCCCCCCTGTGTGTGTGAACTGCACGTGAGCACGCTTTTTTTTATCGGCATCCGTGGTCGTGGCTGCAGGTAAACGCTGATGACTTTTTTTTTTTAAAGGTCAGAAACGGAAGCGCCAGTGCAGGTGATCTCGTTCGTGCAGAAACTCCACTGTATCGCGTGATGTTTTTTTTTTGTTTTGTTTTTCTGCAACTGCAGCATTGATTTGTTAGGCCAAGCACGCTTGATTAACTATCGACTGTAGCTAAAAAGCCGCTTCTGTCCAAAATGCACTTTGGGTCGACACTTGAATCTGCAAACAAAAAAAGTTTGCTGTGGTCACGGGACGCCAGAGCGGCCCGACGTCTCTGAGGAGTGTATTTTTAGTTTCACGTGGACCCGAACGCGTTGTGCTGACTCATTTGGAAAAATGAAAGTGGTCCGTTTTCGAAAACTGTGAACCGCAGTTGGACTCGGAGTGACCCAGAAGTGACTTTGTCTTCCTGCAGTGTTTACTTTGAATGCGGCGAGGCTTCTTTATTTTTAGCAAAGTGATGCAGGATGAAAAGGAGGGAAGGATTTGGAGAAAAAAGCTCTGTCTTTAGTTTGTCACTGTTCAGGTCCTAGAAGAGGAAAATGTGTGAATCGTTTTCAATAGGGTGAGAAGCGTTGCCTTTTTATGTAGAGTCTACATAGTGAATTTTGGGTTTCGATACTGGACGTTTTAAATTTTGGAGAAGTCACTTGGCTCTCTCCCAAAATATCGTTTGATTTAATGTTTTGCCAGCACCTTAATTGATTTGTTGTGGATTTGTTGTGAGGAAGAGCTTCTGCCTCAATGTGTTTTTAATCTGTCTAAATAAAGGTTAAATAATAGTGTCCTTACTGTCTGAGTTTCCAAAGGGACTCAGTCAACAGTCATGTTGAATAACAGAGGATGTGAGTCCTGAGTTGACTGAATTAAAGTCCTATTAGGCGCCACTAGGAAGGACGCGACTCCACCCCTTACAGGAACTGCTCTCCAGAACCCCAGTCAGTGATGTAAAGTGCAGCAGATCTCCACCATGTGAAGAAAACCAGCTGCGGGGCTCCAGTCCCACTTAGTTTCACTTTTGAATGCACTGTAGTTAGTAATGTTAACAATTAATCATTGTCGATTAATTGTCGATTAAGAATTTAATCGATTAAGTTAAACTAGTCGCAGTTAATTGAACTTTTTTTTTTTTACACTGTTTTTGTTTTTTTTTGTTAAATGGTTACTTTTAAATAACTTTAAAAAAAAAGGAAAAGTTGAAATGTGACTCATTAGAAGTCAACTTGAAGTCTGAGGATAAATGTTGAGGGTATTTTTACTGTTCTCTGATGTAAAAATGGACCCTCAACATTATTAAAGGGTTAAATAATGTGTTCCTGACACATTTTTCATTGTTTAATTTAGGTTCTCAGGAAAAATGGCTGCTTATCAATGAATCGATTAACTATCGATTAATGAATGAATCGATTAACTATCGATTAATGAATGAATCGATTAACTAACGATTAATGAATGAATCGATTAACTAGCGATTAATGAATGAATCGATAGCTTGCGTCCCTAATTGTAACGCTGGTTATATTAACTCTGAGTGTCTCACCCTCCTTTCTTTACTTCCCTTCCCTCTCCACCCATCGCCGTCTCTTGTCTCCAGCTCGAGGCGCTGCAACAGCAGAACTCCAAGTACCAGGAGGAGCTGAGTCTGTCGAAGGAGCGCAGCAGCTCGGAGAATCAGCGCATCGGGCTCCTCTGCAAGGAAATGTGAGTGTAGCTGCTAACTGATGTGTTTTTTTGTCCTCCTGCTGCGCCGCCCACCTCCCAAGGTCACCCAGAATAATCACGACGACGTACCGACGGGGTGGATTTCGTTCCATTTCCACCCCTCCCGTTCCTGCAGGTTCCGCGCCAAGACTTTTAAAACCAGTCTGCATTTTCAGTTGGCGGTCGTCGTAGCTCCGCCGGTCTCCGCCGAGATGCTTGTCCCCCCCCCTGTAAACATGCTGTAAAATGCCGCGCTAAGCCCGTGATTAGCCGGCGGGTGCTGCTGTGTGATTACGGATGCGACGGCTGGAGCGGAGTGGAGTCGAACGCAAAAATGCACGCACTCGCAGACAAAAAGCCTTCCGGGCTTTAAGGCCACATTGACATTTTTTTTTAAAGCGCCGGAGACGTTTGTTCGGAATGTTGCAAGTCTTTTCGGGAACATTCTCCAAATCCACACTCAACCCGTGACGTTTCTTTCGTGTGAAACGTTTCCTCTGAGCGGCGAGTTCTCAGGCTGCTGGCTGGAGTCCTGGCGTTAGTTTCATCAGACCCGCAGCTCACGCACAGCTTTATTTCAACAAGGAAACCCCACAGTGACCTGGCTGGGCTTGCACCGCGGCGCTTTTTTCGAGTCCCCTTCAAACGCAGCGTCGAACCGGAAGCTGCGGCGCAACGGGATTTTAAAGCTTTTGTTAGTCTCAGATTGAACAGTGCTGGGATGTTTGTTAGTCTCTCGTGAACAGTGCTGACATTGACTTCGGCGTGTGTGGATTCGGGGTCGCGGATGTGTTTCTCCGTTTGCGTCTTGTAAATCCTCTGGGCTGCAATCCCGTCGTTTGGGATTTTGCACGGATTGCGAGCGCAGGTGCGCGCACCTGCTGTTGGGAAGGAGAGAAAGAAGCAGACGAAGCAAGTGTGTCAAAGGAAGAGGAGGCGGCCGCGGGGTGCGGGAGGGAAATACACAAAACGTATTTGCGCGACTTTTTGCCGTCGCGGTTGCTGCCAGCGCGACGCCGTTTGATTGTAGAGACGAAAAAAAAAAAAAAAAAATGTTCCAAACTCCAACTGCGAAATCCATTCAGATGGTTTCACTCGGCTTAGGCTGTCTGGGTGCCAATTAAAAAAAAAAAAAAACACCTCCCTCTTTTTTCCCCTCCGCTTCGCCACCGAGGTCTATTTATAGACTCTCTCCCCCCGTGCGCTCGCATACGTAAAATGCATGTGAGGCGCCCGCACATGCGGGGGCTTCGGATTCTTGACGTCACCGTGCCACACCTCCCCCCCCCTCTCCCCTCCCCCCCCACTGACTCACCATCAGAGGGCCCTGCAAGTGACATCACAGCCTCTAATATGTCTGACTGGCTGCAACGGATCCGTCAAAAGACGGAGCGACTTAAAGGAGCGGCGGCGGCGGAGGCGGAGACTTGTTCCGTCCTCCTCCGCGGCGCGTCGGTTCGCTCTCCCGCCTAAGCGTCCCTCCATCCTCACTGTGGTGCAGCTGTTACATAATTGCTTTGACTCTCCTCCCAGGATCGCCTGGCTCCGACATGACCAACCCCCCCGCCCGCTCTGTGTGTGTGTGTGTGTGTGTGTGTGTGTGCATGGAATCAATATGGCCTTTGTGGCATCTGTGTGCACCCTTGTGAACACCACCGCTCGGATGTGTTTGTTTGCTGCATTGTCATTTGCTGCCGCTTCCGCTGCTGCTGCTTCTGCTGCAGGTCGAGTTCTCATCCTTTTTTCACTCTGTGAGAAAAAAGCAACACTTGACACAAACAGAGGAGAAACAGAGGCTCGGCCTGTTTCCTCCGCAAGCTGGGCTGTAAATTGGGAATCTGTCAAACTGAGGCTCCTCTTGTTCCCGCTTGTATCCCGAGGAGCGCAAGCTAGCCCTCTGCGGTGCTCCATTTTCTAAAACCACATTTAGCTGTCAAAAGACAGTTCCCCTTGCATTTTTGATACGCGGCAGAGCCCCTCCGAATGAGGTCAAGTGAGTTTCGGGCCGCCGCGTTTTCAGCAATTTGAGCAAATTGCAGCAAATTGTTTTGTTGCGTGACCTGTTTTCTCGCCACAGTTGCAGTTTGTTGCAGGTAAATGCAGAAGAATTACATTGCGTAGCAGCAGGGGTGGTACAAAATATACACATATTATTAGCCTAATAGCATAGTTGCCTAAGTCATATTTGAACGTTTTCGGAAAAACAAGAAAAAACACAGCTAGCACGTTGGTAAAGTTAGGCAGATATCACAATTTAGCCAACAACAAAAAAAAAAGTTGACTTATGCTATTAGGCTAACGATGTTTGAATGTGAAATATTTCCTCCCCGGACGGTGCTCACAGTTCCCGCTCCGACACAAATCCCGACGCTGACCTACATGGAGCTAATTTTAATTTCCTGTGGCGAATCATTTAGCGCCGCTACCCAAAAATACCCCCACTCATGGGTTCCCTCCGTTTCTGCCGACGTCTGCCAAGCCGAATGCGATTAGACGCCCCGGAGGCTGCAGCTCCCGTTTTCCTCCCTTCTCCGATGCCGCTTTCCGCCCGCGGAGGCGCGGCAAACCCTTCCCAGTCTGCGGAAACACAGACGGATTTTTTTTTTTTTTTTCTTTCGCGGCGGCCAAAATCATCTCGAGATGTTTGAAGTGGGATGACGCCGCCGTCTGCGCGAGCAGCGGAAAGCAGGCAGATGGCTTCAGAGTGGAGAGAACGAGACTGGAGATTACACGGGGGCCACGAGGACCCGCGGAGACGAATTCATCCGAGCGGCCCGGAAATTCGAAACGGATGTCGACGTTGAATCAGAACAGTGGATCCATACAGCGTGTACCTAGAGGGAACATTTCCATATCACTCACTCAACGATAAAGACTCATTTCACAAAACTGATCCCAGTCACATATCGATCTATTTTCAGATGGTTTATCATCCTGGACTTCAGTGAAGGCACTGTTTGAGATTATTTTTACCAAGAAACTCTATAGATGTTCAGAAAAACCTCTCTTCTGTGTACAGCCTCCAGCAGAAAACACTGTGACGGTCACTGTCTAGAAAAACACGTTAAGGAATCCAAATAATTCCAATGGCCTTAAGTACTCATTATGAGTATCAGTGAGTACAGAAATGCAAGTACTCATACGTGCATCCCAAATTACTATTTTTATTATTATTGTTGTTGTTGTTGTTGTTCTAGATAATAACAAACACAGTGAAGTGAGTTTTGCTGGATTGAACTGTGAACTCCGAACCTTCATAATGTGCAGTGATTTGTGCCTCCTGCTGTAAATGCATGTAATACGAGCGTCTGACCTGGTTTTTTTTCTTTGGTTGCCTGGTGGATGTCGAGGTTTGTGCGACAGATGTGAGGCTGAACTGAGCAGAGCGCACAGCTGTGACGGCGACACAGATGTGTTTCACCAAATCTCTCTCTCTCTCTCTCTCGATCTTCTCCCCCCACAGCGAGGAGCTGAAACTGGCCTCCCAGCAGCAGTCCCAGCGCCTTGACGAGGTAACCAACCACGACTAGCTAGCGGCGGGGGGAGGAGGGGGGGGGGGTCTGGTGCGGCTAGAAAGCATGATCTGATTTATTAGTGTTGGCATAGCGAGGGATTTACTTCCTGCTGTGTCGGTAGCTCTGAAAGCTCAGACAGGTCTTAGCTTCTATTTTGATTCTTCTATGTTTGTGTGCGTTCGCCTCCCAGTGCAATGAAGACCACAGCAGTCAACAACAGGACATGAAGACCAGGTAACGCACAAAGACACTTTTTTATGATTTCTATTTGTGCCTTTTTCTCCATTTGTGTTGCCCTAACAGCACTGTTATTGTTGTTCTAGCTATGTGAATTGAAATAATGGGGTTCTACCATTCTGATGAATGATGCTCCAAAGCATCGGCTTGTCTTTTCAAATTATAAATATGAGTCATAAAATACCCCTGATGTCATTCTACAGCGACAGTGGAGGGATACACTTTCTCTTTACAGTTAGACTTAACTTGCACTTTAATATTTGGCAGTCTTGCCTCAGTAGTTCCGCAGATATTTCAGTACTTCCTCCAACTTTGCAAAAGCAAGGTTTGTTAGGGCTGCCTCTTTATATCTGAACTAGTGTGAAAAGTACTTTTAAACTACTACTGCCACCTCAAGTGCTTTTATTTTCGCGTTGCTGGTATTTTTCTTGGTATTTTTTCCCAAACTGAGCCCCACAGTGCCGCTCCGCGCGCCTCCGTGTGGGAATGGGAGGATGAAAAACGCCTCCTCGCCTCTCATTAGTGAGCTTGATGAACGTCTCAGGCAGAATGGGGATTAAAGTTACGGCTTTGTTACGCAACATCTGAGCGAAGAGCGATGGAAACGTGACGCCGACGACAGGCCGACTGCTCGGCAGGTGGTGGTTGGACGGAAGCGAAGGTGGTGTAAGATCCGAGCGGAGAGGAAAGGGCGTGATCGCGACCACTTCGCTCTGCCCCATCAATATCACAAATGATCCGAGACACAACGAGATGATTCTGATGCTGAAGTGTGACAGAGAACCCAGTGCTGGTCAGATTCTTGAAATGCCATTTGAATAAGTGAGACTAATTTTGATGCATTAATCAATTACTCGCACTTGACTGACCTCTAATGGAGTTGTGGAGCCACGTTGAATAAATGCCACCACCTCTCTTTGTTTGTTTGAATTTGCACATGGAAATATGGCCACTTTAATAGAAGAAAACCTTTAATTTGACCCAGTTTAATAAACCACTTTGACTACAAGATCCTCCTCCACACATTCAGAGCCATCCATGACCTCGCTCCTCCATACCTGTCTTCAAAAATCACCTCAGAACTCACCTTCTTCTTCTTCTTCTTCTTCTTCTTCTTCTCGGTCTTGGTCATCGTGGTCTTGGTCTACTTCTTGGTCTTCTTTGTCTTCTTCTTCTTCTACTTCTTCCACGTCCCAGCCAGAAGGTTGCAGGCTCGATTCTGAACCAGGCCTTCCTCTGGAGTTTGCATGTTCTTCCTGTGTCTGCTATAGAATTAAAATAAAATGATATTTGTTCTCTCTGAACGTTTTTTTTTTTGGTCCCTCAGAGAAAACATCACAAACCAAGAGATGGATGAAGAAACAAAGTTCCAAAAGTCCACCGGAGCCCTGATCTCGGACAAAGACCGGGAGCTGGAGTCTTTGCGGAGCGAGGTCGGTCTCACCCGTCGTCGGTCTGCGTCCGTCGGCACCGTGTGAGACGACGCCGTCTGATTTCATTTTATTTGTTCCTCGCCGCCGCAGATCGCCGTGCTGCGGGGGGAGAACGCCGTGGCCAAGACCCTGCAGTCGGCCGTGCAGACGCTGGAGAGGGACAAGGCTCAGCTGCAGGGCCGCGTGCACAGCCTGGAGCGAAGGCTGATGGGAACTCAGGCCTCGGAGGGAGACGACGAAGGAGCCCTGCCGTCAGGTTGGGTGGAGAACAGTCGGAGGAGATCGATGGTCTGGCTGTCATTTCTATTTATTTTTTCTGACCGGGTTTGCGGTGCTCCCCCTGCAGGAGACGCAGCTCTGGAGCAGCTGAGGGAAGAGAAGGAGTTCGCTGAGGGCCAAGTAAGGACGTCCAACTGACCACGAATCGGTCGCCTGGTGTCTGTTCTCACTCGTGTCTTCCCCTCCCCCGTCAGATCAACTTCCTGAACAGCGTGATCGTGGACCTGCAGCGGAAGAACGAGGACCTGAAGGTCAAGCTGAAGAAGCTCGCGCTGGCCGAGTTCAACGGCAACGACGAGAACGACGGGTAAGTGGCGGGAGTCGGAGTCGTCGGTTTCTATTTTGTCTTCACGAAAGCGAGTCAAACTAAGTAGACTAAATAGAAAAGAAGTCTAGACAACGTCTTCATTTCGCCTGGAAGTGGCTCATCCATCTTGGAAAGCTCCAACTGAAAGTATTTTCAGTGAGTCTAAAAAATGCCACGAGGGAAAGCTGGATTTTTTGGGGGGGATTTTACCACCGATACTTAGCATCAACCTCAAGTCCATTCAGTCTCGCTAAAGTCTCCCCCCCCCCCACACCGCCCCACTCATCAGTTTCTACGAAGGCGTGTCCAAGCGGGAGAAGAAGGCCACGCCGCGCCTCTTCTGCGACATCTGCGACTGCTTCGACCTGCACGACACGGAGGACTGCCCCACTCAGGCCCAGAGCCCCGACTCGGTGCCGCACACCGCCTACCACGGCAACCCGGCGGACGAGCGGCCCTACTGTGACATCTGCGAGGCCTTCGGACACGCCACCGAGTCCTGCAACGACGACCAGACCTTCTAGGGGGCGCCGCCGCCGCCGCCCTGATCCCAGCATTTCGAAGCCCTTCCCCCAAACACTTGACGCCCTCCCGCTCTCACCGCCCAGCCTGACTGAAATTCCATATTGTATTTTTATACTGTATTTATGCATTATAACCCGGTAGCCACCATCCTGGTCTTGTACCTTCTTTCTTTCTTTTTTTTTTCTTTGTCCGAGATCAACTGTTTTTCGACTGTGATGCAAAACGCTCGTCCAAATAAGCTGCTTTAGTGCAATATTGGTGTTTAGAACAAAAGGAAGGGTCTCTGGCACTCTGTCTGTGCGTGTCTGTGTGCGTGTCTTTGTTTTTTTTATTATCGTCTCGCTCTGTCTTTACATTTGTTCCTTTCTGTTTTTCTTTTTTTTTATTCAACCGGGGCTTTATTGGTCACTTATATAGCCAAAAATGGTGCGACAGTATTAAGCACACACTGAGGTGAAGGGGAAACACAAGCACCTTTGAGACACTTACATTCCTCTCCGCACCGCAACCGACCAATCGGGCGCTTTACACTGATTGTGCTTGTTTCATTATGATTTATTTAAAAACTTTTTTTTTTTTCGAGTCAGTAAAGTTGCGCTATTAGGAGAGACGTGGCATATTTAAGGAAAAATCAGTTGCATATCAAATACACTTAAAATATAGAGTTGTATTACAAACAAAAAAGGAAAATCTTCAGTTGGAAACAATGTAGTGCAACACCAACTGATTGGAAGCTTCAGGAAGTTCCTGGTAACTCACTCCTCTTTCTCAGCGCTTGCTCCTAATGTCCACTGACGTTTTACCTCCTGTTATCACGATTTTGTGTTAAGATTTGTAAAATGTCTGTACTCTC
This sequence comes from Thamnaconus septentrionalis, assembly GCA_009823395.1. Taxonomy (NCBI): domain Eukaryota; kingdom Metazoa; phylum Chordata; class Actinopteri; order Tetraodontiformes; family Monacanthidae; genus Thamnaconus; species Thamnaconus septentrionalis. The sequence goes on from CM020518.1 coordinate 13,321,595, forward strand.
CAACTAATTAACTTTATTAACATTCTTATTTTTGTACTTTTAGGAGATTAGTTTCAAGAGATTGCGCGTAAAATAACTTTTCATTTATTACCTCAAATATAGCAGACGTAGACGACTTTGTTGCGGTCAAGCTAACAGGGAACCTGTGGAAACAAACCAACTCTTGTTTGGGCATCACACGGAATCATGTATTAGCTCACGGCCCCTTTAACCTCCTCGATAACCCAAACGTTGAAGTGTTGTCTCACGTTTTGCTCAGTCACTAAAAGAAAGTAGATAGACTGCGTCTTGAAGGGCCGCTCCATAGACCTGGCGTATTAATGACGCTTGTTTACTTGCACGTTAATGTTTTCATGCATTGGCTGTTTTTTGTTTTTTTTTTTTTAATCCAAAATCATGTTGTTCTCTGCATTCCTATGTTAGCTGTTGTCATGATTTATCAGCACACAGGTCAGAATGATCAAACGAGGCCCCCGGAAAGTTATTAATTGTTGTTAAAAAAAAAGATTTCTGGCATTTTGTTATTTACCGTCTGTCCTTTTGTGTGAGGTTCCACTGGAAGTGAGGTAGCACTGGTGAACGGTATATAGTCCGTACTGTCCGTACTGGGACTACTGGAAGTGTGGAAGACTAGAAAAAAAAAAGACAGAAAAGCCTCCACTGAATTTTTTTGCACTGTCCACTTTAGATTCAGCAGAAATAACAGGCGCTTTAACTTTGTGGGGAAAAAAAGGAAAATATATTGATTTTTATCTGAGGAGGCGGTGCACATATTTCTGTGTGCTGCCACTTTTAATATATGTCCCTTCGAAGCAAGTGTTTGATATTGTGGGAAATGAGTCAAACAGTTCCGCCGCTCTCACATGCAAGTGAGTTGTTTGTGCTGTCAACTGTAGCTTTTAACAGTAAAGCTAAAGACGCTACAGACATCTAGTTTTGTTCTGATGACCATTTAGTAGATGCAGCGAGGGGGAAAAAAAGCACAAATTAGATTCAAAGACATGCAGAGCCAGTCTCGCTATTCTGTTTCCTGCTCTGTATTTAAAGCTAAACTCCTCCTGGTTTTGCAAATCAAAGTTTCTCAGCGGGTTTTGGGAGTAAAAAATGCAGACATTTTTCTACATTTCCAGCTTTAAAAGACAAAACCAACAAACTTCTCAGAATATCCCACACTTGCTTTAAGTGACTCTTTTCTAGCGAGGTGTCTCGACTCGTCCCTGAGCACAATTTTTCTGATCGTATCGGATCATTTTCCAGGGCGACTGTGCAGTCGGGTGTAGGTTGTGGTGACTGACTGTGGACACTAACCTTTTGTAAATAGTGAGCAGAGGCTTCCTTCCTCCTGGCCAGCTTGTTCTCGGTGCCATGAACTACGGTGTATAGAGCTCCTGTGTGTAACACATTTTATTTTTCTGCCCTGTTAATAAGATTGACGTTCTATAAGGAGGTTTTTACCCCAGGAGGGAAAACACTAGCCCGTTTGTAAAGACTTTGTGTACTTTATAAAGTGACTTGTCTAACAGTGTAATGTTTTCTAAGTACTGATGCAGCACCGTGAAACAAATGGTTGAAGCCATTTTGCAGATGTTGGTGTAGTTGTATAATGTCACTGTTTTCTATGTACTGTATACTCCTCAACAGTCAAATAGAAATACTAAAAAAAAAAAAAAAACCCTGTCCTGTTTTTTTTTCCCCCTCTTTTCTCAATATTTTTGTCTCGATGTGTCAAATGCAGAAGCGTCAGGGAGCATTTTATGGCATTTTCAAGCTGAGTGCACAACAAAAACATGATGGTAACAACATGGTAAGTACATTTTTGTTTAATTTGTGCAGAAAAAGTCTGTGGATCATTGATTTAATATGATTATGGTAATATATTATGGACATTCCACCTGGATGAAAGCAAAACACTGGACTCTGAATGCTGAAAACTTTTGTGACTTTTTATTAAGAAAACAAAACCATTGGACATGATAAAAACCAAGCACTACTGATGGAATAAATAAGTCAAACCAAACCATAAATCTGTACAAGGTCTTCAGTGAAAACAAAACAAAAAAAAAAATGGTCCCAAGAGAGAGAAAAACAACATACGTGATTATTTTTTTGTAATATCTCACAGCTCTTTTTCTTTTTAAAAACACACAATTTATGAGCAAACTATAAGCAATCGGCTCAATCAGGTGAAAGCTACAAAATAAGTGACATTTCATTTTTGTTAAACTGAGTATACATAATGCTGTTTATAACTGTGTATGTCAATAACAATAGCATTTTAAATGCCAGCGCTGCTGGACTGGGAATGAGGTATATGCTAATCCATCCTCGAAACTGAGACTTTTTTTTTTTTTTCCTCACTCTTCTCTCCATCCACGTGAACGCTGATTAGCTGAAATCTGATCAAGTAGTTGCGTCGTCTTTTTTTTCCTCTCAATTTTCTTTTTTTTTTTTTTTTTTTTTTACAGTCCCTGTCGGAGATCTCTGGCGTCGCGAATGTATTGATCCCAATCCGTGTTTTTACAGTTTGTTAATGGAACGAGAAAAAAAAAAAAAAAATCTGGCGTGTGCGAATGTGTGACGTTTGTACGGTGGAGGTCCTGGCTCTGACGCCGGCGCGTCAAAGTCCAGGGAAATTGCACAAAATTCTAGAGGGGTTGGGACTGGGGGGGGGAAAACTGAACGCATGTGGCCACACATCTGGATTCGGTCTACAGACAGTACCTGGAGGGAGGGTGGGAGGAACTAATGTTTGGAGCTCATAGACCGGAACCTTGTGTCTATGTGTGTGTGTGTGTGTGTAGCTACAGGATGTTGTGTTGTAGATTTAAAAAAAAAAAAATCGCTGCATCAAACTCAACAGAGAAAAAAATGCGATACGACGCTTGACCCAACGTGAGAAGCCAGCCGCACCAGGAGGTCTGAGTTCACTTCAGAGGGTCCGGGACCTTAAGCACGTGGACCAATGGGGGCGATGGGGGTGGTTCAGGTGGGGGGTTGGGGGTTGGTTGTGGCGTTAAAAAAGTAGTGTAGTGTTGAAATTTTCGCGTCTCCAAAACGTGGCTTTGTGGGAGTGGCTTCTCGGCGAGAGCGGGATGAGAGGATTTGCGAGGCCACTTCCGTGTGTGAACAGTGAACTTCGCCAGCACCAAAGCGAGCAGGTCGGCTGAATCTGAGCAAAAAGAAGGCCGAGCTGCCTCACTCTTCTTTCGGGAATAGTTGCGATTTTGCGGAGGGAAATGGCGACTCGGGAGAGAGGGGGAGGGGGGTGAAGATAAATATGATCCCCAAAAATGGCAAACTACTCCTCCAACTAAAGACGTATAAACTGTTGCATCTGACTAGTAACATTGGATACTACTAATTAGTGATGATTATAAGCTGACACTCCCGCCCCTCGCGAAAACAAAACGAAACAAAACAAACAAAAAAAAACAAACGACGTATTACAAAACATGGCACCCAAGTTGAAACATCAAATCCTGCTTGACCTAAAACACGCAGCAACTCAAGGCACACCTTCAGGACCTATGCTACCTTTGCCTGTCCCCACTACTCATCCAAGAGCTTCGTCGCAATTTGTACCATCGTCTCCTACAGAGCGCACGCTAACTCTCTTGTTAACGACAAAGGAAAAAAAAAAAAAAAAAAGCACGTAAAAAGGAGAACTTTGTCATGGATAGAGAGAGAGAGAAAAAAAAAAGACTTCCACTACAGCAGCAAATCTATCTGTGATCGATTGTGACATACCATAACAGTGCATTGACCCTCCTGAGGAAAAAAAAAAAACAAAAAAAAAAACTATACGTTTGACGAAACAATATGGAGAACATTAGTCTAAACAGGAGGCGAATCGGGAGGATTGACGTCATGCGGTCGGAGGGTTGGGGGGGCTGGGGGGGTGGGGGGTGGGTTGCCTCCCCCTCCCCCCTGCAGGCGCCGATCTGAGACCAGGTTAGCCAGGTTAGCCTCCGGGAGCATCCTAGGCTAAACCGCCATCGTTGTTAAAGGAAGAAGAAGAAAGGGGGAAAAATAAAAAATAAAAAAAAGGAACATAAAGGGTCTCGGTGCAACCTCGTCCTAAATCTCAGATCGCCAGTGTTTACTCTTTTAGTCACAGATGCAGGTCAGTCGGGCCTGTCGAAGGCTGGGCTGGGCCTCGGGGGGGACTGCAGCCCCCTGGGTTCAGAGCTTCTCTTGGCATTGGTGGAATAGAAAGGTCGTGGTGGTGGTGGTGGTGGTGGATTGGAAGGAAGCACGGAAGGTTGGGGTTGGGGGTGTGTGGGGGGTTGGCGGTGGGATGAGTAGAGGTAATATCCGTTCTCGCCCCGTGGCCTCGTGGTAAACGTCGGGGCAGACTGGGGAGGGAGAGAAGAGGTGGAGGCTCTCCCTGCGGTGCGGTTTGGGTGGAGGAGAGCTGGTGTGTCCATTAGCCCTAAGTCATCTAGAGATAATGGAGGGAAGCAGGGGGGAGGGAGGGAGGGAGGAAGGGGGGGAGGGTGAAAGGGGGAGGGGGGGGGGAGGGTGAATCAGCCCCAAAAAATATTTAACTCTCCTCGAAGTCCTGAGACGAGGACTCCAGTTTGCTCTTCTTGCTGGGTGGGGCCTCTTCTTCTAGATCCTGCGGGGACAGTGAACACAGACACGGTGTTACCGGGCGAGAAACGCCATCATTTGTTCCAGGGATGCAAATTATCGATTCATTCATTAATCGTTAGTTGATTGACCTTATCGATCGATTAACCAGTTTTCACATTGGAGACTGACTTTAAGTTGACTTCTAATGGGTCACATTTCAACTTTTTTTTTTTTTTTTTTTTTAAAGTTGTTTAAAAGTAACTGGTTCAAGGTATACAGGTATACACCACACCATTTAACAATAAAACCCAGCGTGAAAAAATGTTCAATTAATTGCGACTAATTTAATTTAATTTAATTTAATCAATTAAATTATTAATCGACAATTAATCGATGATCGATTCGTTGTTAACGTCCCCAAGTTGTTCATTTGCCTTTGCCGAGGACAGCGACAACACGGCATCGCAATGCCAGACGCGTCGGTACCTGAGTGGCTTTGCTGTCTGAAGAGCTCTTGTCCCCCGAGGACAGGCTGTCTCTCTTGGCACTTGGCGCTCTCTCTGAGGTCTCTGATGAAGGGGTGCTCTTGCCTGGAGACGGACAACACAACAGGACATCAACATAAGGCGACAATAAGCGAGATGAGACGGGGGTTTGCCGGCCCCCCCCCTCTGAAATGTGAGGCATGTGTCGGCTCTTTACTGACACTGTGTGGCCAAGCAAGGCAACTGCATCAAAAGCGATTTTTGACTGAAGCGGAGAAGCAGACGTTTCATTCAAAGCATACACAAAAAAAGTTTTGTTGCCCTGGTAGCATACAACTGGAAACAATATTTTTCTGTCTAGATATTTTTTGTAGATGCGGCCCAGCAATATTTTTGCTCTCTTCAGCGGTCAACATGTCACTTGGGGGTTTTTGCACCGAGCCTTGTTCGCTGACGACATACACATTAGGGGTGGGAATCGCTAGGTACCTGACGATTCAATTAATCGCGATTAATCGAAAATCACGATTTTTTTTTCTTCCCCTCACAGTGTGACTAATAAACAATGTGCTTTCTAATGAGCCATAATGAACGGACCAATTTATTTCCCATTATCTTTTTTTGATAATACAAACGTAACTCGTCAACTGGGAGGCACTTCCACATCCACAACATCTCAACAGCCACAGCAGAAAACACTGAACATGAAGCATACTCTTGTTTGGAGGACGTGAGACATCGGCTGCCACTCACTGTTGATGGGAGTGAGCAGTTACGGTGACGTAGTAATCTGGTGGAAACGTTACAGCGAAAAGCATCTCGAGTTGGGACGACGCACCTCGGCCCCAAAGCATGTCACATAATGCGGAGTTCCGGCCTTACTAAAATAAATCTATTTTTTAAATTTGCAAATCAATTCATAATGGCAATTGGCAACGTCATAATCGTTATTAATCTAAGAATCAATTTTTCGCACCCTTAATACGCACCCCGACTTATTCCGCAAACATCTTCCCGTCCCTCAACTCAAAGCCTTTTTTTTTTTTTTTCAAACGGCCACTGCGTTCAATTTACACAGTCCGCGAAAACAGAGGGATGGCGGTTAGGGCGAGAGTCCGCAGCTGCGACGTGCCTGCGTTCCTTTATCTGAATTTGATTCAGCCATTTCGATTCCCCTCTGTGTAAATGCTGTTTACGGGACGGAGACCAGATTAGAGAATGAAAAAACAAAACAAAAACAGGAAGTGGCTCATCACGCAGCTGATCAGCCATGCTGCTGCCACCGCCACCTGTCAGCTGTCAGTGGGAGAGCGGAGGGAAAAAAAAGGTGGACGGAGCTTCCGGTTGCAAGAAAGGAGTCCGACGGCAGAAGTACTAAGAACACGAACTCTATTGTTTGGCCAGCAGGAACCGCCAAAGTTGGTTTGCGAAGAGGCTACAAATAGCTGGCTGTGAACGTGTGCGTAGATTTATATGTGACTGTTTAAAAGAAAATTTGTTGAGGTCGAAAGAACGAATAAAAAAAAATTTTTGGCAAATTTGGTAAATAGACTTATTTGGAGTAAAAGGGTCACGCGGATGTGGCTGACATCACGATGACTCCGTCCATCTTTACATACAGTCGGGAGGTGAAGTTTGCGTCTCACCCCTCTTGCTGTCCGGGCTCTGGTCAGTTTTGACCTCGCTGTTCTCACGGTGGGGCACGGTGGTAGGCTCTGGGGTGGGGCTGGTGCTACAACTGTTTTCCTGCTTCACTGGGGATGAGTCAGCGATGGAGCTCTGGTTGCTGTTGTCATCTGGAAGAGAAAGGAAAGGCACGAAGTTGAATCCTCGACGTTGTTTTCTTTGCTCGGCGGATGCGTTTCGCATTCCATTTCCTAGCACAGGCGAGTGGAACAAAGAGTTCAGGTTGCTGAAGGTTCGGAAAAAAACTTTTGTTGCGAAAATGCTGCAAATCAGCTTATTTGATGTGTAAGTGTGTAAAAGTTTAACCGTCAAAAAAAAGGGGGTGGAATTTTAAGAGCGTTTGATAAAAGCTTGTTGGCTCTTGGCTTTTAGCTGAATTCTCACCACTAGGAGAACGGGAAATAAATTGAGTGTCGAATTCGTCACGTAAAGATTCCGTAACCAACCGTGCATGTCCATCATGCCGGGAGAGGAGCTGTTCTCTGGAGTCGTCAACTCGGAGCCGTACTTCTCATCTTTGCCCTTCTTCTTGTTCTTGTTCTTCTGTGAAGGCAGGAAAAAAAAACGGTGTTGAGATAAAACATCGGAGAATTTCGGATGCAACATCCGTGAGATCCGAGACACAAACATGAAAAGACATGGAAAGCGTGTGATTATGGATGTGGCAACTTGTCTGGTTGAATGTCTCTAGCATGGAAAAGTGGCCTCCCGGTTCACTCTGGAAATGAAAGTGATACGGAAATAAACGAGACGGCAAAGGAAGGACTCACATCATCGGATTTGGGCTCCGTCACCGGCACCCACTTGTAGATACGCAGGGACGTGTCTCCAACAGTCACCCATTTCTTCTCCCTGCATGTGGGCAAAGGCCAAGCTGACTCACAAAGCTCCACATTTAAATACACCACATGCCATTCACCGTTTCAGCTACACGTTCAATTCAAGAGATGACACAAATCCAAACTAGCTTTGATAAGTTTAATGGGTATGGCTTAAATCTAAAGATAATTATAACAATAATAATAATAATAAAAAATCTACACTTGAAATACGTTTTAATTAAAAACAACTCATTTTAAACTAAACAAAATTGAAATGAATGACAGTAATTTGCGTAAATCAGTGTTTTTGTGTGCTTTTTAACTTGAGGGTCAATTTAACCGACACTAACAGATTCCGTTTATGCTCCAAGGATCAAGATAACAATCCGCACCAAAACAAATAAATAAATAAATAAATTGCATACATTTTCATAGTATAAAACATGACGGATATAAACAGTAAAATAATTGTATGAAGGGTTTTTCTTTTGAGGGGGGGTCTGAACACGAAACTTCCACCGACTTTGGCAAATGGGCACGACCGATTTAACCACAAGATAAAAAAAACAAACAACAACCACATAATCGACCAAATGCGCGGCCAGGCGAGGGTTTAAACATCGAGAATGGTGAAGCCACGACGGTCTCGCGCAGTCGGATGTGGCCAAAAGACCGTTTTTTTTACGGTATTAAAAACGCCACGACTGACTCACTACGTGTTCGGCCATGCACTAGTGCAGCCTACTTCCCCCTCTCCCAACCCCCACCGCGCCTCCTTCTCTTAGCCAGACCTAAAGGGCGACTCAAAGCGCTTAATTTAAAACTCCGCACGGACTAAAGTGCGCCGTCGTCAAATTGTTCCCCGAGTCGACGCCAAAAAAAAACAACCCCCCCAAACGTTTCGCTCGCGGATTAAAAAACAGAGAACCGCCGCCGCCGCCGCCGCCGCCTGGGCTTTGCGGGCTCCACACAGGCAGCAATGGCTTCATGTGACTGCAATCGAAATGGCTCCTGGGTTCAACCCATGTCGGTTGAAAAAAATACCGGCTTTTTTTTTTTTTTTTTTTTTTAACGTGTTGTGTGCGACGACGAATGCGCTCCGGTGCACCTGAGCCCCGCGACTCCAAGCGGCGCGAGAATCCCCCGTTCCGCGGCTCAAACACGTCCCTATTCCTCCAGTTTCATCGGCTCGTTCCCTCTCCTCCCCCAACAAGCGAGCCTTTCTCGTGTTAGATAACGAAGCCCCAGTCTTTTTTTTTTCCTCCCCTCGTCTCTCCTTCCTTTCTTTTACTTACCATTTTCGTACTTTCTCGATAGCGGCCATGACCCTCTTGATGTCATCTTTAGCCCTGCTCCGGGTCTCGGCTCGGACCGACCTGCCCGACATTGCCGCGGTGGGGGATAATATTTTTTAAAGCTCGCCGGCAGTTGAGACACAATGCAAACAGTAGAGCGCACAGAGGAGGCTAGTGCGCCTGCGCGGCCCGATGGAGCAGCAGCAGCAGCAGCAGAGCGAGGAGCCTGGCTGCAGCTGCACCGTGAAGGGGGGGATCTGTCTCCCTGCTGTGTGTGTGTGTGTGTGTGTGTGTGTGTGTGTGTGTGTGTGTGTGTGTGTGTGTGTGTGGGAGAACAAAGGCGGCTAGCAGCAGCAGCAGCAGCAGCAGACTGAATGTTCTTCGAGCCACAGCAACAAGCAGCGGCGACTAAAAGACAGAACGTGCGACTGGAAGAAGGCTAAAACTCCCTATGAACACAGAGAACGGGGCCTTTAAAGTAGCGGCCGAGAACAAAGACGCAGAATGTTCTTTCCTGAGTGTGTTAGATGTGTGCTTGGACGGTTGTTGTAGCGTCTTTTTGCGAATAGAACAAATCCAAGCACAATCTAAGACAATTAATAAACTTCTACAAAGGAAGTGGCTTTTCCAATGCGTTTTATTATAGACGTCATGATAATATATTGATGACTCAACTAACACTGCTTGATTATTCTCCCCCACATACACATACGATTCTATTTATCCTTGGTTCATTAATTAAATTAGTAATGTAATCTTCCTTTGAAACCTTAGGTTTGAATTACACAAAATCAACAAGTTAACAAACTTTTTTTTATAAAGAGCACTTTTTACAATTTACATTTTTTACAACTAGGAAGAAAATCAATTTGAAATTCAATACATTCTTATTCATAATTTGAATAAGAAAAAGTTGCTAGTGGGGGGGAATGCTTTAAAATGTATTACTGATAGGAGTGTGCCTTCCGCCCTCAGACAGGAAAGTCTCCAACTGAGGGGCCTCGAGTGTAATAAAAAGGCCTGCTTTGGATCAAATACATGTGTTTTAGTCAGGGTGGGGCCATGGTCAGACTGTTGCTAGTACATGGAGCCAGTTTCCTCCACATAAGCAATAAGGGAGTCTATTACTCCATGTGGGCCGAAGGCATGATTTAAAATGGAGAGTTCCTCGACTGTGTCGCGGTTAACAGTTTTTTCTCTTGGAATATTATGGACAATCAATATCGATGCAGTGTGTCGCAAATTGTCTCAAGAAAAAAAAACAACTATATTATAAAGCTTTTGAATGAGCAAAATAATAAGTGTGGGTTGGCAGTGGAGACAGATCGATATTGCTTCATGTCTGTGACCAAACCATTAGAGACAACGGAAGCAAAACTTAAACTAATCAACTTAATTATCCAAAAAAAAAAGAATTGTAAACCCCGCTTATCTTCGTGGTCTTTTTCGACAACGCCACAAGAGGGAGCGCTCAGGGGAAGTTGGGAGTTGCGAGCTACGTCATCATTCCGCGACAAATCGGCACGCAGCTCTGACAGGATGCGCTAACGGTTGCATAGATAGTGCAACTCCGCAGAGATAGTAGTAAAACTTTCGAATGGATATGTTTGTGTATCTATGACAAGAACAAAAGACGAAGAAATTCCCTTTTATCCAGAGCTGCCATCTTGATTTACTGCATAGTTAAGTCACGAGCACGCTGAGAGCCTCTGTAGCGCGTGTGTCCAAAATTGTAAACTAGCTTCATATAGGCTTCTGCTGCTGTCACGTTGTTGTTGTTGTTTTTTTATTTTTTTAAACCATTAAGAATTTAGCTTTGCGACTCCATTGTTGCCTTCAGGATGAATGACGAAGGTAAGTCTGCTCGTGTTTTCTCAGTTATTCCCATGTGCGGCGGCAGTATTGTTGCTATAAACCATATGTGCCTGCTCAGAGCTGGTGGAGTACTTCAGGGCGCAGATGAGAGAAGATCCCGACATGGCCTCTGCCGTAGCTGCGATACGCACTCTGCTCGAATTTCTCAAGAGAAATAAAGGTTTGTCGAGGCTGGCTGGCGACGATTCGAACCTGATGTCACAACGTTCAAAAATAGTCCACGGCTTACTTTTGACAAGCTGCGCCTGCCTCCTCCGTCCCCCTCCAGGAGAAACTATCCAGGGTCTGAGGGAGAACCTGATGTCGGCCACAGAGTGCCTGACAGGAGTGGACTCCTCCGTGGCCGTGTCGTCAGGAGGAGAGCTCTTCCTGCGCTTCATCAGCCTCACGTCTCTGGAGCATCAGGTGAGGCTCTGCTCTGTCTGGTCGCAACCACTGAACCATATTGAACCGTCAGCGACGTCCTGCTTGAGTTCGCATCTGTTTGGGATGCATTCAAGTCAAGCACATCCTTGATTTGAGCGATTGCAGATACCTATTGGCACAATCTGGCTGCCTCCTTTATGTAAATATAATAGCTTTTTAGTTCATGAAAACATAGCAATTTGAATTGATAAAAACAACCACACCAACCCTTTTAAATGTACACATTTTTATTACCATAAATAAAGCAAACAATTAACTGTGTTACTTTCTTTCTTGCTGCACACAACTTGATTGACTGAATTCTCTCTCAGCCAGCTCTTACATAAGTACGGACAGGCATTGCATTCACTGGATAAAAAAAAAAAGAAAGAAAAAAGGCACATTTTCTCGTAATTCCGAGATCGGGATCTCAGAATTACTAGAAAGATCTCATAATTACGAGATGAGGATCCTTGAGGATCTCGGATTAGTAGCAGTTGCCGTACAGTTTCTTGAGTCCCTACCAAACCAGATTAGAGCCATTTAAAATGCATGAATTTGTATCCATGAACCATCCCGTGTTGATTCAACTGCTCCTGCAGGAGGAAAGCAACATCCGGCACGTCAGGCTGAGATTTCCGCCTGAACAATCCTAATGATTTGAGATGCCTGCGCAGTGTTGAAATACTAATACTATCCTGAGTTTTAAGAAATGCAAGTATTTCCAAGTGTCTCAAACCGAGAAGGTAGTAATAGCAGATTAACTGCAATAGCGCCATCATTGCCCACTGATTAGAAAGGATTTACAGACGTTTCCTTTTTCTTTATTAAATCTCATAATTGCAAGATGTTATCTCGTAATTACGAGATCCTGACCTCAAAATTATGACATATTTTCTTGTCAATTCAGAGATCCTGATCCCTAAATTTTTTTTTATCCAGTGAATGCAATGCGCTTCCAAACATAAGAAATGGTGTGAGGGGAAAATATTTTTAAACTGCTACTTTTTCAATCTGCAATATACCTGGAAACCTGTTGGTGGCCCATGACTCAAGTTTTTTTGCTCACAGCGCAATCAGTAAAATGTTATTTACTTTAGCTGAAACATTTTTAAAGATTGTTGTGTGGAGATCGATTTTTTGCTCTGGCTTCACAACAAGTGTTTCCAAAGTCTCAGTCTACCGTGTCTCTTGTCTCTGTTAGGACCTGTCCCGCTGCAAGAAAGTGATGGAAGAGAGGGGGGAACTTTTCCTGGAGAAGATTTCCATGTCCAGGAACAAAGTGGCGAAGCTGTGCCACACGTTCATCAAAGACGGTGCTGTAAGTACCAGTTCTCTTCTCTGAGTTTTAAGTTCACCTTGGATTTGATACGTGATCTTGATCATGTGACATTTGAATATACCTCAGTACCAAAGCAGGTTATGACGCTGAGGTCAGTCTAGTCTTTTAGTTCTGATGTTGTCTTGTGTATTTAAAGGGGGAAAAAAAAAGTTGAATACTCTTAAAGAAAACAGTCGTTAACAGTCCAAGTTTGAACATACATGTGGCTCATTGCCGTTTTAAAGACTTTAAAGACGCACACAACAACTTGGCCCGTCTTCTGCTTCCCTTCGCCTGTGCTCCCCTCAGAAAATCCTGACTCACTCGTACTCCAGAGTCGTCCTCAGGGTGCTGGAAAAGGCGGCGGCAGAGAAGAAACGCTTCTCCGTTTATGTGACCGAGTCGCAGCCTGACTCAGCCGGGTGAGCTACCGCTGCCGGTAAACGGTGTCCTCGCAGCCTCCCGGAACGCAGCTCGCTCGCTGAATCAGACCTTCTTTTTTTTTTTCCCCATGTCTTCAGGCGACAGATGGCAGAAGCCTTGAAAAAACTAAACGTTCCGGTAACCGTAGTCCTGGATGCAGCTGTAGGGTAAGCACACTTATTCAAGAATATTTCAATAAAACAACAAAAAGGGCCACACTTTACAACCTGAACTTCTTTATTGAGAATTTCTTTTTTTCACAGATACGTGTTAGAAAAAGTGGACCTGGTCATTGTGGGTGCAGAGGGAGTTGTCGAGAGTGGAGGGATCATCAACAAGGTAGGTTCAGAAAAGACTCGCTGGTCTGGCCATGTGTTTGCACACCATCATTATCGGATGCAGCATGTTGAGAAATATCGTCAATAAAAGTCAAGTATACAGATATACGCCACTCGCTGTCGATACCATCGGTCTGATTCAAATCGCTTCTTCGACACCAAATATATTAGAGTCAATGTCACTCAGTTTCTATTGAGTGCCACAATACAAAAGGCATTTTTAATTCCATTATAAGAATTGTATTATAGCATAAGGGATGCATCTGACTAGTCTAATAGAGAAATGTAGCCTCTGGCTAAGTTACCTGGTATGTCGGATTGTAAAAGAAATATCAGTCTACTTTGCTGACAAATACTGCGCCATGTTAGGCATTATTGTTTTCCATTGTAGTAAGTTGTAAGAAATATAAAATACATATTTAAAAATAATTCACTTCATTTGAATGTAAGAACCTATTTACATGTGTCCAGTGTGTTTGTAGCATATTTTCCGTCCTCGAATCGACAGCAATAAAAACACCATTTGTCAGCGAGCTCCACCCACAATCTGCCGCAACGTGACCGTCTTGAGAAACTGCTCTTCGTCACTCTTCTTCACGATACGACTGGACCCGTTCCATTTGCCCCCCTGCAGATTGGCACTTACCAAATGGCCTTGTGCTCCAAAGCCCACAACAAGCCGTTCTACGTGGTGGCCGAGAGTTTCAAATTCGTGCGCCTGTATCCTCTCAACCAACAGGACGTGCCGGACAAGTTCAAGGTCAGTTGAGGCGACGTTTTGAAAAAGCCCTTTGCCCCCACGCGCTCCCACACGCCTTCTCCTCCCTCCTCTTCCTCAGTACAAGGCCGACACTCTGAAGACGGTGCAGAACCTCTCCGAGGAGCACCCCATGATCGACTACACGCCTCCCTCGCTCATCACCCTCCTCTTCACCGACCTGGGCGTCCTCACGCCGTCGGCCGTCAGCGATGAACTCATCAAGCTCTATTTATGACGCCGCCCCGCAAACTCCCAATAAAGTCCACTCTCGAAGGGTAAAAAACAAACAAACAAACAAAAACAGTGAAAGTCTTGTTTTTAAGCCGCCAAGGCGTCACACATCCTCGTCCGCCGAGTCGTCGGCCGGCTCTGCTGCTCCTTGCTTCCCTTTCAGTTTGCCTGTGACCTCCCTCTCGAAGTCCTCCTCGTTGATTTTCCCCTTTTTGAGCCTTTTGAGGAGGCGGGCGTCATTCAAAAGCTCTTTCATGTCTTCGTCGTCCCGGTCCGAGTCCTTTGGCCAAACCAGAGACAGCAAAAAAGGGAGAAACGATCGTCAACCCAATCGGCTCGCCGACGCAGCCCGGCGGTTATCGTGACGCGTTCACCGACGTACCTCATTGTGTTTCCTCTTGGCCACCCTCTTCTTCCGCCGCTCCTTCTTGTTCTTTTGTTTGGACCAGGCGGCGGTCCTGGTGACGTGCTTCTTCGGAGCGGAGTCCTTGTCCTTCTGCTCGGCGAGCATCTTCCGCCTCTGTTTCTCCCGGTTTTTGTCCTTGTAGCGGATGGAGTTGGTGTCCACCGTCGTCTCGACGAAGTCCGGAAAGGTTTTGCCCCTCAGTTCGGGCATCTTGGGCAAGCGGAGGAGGGCGAATCCCCGAGCTAGCGACACAAAGTCCAGATCTGTACGAGAAAAAAAAATGTAAAAAATGAATAAATCCCAGGGTCAAGCACAGCCTGTGCTTCAAGAAAGTTGAACCTAAAGGTTCCGTTTTCCTACTGTATGTGTACCTTTGACTCTGAAGATGAGGCTACACTCGTGCTTGGCGTAGGCCTGGACCAACGACACGAAGGCTCTCATGGCCCTGTCAAACATGGCGCGGTCGGCCAGACACATGGCCTTCACTTTGGGCAGCACGTCCACGACGTCCCTGACAGCGGGCATCTGCTGGAGCGGACACTGACCAAAGGGAGTGACGGTGGTACATCAGGATAACGGCAAATGAAAACGTCTAGAAGAGTTGCTTACGTTTGGTTTATTGTGATTTGACTGCAAAGGTTTCAGCATTTTACAGGTTGACTTTACCAAAATTGAACAAGGGAGAGGAACAAACTCACTTTCTGGTTGATGGACAGGAAGTTGACGTAAGACTCCTCCATTGGCAGCAGGAAGACGAGGGCGTTGCCCTGATTGCCGATGCGGGCCGTGCGTCCACATCGGTGCACGAATGCGCTGAGGCGGAAAGCACGCAAAAAAGAAAATGTCTGCACTGCGAAACAAACAAACAAACTAATCTATTCAATGGAACGGCCCCATCAAAGCCTTCCTTTGCCCCCTAGCAGGGATGTTAACAACTAATCGATAAATTGTTGATTAAGAATTTAATCGATTAAATTCAAATAAATTAGTTGCAATTAATTGAAACACTTATACACTTGTTAATTGTTAAATTGCTTATATACATGTATACCTAGAACAGGTTACTTTAAAACAACTTTAAAAACAAACAAACAAAAAACAAGTGATGGAATGTGACCCATTATAAGTCAACTTAAAGTCAGAGGATAAATGTTGAGGGTGTTTTTCTCTGTTTTCTAATGTAAAAATTGAATCCTCAACATCATTGAAGGGTTAAATAATGTCTTCCTCACACATTTTTCATTGTGAGATTTAGGTTCTCAATTAATCGTTAACATAAGGTCAATCAACTAACGATTAAGCGATAATTTGCATCCCTACCTTCTAGTTCCACTGATGAACTGATATCAGGTTAGTGCTGGGAACACTGATCAGTAAATGCTATGAAGGGGCACAAAAGACCCTTTTAAAACCACACAGGGACGGACAGACTTCATCTCTCCGGCTCACCTGGCACTGCTGGGGGGATCGTACTGCAGCACCCAGTTGACGTCGGGGATATCGATGCCTCTGGCCATCACGTCCGTGCACACCAAGATCCCACTGGGACGCAGATTGGAGAGTGGTTAAAGTGACATCGGCACCGAGGTAGGACAAGAGTGGTTCGTGCGTTGGCTGCAGACGCTGACCTCTTCAGAGCCCGGAAGTCTGCGAAGATCTTGTTGCGTTTGTGTTTCATTTTGCCGTGGATGAGGTGGACGGTGACCTTCTTGATGAGGCTCTCCAGAGCTCGGCCGAAGTACTCCACGCATGCACACGTACTGAGGAGGAGGAAGAGGAGGAGGGGTGAGTCAACTCAGCAGCTACAGACCCTCACAATTTTTTTCTTTCTTTCAAGTTTCAGATTCTTTCTGTTCAACCCATTCTCTGTGGACTTCAAGTAGATAGTTGTAATACACTTTGAGACACTTTGAGCATCTCTTTATTGTGCTTGGTTTAAAATTTGTGTTTTATCAAATAGCTGAGAGGTCTCCTGTTTTGCAAAATTCCCTTCGCCTTCTAGAGAGAAATAAAAAGTCTCTCTAGCACATAGAAGTGAAGAAAGTCCTAAATTTAAGGCAGAGAATTAGGGCCACAAGGAGAGAAAAAAAAATAAGATTTTTTTTCAGGTTTCCATTTCGAGAATGAAGTTGAAGTTTTATAAATAAAATCGAAATTTCAAGAATGAAGTTGAAATTTCGTGATTGAAGTTGAAATTTTGAGAATAAAGTTGAAATTTCATGAATAAAATTGAAATTTAGAGAATAAAGTGGAAATTTCGAGAATTAAGTCAAAATTTCGAGATTAAAGTCAGCGTAAATAAAGTTGAAATTCCAAGATTAAAGTCGAAATGTTGAGAATAAAGTCAAAGGGCTCTGCGCACAAGCTGAGTGGAGTACCTGTTTCTGTTTACTTGGACTTTATTCACAAAATTTCAACTTAAAACTCAAAATGGAAATGGAAACGTTAAAAAATATATATATATATCCTTCCTGTAATATCTTTTTTCTTCTTCTGGCCCTAATCCTCTTTCTTATAAATCATACTGATTTCTGGGGTTTAGATTTAGCTTATTGCCTTATTTATAGTTTAGGATCTTGTAAACATGGAATGCAACAATTGTGGTAAAAATGCGTGTGCTGTTGTAATAAACCTGAAGAAGACCAGCTGCTTCTCGTGCTTGTGTTGCCTCAGAAACGTCACCAGGCTGTTGAACTTGTCCTCGGCCCGACAGATCTGAAACGGCAACGCTGTGAAGTGTTAGCGCTGCGTCGCGGCCACGCCACCTCGAGAAGGTGCGCCAGGCGAGGCGCAGTGGGCTCACCGTGTAGTAGTTGGAGAGTCGGGACGGCGTCTTCTGGGTGGCGGTGGCGGCCACGCCCTTCTCTTTGACGGCGATGCGCACCGGGTTCCTGAGGCCGGCCCTCACCAGCTTCTCCAGCTCCTGCGTCTGCGTGGCCGAAAACAAGCCCGTGCGCCTCTGCTTCGGCAGGTAGCCCAGGATGGTGTTCAGGCTAACGGGAGACGAGCGGCATTAAAAAACAGGGGGAAAAAAAGTAAAAATCTAATCCGAGCCTCCGATTCTCTCTCTCTCTCTCTCACCTGGCCTCGAACCCCATCTCCAGGAGTCTGTCGGCCTCATCGAGCACAAGCACGTCAAGACTCCGGACCGCGCAGGCCAGGTCCAGGCCGTCGGACTTCCTCCTGAACATGTCCTCCAAGCGGCCTGGGGTTGCAATCAAAATGTTTGCCCTGGGAAAAAAAAACCCCCAAACAAACAGAAAAAGGCTCACAGATGTGAGATGTGCCTGTGCCGTCGAGCATAACAGCCCGCAGGGACAGTGGGAGGAATTTGGTGTGCAACAACCAGGAAATACCTAAGACATATCCTATAAAATACAGGAAGTTGGGGGCGTTATTTAATTCTAGTTCACTCTGCTTTGACACAACAATATAGAGCGTAAAATACCCAAATCATCATCTTTTGCATCGTGCAAAAACCTAGATGAAGATCTGGCTAGTTTAGCATGAAGACCTACCCATGGTCCTTTAACTTCTGCACGTCCTCTATCGGGTTACTGCCACCAATCAGCAAAGCCTGCCTGCAAACCAAAATAGACAGAGATCACCCTAATGATGATGAAATGACCGACAATCTGTTGCGACTAGGGATGTTAATACAATTAATCAATTATCGATTAATTGTCGATTAAGAATTTATTCAATTAAATTAAATTAGTTGCAACTAACTGAAAAAAAAAAAGACTTTTTGTTTTTGTTAAATGGCATGGCGTTTACCTGTATACCTAGAACAAGTTAATGTGACCCATTAGAAGATCAATCGATCAGTATGGCCAATCAACTAACAATTGATGAATTAATCGATAATTTGCATCCCTAGTTGCGACTAAAACTCCATTGACGCCGCAGAGGTCACGTGTCCCCGCAGCTCAATCGGAGTTTCAGCTACCCGGAGTGTTTCACTCATCCAAACGATGCTTACTTGAACTGCGGGAATTTCTCAATGAAGCACTGCATCACCTCGCTGATCTGCAGGGCCAGTTCTCGAGTGGGCGTGATCACCAAGGCACCAACCTGCGCAGAGTTGCAGAGATGAAACCCTGTTTCCTCACTGGCGTCTTCAGCAAAGGTTTTTCTCACGCTGTTAAATCCTGATTCCCACCTGCATCTTCTTCAGCTTCTCCTCTCTTTTCAGAAGCAGTTCAATGACAGGAATGACAAAAGCCAGCGTCTTTCCACTGCCGGTCACCTGCAAACATCACGGTGATTACAAGGTAGTGGAATTAATGATTGCGTCATAACTGACTGGGGAGATGATGAATTGAGTGATGGCTATGACGATTTCTTGCCAACTTGGCATGTTGTCGCATCAATGTGCTATGAATGGTTTATTATTATTGCTAATGTTTGTTATTCAGCAATAACAAACCCTGGGCTGTCAGTCCATCACAGTTAGATATTAGTTATTTTTGCTTTGTACGCCACAAAAATGAGATATAAGTTGACAGCAACATATATTACACCAAAATGAAATTGCGGATAATACACAAACTTGTAAATAAAGGCAGTGGCTTCAAATAATGTCAATCAAACAGTGATGAAGTGGGGATGGCAGATCAACTCGACTCAATGTTTACCTTGAACTGCTCGACTGATACGTTTGGAAACAATAGTTGAACTGCACACTTACCGCCTCGGCGGCCACGTCTTTATTACTCATGAAGAGCGGGATGCAAGCGGACTGAGGAAGGAGAGGGAATATAGGTCGTGAGTCGGATGTTGTGCGTTCGCGGAGGCGAGAAGAGTCGCGTTCCAGGTCGCACAAAGTTTACCTGCACCGGAGTCATGTGTGTGAATTTCAGCGCGTCGAGCGTTTGTAAAATGCTGGGGTTGAGTTGGACGGGTAAACTGTCCCACGTGCCCTCTGTCGTGTTGTCCATGCTGGAAACGAACCGCAGAGTCGAGCTTTCCAGCAGATTTTGTCACCCGGGTTCACGCTCCGCACTCCACGCACGCCGTACTTCAGGGATGGTGCGCCGGCCTTAAATCTCCGGGTAGGAACTCAAACTCCTTCGCGTCGAACGTTCCGAGTGCAGCGAAATTGCGACGCCGAAGTTATAATTTATGTTCTGTGAATGAACTGTATATATTACTGTATATATACAAATTGTATTTGGAGAATAGAACGGCAACGAACAAGTAATATAAGTGCAATTTAGTCATTTAATGACTAGATTGGCACATATCTGACTACTCCCTTGTGGTTTGATAAAATTCCATATGTAAGTACAAAGTATCATACTTTCTTTATTTAAATAATTGTGCTTACTTGCTGATTTCCCATTCATATCCATTTTTCTTAGATGTCTGTTTTGTCTACTGTTTTTGGTTTTGTGATTATTTTTTTTTAACAATCATATAAATGCACCATCATTTAGTTTGTGATAATTGTACTCAAAACCAATAGCAACTTTTCAATAATACACATAAAACCTCTTTATTGTAATTATAAAGTTAAATTAACAAGTGGATAAAATTAAATGCTTCCCATCAGCATACTTTTGCTTATTTACTCTCCTGTGCTGAAGTCAACATTCACAATCCCAGTTTATAAAGACACCCAGGTAAATTGTACAGAATATTGGCTTTATTATGAAACCTGGGGCATTTTTTTTTTCCACAGACAACCATCCTACATTTTTACACATCCATTGATCAGAATTTGTTGTAATCACAAAAAGGAGACAGTTCACATAGCAGTTTTGTTTTGTCTGAGTTTGTCTGTCTGAATAACAAAGGTTTTCTCTTTATTGTAATACAAAACTGGAGCATACTTCTTCGATAGGGTTGTTCCAACGCCACTATCAGAAATAGCCCCCACCATGTCGCTTAACATGCTGGCTGAGGTATTGGTGAGTACATCTGCACTGATCAGATACCACGTGAGGTCCTTGTCACTTTCACAAGCAGCCTGTACATATGTAGAAGCTTCTTTGTATGAGCAGGGAATAACCATACACACCAAAAGCCTTGTTGTAACGTCAAGCACATTTCAGTAAATGTACAGTTGTTACTTGAGGTCTCTTTAATTCACGATGGTTGAACTTATTGTTAGGAGAAACACATTCATTTTTCCATGTGTACTTGCTTTACAGCGGATTTAACATGCATTGGATCGTGGGACAGCAATTATATCACATCCATACAGTAGTAGCAGAACAGCGCTGTTAAAAAAAAAAATCTAAGATTATTTCTGGAACGCACCGGTATCAGATCTGTGCACTTATTGACCAATACTCAGCTTCAGGTGTTTGAAAAATGCTAGGAAACAGAACAAAACGGTATTGGAACATCTCTTCGTGAACAAGGCAACAGTAATGCTGCAAGATGTCAAGCAACTGCCTTTGATACCTTAAAATAACGTTCGCAGATAGAACAAAAACCAAATGTATTTAACAGAAAGGAGACCCAAACAGTCCAAACTGTTGCATGTTGCAGGATATGCTCCAGGGAAAAACAATACAAACAGTTCAAACTTGTATACAATCATAATTTAAAATCCCTAAACCAAAAAAAAATAAAATAAAGAAAAAATAACTATGGCAGAAGCAACTAAGCACACAGCAGTCATTAAGTGTCACATCCCCCGCACCTTCCCACCCACACCCGATCAACATGTAACCTGTATTTCAGTATTCTACTCTTCATTTTTAGAGCTGCGGCACAAGTAGTTCAGTTTCGCATCCAAACCTTCCTCCACACTGTGGCCGACAAACAGTTTCCTTGCTGCCTTTTCAATGAACCTCTGATGAAGGTTGACAGTATCCCTGCAAAAGATGTCACCTGAACTCCCCCCCACCTCCCATTGAGTGGCTCACCACGAATCAAAAGACAGCGTGGAGGACTGATCACTTTCTGTCAGGGGCGAGCGACAGGGCAAATCCTTCACGTTATTCATTAACTTTGATTGGGAGTGCAATTTGCTGTTGGACGCAGGGCGCTGATCTCAAGGCGCCTGCAGATAACATTAGACTTGGCTGACGCGCACAGTGTCCTGCAGGCCATTATCAAATGTATTTCCATGTTCTTCACCTATACTACCAGCGCAAGTGACTTATTTAAATCCGAATAAGGGCTATGTTCCGCAATGAGTGACATCACACCGGCCTTTTTTTTTTTTTTTATGTGCATATTCGAGTCTGGCTTTTGCTTGAAATGAGCCTCACAGTCATTCACACAGACAAAAAGTGTACTGGCTAGTCATGTACTGGGACAGGCAAATAAAACGGTGAAAACAAACAGACAAAAACAATTAAAACTGACATCTACCCCCAAAAAAGTTTTGGCCAGTCATTCCAAACATACACTAATTACATTTATCAGAAGGTACCAAACAGGTAACAGGAAAGCGAAATATCTGAAATCCCAATTGTGTGGGCTTTACCCAAAACTGCCAGTCTTGTGTCCAGAGTGTTAATAACTGTCTTGGTGTTGGAGAAAACAGTGGAGGACAAAGAAGGGCCATTCAGTGGCACTACACAACTCGCCGTACTTCGAAAAATCTCTTCAGGTAGTAAATCTGTCCGAGAGTCATTGCAACCAGAACCAGGGCTTCGAAGAATGACCAAAGCACCACTCTGCTGTTCGTGTTGTCGTTGACTGAGGGAAGACAAGAGAGACAATGATTGAAATTACAGGGACAAAAAAAAAAAAAACATTTTGGTTCATGCATTTGGCACTCACTTGCTCTGTGTATCCTCTCGCGCACCTCCATGTACTCCTGCTCGTGCTTGACAGCCGTCATGGCAACAGCGAGCTCGTTGATCATCTCCTCCAGCTTGTTTTGGTGGGCTGAAACGTTAGGGGTGAAACATAATAAATAACTTCCGACAGCTTAGCAGGCTTATCCCCCGCCTCCCCCGGAAACGCATGCGTGAGATATGCAACACATGCACCGTGGCAATTTCATCACATGTCACAGGTGATGGCTTCTCATCGCTTGTGACATTTTAACAGCTCGTAAGTTCCATCTGTGCAAGGAGTCAAACCATTCGCAAAAAATCAAGACTTCAAAGCTATGCGTAATATTAGTTTTTTTCACTACAGTGACAACAATGGTTAGCATGAACTCGGCAGTGCATCGCAAACTCAAAAGTCTAATTCACAGCAGCAGCTTTTCTTTTCTTCATTAGCCTGTCCCTAAGCCCTACCATCCCAGTTGTCGCCACCTACAGAGGGGAAAGAGTTTCCAAGTTAAGAGGGGAAAGCTAACACAAGTTTCAACAAATTATCAAATACAGAAGGAAAATTCCCGGAGTAGCGCGTAAGAATTTAAACACATTAACCTAAGCAGACACTCATCGTTTACCTTCGGTCTCCATGTCCTGGCCTTTAGGGGCCTCCCCGATGTCAATCGTGAACATGACAATCTTAGGTGTCATCGTTGACATCTTGTTGCTGAAGCAGAACTTGTAGGTTCCATCCATGTGTGCCGCAACAGAGTACTTCCCACTGGACTCTCTGTCACCTTTGTAAATCTGCTTGCCATCAGGCCCAGTTATCTGTGCAAGATAGAAATAAAATATCCCAGATCAGACACAGCTGTCTGGCACGACCAGTGACAGTTGAAACATATGGCATTGACTTCTGGGACACAGTATATTGTTGGTGAGTTGAAGCAGAGAAATCCACATGCACCAAATCACAATAGGGAATAAATGTTGAGAGTCCAGCAATAACATTATTGCATTTGACATAAATGGGCTCGACCTGGTTTCCTGTTGTTGCTAGCATCATGTACATAACCTGGACGCTAACAGTGCACTTCCTGTACGGTACTGAAACATGTAAACACTTGGCATACTTTCTACCACTTAAAAATAGACCAAAGCAGAATTGTGCCTTTGTATGTATCTGCTTTTAATAAAGCAGATACATAGTTTGCATCTGTTTACTGACGTCTATGAACTGCGACGGCAACTATTTTTACTTGACGTTCAGTGGTGCGCAGACGGCGCCAGCTAGCATTAGCACAGGCCTGTGCTATGACACCGGCATATTGGGTTAAAAATACTCATTTTCCACAGTGTTTATTGTAGTTAATTACTATACCTCCACGTCGATGTCCAGAAAGCCACCTTCCGCGACCTCAAACATGAGGCCCATCTTTGTGCCCGAGTTGGCCCGCTCGTAGAAGCACTCCTCGGCATGGGCGTCTATGCTAACGAAGTAGCCGGACGCCGTAGCAGACAGGACGGCCAGCAAGACAAACAGCTCCGACACGGTAAACATGTTCCAAATGGTTTATAGCCGACGTGAGAACGACTTTTGTCGGTGTTATGAAACTCTTTGGCTAAGTATGTCCTGTGAGATGGCAGGATATCCGTTTGAATGAGTGGATTGTTGGAGGAAGGCGCTTCATCAGCCTCGGCTGCTGTGTTCCACTGCTCCCTGACTGCCACGTACGGGTTTAAACGGCAAACTGCGAGGGCCAAATTAGGTGTGCGCAAAACCCAAACGGTGTTGGCAGTCTTCCCTCCACTTTTCCACGTGTGTGCTGGACAGGGTTACTGAGTGAACCTGTTAAGAGTATAGAGAAGGTGCTTGGGTGCTCTGTCTGTTTACATGGCCCGTCAAGAGCAAAAAGTTTAAAATAATAATTAAAGAAGTGGATCATCATGAAATTGTAAATGTATCAGCAGTGAATTTTACAAAATGACATACTGGACTGATGATGAATGATTTACTTATTAGACTGTGTTGTTTTTTTGTGTGTGTATGGTCCCTGCTATATTTTAAGTCAGTTTGTAGTGCATAATTGGCACAATATCACCCCGTGCTTGTGTCAAAAATGCAAACACAATAACAGAATTTATTCGCAAAATTTGCAATTTCTTTGTGAATAAACCTACCAACTTATCAAGTCAGTTTATTTAATATTCTTATTACATTTTTTTTTAAACCCGGGTGAGTAAGGCAGTACAGTTTAGTTCGACTTTATATATTCTGTGATGATATTGACGATGGCTGTCTTCGACTTGTTTTTCAGGTTTATGAGCCGAGCATCCTCAAACTCGCCCTGGGTTCCTTCACACCACTTTTTTTTTTGCCGGCGTAATCATAAAATTTGCGAGCAACGAGCATGCGCGAAGGAAAAGTGACAGGATTCTTCAATTTATGTCACATTGTTGGCCGGAGTGACCAAGCGCCGTGGCTCGTTCCGAGGGGGAGGCGAAGCAGCTGCGAAAAACGGCTGCTCAGGGTGGAGAAATCTCCACACCCTCTGTTTTGTCGCATGTTTGGTGACGTCCAATAATCGACTCGCTTTGAAGTCTCCGGGCCGAGGCCTAGAGAGAGACTTTTTTTTTCTTCTGAGTAACACCCTCTCAAATTTTTCGTTTCGATGCCCAACTTTCGGTGGCCGTTGTGAGCGGGTGTGAGCCGATGCAGCACCGTGGGCTGTGATCGACGCAGAAACGGTCGGAAACGTTAGCCAGCTAATTTTAGCTACTGCTAACTGCCAGCGAGGAAGTGAGGAACGAAAAAAAATGACATCTCGGAGGTAAGAAGGGGGGTGGGGGGTGTCTGGAAAACAATGTCTGCTGAATGCGCTAGCTGAGGTGGCTAACTTCTTACTAAAGTCATTTGTGTTTGTGTCGATGTGTCTGGAGACAAGACCAAAGAGTGGCCAAAGGTTCCTGGTGGGGGGCGAAAAAAAAAAGTGGTGGTTGTTGAATGGCTAGCTTGAAACGGCTTCATGTAGCATTGACTGGCAACTTCATGTTCGTACTCAGACAGTAGACGTGTAGTTTAGTATTCACGCCGTAACACTGCCACACAACTTGGCAAAGTTACATAACAGAGCTTTTATTATGCATATGTGGAGTTAGAAGTAGCGGCCGTGTGGAAAGCGGAGAGCAACATCGTGCTAATTAGGCTCACATTTGTTGTCAGCCTCCATATGTTTTCCCTTCAACTAAAAACACACAAAATAACAAACCATGAGTCAAAGGGAGCGAAACATCATCGGTGTCACCAAGATACATTGCTTTGGGATACTCATTGCCCATTCACACACTGCAAGATGTGTTTGGTGTGGGGGTGTCATTGTAAACACTGATTGACTGTATTAGCTGAATGGGGACACAAGCATGAAGCCAACAGTGGGGAAAACAGAAAAGTCTCAAGACAGATGATGATGCTGCCCCGCTTTTGAAAAGAGCCTCAGTTCTTGTGGACAAATAAGTGTCCTTGTGTTTGTGTAAGATTTAGTATGTGCTGTATGATGTGTTCAGGCGCTCTTGGGGGGGGGGTCAGATCATGTTCTGTTCTGTTCTTCTCCCGCAGCAAGAGTTTTAATTGTGCATGTGTGTCAGTGTATTGCAGAATTCTAATTCGGTGCCATGTATGTGTAATCGTACAAGTCTTGACAATTCAGATCTAGAGATAATCTTTTTTTTTTTCTTCTTTTTTTCCCCCTTTAACTCCCCCTACAGGTGGTTTCACCCAAACATCACAGGTGTGGAGGCCGAAAACCTCCTGCTGACTCGGGGAGTTGATGGGAGCTTTCTGGCCCGGCCCAGTAAGAGTAACCCGGGTGACTTCACCCTCTCAGTACGGTGAGTGCTGCTCAGCCCGAGCTTCTCTCTGCAACAACTGCTTGCCCTGAAGTAAACACTCTACTTCTGTATGAAGTGATGAAGTGATTATATATATATATATAGTTTTGAGGCTACGCGGACATGTTGTATTTATAGCGATCCTGTTGGTTTTACTGTAGATGACTGATGTGTGAAAGAGTATTGATACGAGGCGTCATGTCAAAGTTCTTCTTTCTCCTCCTTTTGTGACCAACCTCAGATCTGCTCTGTTCTTGCCCCTTTCAAAATGTGGACGGTTCAACAAATCATAGATTTTTAGCTGGAGGCTGTAAACAGAGGGCCTAATATCTGTGTAGCAGCTTGAGAGCTTTAGACCTTAGTGACAAAACCATATGAGGTTAGTATGTTTGCAGACGATGCAAAATGACCAAATGCGTATTTAATATTCATATTCAAATGGGTATTAATATTTTTCTGCCTGGCTGTTGGATGTCTCAACAAGCAAGAAAGGAGTACATTACTGACTAACACTTACCAACACCTTTTTTTATAAGGACATTTTTAATGAACCGAGCAGTGGATTTCCACCAGAGCTCGTTGAGTTGCACCTTTTCAAGATGAAGAGTCGTTCAGTCAGTTTAGCCAACGAAGCCAGTGTCATTTTTCTAACTCGCTTCACATTGTAGGCGCTCGGTCTCTCACCCTAAAGATGCTTCCCGGCCCTTTCAAACTGGAATATCTGAACCTTTTTTTCACGCGTGTTTTTGCCAAAAACGTAGCTGTAAGTCATCCAGGGGCGGACGCCGCCGAGCGTCAGAACCTGCTGCAAGTTCTCCTTTTCTGTCATTCAGTCACACGCAACGGCCGCGCAGCCCTCACGCCGTCGCTTAATATTTTCTTTTGAGGAAAAAATGACATCGTTGCCTTTAAAGCCGCCTTCAGAGGGGTTTTTATCATTTTATTTTGGTCTCTTGCAAACAGTAGAGATGAACAACATGGGACTTTCTGAGGACTATTTATACCGGTGCCTATTTTAGCCTGGGCCGCATGAATTTTGCCTTATCCAAAAACTGAAGGGTAGCGGCTTTCAAGAAAATTGTTCTTTTTTCCCCCCCCCTCTGCGCAGGCGAAACGGCGCCGTCACCCACATTAAAATCCAGAACACGGGAGATTACTATGACCTTTACGGCGGAGAGAAGTTTGCCACCCTGGCAGAGCTGGTGCAGTATTACATGGAGCATCACGGGCAGCTGAAGGAGAAAAACGGGGACGTCATTGAGCTCAAGTACCCGCTCAACTGCGCCGACCCGACCTCGGAGAGGTGAGTTCACAGCACGTCGTCTGCTGCTGTTTGCCATCGCCTTGCAGGGTTGAGGGTCCAATGGGACCCACTTTTACATTAGAGAACAGTGAAAACACCCTCAACATTTATCCTCTGACTGTAAGTTGACTTCTAATGGGTCACATTTCAACCTTTTTTTATTTTTTTTTTTTAAAGTTGTTCTTAAAGTTATGACCATCACAAGTGCGTTGCTCTTTCCTGCCACTACACTGTTATAATGATATAAACTACCCATGTAAAATATGTTCAATTAATTGTGACTAATTTTATTTAATTGATTAAATTCTTAATCAGCAATTAATCAATAATCGATTAATTGTTAACATCCCTAATCCAGTTATATTTTACACTAAGGAAACAGTTTGCAGGCATTACTCCAAATTAGATCAGGCAAATTGTCTTCGCTGTCAATTCTACACGTCTTACTGTATCTCTCCTGCTAACGATGGAATAAAAAAACAGTTCTCATTGGAGAAGCCCTTCTTTTCTTTTCTTTTTCTCCAGATGGTTCCACGGACACTTGTCGGGCAGGGAGGCTGAGAAGCTGCTGACGGAGAAGGGCAAGAACGGCAGCTTCCTGGTGAGGGAGAGCCAGAGCCACCCCGGCGATTTCGTCCTGTCGGTCCGCACCGGAGACGACAAGACGGACAGCAGCGACAGCAAGCCCAAAGTCACCCACGTCATGATCCGCTGTCAGGTGAGCGCCCGCACCTGTCCCCCTCCTCCCCGCCCAGGCCTCGAGGTGCGAGAGTGTAACAGCGGGATTAAAACCGAGGACTCTCGGCGATGACGTAATGATCGTTTTTCATCGGTGGCGTACGGCCAGCGTGCAGCCCCCTCACTCCCGACAACTCTCCTGTCTAGCTCGCTTGCAGGCCTCTGTTTGCGTGGGGGAAAATTACAAAAGAGCGTAAAAATGGAATTTACCCACCGCGTGGATAAAGCGTGCTTTCCTTCCTCTTCTTCTCACTTTGCAGCCTGGTCGCACTTCACTTTGTTTGGGAAGTTGTTGTTAAGCGCTGTTTGCTCGGGTTGGTTATCACACGGCGTCAACGCAGTTTCTGTTTACCAGTGAAAAGCCCAGCTGCAGCAGCGTTGTTCACCTGAGTGAAGTCACGCAAGGTTTCACTGCGTTAACACAAACTTTCACACTTCTGTTCAACTTCCTGTTCTTCTCTTCACGTGTTTTTTATCTATTATACTGCCATTATAGTAGCACTGTCCAGTAATGAATTGAAAGATTTTCCCCTTTTGTAATGGAAAAAAAATGCTCCAAACCAAGGCGGCTGGTTAGCCGGCGTCGCGGAGACGAACGTTTTAACCGTCCAGTGACGTCCCGACTGGTTCTCGTTGCTCCTCCTGCAGCAAGACCTGAAGTACGACGTCGGGGGAGGCGAGAAGTTCGACTCCCTGACCGACTTGGTAGAGCACTACAAGAAGAACCCCATGGTGGAGACCCTGGGGACGGTTCTCCAGCTCAAACAGGTGCCTCCGCTCATGTGCTTCCTGGAAAAACCTTCAGCTTCAGCTCGAAATGCACTTGAAATGACCGTTTTCTTTTGTTTCCTCCAACCAGCCGCTGAACACGACGCGCATCAACGCCGCCGAAATCGAGAGTCGAGTGCGGGAGCTGAGCAAACTGGCCGAGGCCACCGACAAAGTCAAGCAAGGCTTCTGGGAGGAGTTCGAGGTGCGTCTGCAGTCGAGCCGTCGTCAACCCCCCCCCCCCCCGCCTCCGAACGCAATCCGACTGTCTTCTCTCCCTCATGCAGACGTTGCAGCAGCAAGAGTGCAAGCTCCTCTACAGCCGCAAAGAGGGCCAGAGACCCGAGAACAAAAACAAAAACAGATACAAAAACATTCTACCTTGTGAGTAGCCTTCTCGTTTTCTTCTATCTTCTATTTTAAAAAATGCGAACTGAGCCGAGCGTCCGCCGCCTCTCGCTTCCAGTCGACCACACCCGAGTGGTGCTGAACGACAGGGACCCCAACGAGCCAGGCTCCGACTACATCAACGCCAATATCATCATGGTGAATTCTGCTGCCACGGTAAGAGGAAAAACTCAACGTCCCGACACGCACATTTTCCATTCATTCGCTGCACGACAACGCCTGACGTGTGCTCGTGTCGTCCGCCTGCGCGGCGCTTTGCGTGATCCGTCGCGCCGCAGCCGGAGCAGGACTCGAAGTGCAACAGCACCAAGGCGAAGAAGAGCTACATCGCCACGCAGGGCTGCCTGCAGAACACCATCAGCGACTTCTGGCGGATGGTGTTCCAGGAGAACTCCCGGGTCATCGTGATGACCACCAAGGAGGTGGAGAGAGGGAAGGTGGGTAGTTATCGCGTGAACTCGGCACGGATTGTTTTGCTCACGCTCGTTTTATTGCAGCGTCGGTGACTGGTTGTTGCTTTTATCGGCTTCAAACAGTGACGTCTGTTTCAGTTGCCGTTATTATTCACTTTTGATTTGACAGCTAGATTAGATTTGATAGAACTTTATTGATGTCCTCAGGTAAGTTTAAAAATTACAAAATTCAAGAAGCCACAAAAAAGTAACTCCAGAAAACAGAAGCAGAGGCGAAATACATCAAAAGATCGCCAGTTTCTTTTGTCTTTTTGTGAATTTTCTCATCGGTCTCCTTTATTTTTTTACAGAGCAAGTGTGTAAAGTACTGGCCCGACATGTCTGCACTGAAGGAGTACGGCGCCATGCGGGTTCGCAACGTGAGGGAGACGGCCGCCCACGACTACATCTTAAGAGAGCTCAAGCTCTCCAAAGTCGGCCAGGTATGTTTGCAGCCGCGCACAAAGACGAATCAGGTGCCCAAGCAACTCCCAACATATGACTGAACTTCAATATGATGCAACTAGGGATGCAAATGATTGATTAATTCATTAATCGTTAGTTGATTGACCTCATCGATCGATTAACGATTAATTGAGAAGCGGCAATTTTTCCCGATAACACAATGAAAAATGTGCAAGGAACACATTCTGTAACCCTTAAATAATGTTGAGGGTCCAATGTGACCAGTAACAGTAAAAACACCCTGAACGTTTATCCTCTGACTTTAAGTTGACTTCTAATGGCTCACATTTCAACTTTTTGTTTGAAAGTAACTTTTATATTTGGTATATTATGACCATCACAGTATCAACAGGTGATTTGCACTTTCCTGCCACTACACCGTTACAATGATATTAACTACCTGTGTAAAAAATGTTCAATTAATTGCGACTAATTTCATTTAATCAATTAAATACTTAATCGCTAATTAATCAATAGTCGATTCATTGTCAACATCCTTTGATGCAATATAAGGTCAGGTACAGTCAAAGATTTTTTGACGTTCCGTCTGATTTGAGGTCATCAGGGAGGCGTCGTCCGTCACCACTCGGGAAGTGAACGTTCTCGTGCCAGAGTCCTGATTGAAAGTTTGTCCCGCGTGGTTCCAGGGCAACACGGAGCGCACCGTCTGGCAGTACCACTTCAGGGCCTGGCCCGACCACGGCGTCCCCACCGACCCCGGCGGCGTGCTGGACTTCCTGGAGGAGGTCAACCTGAAGCAGGAGAGCATCCTGGACGCCGGGCCTATTGCCGTGCACTGCAGGTAGCGCCTTGAAAAGTTGGAGCTCTTAATTGCTCTGATGCACTCGCAAGTACTCGCTAACCAAGCAGCCCGTGATGTGTTCAGTGCCGGGATCGGGCGGACGGGAACGTTCATCGTCATCGACATCTTGATAGACGTCATCAGAGAAAAAGGTCAGTTTTTTTCCCCCCGAGGCTCTGTTTAAAGCGAACCGATTCTGATGTCTGAGATTTAAAGGCCCCACGTGAATAAACATACTGTGCTACGTTTGGATAGATGATAAAAGTCCATCTGTGGCCAGTGCACGTGCAACACAAAAACACATTTGTCCATTCATGCACCTTGCACTTCACATTCTGCATTTTACTGTTAAAAACCTCAGTACCACTGGCATCGACACTTTTTTGACTCAAATCTTGATCTTAATCATTCTTTTACACTATGCACCTTTGATGAACCGATTGCTGAAGACTGATTCGGCAGCGAGAAACTGAATTTCCTTCGGTATTCGGGATGTTAACAATCGATTATCGATTAATTGTCGATTAATAATTTAATCGATTAAATTAAATTAGTCGCATTTAATTGAACATTTTTTTACACGGGTAGTTAATATCGTTATAACATTGTACTGGCAGGAAAGAGCAATATTCAAGTGTTACTTTTAAAGATAGAACAAGTTACTTTTAAACAACTTTTACAAAAAATAAATAAATAAATCAAAATTAAATGTGACCCATTAGAAGTCATCTTAAAGTCAGAGGATAAATGTTGAGGGTGTTTTTGCTGGTCTCTCATGTAAAAATGAGTTACTGTGGACCCTCAACATTATTTAAGGGTTAAATAATGTCTTCCTTACACATTTTTCATTGTGAAATTTAGGTTCTCAGGAAAAATTGCCACTTATCAATTAATTGGTAATCGATTGATAAGGTCGATCAACTAACAATTAATGAATGAATTGATAATTTGCATCCATATTCAGGATAAATAAAGTACTTATCTATCTATCTATCTATCTATCTATCTATCTATCTATCTATCTATCTATCATTATGGCCAGACAGTATAGATAGATATATCTATTGATCTGTCTATCCTTTCTGGCCATCATGATAAACAGAAATGGCTCTGAATGTCTTTGGCTTTTGACCCGAGAGTGTGAATCACGCAGGTCGGTTCAGGAACTACCTGTGGAGTGGCTTTACGATATTAATGTTATCCTGGCCACGACCAGACGCTACATATACATAGATATGAGAGAAGTCCGTCTGTGTGTCACTCAGAAACGCACACACGCCGCTGTGGTCGGTGCATGTGCAAAACAGAGATTTTGAAAAGCAAAGATCGGGTTTGTGCGTGTCTCTCCGCAGGGGTGGACTGCGACATCGACGTGCCCAAGACCATCCAGATGGTGCGCTCGCAGCGCTCCGGGATGGTGCAGACCGAGGCCCAGTACAGGTTCATCTACATGGCCGTGCAGCACTACATCGAGACGCTGCAGAGGCGCATCGAGGAGGAGCAGGTGAGCAATCGGCCCGACGCCTGAGCAGCTCCTGCTTCTTGTTTCTGTTTCTCTTTGCTGACCCTTGACCTCTTCCCTGCACCGCAGAAGAGTAAGATCAAAGGGCGCGAGTACACCAACATCAAGTACTCCTTGTCCGACCTGACCGGCGGAGAACAGAGCCCTCTGCCTCCGTGCACGCCTATCCCCACCCCCACATGCACAGAGTGAGTCGTCGCGGCTGCTGGGGAAGAAACGGCTGCTGCAACCCAATCACATTAACTTTTTACACCCTCGTTAGGAGCGTTGGCAGGTTTTCATTAGTGTGTGTGTGTGTGTGTGTGTGTGTGTGTGTGTGTGTGTGTGTGTGTGTGTGTGTGTGTGTGTGTGTGTGTGTGTGTGTGTGTGTGTGTGTGTGTGCAGGATGAGGGAGGACAGCTCCAGGGTGTATGAGAACGTGGGCCTGATGCAGCAGCAGAAGAGCTACAGATGAGATTTGCCCCGGCGCTCTGCCACTTCCAGGTAAGATGAGATAAAGCAAAGACGTTCTCGAGTCGCGTGACCTCATCGGGGGCGTGTTCACGGCTCCGCTGTCCCGTCTATGAAGCCCAGCTGAGCAATAAGTTGGACTTGCATAATGGGACAAAGGACTGAAATAGTGTCACTGGTCATGCACTGCCACTGACCTGACTGACTGACTGTCTGTGGAAAGGAGAAGCAGCAAGTGGGCCCTGCGTGTTGTGACTCTGGGGTTGAGTTGACCTCGCCCAGTTGGAGAAAGCCAAATCAGTATTACCGTGTTATTACACCTTAATTAGCTTTAACTTTTTGAAACATGTTGTGAGAGTTTTCTTTAGCTTCCAAGGCTTTAGATCCAACATTATATTGACAACAACCAGCAATAGATTATTCTGATTTTCATGCAACTGCATCTTTCCGCCAGAGAGGGCGCAAGTTGCCCAACTTTCAGAGGGCAGCTAGTAGAGAACGAGTAGTTTTTTCTTGAATTAAAAAAAAATCTCTGAAAAACTGTATAGTTAGCCCTTTCTTTACAGACTCCTGTCAGAATTCTTCTTGCTAAAAAAGTCAAATTGGGGTCAACGTCAAAATGGCACGCCGTCATTGCCTTTTGTGATGTCATAAAGGGCTGATTGTCAGGAATTTAAAAAATAAATCTCCTCAAAATTGTACAGTTAGCCCTGTGTTTACAGTCTCCTGTCGGAATTCTTCTTACTAAAAAGTCAAATTGGGGTCAACGTCAAAGTCACTTTCATTGCCTTTTGTGATGTCATAAAAGGCTGATTTCTGTCAGAACTGTGTGTCCAGGCACACCCGCTCTGAAAGGATGAAAGGATGAAAGAGCGTTTATACAACTGAGACCTTTGACATTCACTTTTATCCTTTTACTCCCTCCTCCTCTCTCTCTCTCTCCCCCTCCCCCTCTGCCCCTCTCAGGATCTCGACACCTGACATTTTTTTTCCGCCAGCCACACCTTGACGCCTGAGACTTGACCGCAACAACATGAAAACGTCAGAAACACACACACGCACACACACAAACGCACACACAGACGAGTAAGAAAGGAAACACGGGAGCGAGGCAGCGGGGGGGAGACGACAGTGGGGCTCCTCCCGCTGGCTCGTCTCGCACCGAGCAACACGCTTGGCCTCGGGTCGAATTCGAAACCACTGTGATCATCGGAGGAGCCTTTCTGAGAAGCCCAGCGAGGCCGACGCCCACCTGAGCCGGTCTGGCCGGCGGCCCTCGCACATTTTTTTTTTTTTTTTTTTTTTTTTTTGCCTAACAAGAGAGGCAGACTCTCGTAAGAGGAAGAAGAAAAACAAAAACATCGAGCTAGCCTTTTGCTCATCTGTGTTTTTTTTCTCTCTCTGTGTATTTTTATTATTAACGCCAGGAAGACGATGTAGGTTTGTTTGACGGAAGCAGGAAGCTTCTCTGATAAAAGGGCCCGTGCCAAAAAAAAATCCCCTCACCCCCCCAAAACTCAGCAGATTTACTTTTAGTCGCCTTTGTCGGAACATTGCCATGAAATCCTTCTCCTCCTCCTCCTTCTCTCGCACCACATCTTGAAGATGAATTGAATTTTTTTTTTTTTTTTTTTTTAATTTTTTGTTGCGTTTAGGATTTTTCTCTCTTTGTTTTTTTTTTCTGGTGAAAACACACCGCGCCTGTCCGTGAAACCGTTCCTCCGCTCCAGCGTTCAGCGGCCCTCTGGCTGCGCCTGTTGCGTCGGATGCCTCCGAACTCACTCGGGGGAGGGGCTTCCTGCAGCGCGTCGGCACTTTCCGAACTCTCGCCCGTTTTGTGTGTCTTCTTGGCTGCCGCAGATCCCGTCGGCTCCCACTGATTTCTCATTCGGATGCCTTTGTTTTGTTTTTGTTTTGCGCACCATTGCCTACCTTTGACCACCGCATGTACTTAATTTCAAGAGACACTATTCGGGAAGCAATCAAACGTCTCTCTCTCTCTGTCTGCGCCAACACTATGGATAGTCGTTTTTGGTTTGTTTTTTTTTAAAGCCGGCTGGGTTCAGTACTTTATACACACTTCACATGTACAGAGAGACGGTGACTAGAGAATATTTGTGTCTTGTTTAGCGGATTTATTTTGAAAGAGCAGTTTTTGGTGGAAGATTTCCACCCGTGTCTGTAAAGTGAAGATGAAGCGACGAGCAGCAGCAGCAGCAGCAGCAGCTAAGCGCGAAGGGCCGGACGTGGGAGGAGCTCTCGGTCGCAGCCAGCGACAACAATCACAATTTGGTACTTTTCCAGGCGCTGGCTATTCTTCGGGAAAATGTTTTAGTCGCGTCCCTGTCGTCGCTCGCTGGCGGCTTTTCCTCGAAAAACGGCCGGCCGTGGCCTCGTGCGAAGCAAACCATCCACCAGCAGTCTGAAACCACTGTCTCTCTCTCTCACACACACACACACACACACACACACACACACACACACACTCGCGCACGCATCGTCCATTTCACACCTATAACGTAAATCAGAAAAGATAAAGAGAAAAATCACAATCAACGCTCTCAGGCTTTTCTATTTTTCGAATCAAAAGACCTCCGGGAGGCCGTGAAGCTTCACATCCAGCCTGCAGACTTTAGACGGGAGTCGGGTCTGGAAAGGAAAAAAAAACAGTTCCATCAAAAAACAGTTTTCCCACGCTGTCGAACGGTTCATTTAACCGCGAGCAGCTACGTCCAGTGTTTGCTTCGTCGTACAAGTGAACACCCACAACACTTATTTACATGAGGCCTGAAGTATTTGTTGTTGTTTTTTTTATATTATTATTATTTGTAATTTCTTTTGCCTTTTTGTCACTCGGCCTTGAGACATTGCAGCGGCGGCTGACTCAGAATGAGGAGGGAAGCGAGGGGGGCGACTTCTCCTCTTTGCCTTGAAGGACACTTCTCAGCGACCACTGATCCATGATTGAACTGTCTCCTTCTGAACCAATAAGAATCATGAAATCAGTGGGGGATGTTTGTTTTTTTTTTTCCTTTTCCTTTTCCTCTCCTGCTCCTCGGCGAGCCTTCTCCATCTTTTGCCTGCCTGCCCTCCTGGAAGAGGAGCTCCATCCTCCCACTGACTCCGCCTCCCCCTTTGCAGTCTAATTGTCCGTGGAGCGCTCGGCTCGTGCCGTCCGCGTCAGCCGTGGACGCGTCCGTGCTGATGCGGCCGCCTGTTAGCTCTCGAACACTTTTTCCTTTTTTCTTCTTCAGATGATTTAAAAAAAAAACAAAAACAAAACAGCTTTCCACTGATCATGTAAAGCAATTTAGATGCATAGACGTGCCTTCTATGCATATGCCTCCGTGTATGTGATTAGCTATTAAAAAAAAATAAAACAGTGCTCTTTATTTCACTCACCTGTAACGCATTAATGTGAACTGTTTCATCCTCGACGGAAAAAAAGAAAAGATGGAAAGGAGGAAAAAAAAAACGGTGATCGCAACGCAAACGACCTATATTTTTTAACGTGTATATTGTACATGATGAGTACCTGGTAGAGGAGAATGTACTTACTAAAACATATCTACTTGCCAATAAGATATACTGTGTGTATATTCCTACAGCTTTCTCCCTGTGACGCAGGGAGAGGGACCTCTCGCGGAGCTCGGGAGGTTTCCATCGTATGACTTTCAATGCAGTTAACCGTGTTAACTTCCTCAGTAACAATAAATGGCAGGCTCGTGCCACACTAAGTCTCCTTTCTTTGCATGTTTGTGGTTTTTGTTGAGCATTTTCCCGAGTCTTTGCTAGGAGTTTTTTTTGTCGAATGTGACGGAAGAAAAAGTCAAAAGCGCAGCAGAGGGGCCTTGCAGGAGCGGTTGAAGAAAACAACAACAGAAGAACAGAATTTAACTAAAAGTCAACTAACGCCTTTGCTCATTAAAATCAATGGAGCGCTGCAGTGCCAGACAGTCAGCAAAATAAGCTAAAACTGGGAGAAATAAAGGTCCTTGGTTCCCTGACTAATTGTATTTTCTCAGGGGTTGTTTGTCTCAATATAATCGCTTTAAATCTTATCTTTGGACCTCCTAAGCAGTTTATCTCAACCCTGTTTGTATCAAGGAACACGGACCGCTGACGCAGGGATGGAAACAACCAAATGTTCACTTAAATGCTTTGAAATTGTCCAGTGAAATCCTCATTTTTGGATCTACATATAAGAGAGATGATCAGATTTCCATTTTATTACTGAAGTCTTTAATAATATGAATTGAGGAAAAAAAACTAACTTGTTGCTGTCATCTTCTGACAGAACCCGCTTTTTGCAGCCTGGTCTATAAAAAGCAGCAAATTTCACCCCCTGCGTTTCGGTACCTTGTTTGCCTCTGTTGTGTTGTGAGTGTTGCCTGTTTTCTCGCGTGCAGCAGGTACCCCAGGGGGGGCGGAGCGTCGGCTGATTGTTCGCACCTGGAGCTCGTCTTCCAATTAGTCTCAATCAGCTGCACCTGCCTGGCCCCGCTGCCGACTCGCTCTTTGATGCTCTGCGCCTCGTGCCTGCATCCGCCGGAGCGTCGCTCTTAACACGTTCGCTATGAATTGGAGTCTCTGCTTTTTTCCTTCCAAGGCCAGAAGACGCGTGTGGCCCTCGGTCTCTTGACCTCCCCGCGTGACCTTTACCTGCGCCGTCACCTCATTTGCCAGCCCTGCCTCTCACCTCACCGCGATAATTACAACCTTCTGCACGAAAGGAAGGAGATGAAATTCCCGCTAACGAGCTGCAGCTCAAACGGTGCCCTTGTATTTTCTTTTTTTCCTCCGCCCCCCCCCCAAACCCTGAAGCATGTGCGCTTCGTTTGCAAATCAGCTTTCATCACGTCGCGCAGCTGTCGCGCGCGCTCTGAAAAGGCTCGTGGCGTCCAGGTTAATACAAAGAGACAGACGGCGCCGCTTCCCTGCTGATACAGATTTTCCAGTGTCTTACATAATCGGTGATGCGTTTGCATAAACTACATTTATGGAGAAAGGAAAGAAGAAAGTCGTCCTTTCAACGTCTCAGTACCTTGTTGTGCCTTCCACCAAGATGGTGTGAACGATACGGAAGAGGCCACAAGAAGTGAAAAAAAACATTTTTTTCCCCAAGTTTCCAATTCAAGAATTAAAATTGAAATTTCGAGATTAAAAGCAAAATTTTGAGAATAATATTTGAGAATAATTTTGACGTAGAAAAGATGAAATTTCGTGACTAAAATCGAAATTTTGCAATTGCGTGAAGTAATTCAAAATGTCGAGTTTACACTCCCAGATTTGCATATGTCATCCTTAGCGGGCAGATACCAGGGGTTAGGAATCCAAAGAATTTGCAGTGAAGGTGCCACAAGATTCCAACATCAGACCAGCCCACCAGGGTCTGTGTATGGCAGCCCATTCGTTTCAATGGAGTTGTTCACCTGGCGCGTATGCCGCATTACGCGGCTCATAGAGCATGCAGTAGCAGTGTCACTTCCAATCATGCCTGTGCAACTCATGTGATGCACCAGGACCACGGATGTATTTTCTTCCCTGTGGCCGCTCGAGGTACTGCAACAAAAAAAATCCCATTGGCCCAAAAGTATTTTTCCCATCAACCGCAATATAAAAACACCTTTAAAACAGCTGACAGGACGACTGTGACCTGAAACGTGATTCATAGCAAATCTTTCTATTGTAGATTTTTCAGTTATGGTCTTTTAGTCATTTAAAAAAATCTATATAAAGGCCAGAAAAGAGTTTATTCCCAGTGTGGCGTCATGCTGTCGTGCTGTCACAGCTCGTTCTCATTGGCTGCAACCTGACGTGTCTGTAAGTAAGGGTGCAGTGGCTGACCTCGAGTGGCCACTGGTAAAAATTGCTCTGCAACCATATTGCGAGTCTGGTATCCACTTCTTATTATGTGTCCACGCATCAGACTCACGGCCAGGGCCGCTCACTTTACATCCTGCACGCCGAGCAGCGCTCGTCTGCGTTGCTGCAGCAAAAGCCCCCCTGTCAAATGGCTTCAGGTTAACTCAACTGTGTTTGCTGAATAATAGCATTACATAATCGCTATAGTCTCTTAATTGCACAGCTTCGAGGACCCTATTGGATTTGTATTGTATGGTACATAATAAGTGCAGCTGTTGCGCCCGAGGGAAGTCAGAGGACCAAAAATAGATGCAAGCATCTCCCCATATGGTGCATGAAAACCAAGACGGAAGACGTGCGGCACTGTGGGCCAAGGCACAGCACCTGCACCAGCAGTCAAGGGGAAAAATTCACTTTTTCTTTATTGTGTCGCACTGGAGTGAAAGGTCAGGCCTCTAAGGCCCTGTCCACACGGGAACGTTGCCGTTTTTTTTCTTTCCCGGGGTCGAAAAAAGTCGCGTCCACACGCTGACAGATGGAAACGGAACGGTGGGTGAAAACGATGTAATGCGTATGCCACACCGAAACGTGGCGCTGTGAACAGACGCTGACACAGCCACCGGACCCACGATTTAGAAAGAGGGCATTTCCGCCCCACACTAAACACACAGAAAACAAAAACGGCGAGTAGCGGGAAAAAACGTAACGGTTAAATACTTTACCGTTTCCACTAAAAAACGTTCCCGTGTGGACGGGCCCAAAAACACGTGTGGCTTTCCACTGGAGGTATTGAGTTCAGCATGTCAGAGGTTTGAGTCTGGGCCCAACAAGAAAACAACGTGTATTTTTTTTTTTTAAATGTATATTTAGTCTACGATGTGGTCAGGAAGCAAAGTACGTCCTCAATAGCTACACAACCGTTACGGTTTTTCACAAAATTAAAGCGATATTTCTAAAATTTCGACAAAGCACAATTGCGATTTGCAGGTGTTCCATTGAATGGTGTGAAACGCGCAAGCTGTAATTCTCGTAAAATGTCGCGAGATTTACGAGAATTATGTTTGCTTTTGTTTGTTAACGTTTGTTTGCTGTCAAGAATGGTTACTATATTTTTTTTCTTTGATTCCATCTCCTCCTCCGTCCAAACACAACGCGTCATTTTCACTTGAAGTGAACGGTCACGTGACCACGCACGTGACTAACGGAAACACAGCTATTGAAACAGAAAGATTGATCCCAGTTCATTGATGAATACAATACAGAGTGGATCACAGTCTTGGTGATCCATATTTATGTTGTTCTCATTGACTCCTAATGATTCTGTTCAAGCAGAGGCATCTTCTGAATTTTCTCCACATTCCGGTCTGGGTGCTGTCTGCTGGTTTAATGTCACAAAATAGACTCATCTGTGGGGATTTTTTTTGTTTTGTAAAGTGCTGCTGCCGCTTCTTCTTAAAGCAAACACATTTTCACATCTTCATTTGTCTTCCTGGAGTCCAAAACCGAATATAAACATATAAAACAGAATATTTGACCTCCTGTTTGCAGCCTCCAGCTGAAACTGATGCCCCGCCAGACCATCCACGCGTACGGAAGCCGGCGGCCACGGCTGACACCCAGCCGGGTGTGATTACACCAACGTGGGAGAGGTATGACCGCTCTTTGTGACATCACAAAGGGCCGCCCTCAAGAACTGGAGCGTTTCAGCGAAGTCATTTTGGGGGAGTGCAGCAAGAGGGAGCAGATGAATGAATAAAAGATGAATGTTTTTCATTTCAAGGGGATTTCACCGAGGGGACACAGGCAGGAGTTGGTGGAGAGCAACTGGCGAAAGTGAGTGTTGTGTAATATTCAACCTTGAAAGATTAAAGGCCGGCCATTCAAACGCGTCTCGCAGGCGCATCAGCATTCAGTCACACGTCTCGGGCCGAAAGGTAATATTTTGGTGCGCTCAATAAAAGATGAAGTTGGTGGTATGAAACGGCACGATATGAGAGACGGGGCTCTCTCTGCTGACGTGATGAGATCGGACGGCTTGAGTTAAACTGAGAGGGAAAGAGAGGGTGAGAGAGAGAGCGAGGGAGGAGGAGGAGCGAGGTTTTCCCAGCGTGTGTGTGTGTGTGTGTGTGTAGGGGAGGCTGGCAGTGAGGAGGAGAGTGGCGAGGAGGATGCAGGGGAGCTGCTGAGACGGAGTCGCTGCCGTCGGACTTCGTGTCACACAGTGAAGCTTCGCTTCCCGACGCCGTGAGAAGAAGGAGAAGAAAAAACAAGGAAGAAGAAGAAGAGGAACAGTAGCAGATCGTTGGAAAGCAGCAGGTAAGAAACGTATTTTGCTTTTATCAAAGAAAAAAAATGTGGTTTTACAACCAAAGATGCCCTCTACCTAATGAACTATTTTTTTCTTCATTATTTATGTCAAACTGACTCTTAACGTAACAACATAAGGTTAAAGTAATATTGGGCTACAGCAAATGCAACAATAATAATCTCATTATGATCATAATGATAATAATGTGACATAGCGCACAAAATAAATCACCATTTAAAAAACAAACGCTAACAAAATTGAAGTTATTCTGCCAGAAACTTGCGTTCCATTTAAAATTTCACATGATCTTCAAAGGTGAAACTCACTCATACCTCAACAAAGGCCACCCGGTGCTTCACGCTGACTGATACCACTTGATCCCTATTGAACTTGCCAACTGAGGCTTGTTGTTCTGGCGGAGGAGCTCCGTTTTTGCGTGTCGAGGTCGAGGGAGCTTTTGTGGAGGATCAATCTCGATATGCAGCTGTTCCAGTGGCAGCTGATCCACAGCACTGCAGCCTTGCGCCGGACTAACGGCTCTTTGCCGCCGAGCTGCAGAGGTCTGAACGAGCTAAATTGTCTCAGTGGTTTTTCCTCGGCCGCTTAAGAGCGCGTTAGAGTGCACTGTAATCCAGTCAGCTGGAAATAAAGCATGAATCATCCTTGATTGATTTTTTTCTCTCATTTGTAAGTCGTGCTGTAGAAACATTCCATCAGGAATGAGTGCGAATAATTGAATCGGATTTTATTTGGAATTTTATTATTTCAGGTTTTTGCTCAATCAGATTCATGCATGTAAATCACCTTGTGCGGAACTATTGTTTTGCCGCTATTTCTCACTTCTTTGTGATTTTTTTCCCCCGACACGGTAAACAAAAAACGCTGCCAAGTTTGCCTCAAGCTGGGTTAAAAAAGACGTTTTCCATTCACGCTAAGCGTCGAGCTTTTCTGCAGACTGTAACAAACTTTTTCAGCTCTGCGTTTGTATGAATTAAATATAAGCATTTTCAAGCATAATATATGACTCTGTGACTCCAGAGCCAGTCTCAGTATATTTTCCATTTTAATTCAACTGCGTCCCTGTTTTTCATTTGTGACTGAAAACTACATATCTCTGCCTGCTCAATTTATCAGCATCTCATCTCCTCTTGTCAGGAATATGGCAGCATGACCCCCCTCCCCAAAAAACG
Organism: Thamnaconus septentrionalis; assembly: GCA_009823395.1. Classification (NCBI taxonomy): domain Eukaryota; kingdom Metazoa; phylum Chordata; class Actinopteri; order Tetraodontiformes; family Monacanthidae; genus Thamnaconus; species Thamnaconus septentrionalis. The sequence goes on from CM020518.1 coordinate 13,364,105, forward strand.
ACCTGGCAGGTAAATAAACGGCACAAAAATGCAGTTTAAGCACGATTATTGACGAGCGCGTTGACAGACATTGGCCGGTGGTCAGCGCGCGGAGGGGAGGGTGGGGGGCGCTCAGGGGGGAGACAGTCAGCGAAAGAGGGCGAAGGAGCAAGAAGCTGACAGGCCAGCATGTGGCGTCAGCAGTGAAGTCAGCTGAGTAGGAGGGGATTAGGATGGAAGGGTGGGGGGGGGGGGGGGATGAGGGGATGGGGTGGTGGACAGGAAGAAATGGGGTTTGCCCAGTGTGTATCTTTGCCCAGTGTGTGTGTGTCTGTGTGTGCGATGGTGTGTTGCAGCGGTTTTTATTTGGTCATCAACCTCAACTCCCTTTTGCATTCAGCAGAGCGCCCCCTTTGTTCCCATGCTCCCTGTAATCCCGGCTGAAGGCCCCTTTCGACCTCCAATCAGCTGTATTGACGGCAGCCTGTGAGGCGGCTGCTGCTGCTGCTGCTGCTGCTGCTCAGGCTGCTCAGGTGCCGCCGCCTGACGTTTCTAACGAGCTCGAACCAAAAATAATTCAGCTGCAACTCAGCAACAATCCAATTTTCACCTGTATTTTTTTTTAACTAAATCTGATTTACTTGTTTTATATTAAAAAAACAAAACAACAAGCTTCATTCTCACACCACGAAACACCGACGTTAAAATCACTTAAACTTTAATCAGTCCCTATTTCAAGGCTGTAAAATGTTGTTTTTTTTTCTCTTCTGAAAAGCTAAACATCTATTTCCTGCCTGGCAGCGCTGAAAAGGCAGCCGGTCCATGCATGAAGGGTGGCGGCGGGACGTGGCCCTACATATTAATTTGACATTGACGGATGCGAGGGTTAATATGCGAGAACAACGCTTAGCATCAGGCGGCGGCGGCGGCAGCGACAGTCACCGCGTCGCCCGGCTTCTTCGGCGTTCCGCTGCGTTCCAGCCATGACCGGGAGGAAAAAAGCGACGCTGCGCCATCTGTCTAACGGCACACGGAGGCTTGAGAGGAGCAGGGCCGTAAAAAAAAAAGGACTCGGCCAGGATGAGGGCATAACGACCAGCGATAAAGGTTGAGTGAAGCCACTTTCCGGGAGACAGAGTCCCTGTAGACGACGACAACAACAACAACAACAAATAATAATTGACGCAAATTCAATAAAGTTCAACTCGGCTTTAGTGCAGAAGAAAATGCACGTCATATTGAGCCACTAGCTGCGTTTCCATTACCCCTAGAATTGCGCGAAAGTAAATATCGCAATGGTAATGGAAACGCCTAAACTTGGAAAAACTTCTGAAATATCGCTAAAAGGTTTGGACGCTCTCATGAGGTGGTTTTCATATATTGACGTATCGATATAGAGGTATATCGCAAAAGTGTCATGGAAACACTTTTTTCGCACCGGATGTGACGTATAGGGTCGTATAATCAGCTCACTTCAAGTGAAAATTATGTTGTGTTTGCACGGAGGAGAAGACGGCATATTTTTTACAAGTAATCAAAGAGAAAAATAGAACAACCATTCTTGACAGCAAGCAAACGTAAACAAACAAAAGCAGACGAGATTTTTACGAGAATTACGGCTTACGCGCTTCACACCATTCAATGGAAACACCTGCAAATCGCAATTGTAATTTGTTGAAATTTTAGCTTTTGTTTTGCGAAAGACTGAAGTGGAAACGCAGCTAGTGATGAGTTTAAAGCAGCAGCGTTGTGGAATGTGTAAAGGGTCTTTCGGTGTTACCCGTTTTCAAATCTTTCAAAATCTGCAATCCAAAAATACCCTTCAAATAACAACATATTAGCCCTCTGTTTACGTGCACCCACAAAATATTTGGTTCTTGTTTTCTGCTTGAACTGATGCTTATCTGAGAAAAAAAAACAAGGCAGCTATTGTATCATGGGAGAGGTGTTGCTGCTCTTTGTGACATCACAAAGGGCCAATGTGAATGTGTAAAGAGGACCGAGCAAGACGTGAAAAAAGGTGAGAATCACCGACTGATGGAGAGTTTGTGAGACTGAAGTCAAAGTAAAATTTTAGGGAACACGCTGCCACTGGTAAGGTCAAGGCAAAACTACGGAAAAACTTTTCTTGAATTATCGGAATGGCAAGAGGCACATAATTGTGAGGTAATTAAAAAAAAACTTTTGCACTCACATTTGAATTAAATCTTCTACCGGATATGTTTGAATTATTCATATTTTATTTCAGGATATGAGAATACGATCGGATATCAAAAAGGAGAAACGCTCAATACAATTTCTCTTGCGAATCTCAAATGTATACGTAATGCTGTTGACGTCGCTTCCTCTGGTTAAATATTCTTCCATCAGTTTGGCGTTTTTACCGACAGCCGCTCATATTCTCAGGCCTCCCCCATTCAATAGGTGTTTTTGAATTTCGTCCTCGCTCTCAGGGTTGGTGGTCGAGTCTGTGCGGCGCGCGCGCATGAAAATAACACGAATTGAAATTCATGAATTCTCCGGCTCGGCTTAGCCGGCGGAGGGGAGGCTTCCGGAGCTGCTTCATTCATCGGAGCCGTTTCTGCAGACTGGACGGCGGGAGTGAGCAGTAATTGACTCTCCTCCTCATCCTCCTCGTCCTCCTCGTGCTCCTCCTCCTCGTGAGCTCTGCAGCTGAGACGCTTCCATTCTCAGGCACAGCAGAGACAGCAGATTCGCTGCATTCGTGTGTTCAATTAGCTTCATGTCGCCGGCCCTCCAATCGTCTGCGGTAAACGGAGGGTCTTTGAGCCGCTGCTAAGTGTGGATTTCCCCTGAGTGACCCACATATCACCGTGACGTGCCTCCCGTTGGGAAAATGTCCAAAACACAGGCTGCCGGCGGCGAAACGCAGCCACACGCAACTCTGTATTTCGGGGACGGACGTCCTCGCGCGCCCTCAGACGGGAGACTGGCCGCTTTGAACTCAGAGCGACTGCTGCTTTGTGTTAGGCAGAAAGAATTTTATGGCATCACGATGAAATTATGAGACGCTATCAGAGCTGATGCAGTACGAACTGTGTGATTCTTTTCTAACAATGATTTGTCGGTCTGTTGGTGGCGTTTATCCTTTAGTTCTTTTGTTTTTGCGCAACTTTTCATAGAGTGTGAGGCTAAAAAATGAAATAGACACACTTCTGGTGATGAACTGCAGCTCTTCATGATGTCACAAAGGGCACTGGCACTTCTCCCTTCTCCCAGGTCACCAGCCGGGCGTCCGCCTTTGTGCTGCCTCGTCGCAAGACCTTGACTCAGTCGGTGGTGGAGGTCAGGTGGGAACGATGGTCGCTCCCCCTGGTGGCCGTACTGTTAGCTCTGCAATGCGCTAGCATCTTGTTAAACTCCAGCCCGTAGCGCCCTCAGTCAGTCTTTGTATTGAAGAATCAGTCGGAGTCTTTTCACATGAGACAAAAGCAGGAAGTCAATGCTGCAAATTAGTGGCGTAGGCAGAAATTGAGTTTTTTTTTCTTCCGCAGGCCAGCACAAAACTGGATGGTGAAACTTTTCTCAGGAAAGAAGGAGTTAAAAAAGTAAAGTAGGGTAAAGTCAAGGAGAGTCTTGGACAGTAAAGGGTCTTGGTTGTCTTCTTTGGCGACTCTCGGCCTTCTGAAACGCTGTTGTTTTAGCAGTAACAGCAGGCAGAGTGGAAAGTCTTGTCAGATCTGGAACAGCCAACACACCAAGCTCTGACACACTCAAATCTATTGGACAGTGATTGTTTTGGGGGCGGGGCCCAAGGAAAGGTGATTTTTCTTTTTTCTTTTTTCTTCAGACTTCCTCATTTGTGCAGTTCCCTTTTAATCATAACACAAACTGAAAAACGAATTACAAGACAGCCATTAATCTGTGTTATATTTGAATAATTCCCTCCAACGAAGTGAACACACATATATGTATTCTGCTCAGACATGAATGGGCAGGACGGGCGATCAGGCCTCGCACCTGCTGCAAACTGTCCTTCAGCTCATCAACAGTGTGAGCTCGTCCGTTACCTCGGGGATTCGCTGCGGCGCTTCTATCGCAACCAGAGATCAGCGGGTGATTTCCTAGCGCTGCTGCGCGCTCCCTCGGGAGGCGTGGCGCGACTTTGACTTGACTTGCGTGGCATTTTAATGCTGGAGAAAAACAATAGCGGAACCGAGGGGCTTTTCCCTCGGCGGAAAGCAAACGACTCCCCTTCACCCTCGGCTGCACCGTGACTCACAAGCGGGGGATGCTCACGTCGCCGCTTGCGACCAACGGGAAGCCGCCGTCTGATTGGTCGCCTTCCAACGGAAGATTCATCCTTGTTGCCAATCAATGGATTCCCACGCATTCTCGATGACCTCTTTCCCAGGCGGACGTGTGAAATTAATGTCACATCGTGCAGTTTCCCCGTCTTGTGCCGAGAGAGCTGTGATGCTAAATCAGGGGCGGGCAAAGTATTTAACTGGTGGGGCCACAGTGGGTTCTAAAATGTGACAAAAGGGCTGGAACAGGAGCAGATGGGTGGAGAGTTTTGGTGACCCACCTCATCCGGAAAAAAAATATGTGGACGTATACGGAGAAAATGTGCTGTAACGCCAATTGAAAATGAACAAAACATTAGATCAAACTGTCTTTGAATCTCCACGTTTTAATTTCCCTGAGGGAGTCACCCCAAGGGGATCAATGAAGTCTGTCTATGTCTATGTCTATGTCCTTATTTAACTCTTTATTGAAATGACTCGGAAAAATTGATAAAATACAGCAATTTTTTTCACTTGCTTACTATTAATGTAATTTCTTCGCGTTCAGCGAGCCGGATTAAAAAGCTTAACATGCCGCACGTGGCCCCCGGGCCATAGTTTGCCCATGCCTGCGCTGGGTGACCTGCCGTGAAAGCGAGAAAAATTCCACATTATCTCCACATTATCGAACGTCGGACAGCGCGCCGGTCTTCTGCCCGCCCTCTCCTGCCCACAGACAGGACGAGGTGCCGCAGACAGAAGCAGAGAAAGACAGAGTCGGCCTTTCGCTTCGGTCGCTTTGTTTTTCCGTCCGCCGGCTTTGAATACTGGTCGTATTCACACACGACCAGTACGACCTTTCGTTGCACCTTCTTCCAATCGTCTGCCGTTTGGAGTAGAATAAATCTACAGCAGATGATTGTTGAAATTGCAGACGGTCATTGAAATCCTTCTGAGGATTACGTTTCTGTTGGAGGGTGGGGGGCAGAGACCCAGATTGCACAATGGCTGATGGGACAGCGGGGCCCGTCAGAAAGCAAATTTCAGCAATCTAAAAGTCCAAGTCTTAAACTGCCATTAGCTATTAAGGAAAACCCCACGTTTGCTGTATTTAGAAGGTAGCTTAAAACATGGCTCAAAAGCAATCAAAATTGCTTACATTAGCTTTTTAGCTAACTTCCGATTTTTTTTTTCAGCACTACCCGCTCGACCTTGTATCTCTAGCAACCTAGCATACAGTAGCTGTTGCATGAATGGTTCTCGTCTGTGCATTAAATGTGATGTCTGTAACTTTTGCCATCTCTGAGATGACATCTTACATGGGCCTCCTGTCTGTTTGTACTGTGTCAACGGTAATTTAGTATCCCTGCGATATCATATTCCTTGTTGTCTTGTGATGACTAAATATGACTGCATGTTTCGTTTTATCGTTATCTATCGAGGACTATATTGATGGAATTTAGCAGCAAGCTAACTCCGGTATATTTGTACAGCATGTTCAGAGTACTCCGCATTGTGAACATGTCCACGAATGTACACTGCCCCATCTAAATAACCGATAAACTGAAACTGAAACTGAGGTCAGGAGGTCTCCGATTCTGAGACCGTCGTCACCTTGAAGGTTTTTGTGCGCGTTTGCGCGCGATTATGCAACTGCGGCTCGACGTAAAGCAGGTCGTCACAGGGTCAGGGGGGTAAAGCGGGCGGCCGTGCTCCATCTTTCCACATTCTAAGCTGCGTAAGCGGCTTCCTCCGCCAGCGCGAGCAGCCTCAGCGGCGCTTTTGTTGCGTGCGTGCAGATGGCGTGGACGGAGCAGCAGCTGTGGGGACGGCGGATCGGATCCGCGTCGACGTCGTCTGCTCGCTTTGCTGCCGCAGTTCGCCAGTTGCCGAGCGAGCGAGCGAGCGTCTGGGCTCCGCGGGGACGCCGCCGATGAACACGGTGTCGAGAGTGAGATTCCCCGCGGGGGAGGGGCAGGTAGGCCCAGGCCCCCCCCCCCTCCTTTGCTGTCCGTGTGCTGCGACCGACTATCAAGTTCAGTATTGCTTTAAATGCTCGAGAAAAAACACTGGGAATCAAATATTAATACAATGGTGGGGTTATGTAATCCATTGTTACTATTTTATGGAACACAAGTACCTTTTCAGGGGCTTTGACAGCATAGGAAAAATGTGTTTTGTTTTGTTTTTTGTATTTGAGTAAATGAACCAAAAGGCTTTTTATTAAGTGACAAACTCGCCCGACAGGAAGTTGCTTTTTTTCATTTGTGATCCTCGTGGTGCGATGCAAAGTTGAAAAAGTTTCATTTGTTTTCTCCTCCGTCCTCTGCGGTAAACTTGCACTGTGTAAAGTTCAGTTTGCATTGTGTGTGTGTGTGTGTGTGTGGAGTGAACCCAGGATGAATCTCTCCTGACCGAATCCAAATGGAACAGCGCAGACGAGTCAAACCGCGGGAGAATAAAGGTTATTAACACCTGATACCCAAACTGCCTCGGGACTGCGCACTCATCATTTTTCACCCCCCGGCCCCCAAGGCTATCCGCTTTCTCCTGTGCACGCAAAAAAACACAAGTTATTGCGGTTTATTTAATATAGAGCATATCAAGAGAAGCGTAGCAAAGCAAAGCGCGCACTTGGCTTTCATTGGCCGTCCTGAACGTGTGACTGAAATCAGCTCAAGTAGCGGGAACGGTGCTGCATCGCGGGGTGAGGAGTTTTCCTCCTCTCTCTCTCACACACACACACACACACGCGCGCGAAACGCTTGCCGTGTATGTGCGGTTGTGGTCTATGGTCGGTGGACTGCAGCTTTTAGTCAGCCCACCTATTGTCTCAAGTCATTTTTTTTTTTTAAAGCGCTGTGTCAATTTGCGTGGCTTTTCTTCCCCTCCTCTCTTCTGGCGGGCTCTCCGCCGCTATGTGCATGTGTCCAGGATTGAAAGCCAGTTCCAGGTTGATGGTGTGACTTAAGAAAGACCTCATTTATAGCGTCTATTGTGATCGTTTTGCAGAGCAATCTGAGAATCCCGTCCTATATCCAAGGTATGAAATGAGACATTAATATGAATCTCGTCGAGGCGTAGCAGCGCGTGAGGAAAGCCGTGACGAGTGAAAATGACTGATGAAAGTCTGCGAGCTTCCTCAGGGTCCAGATCTCTGGGATGGAGCTCATCCGTCTTTCTAAACCCCAATAGACACCCGGTGTCATCGGTTGAAAGAATTTCACTTCATTAGATTCCCTTTTGGATAAAAAGTACACGGATGTTGAGCGATTCTTAAGAAGGAAACAAAAATACATAGTATATTAACACTGTATATAGATGGATATAGCAGGGAGTAGAGATTGATTTCATGGTTGTGTGGGTGGTACCGGAGGTGAGCACTGATTAGCCGACTACAGTCGGCTACTAAACTTCAGTGACGACTTAATGGCCGTTTATTAGTCAAAAATAGTCAAAGTCAAACAATATTTTTGCTATTTGTTTTTACTCGCAGTTTAGTTCAACATTTTTTTTTAACCAGGTTGCAAAGATATGAATTTTGGCAACTGTTTCCATTACAGTTTTTCACAAAATAAAATCGTTATTTCTAAAAGTTCTACAAAGTACATTTGCGATTTGCAGGTGTTTCCATTGAATGATATGAAGCACATAGGCCGTAATTCAGCCGTCGGCGTTCCCATTACCAGTTTTTCTTATTGCGATATTTATGTCTTGCGCAATTCTAGGGGTAATGGAAACGCAGCTAGTGACAGGCAGTAAATTAGCTCCACCACCACCACTGAGCTTTGCCCCCCTTTTTCCGGTCGCTCGTGCACTCGTGCACTGCCTCCTTCCAACCACGCCGTTTCGCTCGCGGTCAACTGTTGTATGACTCCAATTCCATTCAAGTTGCATTTTAACTAATTTTTTTTCTCTCGCGGGTGCAGTGGGGGTGCGAGGGCTGACACTGTACGCCGCGCCAGTGCCGCGTCACACGAATACCAATCCCTCTTTAACGCGCGCGATAGTGTCGTGAGGCCGGCAATAAATCGGCCTGTCGCTCCTCTCATCATCTCCGAGCGGTTAACACCCAGTTCACCTCACCAGCCAGGACCTGACTGACATGGACGCACTCATGCGTGCACATGCACACACACACACACACGCGCGCGTGTCTCGCTGCCCAGAGGTCGTTCCGCTCCTCTGTCAACCAGCGCCATAAACCCAGGTGTAAATCAAGTCGGGTTTCAATGCGGACGGCACTGACGACTGCGGTCCTTGACGTGTCCTCCAGGAGCGGCGCGGGAAGATCACGGCGCCGCTGTGCTGTGTTGGTCATGTGTTATGCGTGTAATGTAAACCGATGCAGGATGGAGGAGGTTCAGTGTACAATGAATTATAGTAACTGACAACAGACCCAGGAAGTGATGCTGCGAACTGTCTTTCCGGCTAACAGCACAGTGTTCACCCACCACGGTGACACCTGGTTGTCCTCTTGATGACACCCAGAATGCACACTGTTTTCTGTTTCGCGAATGCGATAGAGCGTGACAGCGGCGTGAAATTTCAATGTCACTCTATCAGACACGAGTCCCTGCGCTTTGTTTCTGTTGCCTGCGTTTCCTCTGGATCTGGATCTGTCTGTCTGTCCGTCTGTCTGTCTGTCTGTCTCTCTTTGTCACATCTCAACTTGTCAGCCCGCTCCCAGGATCTGCTGGTTTTTGTCTGTTTGAAACCATTTTTTGGTCAGATCACGTGGCTCTGTCACTATGTTGCTACATTGTGAATAATTACTTCAAGCGGTTTACAATTAATCTTGCAAACTTCTAATCTTTCAGTCTCCTTGTTAAGACGAAGCTCTTCATTTTCTTGTCTCCTTGTGCTAAAACTGATGCTTTGTTGTCCCTTCCACATGTTTGCAAGAAGACCAAAAAGCACGAGGTGTCTTCAGAAGGTGCAGTGAATGGATGTTGGTGCCCTTTGTGATGAAAGAAAGACAAGAAGTGCGGGAAAAAGACGTTGAAACAAATCCTATTGCAGTGGGAATTAATTCAGCACAAATTATCATTAACAATTTTAAATTGCCAGTTGCTGAAGTGCTACCGCCTGCCCATCATGGTGCATTCGGGGGCTGACAGTCGCCAATGCAAACTTCATAGTACTCCCGACACCCACACGTGCGGCAACGCGGCGACGTAACCGCGGGGGGGTCACGCGGAGGTAAAGGAGCCCTGAAATCGACGAGCTGTCACGCGGGAGCGCTTTCTGGCCCACTTGTGCAGATGACTTTGAGAATCAGATAGTCGCAGTGTCATGCCCCGCTGCGCAGCTCCGCCGCTCATTGATCTACCGCCAGCCAGCGGCTGCTCTGTTCGATAGCCCATTCATGCCACGTGCGTGTGTGCGTGCGTGTGTGTGTGTGTGTGTGTGTGTGTGCGGCGACATGAGAGCTACTCACGCGACTAATTTAGACTGATACTCTCTCACATTACACGCTTCAGAGTTCTGTTTGTGTGATTTCATATCATCGTTCATCATCAAACACTGAACATCATCAACGTTAAGTATTGATAATTAACTATTTTTAACTATTAACGTTAACTATATTTTTTCTCCGGGCTCGATTTGCGCAGCAACTGGACGGAACTTTTGATGAAATTTTGCCAAATTGCGCTGCAGCAACCTGTCGGCTATTTTGGTCCAAGAAACAATCGCTCTTCCGCTTCCTCCACCACCTCCCTCTAGACTTTCTGTGAACTGGCTGTCGGACTCAGTGTACAACATATTGGCTTTGGCCGAAGGCTTGTCAGGTATGATTGGACCAGTGGGGGTTGCTGTAGAGAGGGACTTTACAGGGAAAGGTCATCTGGATGTCTTTTTTTTTTTCACTGAAAAAAAAAGAAAATGAAGAACCTTTTTCTCAGTGACGCAGATGTTGCCTCTCGTCTCTCTCGTGAGAATTCCGGGGGAAAAACGCTGCAGCATCTATGCAGCTAACGTCGCCCCCGAGCTGACGGTGCAAACGGTCGGGTTCCGACCAAACAGGTGGCCGGCTGGTGAACGTGACAGTCTGACGATTCCGTCCAATCACCTTGCGCGTCTGACCACGGTGCGGCGCTCCGCGGGCGCTGAACGACGAAGCAGGAAGTCGCCGTTGAATTATTCGCATGCATTCTCTTGCTGAACATTTTCATTTGGAATTTAGGCCGCGGCTTCGCATCAGCAGCGGATGTAGCGGTGTGCGTATGTGCGCGCATGTGTGTGTGTGTGTGTGTGTGTGTGCTCACACTGAGTCACAGTGCCCAGAGTGTTCGTCATTCCTGTTTCCTTTCTTACCGACCTCAAAATGCTGTGCGTCCGCACCCACGCACACTGACACACATCAATCTGTCAGACTGTCACGCTGTTCCACAGCGATCACCCCTGACATTTACACGCATCGGGGAGCGGGCACATTTCGCAGGAAAAGGGGGATCTCGACGGTACGAGGCGAAGGGCGATGAGGCGTTCAGGCGGCGAGGCTTTGAAATATTGTTACTCGGCAGCCGTCGGCTCGTCGCCGGCGGTGTTCGACGCCCCCCGCCGCCACCGCCGTGCAACGAGTTGAGGGTGAAGTGATGACATTGCAGATCCCATTAGGACTTTTCCCACGGAGTGTTCCGAGGTGAGCCTCCAAAAACTCCCGGAAATTGATTTTTTCGAGGTCCTTTCTCCTCGCGAGGAGAGTGAAATACGCTTACAAAGGACGAAAGGAAAAGTATGGATTATATAATATTGCGCAGTGTTTCCTTTCATTGTCAGCCAGTCAGTCAGTCAGCGAGGTGCCTGCTGGAAGCAAAGGTGGGGAAGTTTGCGAAGGGGTGGCGGGGGGTCACTCTTCTTCTTTTAACAGGCGCTGCTGCTGGTGGAGGGAAGATAATGAGTGCACTCCTCTAAAGTAAGAAAGAAAGGAGGGGGGGAGGGGGAGAGTCCTCGGGCAAGCACAATGCAGAGCAGAGACAGTAAGACAGTAAGTATAGTCAGCAGTCGCCCCCGCCTCCCATTAACGGCTTCGAACGCCTCGCAAGCAGCTGCACAATTACACGCTGTCTCGTGCACTCGCTCGCCACCGGATCGCGTCTCGCCCAGTTTAACGGGGCCGGAAGCTGAAATGAGTCGCGGCTAAACCGATTTGCTCCCCTCGCACCTGTCCAAGTGGACGGCTCTACAGCTGTGCACGTTGCGCACCTTTGCGTGCGCAACCCGTTTATTCCGCGTAAACAAGTCTGCGAAACAGGGGAGAGTCTCTGCTCTCCGCTTTCAGTTCTCCATCTGGGAAAATGGCACGTGAGTCTCGTTGGCGTGCTAGCGATATTGCTAGCTAGCACCGCGTGCGACGTAGGTGGCGACGGGCAATAAATCGGAACATAATCCGGAAAACGACGTGTGAATACGTGAATCAATATCCTTTATTTAACCAGGTAAAAAAGACTCATTGACCGGGCCAAGAGGGCAGCAGAAACAAAGTTACAGCAACAACAACAAAATGACACACACTGTAGTTAGGAACACAAATTACAACATTAGCACCTGAACACGCGACAGGTCAAAATAATTTAAAATGTTTCAGTAGTACAACAATTTGAAAACAATTACAATGACCAATTGAACTGGTTTCTCGATCCTTTAAAATAGACTGAAATTCCCCCCAAAGTGATGAACTCAAGTAGCCTCAGATCCTCCTGTAAGTCCTTCCATGGCCGAGGATTTTTTACCAAAATCTGTGTGTGACCCTAACATGCACAGGACGTCCTGTGACCGTAAGCTGTAATGACTGGGATCTCACACATACTGTATAAGAACCCAATAGGTGGGAACCAGCCCAAGAAGAGATTTACACAAAAACCATCCATTGAGAAAATCTGCGGACAGACAAAGATGGACAGTTCGGCACAAAAGGCACAGTGATATGATGTATGCAGTTTTTTTTTTTTAAATTAGTGTCAGGTGCATTCATAAAGTGCAAGTCTCCATAATCTAGCAAAGGAATGAAAGCGGTCGGGATCAAGCGTTTCCTAACTTGTAGGGAAAAACAGGACTTGTTTCGAAAGAAAACCCCCAATTTCATTTTAAGTTTTAGACACAAGTTTTTCTATATTTTTAAGTTCTCATCAATAACAATCCCCAAGTACTGACATGTCGTAACCATTTCAAGCTCAACCCCATGAGCAGTAGATATTTTTGGAATGTTCAATGGCAGGCGTTTGGGAAGAAGCGCTATTTAGCGCTAGCCTAAGCCGAGTCTCGAATCTCTGCCACATGAGCATCGCCCCTCGTACACAGCAACCCCCCCACTCCCACCACCACAGAGGGCTCCAGGGCTCATAATTATACAGTACATGAAACAAACAGCCACCTTGATCAAATCTTGCGCAGCCTAGTTTCCCTAATGAGCCCCAGCTTCTCCGCAGTGCGAGAAGAAACGGTTATAAATACTCGCGGTATGGAAATGACGGCGCGGCGCCGAACGCTCGCAGAATTGTTTGAGCTTTTTCAAAGCTCCCGACTTCTCCTCCCCGCTGGGAGAAGCACGTCGGGGAACCCTGGAGACGCCGCGTCCTTCCCTGCTCCCGCAGACTGGAGATGGGCGAGGGCGGCCAAGGGCGGCCAAGGTCGGCCAAGGTCGGCCAAGGTCAGGGCCTCGCTCAGGAACCCTGGCATGATACAAAGAAACTGTCGGTGTGAAGACACTTTATTTTATGGGCGGGTTGGCAGGACGTCCAACCCCCACAGCCAATCAGAGGTGGGAAGTAACAGAGTACAAATACTAGATTACAGTAGATTTTTCAGGTATCTGGACTTCACTTGAGAATTTTTTTCTTCTTCTGATGACTTTTTAGGTTTACTCCCTACATTCGTACACAAACATCTGTCCTTTCTACTTCTTACATTGGAAAAACATGCTTGTTACTGTTGTGATACAAATTCTGTTCAAAGGAATTCCCTTGTTATTCTAGTTTTTGTTGCTTGAAGTGGAGCTATTTGAACGTTGTGGTGCCGTTGTAGTTAAATATAAAAGTGGATCATATTTTAAGGGGAGATTATTTTAGAGTACCTCGGTTTTGTGGTCACTGTTCAGTGCCAAGTTTTGAATAAGGGGCAGGTAAAATAAGTTTTTGTTCTTCATGCTCCCTTCCACCCATGGACATAAAAATTGTGAATTGTTAATGGTGTTATGATACATTGCGATCGTAACAAGTGAATGAATGAAGCGCTTTTGCCGGAGCCGGTTGGTGGATTTGAGACGCGTGAAAACAAGGTATCCCACATGACACCCGCGCTGTTTGTTGGTCGGGAGAGCAAAAGTCGGCGTGCCAAGAAAACATTTCTTTTTTTTCGCGGCCGCTCCGCGTCCCCGCGAGCGCCAAACATTTCCAGGGGTGCTCCTGTCGGCGCAGTTTAGCGTCTACATGTCCTCGGCCGTGCACTTTCCGGAGCTGCAGCCTTCCTCTTCTTCCTCTTCTTCTTCAGATGCAACGATGGTGTGGCGCCGCAACCTTCGTTGCAGAATCCGCATGGAATTTTCTTTTTTTTTTTCAAACGATGAATGACCTCGAGAGTCTTCTCAACAATGTGGTGCCTTAAAAATATTCTGTGTGCTATCTGAAATGATGAATTATTTTTTTCTGATGCATTGAAAGATTAAATGGGTTTATTTTTTTTTTGGCTTTTTGGCTTGTGTTTGATTTTTTTTTGTTGTTCATTTACTTATTTATCTATTTTTTCAGAATTTTATGTCTCTAAAAACGGTGTATATTTTTGGTTTTGTTTTATGTAAATAAAGTTTGGTTGTAAAAATCAAAAAATATATTCTTATTATTATTATTTATTTATTTATTTATTTTTCCATGAATATATGTACGTGAAAAATGTGCATAACTTCCAGCTTACACTTCAGTGTAAAAATCAAAATCAGAAAATGTCCTTCTTCTGAAAAACTAATAAAATTGCAGTGGCCTTCTTCTCCTTCTTTGTCTTCTTTGTCTTCCTCTTTCTGGTCTGAGCTGTCTTTTTACTTTGCATGCCACTTATAATCGCTGTGTGTCTGGCTTTTGCAGAGTAGGTGGAGGATGAACAGCGTGTCTTGCGGCCCTCTGGGGGCGGAGCTCACGGATGAGGAGAAGGAGATCATCAACGGCGTGCTGGCTCGCGCCGCCATGATGGAGAGCACGGAGCAGGAGCGCATCGGGTGAGGCGGAAAAACTCGTCGTCTCCGTTGCCGCCGAGGCACCACCAAGTCAAGTCAAGTTTTTTTTTTTCCAGGGAGTAGGGGGCGTTGTTGTTGTTGGGGGAAGGGGCGGGGAGGGGTCTGCCGACGTTAAACTTGTGCCAACTTTGTGTCCGTCCGTCCGTCCGCCCGTCCGCCTTCAGGCGCCTCTCCGTCCGCCTGGATAACATCAAGAAGACGGCGTGCGGGGACGGACGCTCCCTCTGCCTCCTGTGCGGGGCCTCCTTCGGACCCCAGGGGGTCACGGCCCTCCTCTGCGTCCAGTGCAATAAAGTAGGTGGAAGTGAAATCAGACGGCGGCCCATTGGCGGCGAGCGGCCGGTGGGCCGTGCGCTAACGCGCCCTGACACACACAGCGCATCTCCCGCTTCTTCTCCACGTTGCCATTTAGCTCTTGTTGCTCTCTGTAACCAAGTGTCGAGGTCAATGCTTTGTTTGAAATAAATAAATAAATAAATAAATAAATAAATACTTGTCCATAAATGGCCACTTGTCCAGGGTGTCACCCTGCCTTCACCCTATGACAGCTGGGATGGATAGGCTCCAGCAGACCCGCAACCCTGGGCTGAGGAAGAACCGGGGTATATAGCTGTATTCAATTCAATTGAATTCAATTGAATTCAAAAAAACTTTATTTGTCCCTAGGGTGCAATTTAAAGGCACATAGAGCAGCAGTGTCACACAGGGCGGGATTAGTGCAAAAATGGAAATAAATACGCAGTTCAAAATTGCCAGTGTGGAAAAGGAACTAATTACACAGTAGTAACACAGGTATATACAGTGTGAGACTAATACATATGTATCTTAGTCTTATACATATATATGTGTATATATAAGTATATATACACATATATATACACATACACATGTGTGCGTGTGTATATACAGTATACAGTATATGTGTGTGTGTGTATATGTGCATATATATGTGTATATATATACACATTAAAAAACAAACAAAAAACACAAAAATACACAAAAGTACATTTTGTGTAATTTTTTATTTTATTATTTTATTTATTTATTTATTTTTTCCTTCCTGCTTCACAGCACATTTGTAGCAAATGCGGGATCCGGAGCGACGGCAGGACGTGCGCCTCCACGTGGCTGTGCAGGATCTGCAATGAACAGCAAGAGGTGAGGATGAGGAGGAGGAGAAGAGCGGGAGAGTTAACTCACCAACCGCGGGCCACCGTACGGCACCTCCTTTTTTTTTTTTCGAGTCACGCAGAATTGCTTTTCACCGTCCACTGAAGGGGAAAATTACATTCCATTGATACTGACCCGCTGTGTATAAAATATGGGCAACAGGTACTGATTTATTCCACTTTTTTTCTCTCTCTCGATTTTTAAACATTGTTTTGTTTTGATCCAGCGGGATGAATTATGCAGGAACACAATTCTGTTTTGATGTGGCCGTGTGTTTGCCGGGATGTGCGCCTCCAGGAGTCCAGGCTCTTTAAATAAATTCCCCATCCTGTCAGTCACGCACGGAAAGGCTACCCTACGACGCTGCAACTGTGTCTCGTTAAAAAAAAAGAAGGGGGGGACGTACAGACCGGGAAAAAAAATAAAAAATCAATGCGCAGTCCCAGGATTGTCCTCAAGGGGCTCGCAACTACGAAAATCAACCTTTAAGAGATTCTCAAACTGTCCATCGGTTCACAAATACCTTTTCTGAATCAGCTCTTACTTGTGAGTCTATAATAACTTTAGCCACATAAATATTGCCCAAAAAATTAAAACCAATCTTAAATACAGTAAAAAAAAAAAAAACAACTAGTTATAACAAGTTCATGCTGTTGCTGCTCCATATTTAAAAGTTAGGTTAAATTCGTCATAACAACGTTCACTTTCTGTATTGCCGCTTTTATGCAACAGCTCTCACTCTGCTTATAAACTGTTACTAATGGTGTTTAATTTGCTTGCAGATACAGAAGCGATCCGGCGCCTGGTTCTTCAAGGGGAGAGAGCAGAAGACTCTGCCGTCCCCGCTGCCCTTGTCTGGATCGCGACAGTCCAGCGTGGAGGACAGGTCAGCTCCGGGAGGCCACGAGAGAACACAGGCGACTCCAACTCACCTCCAGCAACAAGGTACTTCGCTCTGATGCTGACGGGTTTGTTTATCAGACGTACAACACTCCAATTCAAAGCGGGCGAATGCTGACAAACACACTGGGTAAAATGTCGGCAAAATTGTGTTGCTCGAATCAGACGATGAGGGTCAGACCTTCCATCGTCACATCGGTCCATGTGCTGATACAAGAAATTAGGCTTTACACAAATGTCCTACTTCTGTTTAGCTCTTGAAACAAATCGTGAGAGAGTGGCGGTCATGGTTTTTCTTTTACTGTGAAAAAAGGTCATCCCTTGCCAAAACACCTTCATTTTGCACCTTAATTAGGCTCTTTGCAGGATTTTAAGGGAAGCTATCAGTTGCTGCTTACCAGTTTTGTCACTAAAAAAAGGGAACTGAGTGGCAAATTGAGTGCGAAGAATAATTCAAGACTGGTTTTTAGTGGAGCTTGACTGAAATCATAAAAAAAAAAAGTAGTGTGGGAAAAACAAGAACTTTCATAAATTATTAATAGAAACGCGCAAGCGGGATAAATCTATTTATAAGTTCCCTGTTCGGAGTGACTCACGCAAATGCTAAACGACATCAATGTGCATTGCGGGCCATTAAAATCAAGCCAGCGGCCGCACCGACAGCAGCTGCTACGGTGTCGCTGATGTTTCCTTCTTTTCCTGCTTTGTGTCGTCAGAGGCCGGCGCGGAGCCGCCGCCGCGGCAGCAGCAGCAGCAGCAGCAGCAGCAGTCCAGCGCGTCAGCCCAACGCGAACCGACAGCGAGAACAACAACTGACAACCACAATGAGAGTCAGTCCTCGCCAGCAGCTGTAACGAGGGCCGAGAGACAAGTGTTGGCCTCCAAACCGCCGCGGGCAAATGCGCAGCAGGCCGCCCCGACCGCAGGTGACGCACAAGCGGCTCTTTCTAAGAATAAAACGCGGCCGACGACCAAAGGGCGGCTTTCCAACGACTTAGACAGGCGGACGCGTTAGCGAGGCGCCTTCCTCACTTTTCATTTTAACAGACTTTTTCCGCCATCCCCTCGCTAGCTCCCGCCAGGAACTCGGAAAACAAAGTCGCCGAGCGGGAGCAGACGACGGCGCCCCCGCCGCCCGTGGAGGAGAAAAGACCACCTGTTGTCTCCGCCCCACACGTTCCTGCGGGTGGAGGCGTCTCCTCCGCCTCTCGGCCCGCTGCTGTGAGGCCTCCACCCGAGCGGACGGAGCAGGAGGACATCGACTACGACTCTGATGACGCCAGTAGGGAGTTTCTCTTCTTGTCTTTGAGAGGCAGATCTGAGCGACTTAAAGTCCCTCCTGAGCTCAGCGTCCTCGAAGGGACGTAAGAACATCAATGTTGCCCCGCATTAGAAAAAAACTGGAGAGTGGGAAGTAGCAAAGTACAGATGCTTTGTTACTGTACTTAAGAAAATTTTTCAGCTATTTGTAATTTACTTGAGTATTTCTTATTCTGAGAGCTTTGCTCCCCCACCTTTGTACAGAAATATCTGGACTAACGCGATTAATCGCGATTAAAAATTTTAATCGACTGACAGCCATAAAAAATACATATTATGTTCAAAAATGAAATATAAAATCAATATAAAAGTGGATCACATTTTAGCTTTGGCTTTACTGTCCAGTATGTTTTCAGTACAGAGAAAAATAAAAATGTAGGAAACAACATTGGTTACTATTATTATTAGTGTAAACATATATGTAACAACAAATGTATTGTATTGTAACATTTTTTATTCAAGTACATTTCAGCACTTGTGATTTCTTACTTTTACTTGAGCTGAATCAGTCCTTTTACTTTTACCCGAGCACCTTTTACACAAGTATCCAAACTTTTACTTAAGTACAGAAGGTGAATACTTTTGCCACCTGTGGAAAACCGTTGAATCCAGTGAGGTTCAAATCAATGCAGCTCTGTTTTCCTTCGTGCAGCCACCCTGGGATGCCTGGAGTTCAGCCTCCTGTACGAGCAGGAGGCCCACGCCCTGCACTGCTGCATCATCAAAGCAAAGGTACGCACACGCACCGTGCGACGAGTCTCGGGGACGACAAGGCGTAGCGACTGTCACACCAAAGGGAACAGATGGCGCGTAATCAGACGGGAGAGGAGCACAGTCAGCGTGAGATGAGACGGCACACCGGAAAAGGTGACGCAGGTTGATTAAAAAAAGAAAAAGTGGGACAGACAAAGAAAAGGGCAAGACGAGACGAGACGAGACGAAACAGGCCTCGAGAGGAGACGTCTGGGCAGATAAGAGGAAGACAGGGCGACAGCGGGGACGTGGGGACGCGGCAAACTCAATCATCAAGTGCAAAATTAGATTGGCGGCGAAACCAAAACTTTGGGGGAACCGCAGATCGCTAGCGGCGCTAATCCTGACCTCTGTCTGCGCCGCCAGGGCCTGAAGCCAATGGACTCCAACGGACTGGCGGACCCCTACGTCAAGCTGCACCTGTTGCCCGGAGCCAGCAAGGTACAGCCACACAACGCCGCTGATGGTTATTTGGCACAGCGCCACCGCCAACTCGTTCCACTCCGGCCTCATTGGCGAGGAAAGACGAGAGAATTCAATTTTGAGCCCCCATTCGTACGAATGCGCTCCACTAAAAGGGCAGGACTGATGTTTCGTTTCTGTCTGGATGTCAACAAAATATGTCTGTTTCCCTCGACGAAGGCATTTCAACCTTTTGTCTGAAAGGTTTCTTCAGTTCTGTTCAGTTCCTCGGGAGCCTTTTAGGCTGAGAGGTTGAAATGTCTCCGAGTAACCGAGAGACAGAAGTCAGAACTTCGGCGCTGAAACCGAGAAACTGAGGCCCGTTGTTCTTTGTTCGGTTGTAACCAGTGTTGCTTTTCCATCTTTTCCACCAACCAGTCTGACCCATCCTGACCTTTGACCCCCGACATCAACGAGGCATTGTTCGACCAGTAGAACTGCAACAACGCCGCTTTCCTTGTCATTTGTCTGAAAACTTTTTCTGCGCGTGCGTTTTTTTTTGTTTTTTTGTTGTTCCCCTCCAGTCCAACAAGCTTCGCACCAAGACCCTGAAGAACACCCTGAACCCCGTGTGGAACGAGACGCTGGTCTACCACGGCATCAGCGACGAGGAGATGTCCCGCAAAACCCTGCGGTGAGAACCTGCGCCCGTCACTCCCCCGGGGGTGCGCGTGTACGCGCGCGCGCGCGTGCGACGGAAGTGAATCGAGCCCACGCCGCTGTCTGTCTCCAGGCTCTCCGTGAGTGACGAGGACAAGTTTGGACACAACGAATTCATCGGAGAGACTCGGGTGGCCCTGAAGAAGCTCAAGTTTGACCAGAGAAAGGACTTCAGCGTTTGCTTGGAGCGAGTGATCCCGGTGAGACCAGCCGTCTTTCGCCGCTACTTCCTGGTTATCTGCTCCACCGACCTCAAGATATTGCGAAATGTGTCGTGTTTTCACCGCATTGCTCCATTGTGCTAATCTGTTTCAATTAGTGATGTCCGATATTGACGTTTTTTGCCGATGTCCCGATATTGTCAAATTCCGAATTTCCGATACCAATATCAACCAACATCAACCGATACCGAATCAACACGTTATGGCTAATTTGTATTGTGATGTCCCGCTGCAGATATAATAATAAATGTAACAACTTCAAGGTTTTCCAAATAAAAATAAACATTCTGGTCAAAATAACAATTGTCAGTTACAATCAAACTATTTTGTTAGCAGCCGGCCACCACTGAAACCACTCGGCTGAAACACGCGTCGCTTGCTGTTATGCTTCAATGCGCTTTGATGACATCATCAAGCGTAGCAGAGACCAGTAAAGTAAAGCATTGTTGTTTACTATTCAGTAATACCAGGAAATTTGAGGAATTCATTCTTTGGCATGGTAAATTTGGGAGAAATTTCTACAAAAGTCACATTTTTATGATATTTTTTCCCGACAGCGATATTTTCCGATATTCATTTTTAATGCCTTTATAGGCCGATAATATCGGACTTCCCTAGTTTCATTTAAATTAGTTAGAAATAACTAACAAGTGGTAAAAACCTTCAGAGTCACTCCCTCTTTTCTTCTCCTCACAGGTAAAGAAAGCTGTTGGAGGTCAGTCCCGCGGCATGGCGCTCTATGAGGACGACGTAAGGACTGCCTTTTTTTTTTTTTAATTACCTCCCCCCATCATTGTTGTCAGTGACCTTTCGACTGCATATTAAATGGTTCGGGCCCAAAATAGCCGCGCTGGTTTCGAGTTAAAAAAAAGAAAAAGGCTGAATCACCTGGGTGTCAGCCGGAAACGATTGATCTGCATCATGTTTCCTCATTAATACTGTTGATACGCAGTTTGTGCTCCTCACGTCCATTGATCTCGCGTTACGGCCGTCCTTCGTCTCGCGTTTCCTACTCAGGAGATGATTGATTTCCAGGCAACCCGTGTGTTTTCGTTCAAGTATGAGGAGAGGAAGGCAAAAGTAGGGCTCCAAATCTAGCGTATAATGCCGCATCTATAATCCTGCCATCTGGTGCTGCTGATGCCACAGGGAGTCAGTTTCCTTTGCATCCAACAACCTGAGCCAACGCTGTTGTGACAGAGAGAAAGAAAGAACGCAAACCAGTTTGGGAACAATTTCAGCAGCTTTTTGAGTGCGTTAGTTTTGTGCAGAGCCCCCGAAATCCTGAAAGTTGTGCACAATCTAATTTTCCAGTGGATAAAATTTACATGGTGAGGAGTTAGTTTGCGATCATATTTAAACAAGCATGTCAACAAATGTATTTTCAGTAAAAGACGGGGATTCATTTTATACTTTAATGCCCAAGTCTTAGTAAATACAATTGTATAAACAGTACAGTCGACAAACTGCAGCAACCAAGAAGACATTACACACGATTGTATAATTTACCTCACATTACATCACTCTGACTCTTTGCCCCATTATCTGAGTGAACCTGAGGTGTTGGTTTAACATAACTGGACATAACTCTGTTGCATAATGACAAACAGGAAGATGTTTTACCTTAGTACATACATTATCCTCCATTAGATGATATTAAGATAATCACTCTATAATCTCTCGAGTTCTGCCAGTGGCGGAAGCCGTCATGAGATCAAGATGAGTGCAGTGAAGTGCCCCCGCGTTTGTGTGTGTGTGTGTGTGTGTATGTGCAGCTCAACGAGGGGGATGACTCGGAGGAGCGGGGTCGCATCCTGGTGTCGCTGACGTACAACAGCCAGCAGAGCCGGCTGATTGTGGGCGTGGTCCGCTGTGCTCACCTGGCCGCCATGGACTCCAACGGCTACTCGGACCCGTTTGTCAAAGTGTACGTGCTCCGCTCAGCCGCTTCAGGCTGAGTACTTTCAAAGAAGTCTTTGGTTCACATAGATGAACCGCTGTTACCAATAGACATTAGAAATAAGATGAATGTTTAAATTGGATTGAAATCTTTCTATTGAACATATTTTACACAACAATAAATTAGAGAATGGATGGCTTTTACAAAGGAATTAAATAAATAAAGCTAGCAGCCAGCACGCAGTTATAGTGAAGGGGTTGCGCAATGGTAATGCCTGCAGCTACGTAGATGACGGTTTTGAACGGAAACTCTTTGGAAATGAAAGTGGAATTTGACATGTCATTGTCAAATACGAGACAATGCTGCTTTTAAGGGACGGTTGGCTATGCTAACTATGTTAACTCTATGCTAACAACTCCCTACGTTGACTTCATGCTTTAAGACTGAAGAAGCGACAAAGCCTCCTAGAGCTGCGTCAATTTTCCTTCTGTCATTCAGACGAACAGAGACAAATTCTCTTTTGTGCTGCAGATACCTGAAGCCCGACATGGGGAAAAAGGCTAAAAACAAAACACAGATCAAGAAGAAGACCCTGAACCCAGAGTATAATGAGGTTGGCTTGTTGAAAACTGTATCTTTTTTTTATTATTATTTGAAAGTCCTGAGCTGTTGCACATTATGATATTGTGTTGTGCGACAATAAACTTTTACCTGTCTTTCAGGAATTCAGTTATGAAATAAAGTACGGCGAGCTTGCCAAGAAATCACTCGAAATCTCAGTCTGGGACTATGACATGGGGAAATCCAACGACTTCATTGGTAGGTGTGAATATTCTGTGCTGTTTATTATTAGTCTTGGGATTTGGAGAGGTGTTTCGCGCACGTTTGCATTGCTCTTGAAATTATCCACAAAGTAGAAGTGATCCCCTTCTGTCCCTGTTTGCCCACTGGAGGTTAAGTATTAGCTCTACAGGAAGCAGAGGAGGGGAGAGGACTGTTGCCGACATGCAGAGCACAACTACGACATCTAGTGGCGAAATGGCTTCACACATGGACCCTTTAACGCGGTGGTGGAGTCTCAGGACCCACATTTTTTTTTCCTTACTATGAAGTTGTGACCAAAATGTATTCCACAGCGCTCAACTTTATTCTACAAAAATAAAAACACCAGCCCACTTCCTATCATGTCTAGCAAATAAATTATTGAAATTATTGAATTGAATTGCGTGTCCTGCTCAATAAATGCCGAACATTTTCTCTCTAAAATATATATATATTAAAATTAACTGCCCACAAAGCCACAACCCAATCAAAACAGCTCCGGGACCCACTTTTGGGTCGCGACCCACCAGTTGAGAAATGCTGCTTTAAGGGAAACCTTAGCTGCAGCTACCTGCTTTGGTTGCATTAATAAATGAATAATTACGTAAAGAAATATAGAGCTAGCCGATTGGTTTTCAGTCTTTATACGGCTGGAAAGTTTCCAATTAGAAGGTAACAAGACCTTAGTTTTTCCAGGTTGACGGCATTGAATTGACGTATGTGTTCTCACATCTCTCGTTGCCTTCAGGAGGATGTCAGCTGGGGATCCAGGCCAAAGGAGAGTGTCTGAAGCACTGGTACGAATGCCTCAAGAACAAAGACAAGAAGATAGAGCGCTGGCATGTTCTGCTCAACGACAACACGGTCCAGTTTGAGGAGTAGCTAGCGTACCTGCACCTCCAACCCCTCACCCCCGCCCCCTTTCCTCTGTATCGTTCTTCCTGTGGAATATTGTCTTCCAGTGAGGCAGCGCCCTCTTTGGTTTCATGTGCTCTGATTGTCCAAAAAGTGCGAAAGTGCACGTTACTACTCCTACTCATCCAAAAAAACAAACAAACAAAAACAACAACAACGTTTCTTCAGGTGACCAAGTGGGATGTTGATGACATGACCTTGTGGCTTTGAGTCCTCACAGCAACAACTCTGTGATGCTCTCATGTGGTGATGCCAGTAGCAAAATCTTCTACAGCCTCTGATCACCACGTCCTACGGAGCAGATGAGTTGTCCGTGGCTGCCGTCCGTCGCCGGGGTCGTGCCTCCGTGCTCAGGTCTGAAGAGAACTCCCTCCTCTGACTTTTTTCCTCCGTTTTTCTTTTCTTCCCCTCCTCCACGTGAATCGGTGCTCCCGTCGAATGAGATCTTCCGCGTGCCGTCTGCTGATCTGTGTGGCCGTGACCAACAGTTGCATCATTTGGATGTTTATTTACTTCACTGGTGTCATTGTCTTTGTTGAGGCGTTTGGCTGCGAAGAAATCACCCCAAGGCTGTTGTGAAATGCATTTGCCGCATCAAACAGAATTTGCGAATGCCTGAAAATGCTTCTGCATGATGTTTCATTATAGTCGATGCGGGGGAGCAAATCTATATATCGACGCTTACACAAACTCTCGCCACTTTTAAAATTGACGCAGTGCTTTTCCAAAAGGTGGATTTTATGAGATCCTCCAGCCACGCGGCCGACGTTTTTCGCTGTGTACTCGCACTGATGCATGTCTGTTGTAGCGCTCGCACGCGGCTTTTCAATAAAGGCATCACGACACCTCCTGCGCTCGTCTTCCTGTTTGATACGCGCACGCTTGTGAGATGGCGGAAAGCCTCGGCTGAACGGGCCGAGGTTTCAGCCAATCGCAGCAGAGGGACACGCGGTACGGGACTTGGTGAACTTTGACTTCTCTTGATCTTATTTACATCTGCTCCAAGTAGGTAAACGTTCATGGAAACAGTTTAAATCGCTGCATTGAACAATTGATACATGGGAACTGACTCAACACCAAACTCTTCAGTTAGCACCCCACTATGTAATTACTTGTAGAGAAGAAAAGAAGGTAAACTTCTGGCAAAATTCCCTTTAATTAAGGCTTGATAGCAATATTGCCTCTGTGTAATATGTGTCTCTAGCCTGTCAATGAACTCGCACAAAACGAGCAAAAACCATCCTTTGCTTCATTTTATTGCTCCACTTTTCATAAAATGTGTGGCAATACATTTTGGAAATCACCCATTTGGCGCATCGCAGAAGGCTCACATCCAAAACAGATTGTCTGTGTCTCTGTCCCAGCACAGAAAAAGTTCACGTTGTGTTTTTTGGCTTGCTTTACTTTTTTAGAAAGTGTCCGAGCGCAAGCTAAGGACGTGAAAATTGATTTTGCGTGGGACCTTTTAAAAGAGAGTTGAAAGGAAAAAAAAAAATCATCCTTTTCCTCTGTTCATACACAGTTCTATGGTTTTACCAAGCTTGTAATACAAGCCTTGGTTAGTGTAACGTAAAGCTAGACAACAAAAATAGGGACTCCAATGGAAAGTGGTCTGGTTTTGCTTTAATTCACTTCAGGAACTCTGATCTATCACACCGTGCTTTCCAAATGTACAGGCAGCAACTGCGTCCAAGCGGTTAATGAACCAGTCGGCAAGTGGAACGAGACAAAAACAAAGCAGCAGTGAAGCGCTCATCAAAACACAAACGGAGGCGACTCCCGAACCGTTGTGGAGGAAATCAGCAGTAGGTGGTGGACAGCTGGAGCTCTGCCACTGGACAAACATTTTCTTTGGCGCTTGACAAAAGGTCTGTCAGCAAAAGAATGCTCTTAGTCACTCAGACATGGCATCAAACTCTAAATTCCTCAATCGAACATCAAACAGAAAACGACTCAAATGCAAACAGCATGATAAAAAAGCCTGGAAGTGCTCATTACACATTAAATGCTCACATTGTTTTCCTGCAAATACGAACAGAGAGACACAGAAGTATTGTAAAAAACATTTGTCATGGTGACTGGAGAAAAAAAAAGAGCCCTGCAATCTGCGGTCGCAACAAAGCGACAGACCTGTTGGCAGCGTCCAGGTACCTGCGGTCAAGGGAAGCATCACTTATGAACCTAATGAAGAGGAAATTCTAATGAATAAACAAAATTCTTTTACTTTCGCCGTTCTTCAATCAGCTGCCTGCGCCGCACAGAAACGGACTCACGCAGATCACACGCAGGCCTGCCAAGATCATTGGACTCCCCACCCCCAACCTCGCAGATCTGAGCAGCTCACCTCACATGACTGTGGCAGACACAGGGAGAACATTCAAAGTCCACACAGAAAGGTCCCAGGCGCCCGGAATCGAACCCGCGACCTTTTTGCTCTGAGGCAGGAGCGCTAACCACTGTGCACTGTAAAATGTTTGAGCATGTCACCCCTCTCTGTAAACCGTTGGAAATGCAACACTCCTTTTTTATATTATTTTATTATTTCTTATCAGTTTTGTATACATCCCCCCCTGGTGCGTTGGATGGAAAAAAAAATATTATAATGATTGTTGTCATTCCTACTTTAATCATGGACAAGTTTGAATTAATTTCATTTTATTTTTTGTACAGGAATGAATTGCAATCACATTCTAAAGTCACTTGCGGTAAGACGTGGAGTGGTTATTAGCAAGAGACACCTATTTAGATATCGAATTAACCATACAGTGGCCACGAGATAATAACGCGTGGGCACGACATAGTAATGCGTGGGGGCTAAGTAGTTTTGTATGCCACGCTGCTCACTAAATGACAAACACAGGCGGCTGCGTTTGGCTGATAAATTTGGAAAAAGAAAAGAAAAAAAAATCTGACTGTCGTGAAAGTGACCGCGCGTCAGAGGCAGCAGCGCGCAAATCAATGCGACAGGCCGCGTGTGATGCGCGCTGGAGAGGGCGGCAGGGAGGGGGGGTCGAGAGCCAAGCGCATCTGACGGTAAGCGGCTCGGACAGGTCACGTGACCGCCGGCGGATTCCGCGTGTTTTTATTAGGGAGCCGCCGTGGTTGGAGGGACGGGCGCGGGCGCGAGCGCGGGCGCGGGCGCCTCCCTGCCCGCACATTTAAAGCCGCGATGAGTCTCGCTGATTCATGATCTGACCGCAGCCATGACGCGCGCCGCAGCCCTGTTCGCCCTCGCCGTCGCCCTCGCGTCCTCGCTCGTGCTCCAAACGGCAGCGCGGCGAGTCTCCGTCTCGTGCGTGTGGACCCATTTGGCGGGCGACGGCGACGAGGTGCAGCGCAGCTTCCTGCTGAGCGACCCCGGGCTGCCCTCCGCGTCCCCGCGGCTCTACCACGCCTCCTGGCGCCGCTCCCTGCTGCGCAGCTGCGCCTGGAGCGACGACGCGGCGGTGCTCCGGAGCTACGCCGCGCTGTGCCGGCAGCGCGCGCGCGGCTTCTCCGAGGGTCCGGACGACGGCGTGAACGTCACCTCGGTCGTCGAGTCGGAGGGAATGTGCGAGCCCGCGGCCTCTCTCGGGGAGCGCGCGGGAAAGGGGCAGCAGACGAGCCTCCGGGGTCACTCCGACGGCCATCCCCAGGGTGCGGGTGAGAGGTCAGAGGTCAGGAGCCCGCAGCGGGTCAAGCGCGGGTTCATCGTTCCAGGGACACTGTGGTGCGGCTCAGGCAATAAAGCGCCCTCGCACGAAAACCTGGGTGAGTTGGTTCCAACTTCATAGACAAGTCGTGTTCTGCTTGTTAATTTCCCTCAAATGTGACATAGAATGAAATTGCAAGGCTCGGACATTTTGCCTCATGATTAAAAGTTAGGTCGAGCCAGAGCCAGACCAACTAAAGCTGGTGGGATTATTTAGGTTGTTTTTTTTTAATTATTTAGGTTCAATCCAGTGGTTTGAAGAGAGGAGATTGTATGTCAACTGTACTCTTCAATGCTTCACAGTTTTTACATTCATTTGCTCTGCACTAATCCAGCTAATTAGGACAACGTGTTTCAGTCTTTAAAGGTCCAGTTATGCAAAATCCTCTACCCAGTATTTCTCTATGCTGTCAGAGAACTCCCCAGAGTCAGTCTCTGACTTCTTTCCATTGCTCCACTTTTCCAGAAAGTATGTGCTGAAACTCACATTTCTTCAAATGAGCTCTTTGTGTGCACTGACACAGGTGACAGGTGACACAGACAATGCTCTCTGCCAGGTGTTGGGACTCTGAGTACGCCCTGTATTTACCTGCTTCCACTCGTGTGAACGGCACAGCATTTATCAAACTACCGCAGGGGGCTGTAAACTGAAGGCTAAATTTGCTTGTTTGTACCTGAGATCCGTGGACATTTTTTGGGTCAATAATCATTCAAAGGTGGATCTGATAATGAATTAAATGTGTGACTTTATATGCCCAAAAACTCCTCATTCTAAAGCTGTAAATCCACTTCACGCTGTGTCAGTAAATGACTCAAATACTTTGTAATCACTCAATTACTTCATCAGACTGGAACTAAAACCTGGATCAGACCGCTGTACTAACTCTGCACCTCTCTCCCGCTTTGCTCGGCTCATCCCTCGCAGGAGTTTTTTCAGAGACGGACAAATGCTGCCGGGAGCACGACCAGTGCAAGCACACCATCACGTCCTTTCACATCAAGTTTGGCATCTTCAACGGCAACATCTTCACCATGTCCCACTGCGACTGCGACAACAAGTGAGGGTGCCGTCGGCCTCCGGCAGTGTTTTCAAGGCCATTCGCTCTGGTCACTCGCCTTAACCCGCTGTGTGTGGTCAGGTTCCACAGCTGTTTGATGCAGGCCCAGGACAGCATCTCCGACGCGGTGGGCTACACCTTCTTCAACGTGCTGAAGATGCACTGCTTCGAGTTCTCCCACCGACTCCAGTGCGCGCAGAGAAACTGGTTCGGGATGTAAGTGAGGGTCTGTCCGATGGTGATGTGACAGCATCAAAAGCGCGCTGTTGCATTCAGGCCTTGGGAAAGAGTGTATTGTGATAGAAAAACAACTATATTTGGGAGGGGGGAAATACAGTGCTTGGCAGGTGCTTGGCTCAGTGCTCAGTGCTCAGTGCTGTACGCCCGATAGATTCAGATTCAGACAACTTCATTGATCACATTAGTGGCAGGTCATTTGTAGATCACAGCACAAGTTATAACAACAAGCACAGTTAACTGGACAGATTATATAATGTCTTATAAGGGCACTCTCAGTTGTGTAAACAGAAAAAGAATATGTTTATGTATATATATATATGTGTGTGTGTGTATATATATATATATATATATATATACATATATATATGTATGCATATGTATATATTGTACATATATATACATAAACATATGTCTGTATGTATGTAAATATGAATATTTATGTTTTTATATGTATATATATATATACATACAAACGTATGTATGTATATGTATACATATTGAGCTCCCTGATTGTATACCATATCATACCATCTTTATTTCTAAAGTACTTTAAGAAACACAAGAAGCACAAGACTGGCCAAAGTGCTGTTCAATAAAAACATATAAATAGACAATCGCACCAAGAGCAGAAAACAGACAAAACAGGGAGCTTAAACTCACTAACAAGTAAAACAGAGTAGAAACAAAAATAAAAGCCAGTGTCAAAGTCTCCTTCAGTTGAAGGCCAGGGAGTAAAATTGTGCTTTTTAAAGCAAGACTTAAATACAGCAATTGAACCAGAGCCTGGCTGACCTGCAGGGGCAGGTCGTTCCACAGCTCAGGAGCCATAACAGAGAAAGCTCGGTTCATTGCTTGCATGCTCAAGGCATCCATTTGGACCACTTGGTAAACCGATACCCCAATAAATTATGTTTGACTTCTGTGGAATTTTTCAGGTGCAAAGAAAGCAAAATGTCCCTCTACGCTGAGGTCCATCCGCCAAGACCGTACAACTCCTCTGACCCCGACCTGGGCAACAGCACGGGCTGGGCGGCGAACGCCACCGAGGCTGCAGGGCTGTTGCCCGCCGGGACGACGCAGCCGCAGCTGCTCTCCGTTGCTGCCGCCGCTGCGGGGTACAGGCTCCCTGCGCTCCCTTCCATCGCTCCGGGCAGACGCGTCTCCACCCCCACGGTCCCAAACGCGCCTCGGGGACAAGGTGCACCTGAGGGCATGGAGAGCGGCAGGGCGGACGTGTCGTCGCGTCTGGAAGGGGGCGAAATTTGCGTCCCTGCCAGTTCGATACTGGCACTGCTGCCCGCTAACGCCGATGTTCCTCTGCCACAGCGATGCTGCGCTCCTGCGCCGCCTACAAGGACCTGGACGACTGCAAGGCGAAGATCCTCCCCTGGCAGAGGAGATACGGCTTTCACAACACCGAGGCCCAGACGCTCTACCACTGCAACTGTACCACCAGGTGCATAACCACAACAAATTGTATTCTTTTGAATTTTGTGCCCAGTTTACAGAGAAAAAAACAACTTAGTTTGTGTTTGTGTTGTGTGTTTCCGTTTGTCTCTGCGTGTTTAAAGAACGACCAAAAAAAGCAGACGCCGTGTTGTGTTTCGTAACCCCCAAACTAGGGCACATCCACTGAGCACTTAAATTCGGAGTCACACTGTTACATAAGGTGTAAGCAGTTGGCTGAATTTGCACAGGAGTAATGTCCCAGGCCGGCCTTGGACATTGTCAGCGCACTCATGTTTGCTCATGTGGTCTCAGTGTGGTTTCGCTGTGCATCTGCCCCGCTGCTCTGGTCATCCACTGCGTTGCCCCCGCACCCGCCCCCCTGACCTCCACCTCCACCCCTCTGGTATGGCTCTGATGATCTCTGTCTGTGTTTGTCCGTCGAGCCAGATTATTCCAGACCTTGGCTGATCAGACACAACTGAGTGAAGTACAGGCTCTGTTGCTGGGACACGTTGCCCTGTCCTGCTTCATGCCACACAACTGCACGGCAGGAGTGAAGTGAGTATGGACACAGATGTGCAGAAATACATTTGCCCTGAAATCCTTTCAGAGTTTAGCTGCCGTCGTGCCGAATAATATGACAACAGCGTGAATCCAGTCCTTGATATTCATTAAAAATATGGAAGCTATTGATTTTTGAGGACATCAGGTTAGAGCATCCTTGTCACAATCACTTAGACAACTGTCGTTCACTAATTAGCATTCTTTAGCATCAATAGCTATGTTTACAAGAAGGCATTTTGCAAATTATTCTTCATTCTGTTGTATGTGGTTACCAATTAAATGAGGAGATGCAATCTTTTGATGATGCAAATGTACTTTAAAAGTTATCACGTCAAAACGTTTTGTTTTTTTTCCTTCTCCGTATTGTTTGTGGAACAGCTGCACAGCGGAGCTGAGGAAAGCGCCGCTTCCTGAGCTGGACCAGAGGAGCGGCGCAGGCATGGAGGAACAGCACCATCTAGAGGCGATGAATCTGAAGCCCAGGGGTCTATCGTTCATGGCTGCAAACAGAAATCAGAGAGCTTTCACACTTCGCAAGCTGTGTGTCAGGATAGTCCGATCCAAACTCCGCAAGACCAGACCACGTGTTCAAACTGACAGGCAGCCTCGCGATTGAGCAACAGTGGCAGGTAATTGACTACTCTGACAACATGAAAATCCAATTTTAAGTCTATTCTGCATTTAAGATCATTTTAATTTCCATTATCTCAATCTAGACATCTAGATCTTGATCTGAATCTCTCTACACGTTTGTTTTTTTTGTTTTTTAATTTAAATCTCTTTTCAAACGTTACAGTCTGTAAAATAAATCAGGATGGACCAGACCACAGAAAAGGTATACTGTACATAAGTTGTATATGTTGTAAAAAAAAAAAAAAGAAAGAAAGAAAGAAAATTTTTTTTTGGGACTTTTGAGAGTAAATACAACAGGCAAGGTCAATATTATTCCCTTGTTTCACAATAAGGATGCTTATGATGACAGAAATCAGACCATGAACCCACGACTTTGTAGTGCCAGTTATCTAATTACAAATTTGCTTGTGCGAAAATATACTTAAAATGCCATAGGTTCATGAACCTTTTTTGTAAATAAACAAACAAACTAAAATTACATCTTTTAAAGAATGTTTTGACTTGTAGGAGCATGAAAAAAAAGCCTAATAGAACATGTTGGACTGCTCAGTGTATCACTTAATGTAAAATCCAACTAGATTTTCCAATGTATGCGACAGATCTTAAAGAAATGTCTTGCACACCAAACTAACTAGATGGACTTTTATTTGATGCTAAACTTACTTAAGCTGACATCAAAAGCTATTCTGTCGAAATGGATTAGTCAAACATGGTGCTGGAATCATCAAGAGAGTTTAGGACTGTTTTAACATGAATAGTGTTGTTGCTTATTTAAAGGGAATGGGCAAATGTGTGGGGAGAAAAGTGGCGTAAATACATGTGTAAGAAATTGTGAGACTGACAGCACTTTGAAAAAAAAAAAACTGGCATGTTTTTCTTTATATTGCCAGTCTGCACTTTTACTTTTTAGAGGCAAATCAAACAAAAATGTCTTTGTGCAGCTATCAGCCATTTAGCCTATCTTAGAGTAAAAAGTAAGTAGAGGAAGCAATCAAATGGCAAAATAATTTAAGAAATGTGTATCATAGATAGAATACTAGTTATCTTTGCGAGCCCTGATTGCTTGGTTCTTTTTAGAATGAATCAACTATGAGCTAATTAGCTTAGCTTAGCACAAAATGAGAAGTCAGGAAACCGTAAAGTTACAACCTGTTGCACTTTTTTTTTTGAAAGAAAATATTTTATTCCTCGATGATAACAAATATTTGTGAAATTTGAATGGCTAGTTTGTGTTTTGAAACAGCAACTGTGTGTGTGCCATTCTTTCCTGTTTTGGCACGGCAACATCACCAGAAAACACGCTTTTAATGTATGTGTTTCAAACCAAGCAACCAACGCAAACAAGCAAACTTGAGAAATATTAATCAAAACGTTGAAATATTTTCATCATGCCTTTGATATTATATCTGTATGCATGTGTGTGTTTTTATTTTTGGGAAAAAAAGTGATATCCAAAGCGAAATAAAAGAAAAATGATAAATGGTGTTGTGATTAATTGAACCACAAAAGGAGTTCTTTAATACACACCACCAACAAAGCAGCGTTACGGGCAGTAATGGCTATCTGTCAGGTAACTCAACTCCCCTCTGATGTCACACAAGTAATTGAAACCTCGCTGAAGGCTGGCTGCAGCCTTGGAGCCCTGGACCGGATCCCCGCCTCTCACCGACTTTAAAAAAAAAAAAGAAGAAAAAAAAAAAGGGAAAAAAGAAAATCCGCTACGGGGGAAAAGATCGGCAGCGGGAAACATGGCGCACGTACTTTGGATTAACTTTCCACGGGAAATAAGAAAACCTCTTTGCTGGAGCGTAACGCAGCCCCAGAAGTGATAGAAGAGCGAAAGTAATCCGCGGGGTCGTACCGCCGGGGAGGTAGTTGCGTTTTCCTGTCCGCCTCTCTGCAACCCCGCCGCCGCCGCCGCCGCCACTGCCGCCGCCGCCGCTGCTGCTGCCGCTGCGGGATGAAAGTTTGGAGCTGACGGGGCAGCATGGAAAAGCCAAAACACAAGAAAGAAAAGGTGAGTCGGGACACGGCGATTCGGCGTGTGTCAGCGAGCAGTGCCGTGAAGGCAGGGTGAGAACTGCTCCGCACCAGTATGACCAGTGAGGACTGTTTAGTGGCCAGCAGGACTTCACCAGTGGGAAGGAAAGAGCAGGCTGGTCAGAGAGCCTGGAGCTGCTTCAAGTAACGGTAGCAGGACGAACAAAGGTGCGTTTGAACTGTCAAGGCGTCTTCAATGAGAGATTTGTGGTGTTGACAGACAGTGTTGTCGCGGATAGGCTTTCTTTGTAAAGCTGTGGAGGGTTGACACTTTCATTTTCAAAGTCTTATTAAAACAATAAGATAATATTAAGAGCTCCTGAAGATGTAGGTTAAATGGCAAGAAAATAAGCATTATTATTATTATTATTATTATTATTATTATTATTATTATTATTATTATTATTATTATTATTCACCATAATTCAAATCATTTGCTGAGATATCAAGCATGGGAATCTTGGGCGTCCATCTTGCCAAGCTCCAATCTTCATTGAGTTTTGGTTTAGACCAAAAATAGGAAGTGACTACTGCCTGTTGTCCATCAAAACCAAAGAAGAAGACAAAGAGAAAACCAAAGAGGAAGTGGCGGCAAGCCTCACTGTTACTGATGAGATTAGCACGGATGCTGCAGTAGCTCCTAAGTTATCACATGAGAAGAACGGTGAATGGCTCAGATAGTTTTCCTCAGCACCTCCCCTTTTTCCAGAATGTCTCTCTGCCTGTGAGCTATAAATACATCTGCCAGATTTGGGGAATGGTAATACAAAAGTATGACATACATTTATTTGCTGTTTGTTTTGCTTCAGTCTCGTTAGTGTTCTTCAGGCATGTTAGGCACTGGTGTCCCGTGCACATCCGTTTCCTTAGCGGCAGAAATAGAACGGCCTGGTGAAAATGGATAATAAGTTGGTCTGTTCCTGCGTGACTCGTCACCTGCAGCGTGACTTTTATCAACACAGTGGTGCTCTGTGCTCAGCGACAGTTTCCTCTGCTCCAGGTATCCTCCCTCAGTGTGTGTGTATGTGTGTGTGTAAGGAATGTACTCCCTCTGACCTGGACTTTGTGTGTGTGTGTGTGTGTGTGTGTGTGTACTTGGAAGGACTCTGACAGGACATTCTTATTGTCTTATTCTTGTCCTTTTAGTGCATGCCTGTGTGTGTGTGTGTGTGTGTGTGTGTGTGTGTGTGTGTGTGATTCCTACTGTTTGACCCAGGGCAAACTGCTCTTTTGTTTCTGTACATTAAGTGTGTTTTTCCAAACTGATTTTGAGATGACAATAATATCATGCACTTGATTGATTTAACAGTATAAGATGCACTTGAAGTGATACAAAAGATCGTAAGAAGTATTATTAAATACATCCAAAATCTACAAACATCTGCAACCATCTGATCAACTCTCATCCTTTTGTTATGTATAAGCTGCTATGTTAGGACAGGTAAAAAAAAAAAAAAAAACCTTTCAACCATCCACCAGTGTTTGGTTTGTCCTATAGCTTCCTTCCGTCTTTCTTGTAAGAAGCGTTAGCGCTAACTTGTGGCATTTCTTTAGCTAAGCTGAAACAGGACCGAACCATTGACAAACCATGGCTACACCAACATCTGCGCTAATCTCTGCGGCAGCAGCTTCACCGCCGCTACTTGTTAAGATTCTCCTGGTGCCTTTTAGGGGGCAGCTCGGAGCGGCCGCTTCCTGTGTTTGTCACAACCAACAGGAAGTCGATAGGTTGCGTTATACATAGACCAGCTGAGCATGCTTTGGATCGCAGCTAGGCGAGACGGATGTGCAACGTTTTTCGGGGTTTGAATTCCCAGCGATTCCGGCTGCCCTGAAGGTTTTAGCCATTTCTAGGAACATGTTAAAAATGAAAACATGGCAAGGGGTTGTTGGCCGGCACTTCCTGTTCACGGAGCTCAGGTGATCCCCGCCGCCAGTGGCCAGAGGGTTTTGGAATCCCGCGTCTTAGGATTCAAAGAGCAAGAAAGGGAGAAACGCGACACCCTGTTGGTTTTGGATTTTACCCAAGCTGGCTGGATGTGAGTCGTCTACGCCGCTGATCCAAAGTCTCCCCCGTGTGATCTCGGTGCATTTTAAAGCTGACCACTGCTGAAGCGGCGCTTGCCTGTCGTCACTTACAGGTGTCTGGCAAAAGGGTTTCGCTCCGGCACCAACAACAACATAGTGCTGGAACGAAGAATCATTTCCCAACTCTCTGTCTTGAATCCACCCTTTAAAAAGAAACAGAACGCAGCTCAGTCAGAACTTTACACAGTAAAAGAGGGATTACAAGCCTCTCTCACCACTCTTAATATTTCCATCTGGTTTCCTACTGCTGCGGCCCCCGGACTGGCTACGTCACAACAGAGAGCAGGTCACTGAAAGTGTGTCGAACATCTTGAAAGATCGAGCTGGTCTCAGAAGGCTGTGGAGAAGATACTGTGGCAGAGCAGTCAACCTCACTTCTAATTTTAGTTCATCTTACAGCTCTTATAGCATCTGAATTAACGTGTGTCGCTAAGGTGAGGCTGTAGCCGCGTTAATATCACCAAGTGAATGGTGTTGTACTCATGGAAATATTAAAAGCCACTATTTATTATTTAATGAACTTAACAGATCTACAGAAACAAGCTTAGTCTTTAACCCTCTGTTTACAGCCTCTTGCAAAATAACTTCGTCTTTGCTTCCGCCTAAAACTGATGCCTTGTTGCCATCTAAAAGGAGACAAAGACATCAGAGAGTTGAACAAACGCTTGGATGTGAGAGGTATCAGTGCCCCTTGTGACGTCACAACTGGCTGATTTCCAGGAGTTTGTGTTTGAGCACATGCCTTCTAAAAAGAAAGCAACAGGAAGGGCGTTTTCTTATTTCTGAGATATTTGATAGACTAGAGATTAAGATTATTGTGAGAAAACATCGGGAAAGCGACTTCAGCAAACTGTTGGACCTTGAACACCTAAATACTCTTTAAGAGATTGCGGCTCATTCATGCATCTTGAGTTTGCGGTCTCTTAAAGCTTTGTGTTAAGTAGGCTAAAGTGGACTTCAAGTGACAAAGAGACATCACTTTTGCCTTTAAAAGCAAAAAATGTCACCCAGGATGATCGATCATTTAGTTTTATTTTGAAATGTGCCCCTTTTACACAAGCCGTCTTTTGTCTTCCGCGAGTATAAGAACAGAGAACAGAGTTCAGAGATGAGGTTGGCAGTCGAGAGGCTAACGGGCTGATGAGGAACAGCTGAGCGGACATGTGAGGGGACCAGGTGTCTGTGATTGGCAGGAAGATGCTGAAGGGAAGTGGACTGGAGAGTTCCTGGCGAAGGGAAGAGGGGACCAGAGTGATTCCAACTCGGCTACTTCGGCTTCTTCTTTGCTTGGAGCAGGCACTCCAGCTGGACCTCACCGAGTGCGCAGCACCAGGATAAACAGTTGCCTCACAGGTCATAGTGCACCATGTACCATGAACTTGCAGCGTAATGCTATTAAATCGGTTGCAGCGCCAACGAAGCGAGCAAAGTGAAAACACAAAGCGACACCCTTTGTTTATGTTCTCACTCTACACCGTGACTCAGGCCTGTGTGATGTATGTCCCACCGCACAAGGGGGATTGTGGGTCGGAATCTGCGGAAAAGCAAGAGAAAGAATCAGTCTGGATGTGTAGCAGCAGAACATCCTGGTACTTTTAACAAAGTGACTGGGCTATGCTAAACATGCCGGGTGATTTGGCTCCTTCAGTGCAGGGTTTACATTCCTTGAAACACTGCATTTGTGCGCAGGTGCATTCGCACAACACTGTAGTCAAAACCAAAAAGCAAATGTTAACCCAGCAACACGACAGTGTGATGGAACCCCGTAATGTAAACGCTTTGATTGCACGCGGCCCTTTCATGCCGCACTATGCTAACCGTATTGTACTTTGCCGCTAATAGGCTCAGAGATTTATGCCGCCGTGCCGTGCGGCCTGATGTGTGGCCCGCTTTGTTTATTTCAGCAACCAGCGCTGGGGTAACAAGTCAAACAAGTGCTGCTCTATGTCGCATTTGGCAGATTTGAGGCCGCGCTTTAAAAGCAGCAGCGTTGTATTTATGAAACCGACCAGACGGTCGTGGCCTCCATCGGTCTGGCAACTGTGAAAAACGTGCACGAGCTACGCTTCGTTTTGGAGAGGCGGGACATGAAGGGGAAGGTGAAGGAACCATGATGGATGGAAGAACAGGAACAGGTGCAGCTGGGATGCAGCAACAAGACTTCTAAATTATTTTCAAGTCTTTTATTGTTAGTTTTGCCGTCAAACTTCTTGATTCAGAGTATTTGCTCGATGGAAATCCGCAAAGTTTCACATTTCTCATTGTGTGAGACATTAAGTCGGAGAGCAACAACACGTGACAAATCTAAGCAGCACTGGCTCAGATGTAAAAAAATTTGGCATTCGTCCTGGAATTATGCTTGAAAAGTGCGAAAGATCAGCGCGTTCTCTGAGTGGATTATTTCTGTAATATTCAATAGCCGAATTGTTTGGACCTCAAGACTTTTAAACAACGTTTTCCTGCATCTAAAATGAAGAGTGAAGATGAATGTTCCGATTTTTAAAGCTAAAGGGCAACAAACGGGGATGAGCAGATGATTCAGCACCGGCTCATGGATTCAGCCGCCGCAGAATAAAAGATTTGGTGTTTTGCGTTTGATTTAAAATTCTCAGCCAGTTTTGTAACTTCAGAATTTAGGTCTTGCCTCAACTTTTTAAAGTCTGAGTCCTCTCATGTCTGAGGTTCTTTTTATGTGTGTGTGAGTGAAGCGGCTAATCAGTTATCCGCCTCGTGCCTTCCTCTTTTTTTTCAGGGCAAATCTGGCGGATGATTCATTTGCAACTTCTTCTCCCGTCCTTGGAATCTGTATTTTTCATGAACATCATCCAGAACGTGCGCCCGCTTTGCGCGTCTGCACGCGTTTCGTTTGAGAGCGGAGCGGGAACGGGGCACTGGATGGAGATAATGAAGGCCTTTCTGCAAAAGGCTCCGGCGAGGAGGACAAATTTGGAAACGCCAGATGAGGGAGAGGAGGGAGGGAGCAAACCTCAGGCTGCGCATTTTTACACACGGTTTCGGTGGGTGTGACCCGAAGCCGGGGAGGAGAGCCGAGGCTTCGCGTCGAGCTCGTCTGACTCCCCGAGGAATTTCTGGCGGCGCAGCCGAGCACAAGAGAAGAAGAGTGCGCCTCTGCAGTTTGGTGTCCCATTTTGCCAGAAAACTACATCACAGCCCGAACGCAACACATCATGCAAATGAGTGTTTTTTTTGGCGTCCTGCTGGGCCCCGAGAAGTTGCCTTTTTTTTCCCAGAGCAAAACAAAACAAAAAAAAGCAAACTTTCCTCGCAGCCTTAGTCAATAGTATTTTTACAGCAGTGTTGCAAAAAGGGGAAATTGTCAGTGTTCTTGAGAGTCTCACGCTCAGAGGGTTTAAAACGCTGAATAATCCTGAAGAAACAGATGATCCAAATCGTGGCATCCCGTCATGTTTTCTTGAGGCAGACAAACACACTTGAATTGGATCGCCTGGATCTCGCTTATCTCTGTCCCGTGCTTCCTGCTCGCCAACCAAAGTAGAAGGTGTTTATTTAATGGCTCCTAGAATTCC
The DNA here is from genome assembly GCA_009823395.1 of Thamnaconus septentrionalis. NCBI lineage: Eukaryota > Metazoa > Chordata > Actinopteri > Tetraodontiformes > Monacanthidae > Thamnaconus > Thamnaconus septentrionalis. The sequence continues at coordinate 13,402,993 of CM020518.1, forward strand.
GTTTCTCAGCTCACTCTGTGGATTTAGACGCAGGAGGACCAAGAAGAGGCAACAACGGCCAGAGCGATCAGTGAAGCCACTGCTTTCATGGCACAGATTGACGTTCACCCGCTTTACGCACCAGGTTTTGCTCTACTTACAAGGGTTTCCTGTGCCTTCTTCGGCTGAGACAAGTTGGATGAGTCAAAAGCATTTAGCAGGCATTGCGTCTGGTCGATTTGTGGCTAGATTATTGTTTGAATTGATTGGGAAGAATTAAAACTATATGTTCATACATATTTATATATATATATATATATATATATATGTATATATACATTAGGGCTGTCAAATGATTCATTTTTTAATCTTGATTAATCGCAGAATCTTCACAGTTAACTGCGATTAATCGCGGTTTGAATTGCATGTGTAAAATTCTGTTATTTAGCATTTCAAGGCAGTTTTAAGCCCATAATGTGAAGTATTTCTTACCAGAAATCGACCAGATGGGCCGATTATGGGTTAGCAAAAGGGCATACGCTGGGTTAACACCGGATGCAGCCATTAAAAATCGCACGCGAGCCTCGGCTCTCCTGTTCACACCAGACGCACATTTCTCCGCGACGGTCGACAAGCGCTTCTGCTCAGCAGTCGTTTGCTCCCACTCACAGCGATTTCTTTTCATCAAGATCAGTTTCACATCGTCCGTCTCCTCTCTGCCTCTCTCTCTCTCTCTCTCTCGCTCTTTCCCTGTTTGTTGTGTTTAGGCACCCAAAACCCCACCCCCGCCCCGTAGCCAGCCCACGCTGTTGCTCACTTTCGTGCGCGCGCGCGTGCGTGTTTGTTTTCATTTCTCTCGCCCTCTGTTTAGATACTGACAAATATAGCGTACACAAACATAATCGCGTTGACCAATATGGACGCAGATGATGCATATTCACCCACTGGTGCCCCAGAGCCGCTTCAATCAGCTGAAATAGTGCAAATAATCTCTGATCACAGTTCGTCGATTTGGCCGACTGTCTTCTTCTTCTTCTTCTTCTTCTTCTGACTCTCTGACCAAACCATCTCTCCCCCTCTCTTCGCTCCCCAGTTCTCCCTGTTCGGCTCCCGCTCGGCCAGCAGGACCGCCGGCAGCACCGCCTCCTCCTCGTCCTCCTCGTCCTCGCCGGTTGCCCGCCCGGCCCGCGGCGGGAGGGCCAGGGCCGAGCGGCCGCCCTGCTCCGTCGGCCTGAGCAAGGCCGAGTTCCTGGAGCGCGTGCGCCGCAGCAACCAGGCCTGCCAGGACGGGGAGTTCGCCCTGGCCGTGCGCCTCTACAGCGAGGCCCTGAGCGCCGACCCCCAGAACTGCATCCTGTACAGCAACCGCTCGGCAGCCTACCTGCGCCTGGGCCAGTACGCCACGGCCCTGGATGATGCCATCAAAGCGCGAGTCATCAACCCCAAGTGGCCCAAGGTGAGCAGGTGTGAGAGAAACGTAGCAGGAGAGCTGATGAAGCGTTGAGTTTTGGGCAGTTTCTAAGACGGTCGGATGGATTTATTGTTTGGTTTATTCGGGCTGGTTTACTTGTCGGGGTCTAATTCTGTTTAAATCTAAATCATTTCCTTGGCTCCCCTGTAGTTTCCTCCGCAGTTCAATTTCCGTTCAAGGTCTCGCAGATTTTCCGGCGACGCACGCCGAGCTTTGTCGTCTGAGTCTGTGCCCGGCAGAATCCGAACGACGGCTTTTGATTTCCCGGCACTCCGCCTCGGGCTTCCTGTCACGCAGCTTGATTTGCTGGGGTTTTTAATTGTCGATGGTGCGCTGCAGCTGAGCGCAAGGCACCACTTAGATGCCGCTTGTTGCCTGGAGGCCTCTTTATTAGGGAAGCGCGCTGTGAGGCACGGCATGCATGTGTAATTGCATTGCTAATCGGCTTTTCATCCTGTCAAAGCGGAAGAATGGAAGGAAAAGGGAAAATAATGCGTGACGATGGATAACATCTTGGTTCTGTATTCTTCAAAATTCACTCTTATAAAGTTTTCCTAACGGTACGCGGCGCTGATGTCACAAAGAGGGCTGGTTCCTCTGCTGGGTTTGTGAAAACACTTACTGTATAGCCAGGTGTCCACTTGCACCGCTTCCTGACCCTGCTTCTAAGGTTGCGGAAGGTCCAACAGCCCATTTTAGGACCGATGTTTTTGCAGGAGACTGTAAACAGAGGGCTAAACATTTCATTTTCAGAAGCTCTATAAAGTCTCTGAGCAGCTGTCATGCAACTTTACTGATTACAAGGTCTAGATCTCCATTACGAGAGACATTTAGTGAATAAGAATAAGTTTTTTTTTAACCAGGTAGCCTTTTCTTTTTCTTTCTTTGCTCCTTTTTTCTTCCTCTCTGTTCTTTTTACTACGCTATTAGCTAAACACCGAAAATAACCTGGAATGAATGCACTGGGGTTTATTGGAGCTCATGGGTAAAGCTGTAGCACCCTAATCGCCCCTTTCGCTTTGATTGACACTTGAAAGGGGCGGGACGAGTGAGTGAGTGAGTGTGTGCCTCTTTCTTTTTCGGCCTCAGTAACTCTTGACATAAATAGAGGCCAACGTGCCAGAGGTAGTAAACAGCCCTCTGTGGAGAAAACGTCCAGAACCGGGCCTCCGGCTGAAGCACTTCTTTTACGTCTGGACTGGAGTGGCATTTTTTCTGTTGTTTCTTTTTTTTTGTGTGTGTGCCCGTCCCGGCTCTGTGAAGAAGCGAAAGGCCGGCGAGGCCTCCAGGAATCTTCCAGGCCGCCCAGACGGGGAGGAAGTCGGCAGCAGGCAACAGACAGACGCTCGCTGCCAGGCTGCCTCCAGTCTGGACGAGCTGGGCCGGGCCCACATCGGCTCCGCTTCCTCCCTCTGTGCGAGAGAATGGACGGAAGTGGTGTTTGGTGTGTGTGTGTGTGTGTGTGTGGGTCTCTGTGTGTATCTCTGTGTGTGTGTGCTTTGCACGGCTGTTATTTTGTTTTCCAAAGCCGAGCCGGGCCTTGGCCCGAGCTTGGCACTTAAAGACAATAACACAAGGAGCATTCCTGTGCGTGTGCGTATGTGTGTGTGTGTGTGTTGTACAATGGCCGTCCCACGGTGGCACAGCCTGCCTTGTGCGTCGGACGCGGGTCGACTCCGGGGTCGAGACTAATGAACTGTCAATAAGAGCGAGTCTGGCTGGAAAAGGGGCTCGTTTACTTCTGCTCGGCTTCTCTCTTTCTGCTCCCCTCTCTCTCTCTCTCCCGCCCGCTCGCCCGCTCTTTATTTGCCGTCCGCCTCCCACAGCGTGCCGCCGCCGCGGCCCTTTCTGTTGGCACAACAAGCACACACACACACACACACACACACAAACGCAGACTGTGGCACTTGAAAGCTGCAGGAGACGATCCGGCCCGAGTCGCCGCTTGCGTTCGCCGGCTTACCCGAGCAACAAAGTGTGAGAGAGAGTGGGGGGGGGGAAATCAGATAAAACTCTCAAGCATGCTAAGGTTGTTTTCTTGTCATTTCGTGTCGCTTTATCTGGCTTTCTTTTTTTTTTTTTTTTTTGAAGTCGCTGCATTCACGAGCGGGCCCGGAGAAGGCCCTTTTGTGTCTTTGTGATTCAAATGAAGTGGCGTCGCAGAAAGTGGCGAAGTGGTGAAAGCCCTTCCTTTGACTCGCTGGAGTGCCTCCCTCCTTCCCTCCTTCCCTCACGTCGCCGCCTCTTTTTTGTGTTTTACGAAATGTTTTGGCCGGTCGTCCGCTTTGGCTTTACACGTGCGATGTGTTTGGATCCTCGAGCTCAAAATTGCTGTGGGAAACCGCTCAGAGTACAAAGGCGTCCGTTTGGTCGAGGGGCAAAAGGACTGTAGGGCCGCAGACGCTGCACAGGAAAATCTGAGAGTGACCTGAAATGCCCCTCGTGACCTGATAGTGGAAGAGCACGGTTTCCATTGCATGATCAAATACGTACCATGATCTAGTCCCGGAATTAGAATTAGAATGCCTTTATTTAACCCGCATTGTGGAAATGTATATGATCACAACAACATGTAGTGCAATAGAGAAGATAAACATATGAGTTAAAAAGAAAAAGGAAATAAAATAAACTATTTATAGTGTAAGAATGGAAGGAAAGGAAAGTCCTCTGAGATATGTTCTCTTTAAACCGCTTTTGATGTCAATCATAAGTAAACAGGCATTGTTTTTTAAGACGTTCACACGAGGCTAAAGTTTACTGGCAAATTCAACAATATGTTGGGTTTTGTCTTCATACACTTCTGATATTGTTAGTAAAGAGAGGATAATACAGAGGGATTAGAAAGTTAAGTTTAGAGTGCCATGGACAGATTGATGAATTGAGGTTAAATGTGAAAAAATTGTGATATATGTCAAGCCTCTTTCAGCTCAAACGTTTGGTCTCCATCATCATCAGAAAATTAATTTAACACACGTCACACTTTCACCGTTTCATCTGTCTTGGCTTTTGGTGTTTCAAAATTGCAACCCTGGGCTCAGTATGCTTTTGCTGCGTCGATGCTCACCAAAGTTTTCTTCCACGATGTTTGCTAACGCGATCCTGAAAGTGGCAGCCGGCTCCTGCGCTCTGTTCTCTCCGCTGAAAAACGAGCCTTTTGCGGTCGCTCAGTAGAAGCCGGCGCTTTATTTCTGTCCCGACGTGTTGTGGGACGGGACGGTTGCTTCTAACCGCCCCTCTCTGCTGATCACCTTTTAGAAGCCACATCTGGTGCAACTTAAACGCGAGCGCTGCTCCTTAACCTCGCGCTCTTGAAGCTAAATCAGCGCGGCTCATCGGCGAGCTGCAGCTCTTGAAGTGGAAGTCAAGCAGATGGCAGCCAGCTCTGCAGACGGCCCGAGAGCCGCTCCGGCTCCCCCTCTGTCATTAAGAATCGACTCTCCAGACCGCACGCTGCAAAAATACTACTGACTGACGCGCCAAAAAAAAAAAAAAAAAAGCCGGTTCCTTCTTCCTTCTGGTTGGACCTGTGGCCTGCTGAGGAATCGCTGCTTTGCTTGAGGAGGAAGGAGCAGCTTTCCGTGTGTTGGCCTCCTTTTGTCGTCGACCCTGCGATGGTAAACGAGGGTTTGTGGAATTCCATTGCTAAAGCGTGTAATATTTGGAGAATTTAGGGAAGAAACGGCCAAATCAAGTGGTTACATGTTAGATTGCAGCGCTCATCCTACCTCTCCCGAGCTTGCCAGTGAACTACGGTGGCCTGCACACACAAACCTGGATACATCATCCTCCTTCTTCTTGATTGGTTTATTTGAAGACATGAGTGTTCACTCTAAATACAAAAGGCAGGTTGGATTGTCCACACCGGGCTTCCTTAGAAATATGAATGTGCAAGATAAAAGCTAACTGGGAGCAAGATACTCGCTCTATGTAGAAAAATCTAATTACTTTTATTGTACTGCTCGTTTACACTTATATTAACGTATTTATAGGCATATATATTAAGCTTTTACCAACATAAAAATCAGGCCAAATATTACACACTGGACCTTTAAAAGTATTTCATAATGAACACAGTCTGGATCAGTGGGCTAATCCGTGACTTAGTGCCGTGGAGCGACTCAGTAGCTGCTGAGCTGAGCTGGGACATGATGAGGTAAAACACACAGAGAAACAGTTGCCTTCTTCTTCCGGCTTCTGATGCAGGACCCGGAATGCGGACCACTCAGGTTTGCATGCAAAAAGGTTCATTTTAAATTATAAGAAGAATATCGTAACAAAAAACTAAGGAAAATACAAGAACAGACCTGAGCGCAACTGAACACCAGGAACAGCATGACAAGAACGTAAACAGAAAACAATGATCCCACAAAGATAAAGCGAGACATGGACTATTTCCAGTATACGCTAGGGCAGGGGAACACAGGTGAGAGCAATCAAGGGCAGGGCTGAAAATGAGACACAGGTGACAGACGTCAAGCAATGAACACAGGAAGTAAAATTAAGAACGCTGACAACAGAATACACAGATTTCAAAATAAAACAGGAAACACAGAACATGACACTTCTTCCCTTCTTGGTGGAAAAGATGTAAATACTGCAAATGGGAATTTTTGTCATCACCTACATACTACTCGCTTCTCTTTAGAATCAAAATCTATCTGTGACTAACTGTATGCTACTGTGTAGTAGTAAATCCTTAAGAGATAACAAAGAGAATTTATGATTGACTCTTTTTTCAGTCAGGGGAGAAGCTAATCAACTAGGGCTAATGCAATAGAAGGTATTGTTTAAAGTACTTATTAATTAATATTGCACAATATTACGAAAATGTTTGGTGCCTCCGTGCAGTGCACGTAACCGTAAATTATTGTGTTGCACTTCTGGTTAGATGCTAAACGGCATTTCGTTAGCTTGTACTTGTACACTGTAATGACAATAAAGTTCCCCATTTCACTTGTTGCAATTTTTTTTCCCCACTACGGCCACTAGAGGGCGACGCTGATGTGTTGGAGAACCTGTCACAAGCCTCCACGACCTCTGAGAGCTGGACAGCTTGTCCTTTGTTAGCGGGACCCTGAACATCACGCGAGGCCTCGCAGCACGAAAAAATACACGCAATCCGGACCGGCGTCACACACACACACACACACACACACACACACACACACACACACCCCCGTGAGAGATTCAGTGTCGCCTTTAATCCCTCGTGGGAGCTGGAGTAAACCTTGAAGTAGCGTGCTTAAAACGGACACATTGATCACTTTGCACCCCCCTTTTTTTATTTTCCTCTCTCCTCGTCTGCGACGGTAATGAAACGTTAGAAATGCCTCCACATCAGCACCAATTAACCCGGCGCCTGCTCCGCTGCGGCGCCCTAATGAGTCTGATTGCACCTCGGAAGTGGGGAGAGGCCCTCTCGCGCGCTGCTTTTAATTGGGAGGACGTGTTCCTAATTTTCCTCCTTCCGCCGTCTGCTTCCTTTCTGGGCTTGCGAGACATCTGCCCAGGCGCATCCGAGCTCTGCTGTCTCAGCAACCTCACCGCACTTAAAACCTGCAAACTGGAATCTTTTTTTTTTTTCTTCAGAAAAAAAACCCTCCTTCTCGCTCCTTAACTTGCGTTTTCATCCTCCGTCTGTGCTCATTTCTCTCGCTGTGTGTGTGTGTGTGTGTGAGTGCAGAGAAGGAGAAAGATGTGAGTTTCACTACTTTTTTTGGGGGGGGGGTTGGATGTCTTTTGCATGTCATGACATCAGTCTGATGTTCTTGATTCAACTAAATGGATGAACCTTACCATCAGAGGGATCAAGGGCTGGTGAGATGATTGTTATTCCATCTATTCAATGCAGCCTCTAGGTACTGTTTAAAAATTCCAAAATATTCACTCCTTCATGATGGGATGGATGAATTTTCAACTCCGTTAAGCAGTGAAACAACACAAATGTATTTTGAAAAAATTGTCGATATTTCAGTCTAGATGTCACATCAACAGAAAAAAAAGCCGTCTTTTGCAAAAACTTAATTTATAAAAAATGAAGGTGTCCATCAGACGGAGCAGGAGGATGGCGGTTCCCTCCGTGTCTCCGTCTTGGCAGCCGCGGATGCGAGGGAGAAGGGAGTGTGACGGACTAACGATGGGGTTTGCGTTGCTATTTCCAGCCGCGGGCCAAGGTTAATTAATGAGCAATCACGCGCTAGCCGCTCCTGTGATGTCTGCGGGGGCGGGCGGGCGGCGTTCAGAGGGGGCAGCGTTTGTTTGGCTGCAGTGCGAGCGCAAACGCAATGCGAGCGGCGTTCGCATTCCGAGTTTTGGGCCGCGTGCCTCCAGCGGCGCCTCAAAGAATTAAGAAGAATATTGTAACGTTGACTTGTCCAGGGTGTAGCCCTGCCTTAACCCTATGACAGTCGGGACAGTCGAGTGCAGGCGTAAGCGAGCATAGAAGAATGGATGGATGGATGATGGACAGATGAAGTATAATGTCCTGATGTTTCTGAACACTCCAGTGACACCAAAGAGTCGTTGTCCCAGTCGATGATGAATATCAAAGGGCCCCATGTGTTTTTACAAATCATAGAGAGGGATCGGTGCTCCTTGTGACATCACAAAAGGCAATTTAAAAAAAAAAAAAAAAAAAATTGGAACAAGCGAAGAAAGTTCTGAATAGATGGACTTCTCATTTCATGTGGTTTGATTAACAGACGCTTGCCGTCGTTAGTTCTGCAGGTTTTCCGGTCAGATCAACCTCCATCCACTATGCTGATCATGGCTTCGGTTCTGATTGCTTTGGTAAAAATGTCAGAGCACCTTATGTTTGGATGAATAGCTGATATTGAGCTATGTATGTATAAAAGAAACAATCCAAATCATCCTGATCCTCATCCTTCAAAGCTGCTTTTTGGAGATGCGTCTCCGACATTTCCAGCCATGGCAAGATCACAGAGACGACGGGGAGCCAACGGAGGCGGATTTGAATCCGGAGAACCGGAGTGAGATGAGGCAAGACGTGATTCACCATTTGATTGTTTAGAGGACAAAAGGCGACTTGCTTCTGGCTCCATTGTGAGTCTTCGGTCTGGCCTCACGTCAGCCATGCAAGGTGATTGTTGTCGTCTAGATTTCAACACAACAGATTAAGAGCATCAGAACATTATGACGGATCTCTGTTGATGTTTGGTAGATGTGTTTTAATGTTGTTTGCAGACAGCTTGAGGAGGTCCTTTTATGCTTGTAAAATATATTTTTATTCCTTTCGAGCGGGGATGCCAGTGATATTTTAACAGATACATTATCTTCAGTCTTGGGAGCTGGTTAAAACAGCAGTGGCTCACTTGCTGCAGATCAATGTTTTAACTTAAATTGTACGTTCGTCGAACTGATTCCGGCTGAATAAGAAATTATGTTTATTTTCTTTTATCGCCGTATGTGCCTGCCTATAAACATTTAGTACCTAAGTTAAAGTCAGCATTAGTTCAACCAGTGTCAACCAGGAACCTAGGACACATTCTGAAAGACTAGATGATTGTTCCAGACCTCTCACCCTTTCAACTTATGTCCTGCCGATTAGCTGTCCAAATAACCTTTTGCATCATCTTTAGAAAGAATGAATCTCTTTTGCTGTTAAAGCCTGAAATAATCACTTCCACTTTGCGACCTCATTGAAACACTAATTAAAAAAAAGAGAGAGAGAGAGCCATCAGTGTTAAAGTCAGCCAGTATAATAAAAAGAAAACAGCATTAGTTCTCCCTATCATTAAACCAAACACAATTACAGGCTCATCTGTTGGGCAGCATCTCAGTGACACTGCGCCAGGAGGCCTGGCAGAGCGACTCCAGCGGGCATATGTGCCACCAACTGTCTGTCTGAACTCCCCAAAACAGCATCGCTAACAAAAAGCCCCTCATCTGGCCTACTGGGGCCTCAGTGGTCTTCGTGTCGTTTTGTCATCCCGCGTTGATTTTGTCAATAATTCAGGTTACGACTGCCACGTTGTTTGCTGAGCAGTCTGTGCGACAACGACTCGCGACAAAAATGACTTTATTCTTACATGAAGCAGCCAACTGTTTAAAAAGGAATAGCAGCATTGTATGAATGGCTAACTCCAGTGGAATTGAATAGGAGTGATTATACATGTTGCACAGCGCCCAATAATAATTATGATAATCATAAAATATTGTGATACAGTTTTGAGTCGTACTGTAAGTCTACTTTTTTGACTTTGAGGAGGACATAAGTCTGAAATTACTTATTTGTATGATATATTGATGGGTTCACCAATTCAGTTAAAATGTGATTTCTTAGGGCCCATATTCTTCTGATTGGTAGTCGTAGTTTTTTCTTTTTCTATGTTCTTTTCCTTTCGGTCACATCCAACAAAGCATCAGCTTCAGCAGATTTTTGCACCAGGTTCTAATCAGAGGTCTAAATATGCTGTGTTCTGGACAATCAATCATACAGAGCTGTCAGGGAGGAAAAATGGAGCTGCAAAAATGTGTCCAAGATGGTATATTTTTGGACAATCAGACGAAAATGGGGATCAGATATTTTCCATTGAACTTTATTTTCCCCCCATTAGTCCCAAATGCAAGTCAAAAAAACCAAACAGACCAATGGGTGATGTGAGCGTTGGATTAATTGATAACATAAGCAGCTGCTGCCTGGCCTCACAAAACGTGTAAACGTTTGGTCCCCTCGGCAGTCAACCCGCTAATTGCCGAACATCACAACCTCCGGTAAAAAAAAAAAAAAAAAAAAAAAGGTGTGAAATTCGCATTCGAAGCACCTTCTTGCCGCTCACACCTCGGCTCTCGTTATAACCCGACAAGCAAAAGCATCAGCAGTAGGAGGAGGAAGAGGAGGAGGAGGAGGAGGAGGAGGAGGAGGGAAGTCAGCAGACTCAATGTGACCTTCACCGGCGTCCTGTGGGACCCAGGCGGGCTCGCCGTACAGAACCCGGCTCGCGCGCCTGTCAGGTCATTTAGCCCGAGCGGCGTCGGGCGTCTGCGCGTGCGCGTGCGTGTTAAACAGCACAACATGCGCAATTTAATACAACCTTGCCATAAGGCGCCATCAAATTAGCTATTAGTTCGGGCAGGAAGTGCAGCACGGAAAACATAAACAGCACAGGTAACACACACACACACACACACACACACACAGAGGCGGTGTGTTTTCATTCCCTCCGTGCTGTAATTTATCTTGTTGGTTACATTTAAACGTTTACACCTGGATGGTGTTCATTCATAATTTAAAACCCTTATTTGTACATCTAATAGCAGCTAATTTACTTGGTGTGTGTGTGTGTGTGTGTGTGTGTGTGTGTGTTATTGGGAGAAAAATTGTCCTTTTTAAAGGCATCCCACACGTCGGCAGCTTCGCTGTGTGTGGATGACATTGATTTGCTACGGCAGCAGTCGAACACACTCGCACGCCCCCGCAGCGCCTTAGCACGCCATTATTTCCATGATTGTTATTTATTATTTTCTGTTATTTGTGTTTAAATAAACATGCCACATTAACTCTGATTCCAATTGGGTCATTTTCCTGCATGCACTCCAGCATCGCTGCACTTCCGGGCAACAGTTTGAAAGACGTCTGTCTGGTTCAGGCTGCGGGAAAAGTATTTAACCTGACACTCCCGGCGGAATGTCAAACTCATCCACCTGCTCTGCAGCCCGTGGAAAAGCTCTGAAAAGTCGAGTGCCGTTGAACAAGCGGCAGGAGGATCGAGGATTCTTGGTAGTTTGGCCTTGTGGTTCGCCACAGACTTCAACTAGTCGTGATAAAACTACCACTGCGATCCCTTCAGCAGCGGCTGGGCTCACTGCCCACTCCCGCCTGGTCTTCTTCTGTGGTTTTTTTTTTTTAAGGGCAGCGAGCAGCAGCCGGCGCTTCCTGCTTATCTCAGCTTAAGTTAACTATGACAGACAGAAAGTGCTTGAATTAAGAGCTTTTCAAGATGGATTTGCACAATACCAGACAGTGCAAGATTCGTTACAAGCATGGGCGTAACACGCAGGGGAAGAGGGAACCTGGACCCCCCCCAAATCCTGCAAAAACAAAGAATTGCCCCCCCATATTAATATTAATGCTAACCTAGGCCAGCCAAAATCCGATTTTTAGCCCATCCAGATTGAAACCGGATGGCTCTTTTGTAGTCTGAACAGTCACAAATCACATGAAATCCGAATTTTGCAAGACGGATTGAAACCACCTTTGGGAGGTAGCAGATGCGTCTCAGTGTGAACAGCTCCAAACACACCGATGGGTTTTGACTGATGGTTTCGACGCAAGGCCCAATGCGCCACCAGAGGGCGCCATTCCAGGTGTGACGTAAGCTGTAATGTAATGGAGCAGACAGAAGAAGTAGAAACAGCAGTCCCTGGACAGAGGAGGAAGCTCATTGGCTCATCAGTGTGTGGGGAGATACATTAGCTCCATTCAAGCCAAGCTCCAGGCCATGTATCGCACCATTGCCGCTATCGCAATGATATGACGTCACACACTACACGCTACGCTGGACGACGCCTCCGCTTCGACGTTGTAGCAACAGCAACCTGTCAGATGGGTCAATAATGTGGCCCAGTCTGAACAGAGCCAGATCCCATTTGGACACTTGCTATAAAAACCGTGTGGACAGTTAGCCCTAAAAATCGGATTTGAGAAGGAATCTGATTTGAATCAGATTCGCCTGCAGTCTGAACGCAGCCTTAATGTTTGCAATGATATTTGAATAATTTAGTTAATTGCACTAAAATCGAGTCATTACCATGATAGATGCAGATTAAATAAATATGTTTGCTCAAGGATATTTGCGTGTGCGTGTTTCAAAAGTAGTCTAGACTGGTCTTGCTAATCCTTAGTTGACTAGATGATCCAGGTTTGATTTCTGGGTGGTCTCCTGATTTTTATTTCACTATTATGACTTTGAATTTGCTGTTCAGTGAGGGAGAGAAACAGAGAAAGTACCAGACAGCACATCAAAAAAGACCCCAAAAGATTTTCGTCCCTGATTACAGCTGATTACGATTATATAGCTTATACTAACCCTAACCCTCGCATGATTAAAAATGGTAAAAAAGCAAAATGTCTATTCAAATGAAAAATCTTCACGATACCTTCACTGCGTAGAGCTGCTGTTGAACCTGGAGGAGGCGTGGCCGTCTGAACCCCAGGGCTTCATTAGCCTCTCGCTGCTCCTCCGCCGGCCTTGAAGAGGTGGTCTGCATCCCCCTCCCCCGCCCCCTCCCCTCGCCGCCGCTCTCGCCCAGGTCTCCGGAGGGGGGAAAAAGATCAATGTCAAAAAACCTGTCGGATATGTTGCCAAGAAATCAATGCCGTTTTTCTCGCCGAGCTGTGTGTGTGCTCGGATGAACACAACCCCGCACGCAGCTGGACACGTCTGATAAGCAAACAAGCCGCCGCCTCTGACCTGCCGTGACCCCTCCATACGGCCGCGCTCGCTCAGCGCTTGACCTCTGAACTCTCCACCAGCGCTCGTGTGCGTTCGCAGCCAAGGATGGGATAGTGTGTGTGTGTGTGTGTGTGTGTGTGTGTGTGTGTGTGTGTGTGTGTGTGTGTGTGTGTGTGTGCGTTTCATTAGACAGGGTTTGCCAATGGACGAGGGTGGGCTGGTGGGTGGACATGATTGGATTCCAGTTGAATCTCGTGAAAAATAAGTGTAATCGTTATAGATAATTCATTGCAATACAAAAATTCTTTGGCTTCTAACACAAACACTTTTGACTTTTGACTTTTGCAGTAAAGATTTTATTACTGCCATTTTACAGGACATTGCTTATACTGCCATCTACTGATCAAAGTGATGTAGCAGTCCACTTCAACCACTTGATGTAAAAGCACTTAAATGCTTCTTTCAGTTGCAAACTTTCAATTGAAAGTATTAAAAGATGGCAACCAGGCTGATAAGTAAAGTGAATAATCAAAGACCGACTGTCGTTGTTGTTGTTATTGTTGTTATCATTATCATTATTATTCTCGTCATTAATTTGCTTTCATTACATCAAGAGAGTTTGCAGCCTTTCAGAAAGACATCTTCTAAACTTCTAATTAACTTCTAACTTCTATTGCAATTGTGAGCGTTGACATTTGATAGATCTAACGTCGGACCAATCCGATAAGATGTGACTTGAGTGTGCCGCGACGTCGTTCGCGCACAAGTTGGGAAAGAAAACTCACAGAAATACCTGCTGCGACTGCAGAGCGTGTGTGTGTGTGTGTGTGTGTGTCGATGTACGCTAGTCAAGATGAATGGTCTCATTTACGGCAGGCGCCTGGAGGCCACACGGACTGATGCGTCAACGCCGCTGCAGACTTTATCTCTCGCTCGGACTCTGTTCGCGCTAAATAATGATAAATTAAAAAGAGCACGCCGCTGCCAAGTGTGGTTAGCGCCATCGTTTACTGTTTCAACTACCCCCCCCCAAAAAAAAGAAATCCCGTGGGCGGGTGCATCTCTCGATGTGATCCTGTTAATGTTCATTAATCAGCACAGGATCAGAGCTGCAAAACACAATTGATGACATTTTGCTGTGCGTTTCAGATGACGTAGCTGGAAAGCATTGTTGGATTTATGCAAACTGAACTTGAATCTGCCACAGCTGTTTATACGTCCTTGGCTCTCAAGTCCTACCCAGATAAATGGCAGACGCAACTGTAGTGGTAGAACTAGTGCCAGTTTCACGCTAACTTTCCCCCCCCACACATCTTCTCTTCCAACATCATTTCCTCACTTGCCACAGAAAGAGCTCATTGATCCCAGCGCCGAACTTGAGAGAAAAAGAACGCGTGAGAAAGAGCTCCGATCCATTTCTGCTGCAGATGTTACGCAGATCTTTCATTTATTGATGGCCAGAGCGCTTCATTGGAGACGGAGTTCATACATCAGACGAAAAAAAAGAAGGAAAAAAAAACTCTGAGTGCGCAGCTCAAACTTTATCAGGTCGTCGATGGGAAGAAGAAAAAGGGACGACGCAGCAGAAACTCATTGCGTGGTTTCAGACCAGTGATTCGTTCACATCACCTTATATCTTAACACGGACTTCTATTCAACTTTATCATCTTAATCCTTTTACGTCTTATGCCCGCGTTCACGCCTGCGCTCCGTCTTCATGTCCGGTCGGTGTGCTACCGGACAGCTGCCAGTTCGATCGTTTTCAAAAGCAATGCGACTCAATCACGAGGCTACTTTTCGTACTTTCCAAGCAAAAGGGGAATTCTACCTCCGTTGATTGGATTTCGCTTGTCAGAAGGACTCGCCTTCCAAGCCGGGCCTTCTGGAAAAGTGGTCGGCGTGACTGGAAAAGCAGCTGTACGTTCCGATGCAAAAGTGTAAAAGAAATTCCTGCTCGTCGCGCCGCCCCGATTGCCCAACAACTGGCTGTCGGCGTGTAAACACGACTGTTTTAATCCTGGAAGGACGGCAATGAATTTTTGGCACTGGAACAAAAAGAGATCATAGACTACGCGGATGATAAATCAATGTGTCCGCCCTGGACGCACACACACACACACACACACACAGGGGGAGCACTGCATTTATCACTGCCAAGATGTGTGTTGAGAAGTCATGCCGGTGGTGGCAAGTGCTCCATCAAATTGACTCTCCTCACTTTCCCGTTGCCGTGCGTGTGAGTGTGTCTGTTTGCCGTGCACTTGCCTGCTCTCACGCACACAATGTGCCTCGAATTTGACTTTTAGAAAGACGTGGAGCCGCGTTTGCCTCCTTACAGCCGCAGACGTGAAGTTCAAGGATCAAAGGCGGGTGTTGACGTTGGCGTCTCGTTCCACAGAAGGGGGGGAAAAAAAAAGAAAACGGCAGGTGAACCGAAGAGCGAGACGTCTCTCCTTTTTCCGTAAATTAGATCACTGCGATGCGAGGCACACACACACACACACACACACACACACACATGCAAGCACACGTGGGAATCGGAGAGATTTATGAGGTACATATAATTCGATCATATGTTTGCAGCAGTAATAAGGAGTCGGGGTGTATATTAATGACCCCTGCGTCACTCCGTTTGCACTATTTGCATTTCTCTGGTGTCTGCGCGCATCCCGGCGCCTCCGTTTGTTTGCCGGTCGCAACAGGTCGTAAATATGCAGCTCGTAGTTTTCATGAAAAAACAATGAGGCCGACACCAGCCATGAGCATAAACAAATCTTGCGTGTTATACACATGCATGCATGCATGCATCAATGGCTGTTGCATTATTGATGGTGCCATGGGGCGTGGGGGGTGGGGGGTTTGGGATGAAAGAGCCAACGCGGTTGTCCAACACAATGGTTGAGCACCTCGTTCCATCGGCGAGATGCATGTAGCATATAGCGTCACCTAGCATCTGTTTTGAGACCGAAATGGCCAGAAGGAGAGTTGGATCACTCAAATTGCACTGCTGGCATGTTCTTAATCGTTCTGGTCAAGTAGAAGAAGTGTACGTTTGAAATATTCCGACTCTGGCAACTCGTATTGCCCTGCTCAGGTGTTAGCACAGGCCGACATGTTGGCGCAGTGGTTAGCGCTGCCGCCTCACAGCAAGAAGGTCGTGGGCCTGGGACCTTTCTGTGTGGAGTTTGCATGTTCTCACCTGTGTCTGCGTGGGTTCTCTCCAGGAACTGCAACGGATGTAACAATGGCTGTTTGTCTCTATGTGGCCCTGTGATGAACTGGCGACTTGTCCAGGGTTCACCCTGCCTTCGCCCTATGACAGCTGGGATAGGGTCCAGCGGATCTCCGTGACCCTGAGCTCGGGAAGAAGCAGATATTAGAAAATGGATGGATGGAGGTGTTGGAATAGCTTAAAAACTTAAGTGATGTACTGTACAATAAACAGACTAAACAGCTGACCAATGAAGATTTGCATTCAGACCAAAGAAACACTTTTGTTTCACATATTCACCTTCTGGCATTAGAGTTACCAATGGAAGACATGATTAATGTCAGGTTATTTATATAGCGAAATAAACAGAAATGACATGAACACATATAGTTTATTTCATCCCTCTGGAAAAGATCGTGTAGAAACGTCTGTAATGGGCAAACCTGTCCAGACCAACACATTTTTACCAACCAACAGTTTGGCTGTCTCTTCGAAACGGACCAATCAGATCCCTCTGCTGCCAGTTAGAGGTAACAGCCCAGCACTTTAGATTAATTAATTAATCAATTAATTAATCAATTAATTAATCTGGACAAAATAAACCTGTGTTCGCATTTATGTTGAAAAAGCATCACTGCCTTCATCGCAGTGCATATTTTAATGCATCATCATATTTGAGCGAGGCTAATTAATGAGCCTTGTGATGATGTGATGGCAGGTGTGTAGGCACTGGAGAATCCCAGTATACGCAATGAAAGGAGGCATCAGTGCAGAGACCAGGGGGGAAAAAAAAGAAACCCGTCTGTCCCTCTCCTCCGGTAAACCCGACACGTTACGCTCATATTACATCACCGCTGTCTGCCTTGATCTTGCTGCCCTGTTGTCTTCCAGCAAGTGTGTCACATTTCATTTCCAGCGTGAGGCTAATTAAGGGGCAGACCAGCAAAAGGTGTGGCGGTCTTAGGAGAGCGGTGCTGCACGGTGCTCTCATCTCACGGGCAGGTGACCCCGCAGGTCTCCAGTGGTGTGATATGCACTCCACACTAAAATCGTGTGCTGGAAGCAGTTCTGCGTTTAACTTTGAAACCTGTAAAGGAGAAGATGTGAGTTTATTGCCATTATTGTTGTGGTATGCGTCAGCAAACATTGGAAAAAAGTCCAATTTAGGATTGATTATGTAACGCTGACAAGCTCGTTTGTCATGATATCTGATCTCTGTCAGGTTCTATAAGTTTTACGGTCAGACGTGTTTCGGCGGGATCTTCTGAAAATGTATGAGTTGGGAAATTCAACCTATTTCCTTAACTGGCGTGTCAGTACCTCATTAAAGACAACAGTGCTCGCCAGCCGGGCAGAACTCTGCGACGCAGGACCAAAACATCCACGTAAAAAAAGCCTGCAATGTTCACATTTGCGCAGCTCTGGCCTTATTTCACAGCCATGGCATTTAAAGTAGAGGCTTCCCGGTTACCTGGGAGCGACTCGCCTTGCAGCGACAGCCCCGCTAATAATCAAAGTCTTGGCAGAGCTGCAAGCTGTAATTCTCCTCCCAAACTAATTCACGCACGCTCCTTGTTTATTTTCCTTCCCCAGGAGATTTGCTTTGTTTGTTAAATGACTGACAGTCGCATTCGGAAGTGACACCTCTGAATCATTGCACTCGGATGTGTGTGTGTGTGTGTGTGATCCTATTATTGGAATTGAGGTTAGTGATCTCCATCCTTCACAACAATTTACAATCGCTGTGACTGTGCGAAGTTCATTTCTGCTATTGATCGGAGGAAGCCGTCGCCAGAACCCTCGGCTGGTGCGCCTCAATGCAGTTCATTTAGCTGGGAATAAAGGCCCCCTGTAGGAAAATTGTCCCTGGTAAGCCTTCGATCAACGCCTCCTCTGCTCTTGTCTTGCTTTCTTCACGGAGGTCAGGGGATCCCGGGGTCTTTCCCGCTTTCTCCCGCCCTCTCAACTTCCCTGATCCCTAATAATATTACCCTCAGCTCCGGTTTCACACAAAGCCTCCCTGCCACCCTGAGCACAGGGAGAGACAGAGAGGTGTTGGGTTCTCACGTGGACGGCGTAGCTCTTTCTGCTGCTGCTTACACAGCCCTTGTAGACGAGGACCTCTGTGATGTGGACTGCCGTGCTAACATCATAACGCTGCAAGGGTCCAAAGTTGTTTCGGGAGACACTAAATTACAACTCCGTTTGGGAATGAATCAACACAGAGCACCTGAGGCAGAGGGACTTTGTTACTAAAAGCTGTTAGCCGTGTTCTCCCTTGATTATTCTCTAAACACACTCTATCTCATTGAACATGTTTTTTTTTTGCAGAAAATAGAGGTACGCTCTTTGTGTATTTGTCCTCAGAATCACCCTCCTGTGAACGATAAGCGCGTCATGTGACCTGTGGATGGAAAGAGGGAAGTTGACTGTAGTTTTTGATAGAGCCCCTTCTTGAATTGCCTGCAGCGACGCCTCGTTCAAGAGTTATTTTTGCAATGTGTTGGAGTTTGTTCGTATCAAGTTCTATTTCAAAATAAGTAAGCTAGCATGAGACCTGTAAATGCAATTAGACCTTCTTTCTTTTTCTTTCTTTCTTTCTTTCTTTTTTTTTTTTTTTTTAGCCCAAATAGCACCTTATGCTGTTGTTGTTTTCTTCTTCACAGAGGTGAATCTGTATTTCTAGGCATGTATTTTTTTTCCTCTCCTGATAAACCTATAATTTGACTTGTAAACACAGAGAAGCTGTTTCGATTGAAAATTTGCTTCTTTTTTTTTTTTGAGTTGCCCAAAACGCCACGTCATGCAAGGATAAGATCTTTTTTTTTTATTTTGCGGGAGATGGATGTTTTTTGTTTGGTTTAGAAAGTCGCGTAATACCCCACGGGTGTAATTTCTTGTTGCTCTGTCATTGTGCGCAATTGTCAAGTAGTTGCAAACGCTCGAAGTGTGCGTGTGTGTGTGCGTGTGAAAGAGAGAGAGAGAGGGAGAGAGAGAGAGAGAGAGAGAGAGCGAGAGAGAGAGAGAGAGAGGGGTGCAATAGAGTGACAGAAGGGAGAGAGAGAGAGAGAGGAGGGGGACTGGAGTTAGATGATCGTCTATCGGTCCACGGACTCCTCGGAGCTGCCGGAGCCGCCGCCGCCTCAGACCGATGATGCTCCTCCGCAGAGCGGGTGACCGGAGCGCGGAGTCTCCCGCCGTCACTGGAAGCGGATTAGAACGGAGCGGCTCCACCTGCACCGGCGCGGCGGCTGTCGTGACACATTGATGTGGCACACATCCGCTCGACAAATATGATGAAATGGCAGCCCCGGAAGAAGGTGAGTGAGGGAGTCTGGCTGGAAAGTTGCGGGGATCGTGTGCGGGAAGCGTGCGTGGCAGCGCTGCGCGGAGCAACAGGGGGCTGTTTGTGTTGAGTTGGACACTTTCTGGGGTGATATGAGTCCCACGAAGACACCGCTGCAACACGTCTGTGCAGGATCATTGGAGGATGAGAAACGAGAGTTGACGGGATGAAGATTTCCCGTAGAAGCAGAGTTGCCCAAACTCGGGGTGGGGACCCAAAATGGGTCGCTGAGTCACCGGTTGTCAGAATAGCATGCGTAAAAAAATTATGACGCAAGGATTCCTTTCCTTATTAAGAAATATTAATAATAAACTTTATGATGTTACATTTAGTAAATCAGATTTGTTGCTTTCTAATCTCCCAGTTCTAGTTGAAGTTCATGGTGGTTCAGGACAAGATCCTTATTCTGCCATTAGCGAACATAAATATTTTTATACTTTGTTCTTTTTTATTATTAATAAATCACCTCTCATACATTTTACATTGAACACTTGCCTGTTTTTATCAGCATTTTTTTTTTAGATTATGGATCATTAGCATTGTGAGCACCTCGATCACCATCATTCTTCTGGTCCTCAAGGTGAAAACTTTTGGGAATAAATCCTTTGAGACATGAACTGTATTTTTTTCTAAGCCACCTGCTTACATTTGTGTAGTATTGTCAAGAGTGCAGCTAGTGACCTAAACAGCCCACAGCTGAACATCTCGTCATGTTTGTGTTGTTCAGACACGACACAAGTTAAAACGGTGATGATGATTTGTCCGCTGGTCGGCACCGCATCACCTTTTCACCGCGTCGGAAAGTGTGCTCCGCGGAGGGGCAATATTGGAGAACCCCCTCCGTTGGCCGGGTGGGGCCGGGAGTTAGCGGGGATTTTGACGCCTAACTAAATTTGTTTCTGGCTCAGAGATCACAGGGAGGCAGTGACACACTTCCTGTGGAAGGAGCGCGAGCGCTGATCTTGAAGTGCTGGATGAAGCTGTAACGCGAGGCGAGCTCCCAGTGGACTGTGGTAACTGATCGGGGCCTGACTGTCAGCTGCTCGGCTGCTAATGGAAATGATGAGAGGTGGAGAAGAACCAGAGTTCCTCTGCAAACGATACTGTAGCTGTCTCAGCGTTGAGGGGTTTTTGTGTTTTTTTTACTTGTTGTTTTTCCAAGCGTTGTCGTTGTAATCTGGTTTGTGATGGACATCAGAATACTCATCGACATGGAACGAGGATCTGAAAGCGTCAGTTTGTGCTGTTTGTTGGCGTCCACTGGTCTGATATAAGCTTATGAAAACATTTCTATTGACATGAGGAGGGCAGGTCCCCTTGTAATGAGGTATTATTTATCTAGAGTAGGCCAGAATGTGGATGTGGTTGGGCTCTTTGATTTTACAAAGAGATTATGAAACATTATGATGTGGCATCAGCAAGCAGTTGCGCTAACACCACTCTGTGCGACTCTTCTTAAACCCCTCTGACAGTACTTGTATGTGGCCCAGGCGTATTTCTACTTTGACCCTTGCAAAGCTTTTTTTTTTTTTTTTGGCGGGATGGCTGACTGATTGGCTGACTGATTGGCTGGCTGATTGGCTGGCTGATTGGCTGGCTTGGCCGGCCAGGATCATCCTGGCGTGCATCAGCCACTGTAGCTTCCAAGCGTCTTTTGTTCTGTGCGCTGGCCTATTTACCAGGTATTAGGGATTGTGCATCACTATGTCGATTCAGTTTAAAAAAAATAAATAAATAAAAAAAAAAAAAAAAAAATGGGCGGCATGTCATTTATGTGTTTTATGATAAAAAAAATTTCAGATGGAAATTTTTATGCACCAGTTCCTGTCCATAAACGGAACATGGGAATCCTCACAGAGGTTAGAGTAAAATCTTTTTAACATCCCGTCTTAGGTCCATTTTGAGATGTTTATCTGGGCAGAAGGCAGAGCATGTTTGGCTTTAACAATTGTTTTAACTTCCTTTTAAAGATGATTTTGGACCTTGAAGTGGCAAAGAATGGCTGATCTGCAGATCTGTTCTGGTTCAGTCCTTTGTGCGACATTCCCGACGGCTGATTTCCAGAACTGTGTCTTCAGCCACTGTCTATAAAGTGGAGCGAAGCGGTAAGAGGATGGACTTTCCTCATTTCTAAACTGGTTGACTG
Source organism: Thamnaconus septentrionalis (assembly GCA_009823395.1). Taxonomy (NCBI): domain Eukaryota; kingdom Metazoa; phylum Chordata; class Actinopteri; order Tetraodontiformes; family Monacanthidae; genus Thamnaconus; species Thamnaconus septentrionalis. The sequence continues at coordinate 13,424,560 of CM020518.1, forward strand.
GCTCAAGACAAAGCATTCTATTGTCGACAAAGCAGAGTTAACGTGTTTACTGTCGGATCACTTTTGGAAACAAGATGACCGCTTCATCCAAATTACACAAAGGGCTTTAACTCAAACACGAAAAGGTCAACTTTGTGGAATTAATGCCTGAATTAATGACGGGTCCCGTCTGTGGCTCCACGCTGACCTGACATCTCGCGCTGCGCGTGTTGCCTGAGGGTCCTCAGGGTGACGAAAAGCTTCAAAAGAGGCTCGGTGGACCGCTTGCGCTGCACGCGTGCGCTTGTGTTTTTATGCGGCTGCAGTTTTTTTTTTTATCCGCGGCGGCCCTTAACAGCCTCCCGAAGGCTTTGGAAATTGTGGAGTCGCCACTCTGAACGTAGTTGGAAGGATGAATATTTAAAGCGGGTAAAGGGTTCTTAGCAGGGTCGGGGGGGGCAGGGGGGGGTGCTTTTATTTTGAAGCCTCAGACGTGGGAGGAGACCCCACGCTCTGGTCTCCGGGCTGGTATTTTCTAGCGTCTGAGCGTCTCGCGGAGCTGCGATGCGTTGCTTTGAATTGTGCGAGATGCCAAAGAATCGATACTCCCCTCGCTGCTCCGCGCTGTGTGCGCCGCGTGAAGACGTCACACGAGCGGTAAAAAAACGTTTTGCTGGCGCAAGCGTTTTCCCTCTGGGCCGTCTTTATCTTTGAAAGTTCAATTCGGTTCAATTAAAGGCAGAACAAGAAGCAACTTGGAGGAACGGAACGATATGGGAGGATCTGGGAGCGAGAGGAGCTGGAATACTAAATTTTTAGAATGAGAAGTAGTCGCTTTGGGACCGGTGCTATCCATAAGAAGGCACTGTTGCCTCTTTTATCTGGCCAGAGGACTGGTTCACACTCACACAGGCCAGTGGATGCTTAGTATATAGAAGGAGAGGAGAAGTATACAGAAGTATAGAAAAGAGAGACAAGAAAGGGACGTGGTAGTTGTGAACTATATGGGTATAGCAGGTTCAGAAAGTTTTCAGACGCCCTTCAATTTTTCACTCTTTGTCATGGTGCAGCCGTGTGCTAAAAATCAATTAATCAGAAGAAATGGACAGCACCTGAGTTAAATATACAAGTGTGACCGCTGAATACCGATGACCGATGTGATATTTCAGCGTTTATTTTGCAATAAATCTGCAAAGATTTCTACAAGTTTGTGTTTTTCTGACAGTATTGGGTGCTGTGTGTGTGCTTGAACGAGGAAAAAAAAAATGAAATTAATTGATTTTAGCAAAGGCTGCAATATGACAAAGAGTGAAAAATGTAAGGGGGTCTGAATACTTTCCGAACCCACTGCAGCTCACAACACTCACATCTTAGCTATACATATACAGTACGTATTGCAAATGTATACAGATACACAAACATAGCTCACAACTACCACATACATGGAGTAATTTGAATCTGAAACCAGCTGCTGCTCGGCAGTGCTGTGGCATTTTTCACATCATTTATTCATGCTGTTTACGGCGTCAACAAGTTGGTTCCATCCCCACCAGCGGCCCAACGTGACGCCGGAGAAGTTGGTTAACGGCGTGGTTTGTCTCATATGTTGGAAAAAAATAAGAATGTAGGTCAGCCGCGTGGCTGCCAACTGCTGTAAGGTTGTTGTCCTGGCTGCTAATTATCTTTGGCTGCAGCTTTAGCGCCTGTTAGCGTTGCTAACGAGACAGGTATTTCCCGTTCCTGCTCCCATCCGCTGATGCGTTTCCTGCGAGGTGTTTGGCGAAGGAGGAGTGATTTCTCAGAGAGAGAAAAAAGAAATCAGTTAGCCCTAAAAATGCTCAAGATATGCTAGTAAAATCCAGGTGGCTAAAAAAAAAAAAATGTGCCGCGTATATATGATTTTTATATATTTAAGATGAGTTGTTTTTTTTTTTCAATAATTCAAGATTGTACCTAATTTTATATGTATCTACTAATTGATTTTGCTAATTACGCACATGTTCCATGACTTATTCAGCCTATGTTAATCTCAGCCTCATTTGAGCAGCTCTGTGTGTGTCTCCTTGTGTCAGTGGACTTGCTAGCTTGAGGATGTCACTCCCGGAAACAATGAGTTCATACTTGTCTCAGAGACTCAGCAGCAGCAGCAGCAGCAGCAGCAGCAGCAGCTCTCAAGAAGTTTCTCTGCCTCTCTCTCCCTCCCCTCTGGGGAATTTCTCTTTACCCGACAGGAGCCTGTGAAGCATTTCATATTTCCACGCGGTCAGACTGGCGATGGCGCTCGCTGTAATGTGTTTACTTACGATGCAACTAAGCCGCTTAAGGCCACACTTCTGCCTCTGGCTGAAAGACTCCTCAAGCCTGGCGACAAGAGCCCGTCTCCGCTCGAGGATAAACATTGTTTTGCATGCGTCCGCCAAAATAATGGGCACATTCTGTATAATCCGGTGGTGGGGATGCACCGCGGCCTGCTCTTTATGTACTGTTAAGAGCCATTAGGGGTGGCGTGATGATAGAAGCCCGGGGGGAAAACACTGCGACAAACACGATCCTCTCCTTCAATACTGGTCATTTGATGTTTTCTTTTTTTTGTACTGGGTGGACAGGGCTGTCGCATTACAGAAGTAAGTCTCTGGTTTTAATCATGTTGGGCCTTATTTCTGCCACGCTCTTTACAACGCTAAAGGGCAGCGTGCAGGTCAGAGACCTCAGTGACGCATTGTGTCGGGAAACAACGTGGGCGACTTCTGGGGATGTTTTTGTGCTTTAATTTTGAAATGTTAGAGCCACAGCTGTGATGTAAATGGAGGGAGGCGCCCCAGAGACGGGCATCAGATCTACAACAGAAAAGGATTATTGCAGAGACTTCTTGATGTTTGAAACCCTGGAAGACATCTGGGAATTCCTCTGTGTGCACTTTTGCATTTTAGGAATTCTGAAATTCCGTTTGCCTGGAAAAATAAGAATTGAGGCCATGTTGACCGTCCGAGAGAAAAAAAGTTGAAGTTCTCAAGCAACACTTAAGTCAAACCCAAAGCGTTGTTTGCATTTTTCAAGATCCCCCTCTCAGCGGGCGACATTCTACAAACAAGACCGTCTTTTAATGGGAAACTGTCGGCCACTTCACACCCAGTGTTGTTGGGATTACCCCATAAAACTAATCCAACTACTGATTACTGATTACTCCTGTAAAAAAAGTAATCCAATTACTGATTTAACTACTTTCTTTCATAAGCAATTAATTACTAATTACTAATGACCTTAGTTAAAAAAATGATGAACTTTATTAAAGTGCAAATTTTGCAATTCCAAATATTGCCTCTGTCCTCTTAACATGAATGAATGTTCGCTCTCTGAACGCAAACTGCACGTTACAGAACAAACTCATGTACAGCATTGGTGCCTTCTGCACAGCCCATATTGTTGAAATAATTGGATGAAGCACAAAATATTTTGGAAAAGTAACGGAATCGTGACCTGATAAAGTAATTATGATATAATTACCAAAAGCTAAAAAGTAGTTTAATTACAGTAGTGGATTACTTGGTAATAGATTACTCGCCAACACTGTTCACATCTAGAGTCAACGCGCAACTTGGCAGCAGGCAAGTGCACAGTATCTAACGCAGGGGAAAAAACCCAAAAGTGAGCAGTGTGTGTTCAGCATAAACAGGCAGCAATCCATCCGACTCGTCCTTGTGCCTGCCGCCCGCCTCTCCTCCTCTTTTATGAGTTTTGCATAAAGAAACGGAAATGGTGCTCAGAGGAGCTCCCTCGCAGGTGACCAAAACTAGACCTTCCCGGCGCGTCGTCCCGGTGGGCTGAGAGGACGACCGTCGCCCAGGAGCTCGTCTTGTCGAGAGAGCTGCACACCCCACCCCCTCGACCCCTCACCTCCCTCCCAGCCCGGCGGCCTCCGGACGTCTCACTCCGCCCCTCCTTTCTCTCTATCTGCCCATCTCTTCCTCCTCTTGATATCCCTCCCCTGCTTATTTCACGCCTATCAGCGCGTCTGTCTGAGGGGAAAGCGTCTGCGACGGAACCCTAATCTGTCCCATGGTTGATATTATCCCCGTTCGCCCTCTCTCCTCCTGCCGCAGCAGCTCCCCCACTCCCTCCCTCGCTCTCGCTCCCTCCCTCCCTCCTTTTATGGCTCCCCCGGAGCGGCGCCTACGAAACATTTTTCTTCCTTTCTATGCATAGAAGCGGAAAACAGGCGAAAAGCCGATGATGCACGGCCGCCGCCCGTCTCGCCACCTCCTCCTGTTACACTCCCGCTTTCTCGCCGCTCAGTCTTCGGGTCGGAGTCGGTTGCGGCGGCGGCGGCGCCGGGCGTCAGCTCGCAGGCCTCCTCCGCAGCCGACACCTACCGAACCGGAACAGAAGGGGCGTCACCTCAGCCGCACTTCATCCGTCTGCAAACACTCCCTTTGTCTGCTGAAGTGTTTTAAAGATGTCTTTGTGTTCGGTACAGCGGAGCTTTTCCTCAACTTTTTTCAAGGGCGGGGGAAGGAGAGTGGGGGGGGGGGGGGTGCATTGCATCATCATAACGCTATCATTAGCACCCTGCAGGGTATTGACTTGGTTTTTAGAGCAGCAGGTAGAAAGATTTGCATGTATTAAGATTGTTGTGCAGGCCGCACACCCAGGACAGAAGGGGCGAGGCCCAGAGGGCGTGTGACATCACTTCCTACTCCGGATGCCGTGACGCTGCTAGTTTTGTACGTGGCGGGAAAAAAAAACAGAATTGTCTCATAAGCTCAATTTTGCGTGTGTCTCCTTTAAGTTCTCCAACATCCTGTCGTGTCAGATATTTTTGGTTCAGCTTTGGCTCTGTCATTTTGATGCAGCATTTTCCCAGCATTAGTCGATGTAAACCTGGAACTACCTGCTTTTTAATTGCTTTTCCCCACTTTACTTGCACTGTATTGTTAGTGTGATTATGTCTCGGGGTTTGGAAAAAAGTGTCATATGGGAAATGGTTGTATGCATGTCCGTGCGTGCCTGAATGGCTTATGGAAATTTAAAGAAATAAATAATATATTAAAAAAAAAACAAATGAGGTTTAAGCGTTTACTGTGGAGGAGGGCAGACAAAGAACACGTACTCCTGTTGATTGGCTTATTTAAATGAGCTGTGTGGCGCTGTCATGGCAGATAAGGCAAACTCATTATTTGTGTTGGTGCAACACCTCCTGATAGGTGTGTGTGTGTGTGTGTGTGTGTGTGTGTGTGTGTGTGAGACGTGTAATTAACAGATAGTTTTGCGCCGAACGCTCATTCGCCATTTCATGTTTACGGATCAGAGGAGCTGGAATGTTGGTGAACCCGGTGGACCTCGTCGTCATGATTCATTTGATCATTTTAGTCAATGGTTTTAAGGCACCAGAGTGGGACATCAAAAAGCAAGGCAGTATTTTGTATGGTGGTCCGCGCTTTGTGATGTCACAGAGGGCACTGATGACCAGGTGATGCCGCTCCTCTCCCGCCAGATGTCCACTCCTTCCTCCCTTCACTGTTTTTTCAAAGAAAACTTCAGTTTCAACAAGCCTCAAAAACTGGGAATTTTTTTCTTTTGATCAGAGCTGCCTCTAAAGTTTCTGTTCCATAAGAGAGAGAGAGAGAGAGAGAGAGAGTACCACGGAAAGGCAACGGCCGCACCGTAATGGCACTAACAGAGCGGAGGCGGGGATCGCGTGTCCGCGTGATTAGCAGCCGAGGTGGTGAAAGTTGCCCCCGAAAGTATCCTTGGAGCCGACCCCATTAGCATGTGTTTGCGTAGTTTCACCGTGCGTCAGGGTATCGTTTCACTTTTCCGTGAAAAGATTAAAGTGGTGACGATTTAAAAAATCAAAAGAAATCGTATAGCGGAAAGACGTGTGACAAGTTATGACTGTGTTTTAATTTGTTGTCCAGAGAACTGCTGGACTTTTTGAAACAGTAGTTAAATAACCAAAGCAACGGAGTAAGGAGGACAAGAGACAAGAGGACTGTTGTACATTTGACTGACAGACATGGTGTGTGTAGAAAGTCATAAGGTTGTACTTAGTAACCCATGTATTAAGCTGAGGAAACCGCTGAACACATGATTGAACTTGCATGCGTGTGTGTGTGTGTGTGTGCGTGCGCGTGCGCGCGCGCGCTGCCTGCTCCGCTCGCTGCTTTGGCTGAGCGAGGCAGCAGCGGGTAGGCGCAAATGTCACACTTTCCCAAAAAGACCAATTGGGTCGAGAGTGGAAAAGTGTCTGGGGAACTTTGGGCAGGAAGGAGGAGAAGATCTGGAAGTCACTTCACAATGTGAAAGTGCTGACTGAAGAGGTGGAAAAGAGGGTTCCGCAGTCAGGCCGTCTCTCGGCGGGCTTTGCAGTGACGTCTGTTCGATTTTGTTGGCAGCGTGTTGCAGTCGTTGTCTTTACAACGCGGAGCATTGTAAATCACTCGGTTCTGTTGCCTGTATGTAAAGATGGACCGAGTCGGCGTGACCTCACGCACTGGTTTGGCGAAAAGCTGGAAGTTTCCACATTCTGATGTGTGGGTGGCCCCGGAGGTGAGCAACGACTGGAGAGTGAGCCCCCAACACCCCAGTAAAGCTGACTAAAGTTGGCTACTAAACTTCACTAAACTAAACTAGCCACGCCTGCAACCTTACAGCCATTTCCACTCAGAATAAGACTAAATCGGACAAAATGGTCAATAGATTTTTTTTTCCCATCAGTTTAGACTAACAAAGAATTTGGACCAGTTTGTAAACGGTATGAATTTAGGTCTCAGTCTTTTTGCAACCAATTTTGGTGGCTAGTTTTTGAAACCTCTGCTTCTGGCTCCTTTTTGAAACCTGAAGCTCCGCCCATCTTTTAACACAGTCCGTGGTGGGTTCCCTCAGTTGGTCTGCGTTTCCATTTTAATTGAATCTACTCGGGGCCGGTTTTGTTCCGGCCCACACAAATTATACAATTCCTGCCTACGCCACTTGTTCCACTCGCTTGTTGTCGCAACTCTAACTTCTGTTCTGTCGGCCCTGTAGGATCCGTCTCCTGTCCGATCTCCCACACCTCCCCCCAACGCTTTGTTCTGGGGCTCAGATTTCCAAAAAGATAACGCTTTGTAAATGGAGACACGTCAGGAGAGTCGGCACGCGCTCGCTGCCGCGCTCGTCCTGGCTGCCCTGCTGTGACAAGACAACCTGCTGAGAGGGGTTCGGCGAAGTTTCACTGGAAGAGGAAGTTGTCTCACCTGCACGTGCCGGGTTGCAAAGTGGCGATGCATCCGCGTGCTGGATCCACCATCTCAGTTTTGCGACTTTTCGAAAGAGAAGTAAATGTGCGTCTGACATGAAAGACAACGCCGTGTTTAGCGGCAACATGGCTGAAACAGCTGAGCCGCGAGTCTCCCAGATGCCGAGCGTAATGCGAGTCGCTCATGTAGGTGTTGGCCGCTTGGTGAATTATCACATCCCATGCAACGCAACATGCAACACACAGAGAGCGAGGCTCTAATTACCTTAGTGGGGAGTCATTAGTGGACCGTGTTCGTCTGTGAGGGGGTTAGTTCCTCTCCCCACCAGCAATCCGGTCTCTCTCGGATGATTTGGCTTCGATTCCGATCGTGAAACACTTTGGGAAACACCTCATTGGTGGCACCGTTACACCACTCTGACCTGGTTGTTTTTTATATTCTGTCAGTATCCGGTCAGTTTTATTTCATTTTGCTGAACAATTAGTTTTTACTGCTAATCCCCCCACTTCAAAAAAAAAATCATGTTTAAGGGTGACACACGCCTTAAAACATCTCACCAACAAGCCCAACTGAACCAGTTTGCGGGTTTTTGTGCCACTCAAGTGGTTACATTGAAGACGGCTTTTCCTCAGACCGGCCTCCAGGGTGATGTGGGAGAAATACGAGGAAATAAAACGATGCGACCGCCATAAAAACAAATGGAAGGTGCATCAAAAATACAGGGCCCCCCCCATCACTCTGAATCACTGAGGTTGCTCCTCTGCAACAAGACGGTCCCGCTAAGGGTTAATTATTACAATCATTTCATTCCTTTATTTATTGTTCTTTCCAAATGCTTTTCTTTCTTTTCTTTTTTTTTACCAAGGTTTACTCCTCTGCGTTTATCATCTATTAATATTCATCATAATTGATACAGGCCATATTTGAATCACCAGGGACTCTCCCAGTTGACACAGATATGATGGAATGTCTCTCACCGCACCGTGCAACCTTTATATCTCACCTCTCCATTATCACCCGCCCTCAGTCTGCTCCGACCCTCTATTACTCTGAGCCCTTCGCAACGGCCCCGCGCTCATTTTTCCCCCCGCCGGGTATGTTTGCTCCTTGGCGGTCAAGGGTCGACGAGGCAATCTAGCCATCGGTCCGCTCGCCGCCGAGGAGCACGCACACATAAATATGGCTGCAGCCGGTTGAGTGACAGCCTAATTACCCGACGCGAGGGAGCCAAAGCCACTCTGCTGTACTGCAGTTAATGCGATCAGAAGGCCACTTGTCCTCCTTATATTCCCCACTTTCCAATTAGGCACGCTTTTCTCGCCGGAGCCCGGCACTCCTGTGGGCGTGTGAAAGTGTGTCGAATGGATCAAGGTTGATGTTTTCTTTGTTTACATTAGATATTGCCGATGGAATGACTCAGGGTGTACGGAAAACGGACTGAGAGAAGAGAATAGAAACCCTGTGTGTTGAGGTCAGCTTGAATTGTGTGTGTGCGAGGCAGTGAAAATGCCTTCTTTAATTTAGGGTTCGCAGGCCGCTGTAATTCAGCCTACAACCGACACTCGAACCGTCTGATGGTGGCCGCACACGAGACCGTTTCAAGCCGGCGTCTGCGTCCAATTAGCTTCCTGGTAAAAGTGATGCCTCGGCGGGCCGTCCGCGTTTTGGAAGGGAGCGACAAACAAGACGGTCTCAGCGGAGGAGGTGGAGAAAACACCGAGGAAGTCGGTCGTAACTTGAGGAAAGGTATCTCTGCCCCGGGTGACGTCACAATCTGCGTTTTCTGAGAAATGTTGAAAGAAGGAAAGGAAATTAGCCGACAGGTTGGCGGCATTTACTATGTCTGTGACCTTCCACATTTAATATATTGGATTTGACAGTCGTCCAGTGTGTGGTCCCCGGACAGGACATTGTTCACGATGATGCTAGCAGGAAGAATTTAACTCCTGGTCTGGTTGTCTCTTTGCAAATATCCTATTTTAGCCGAGGACGACGTCAAGTGCAGGTTTGAATCCCAAGTTGTGGTGTTTCAACAGCTGTGGAGTAGTGAGGGTCCTCTGGTCCTGAAGAGGAGATAAAACGAGAACGATGCGTCAGCTGGCTCTCTGCGTTGACCTCCAGACATCAGATATCAAAGGCATATTGAAAAACGCTTTCCATAGTCTGGCCCTCGCCTTGTTGACGTACGCTTAAACATCATTAACGCTGTTGCTTTGATCCAGTGGCCCTGACCGAAATAGCAAATTAACCGCCCGGTATTTTTGTAACCAGCAGCAGACTTGCACCTCAAATATCACATATTTTACAAGTCATTACTCCAGCCAGCTTGTTAGCCTCTCTGTCTGCTCTCGTCCAAGCTCTTTCTGATTAATGGCCACTAGGGGTCACGAAAAAAAGCCAATATAACTGATAAGCACAATCAAATACTGCCTTATAAATTGGCTGTCAGGCTCTCAGTGTTGCACTTCTATTTGTTTAGACAATTATTATTATTTATTCAAACAGCTACCCGCTGTTTGCTGACATTTGATGTTGAGCGAGCAGGGCCACAGTGGCCTTGCCTTCAGCACTCAGCAATGTCTCCGGTTCCTTTAAGTGTGGAAACCAAGTCAAGTAGTTGCGACACGTCAAAACAAACAGAGCTCGGCCGTTGCTCAGTTCGAGGTGATTAGTCGGGCGAGTCCAAGTTCACCTCAGTGTGTCCCCAGTCACATACATGAGGTTTACGCTGAGCGGTAATCCAAGTGTATCAGTAAAAAAGTCTCATCTGGACCAAGGGACCCTTGGGCACACTTCCAAATGAGCACAACGACTGCTGATGTGGCACGGTAGCGCGTTAGCTAGTACGTCCTAGCTCGCTAAGTGGCACATTGATCGCATTTTCTCATGAAATGTCACCGATGCCGTTTACTGTCTGCAGTTAAGTCGGCCAAAAAAACAGCAGTGAGATCGTTTCCACTTTCATTGGGTACAAAATGACCGAACATGGCACCGTAGCTGTTAGCCACACAAGCACCGACTGATTCCCACCCACCCCCAACGGATTAGATTTTATGATGGTTCTGTAATGATTTGAGAAAGACGCAACCTGGGACCGTGTGCATGTTGACTGCATAGTGAGTTGTGCTGTTGGGACTGTGCAGTGGAAGGCACAACAAGACAGGCTTTTATTTTGCTTTGCTTAAAGTGCGACGGCGCTCCAGTGCTCATAAATATTTCCGTCTTTGTTGGGACGCTGTTTCTTCTTAAAGACTTCTGGGAGGCTTCAGCTTTGCTCTCAGGTTGCTGTTGTTGTCAGGTTACATCAGCGATTCCTGGTCGGTGGCACTGATGGCTTCACTGGTCTCCGACTCACGGTTGTCTGTCAGCATTTGCAGGTACTCCGACGCTCACACCTGCACGAAGAAGAAGAAGAAGAAGAAGAAGAAGAAGAAGAAGAAGAAGTGTGCGCTGAAGGTTTCTTCATCCACTGATGAACAAAAGGATTTGAAGTCAACCAAAAACTTGTGTGTTCCCCCAAAATATGTCTGTAACCCAGAACACTGGACTGGTTTGTGCAACCAAACCATGCGTGCCAGTCAACAGCTGGCTGTGTAACATCTTTATTGGTCCCAGTGGAAACAGCAGTTATGGCCACTCCAACTCAATTATTGCTCCTTAGCCAATGTCCCAGTGAAACCATTATGAATATTCATGGCCATTAGGCAGGACAGTTGGCGTGCACGTGTGTGTGCGTGGGTGTGTGTGTGTGTGTGTGTGCATGTGGCTGTTATTCCAAATAGTGGACTTGTATCTGTATGAGTATTTTGAGATTATTGTCATGTTTGGGTAGATCAGTTAAACGTCTCATGTGTCTCCCAGCATTTTCAGATGTTTATTTTTCACCTCGGCAGTCCTTCATGATTAATAACCCTTTCTTGCTCATTGGCTTCCTCCCGGTTGGAATTTGGGAAGTGAACCAAATAACAAGTGAACTCAGGGGTGCGCTGTCACTGATCTAAGAGAGGTAATGTTCCCTTTTTGTGGCAGTCCTTGCTGGAGACACAAATTATGAAGCAGAAAAATAACATGACTGGTAATGTGCAAATTTCCTTGGTGTTTGACCAGTAAAGTATCAACACACTGGGCCTTCAAAGCAAACTGTCGGATAAAATTGATTTCAGAAGAGTATGTCTTCAGTTAGATAAAGTCACAAAGACTTAATAGTTGTGCTGTTATTAATGTTTACACTTTATAAAGGGTTCACTCGTAGCCCATGTGGGTGTTCATATTGGACTTTTATGCATCGATCTGTTGGGGGTTCTTGCGATCTTTCCCCCTGACATCACAGCTAGTGCAAGAAAGAAGTGAGATGAATTGGCTCATCAGTGAACAGGGGTCACTTGCAATGTGCTCTCTTGCCATTATTGAATTCTACATACTCGTCCTTTGAAAATTAATTTCGCCGTGTGTAAGAACGACTGCTGCGACAAAGCACTCGTTTTGTCTTTGCGTCGCATCACGGTTCCCCTTGTCTCTTCCCCACCGGAGCGATTTCGCTGAGTCTGATTAGTCTGCCAGGAGAACTGTTTTGAGTCGCTCACCCCGGCGAGACGAGAGCGCTGCTAATTCCCCGCCTGCGAGATCTCCTTGTTTGAATTCGCCGGGTTTGATCATACTTTCTCCACCGGTAATAAGGTGCGTTCACGTCCGCCGAGCGGCGTCCTCACAATACAGATTGCTGCTTTTTAATGACTCCCCCTAGACGCTCCCAGGGTCTTAAATAATGATCCCACCCTTCGAGGTGTACGGCGCGAGGCTCACTACTCACGCAGCGTGTCGTTCTAGCGCCTGCTGCGGGATAAGTGGCGTATTGATTAAGCAAAATGAGGTCTGACGACGGCTGAGCTCAGACCCCCTTCCTCGAGTTTCCCACCTGGCTGTGACGGGAAGTTGGGGCTTTAATGGCTGTTGTTTAACCTAAACGTTGGGGTCACTGACTCATTTCTGCATCGAACCCCATTATAACCAGCTTCGGAGACTGAATATTAAGTGTGCAATATGCAGCCATCGTTAGAAAAGTTGAATTCTTCAAAGTTGCGAGAAGATGTATATGATCGGACTGTTGAGGTTGGGGAAACCCCTGCTGGACATTAAACCAATACAGTACCTCTGTGGTAAGGACCTGGACAAGACACTGGACACCACACACAGAGGATTAACATAATATCCTACATAGGAAAGAAATCCATTCAGCTTCACTGTAACCGCCAAAGACCTCCATTATTTAATCTGTGAAAACAAATCATAAATGAAACTTTGAGACTGGAACAACGCACATGCACCCTAAACAATAAAGGGGAAGTGTTCCAGAAGACATGGGAACCTTTTAAGGACCTTTGACACTACTGTATCATCTTGAGACGCGACATGCTCACTCGAAAGGATGAACTGTGACCATGGACTGATTTGATTTAATTTGCTATTTAGTCTGTGTTGTTGTTTGTTTTGTTGTTGTGTTTTTTTGTTTTATTTGTTTGCCTGTCCCTTTCCCCCTCATTTCTCTGTTTTGTTCGATGTGTTTTTGAAATGACGTTTGAAATGTGTTTTAAAAGAGGTAAACTTTTCTAAACCAAAGCTTCATATCATAGTTTCAACACTTAGTTGCGTGTGCTAAACCATACAAGAGTAAACAAGGCATCTTGGTTTATATTTTAGCCTCGTTAAAACAGCCTACTTTTAGTGTTCACACAGAGTTTTGCACAGTTGGAATTCTCCAGTCAGACATTGGAAGTGGTTTTCATTCAACACTAAAAATGTTCCCATTCTTGTCCCAAACTTATTTTGGTGCACTCATAACGCACGCAGGGCATTCAAGATCACAAAACTGGTGGGAACGGAGTTTGATGCTGGACTGAGCAGGTCACCGAAAAACTTTCGAGACGGCAGCTACGTCTAAATCCCAAATAGTCTGCGTTCGGGCGCATTCGTCACACGCTGAATGGAGAGCGGAGCTTCCCCCCTCCTCGTGTTCGCAAAGACATCAATCTCCATCAGGCTCCGCTCCACGCCGTCCCCCGCCTCCCTCGCACCCGACCGCCCTCTCCGTCTCCGTCTCTCTCTCCCCGCCCCCTCCGCCGCCGCCGCCGCTCGCGTCGTCGCCATCTGCTCTCGATTAATGTGAGTTACGAGCAGTAATTGAAGCATCTGTTCGTCTCATCCGGCGCGCATCCTCCGCCTCGACACGCCAGCGAGCGAAACTCTTGAGCGCCGCACCTCGTTTTGTTTCTGGCCATTGTGACTCTCGCAAACACTCACTCGTCTTTTTTTTTTTTTTTTTTTTTTGCTGCCACGTTGCATCTGCGCACACCACTCAGTCAGACTGTCAGACTGTGTCGTCTCAATAACTGCGACTGGCCCGCGTCTTCCCGAGAATGGCTCTCCGCAGTCATCCGTCATCAAGGAACATAACACCTTCGCAGTTTTGTTTACTAACACAAATCATGCTGTTTTTTTTGTTTTGCTTTTTTTCATATTTTCATTAACGTGGCATTCTGCTGCACGTGAACATTGTTCGACCACACGTCATTCTTGGTTCCAACCGTATCCGCCATTTTGATGTTTCTCTCATTGTTACCTGACTTGCATGTTTTCGGTCTTCCTCTCTGACATTGCCAACCATTCTTTCCATAAATGTCATATTTCTTTTTCCATTGGAATGCTACCTACTGATGTGGTTGAAAACTTCATAAATTATAAATGACATCACTGTGGCAAGTCAGCACATCTTCACCGGGCAATGCCAGTGCAGGGATTTGCACCTAGGAGACTGAAGTTTCCCCCTTTTTACAGAGCACAAACTGTTGGCCATGTCAGTGAAAAATCAAGGTTTGGGTTTAAAATTGCACCTTCTCTCAAGGTGTAAGATAGGTTATAGCAAACATTCAGTGCTTAGTACTAACTCAGGATGCAAATTATTGATTAATTCTTTCATTGTTAGTTGATCGACCTTATAGATCAATTAATGATTAATTGATAAACTGTGTGTTTTTTTTTGTGAGAACCTAAATTTCACAATGAAAAATGTGTAAGGAAGACATTATTTAACCCCTAAATAATGTTGAGGGTCCAATGTGACCCATTTTATATTAGAGTAACAGTAAAAAACACCCTAAACATTTATCCTTTGACTTTAAGTTTACTTCTAATAGGTCACATTTCAATATATATATATTTTTTTTTAAAGTTGTGGTTCAAAAAGTTGTTCTAGGTATATTATGACCATCACAGTATCTACAAGTGAATTGCTCTTTCCTGCCACTACACTGTTATAATGATATTAACTATGTACCATACTGTAATTAACCATGTAAAAAGTGTTCAATTAATTGTGACTAATTTAACTCAATAGATTAAATTCTTAATCGACAATTAATCGATAATCGATTAATTGTTAACATGCCTAGTACAAACGTATAAATAAAACCAAGATACAATGGCACATAACACTTATCAGTACATTAGAGGTTGCAGTGAAAATGTACTTTTACATTTACATGCATGGTTTATGTAAATGTTTATGTTAGGTGGCGCCATTTGTTTTGATCAGGTTACCAAACAGAGGGAAGCAAAGCTCACCTTCGTAATCAAATCAGTAAACTGCTTCTTTGTTGTTGAAAAAGCTCCCACATTATGCCCATTTACAGACATCTACCAAAACTTTACACTATTAATCATTGCAAAAAAAACAGCATATAAAAATATTATATGAGTTTCTTGCTAAAACTGACGCTTTCTCATTCGAAAATATGGAACCTGTGAAAGAAGGGAGAAGGCCTGGACTGACAGGTGATGTTTTCGCCCGGGGATGCACAGCTTTTAAAAGCAGCCCTCCAGGCCACCTGCCTCACTGTAAACAGAGAACGCAGGCGTAATGATGCGGCAGTGTGTTTCGAAAAGCTAGTCCCATGTATTGATCACTTCACTCCAACTGACGCGCAGCTGACAGCTGACGCCAGACAGCTCGTCTGAGCGCTCGCTAAGGGAATCGGTTGCGAAGTAGCTGAAAACCAGACACGACCAGCGGTCGGTTTGTGCCGATTTGAATCTGAGGAGTTTTTTTTCCCTGCCTAGAGGGTCTGTTGAGAGAAGCATGAAGACAAAAAGTGTGTCTGTCAATGCTGGAGGTGTTGCACTGCTGCTGTTGTTGTTGTTGTTGTTGTCGTCGTCAGTCGGGCTGTCTGGGCTGTGCACCCACTGCTGTGTGCTTAGCGGGCAGCGTAGCCACGCCTGAGCTAACTGGCAGGATGTGTGTAAGCGGGGAAGCTGGAGGCGGTGCTGGAGGCAGACTCTCCCTGCTGTCACTACATGTCTGACTTTGGCTTCCTTACTTACGCCCTCCATGGAGGTAGTCGACTCAGACACATGCACACGCATTCAGTGTTGGCAAGTAATCTATTACTAAGTAATCCACTACTGTAATTAAACTACTTTTTTAAGTAACAGAGTATTGTAATGGGATTACTCTGGCAAAACTGGTAATTATATCATGTTTACTTTGTCGAGTAACAATCCATTCCGTTACTTTTCTGAAATATTTTGCGAGCTAAAAATATCTGAAAAAAGTCTGAAATTTAGAAAAACAACCAAAAACAACGATGTCGCAGATTGATGATGCAGCCGTGCAAAACATGGCGGCGGCAAAAGAAAAAAAGAGCGATTTCGTTTGTAGCTGGAAATACAAACATTGTTCATCTCGTCTAAATCAAAGAATATTGTGGTTCATTGCACAGCATGTGCAGGAAACAACACGATCTCAACTGTTACTTCATCTTTTTTTTTAACCTAAGTAACCACTAATTAGTAATTGATTACTTATGAAACAAAGTAGTTAAATAAGTAATCAGATTAGTTTTTAAAGGAGTAATCAGTAATCAGTAGTTGGTTTTATGGAGTAATGCCAACACGCCGTAGTAAATCCTGCGCACTCGGGTGTACCCGACAATGCATTTTTTCCAAAACGCTCCGACTCCTGCAGCAGCAGCCAAGCGGCCGTGAGGGAGGGGGATGTGCGGACTAAAGTGGAGGTGGGCAGACAGGTGGGCCGTCCATATGTCGCCCCGCCCCTCGTCCCCCTTACAGCCCTGCTGCCGTCCTTTCCAGGGTCAGAGGCCAGACTGCCGTCTCGCTCCCCCGCAGCATGGCACCTTGGCATAAAAACACCGCCGCCCTGTATTATTTTTTTTTCTCCCCCACTGAAATTTTTGCCCAGATAGCATTTCATCCGTGAAAATCTGAAGATAAACCACATCATTCACATTCACTTTCTGAGCACATATGATTCAATCTTGTGCCGCGTCGATTGTCGTTCTGGTCGTCGTGCCTGTCTGCTTCTGATTGGCCGGCGTGTCCTCGCGCTTGAGGTTCCCATCATCCTGTTTGTCTCTATTGCGGGTTTGAAATTGCCTGGCAACCCCCGCGTGTGCACACATGTAAACAATATTATTTGAAATAATGAAGACCGGAAAATAATTCTTGAGAAATGATCTGTTCATTTCCAGGACAAGGACCTTTTTTTTTTTTTTTTTTTTAGGATTTTGCTCCCGTGTGAAACTACAGACAGTTGCAGCTGTAGAGATGAGTGGTGGAAACAGATGGAGCAAGTCAAAGAAGTAAATGTAAATGGATGAAAGTAATTTTCGGGGTAATTTTCTTTCTTTTTAAAAAAAAAAAAAAGAGGATATATTATTATATTATGACATTATTGCATTACTCATGGACTCATCATTGTGTCCATGTGAACGATTCTCTGTCATTTTAAGGCCCCGAACGTAACTGCCAGCCATTTATCCCACTTTGAGCTACTTAGCGGCAGGGGCTAAAGGTTTTTCCGTGTGATTAGACGTGACCCCCTGGTCTCATATGATTCAATGAGGCCGCCTGAAAGTGACAGCGAGACAAAGGCAGGTCGGGTGTAAGGAGTGCATGGGAGTCGGGACAGGGGCTCGTTTCCTAATCGAATCCCTCCTCTCGGAGGTTTTCTCCCGCTGCGGTGGCAGGCGATCACAACTGAATGAATGGGTGAAGGAAGTGCAGGTTGATAAATGAGTGAGAAGTAAAGAACGCAGCCAAGACCATTCAGTTCATTCCTGGTCAGCAGTGTGTGTGCGTCTGTGTGTGTGTGTGTGTGTGTGCATGCCTATTCCTAATCGGCTTTACTTGTACAGCTTTAATATAAACGTGAATATATACACTGTTGGCTTTTTTATGAGATAACCAGTACTTGACGTCTGACTTTTGACGTCTACGCCAGCATGTTGGGGGAAAAGTCCCTAACATGGTTGTGTTTCTATCACCATCTGTTGTCATTTGTGTGTCTTCTACCCTCCTGTATCGTTCTCATTGTTTTCTTGTGATATTCTGATATATACACCACCAGTCAAACGTTTGGACACACTATCTAATGCAATATTTTTTTTATATATATCGGATTTTCAATATTGCAGATACTGAAGACACCAAAAATACGAGCAAGATATATGTGATTATGCAGCAAAACAGAAGCACGTTAGATAACTCTAATCTGTGCTTGTTATGAAAGGGGGCTATTTTAAAGAATTTAAATATAAAACTAGTTATTTTACACTTATTGTTTCCTACATAACTCCATGTGTATTCATGCGTAGTTTTGATGCCTACACTGAGAAACTGCAATGTCAACAGTCATGAGAATGAAAGAAAAGACATTCAATTCATAGGGTGGGTCCAAACTTTTGACTAGTAGTGTATATGTACAGCCTAATTAATTCTTTGATTGCTGTTTTAAACATCCTGTTAACTCTGCTTTTACAACTCCTCAATGTTACTGTTACTGAATATTATACTTTTCTTATATCGTAATGTGTGCGCTTTTAATGACGTTGATAATGTTATTTGTATCCACTGATGACAACGATGATAACTGCTTCTTTTTTTTTTTTTCATTCTTTCCCTCTTCTTTGTATAGCACTATGTGCTACATTGACTTGTATGAATGGTTCTGAGCTTACGTTACAATGCATTTTCTTCAAATGTACGCAGCTTGAATGACAGAGGTGTTCCTCTTCCCTCCCTCCCTCTCTTAATCCAGGCCTACTTCCGTCAGGGGGTTGCCCTGCAGTACCTGGGTCGTCATGCCGACGCCCTGGCGGCGTTCGCCTCCGGCCTCGCCCAGGACCCCAAGAGTCTCCAGCTGCTGGTCGGGATGGTGGAGGCCGCCATGAAGTCTCCCCTCAGAGGTGAGCTCGAGCGATCAGACCAGACGCCAGGCCGCTGCCACCTGCCTTTTGTCATTTTTTACCAAACATCTGCCGCCACTCCAGTCGGTCGCGTTTCACACGGCGGAGAAGCAGCTGTCATAGAATGAAAGAAACTGGGAAAAATTCAGTGGGGAAATAAATTAAACAAGTCAAACAAGAGCAGAAAGTGATGAGATGAGAGTTCAGGGCAGAAGTTTCAACCGATGTCTAAAGATTTTATGAATCTGCCTGCCAGAATCCGTAAAGTCTGGAGTTCCAAATGACAGCTGTCGCTTTGTTTTTTTTAAATATTTACTATTTGCCATGGGGAGGAAAAGTGAAATGATGGATTTAATCGGCACGCATTTTCCTTGCTTTGTTTCTCCTCTCATTTTCTTCACGCATGCCGCGCAATTCAGCTGCGGTAAATCTCATTTAAACACTTCCCTTAAGTTATCGCTGGTAGTCGAGGAGAATTAAAGTTTTCCTCAAGACAAGAATTTTTTTTTTTGCCATGCAAAGCCGCTGACAGAGCAGCAATTCTTTTCATTTCCTGTCCTAAAATTCTGCTTCCAGCCTCGACGATTCTCATTGCTGTGAATTGAATTTTTGTTGTTGAATCCTCCTTTAGTCGAGCACTGGCGCTGTGATCAAGCTATCAATCAGCTCATCACAGAGGCTTGCTTAACGCAACAACGTTCAAAAAAAAAAAAAAAAAATGGGTCCTTTAAAATTTAATTCCACCCTCGTGTGCTTATGGTGAAACATTTACAGGCTGAGTTTTTGTTTTTAATTTTAACACATCATTGATCTATTTTTCCCACTGTTCTCCCTGTTTGTGACAGCGTAAGAGGACGCAGACAGAGTGCATACATTCACAAGTGGCTCGCAGGCTGGACTTGGCAGACGAGGCTGTTTTTGCCCTTCAGCTGTATCAGATAGAGCCGCCTTGGCAGCAGCCCTGCTTGGCAAGCTAGCCAAAATTTCCGTGCGTGCGCAGTGTGGGATTTTCTGCATCCACTCGTAACAAGCGAGGGGGGAAACGTCTGATTGGGTATTCCTCGTGCGGCAGTCCGGGGCAAGAGCGAGCGGAGTTAATGCAAAGTGACCGGACGGTGTTGTGTTTTGTGAAGCTAAGCATTTACAACGGCAAACACGACGGCTGCAGTGCCAAGTTAAAGCTGCAAGTCGGCCAGAAAAACCCACAGTGTGTATTAAAAGTTCCGCAGAGCCGTGAGATTGTGTCTTCGGTTCTGCTCTGTTCGGCCAACAGCGAAGCGACGACCTACGGTATGAGTGTTACCTGGGAGTACGTCCATCTTACCAAACTCCAGTCGGAAACATTTTCAATCAAGCCACCGCTGCTAGGAGCAAAAAGAGGCACAGAAAGCTTTGCTTTACTTTCGCTTTCAAAAGATTGCATGATGTGCACCAAGAGGAAGCATAGCGCCATCTAGCTCAACTGGTAGGAAAAAAACAAAAGATTGAATTATTTGCTTTGCACTTCATAACCTTTTCAAAGGTTACCTGAGGACACTTTATATGACATGGAATGCTGGGTCTGTTGGTGTGTTTTTAGAGGATGAAATGCTGTTTGATTTGCAGCTCCTCATGAAAAAAAAAAAAAAAAAAAAACACTGGAGGAAATCCATCCAGTCGCAAAGCATGTTTACCAGGCGCCACAGTTTTTTCTATTGACCATGTCATCAGGACTAAAGATGCATATGCAGCATGACCAGACGGAATCTGGCTCGCTGTCGACGCAGCAGAATTTAAATTAAATTCAAATTGAATTAAATCGGAATCATTTTTTGTTTTTGCCCAGAGCCGCGCAGTTTTTCCACCTGCGTTTCTGGTTGCTGTTTTTATGTAGCAGCGAGAAAGATGCCTGGCTGTTGATTTGAAGCCTCCCCCGGCAAATATAGTCTCAAATAAATTTTATTTGTCTCGCTTGTGGCAAATATAAATAGAGGCGGAAGCACAATGTCACACTTGGATATCCCGTGCACAAGAAACTCAAAAACTACAAAACACAAACCAACTAGTTTGCACAAGCCACACGCATGTATGTTTTTCCCTCTGTGACGTCACAAAGGGCTGATTTTTAGAACTACATATCTGAAGTGGAGCAAGCAGTTGTTTTATAGCAACGCGGTGATTTCCATGCTAACCTGATTTGTCTCTCGGTGACATAACTTTTGCCTTCTGCTTTCTGCTAAAAGCCCAAAGAGACGATCTCACGCAGCTCTCCCACGGGGCAAATGTGGTTCATTTGATGTTATTTTTTTTGGATGATCCTCTCTACATCGACGAATCACGGGGGATTACAAAAAGATTGCATTGCCGACTAAAGATGCAAGCAGCCTCTAGTGTAAAAATGCATATTTTGAATTGGCGCAAATGGACACATTAAATCAGCACTTCTGGTGACGTCACTTCAGGTTACCTGTGTAATATTTGGACATTTTGCGAAGAAACAGTGACGTCAGGTGGTTTCATTTTAGATTGCAGCGCTCACCCTCTCACCCTCCCTCTCCCGAGCTTGCCAGTGAACTACTGTGGCCTGGGCACACAAACCTGGACAGCTCGTCCACCTTCCTCTTAGTTAGTTTATTTGAGGATTTAGCGTTCACTCTAAATATTAAACACGCAGTCCGGCGGTGAAGATTGGAAGCTCACTGGCAGCTAGACCCTTGCACTATGTATATTCTTATATAGAAATAAGAAATGGTCTATCGGCAGGAAAACCAAATTACTTTTATTGTACTTATGGGCAGTATATTAAGCTTTCTGGACCTTTAAATAAATTCATCGATGCGACCCCTTCTTTTCTCTCGCATTCTCAGACTCCCTTGAGCCCACCTACCAGAAGCTGCAGAAGATGAAGTTGGACAAAAGCCCCTTCGTGGTGGTCTCCGTCATCGGCCAGGAGCTGCTGACCCACGGCTTCCACGGCGCGTCCGTGGTGGTGCTGGAGGCGGGGCTGAAGATAGGCACGTGCTCCCTGAAGCTGCGCGGCTCGGTCTTCTCGGCCCTGAGCTCGGCCTACTGGTCCCTGGGGAGCACGGAGAAGAGCGTCGCCTACATGCTGCAGGACCTGGAGGTGACCAAGACCTTAGGTACGGAGCGGTGGGTCGGT
This sequence comes from Thamnaconus septentrionalis, assembly GCA_009823395.1. Lineage (NCBI taxonomy): Eukaryota > Metazoa > Chordata > Actinopteri > Tetraodontiformes > Monacanthidae > Thamnaconus > Thamnaconus septentrionalis. The sequence continues at coordinate 13,446,168 of CM020518.1, forward strand.
CCGAGCGCGCAGCGGCGGGAGATCAGAGTGGTCACTGCCAACGCTTCGTCCCCACAGGTGACCAGTCGGGGGAGTGTCGAGCTCACGGGAACCTCGGCTCCGCCTCTTCTCCAAAGGCAGCTACAGGGAAGCTCTGGCCAATCACAGGAATCAGCTGGTGCTGGCCATGAAGCTCAAGGACAGAGAGGTGCGTCTTCGTTTGAGGTTTGGTTTTAAAAGCAGGAATATGATTGTGCGATTCCGCCATGATCGGTAATGTCCTGAATTTAGGGTTACTGAGTGTGAAGATAACTTGGACCATTTAATGCAACATTTACAGAAAGTAATGTCTCACAGTACAGGTATGCCTGTAAAGAGAATTGAGACATTTCCATCCTTTATTTCTTTTTCTTGCTCCACTTTTCAGCCCGTGCGTTAAACCAGGCAATCCTGCCAACCCACCCTTTGTGATGTCACAGAGGGCAGTGATTCCCCTGGCAGGTTTTATGACACCACCCTCAATCCAGGTGTTGGTTCCACCTCGGTTTTGCCCCCTTAGAGCGGGTTGTCCAATGACCGAAAGGTTGGCGGTTCGACCTTCCCGCGCCATCCCAGTCTGTCTTTGTGTCCTTGGGCAAGACACTTAACCTAAAATTGCTCCCAATGGGGCTGACAGAGCCTTGCATGGCTGCAGCCACCCATTGGTGTATGAGTGAGTGCGTGAATGGGTGAATGAGAGGCCATTGTGAAGCGTGTTGGGGTACCGTGAAGGTGCTGGAAAGCGCTGTACAAGTGCAGTCCATTTACCATGTAGTCTAATTAAGTCCCAGGTGTGACAGTGGGTATATTATGGAGTAATAAAAAAAGGGGGGGTCTCTGTGGTCAAAGTGGTGAGTGCAGATCAGAGCAAGGAAAGATTTCAAAGCATTCGAAAATTTGCTTGCGTGTGTCGTTGTGCAGCGCCTTGCAGCTTGCAGAGTATCTGCACGAGTTAATTGAAGACCCGCCACGGCGCAGTATATAATACGTAATGCGCCCCCCCCGCCTCCCCCCCCCCTCCCACTCTCTGCCTGAACTGCTCTCTTCCTCTCTGCTCTCCGGTGTTTACTCAGCAGCGCCTCGGGCCAGAGCTAAAACTCTCCGGCTTTTTCCCAACCACTCGAGACAGTTGTGAAAAGCGCAGTTAATTAGATCACAGCAACAGATTAGACTCGAGCAAAGCTGTCGGGTTGTCTCGCGCCGTGTTTGCCTTTTTGCGCGGCTGCTCCCCCACGCGCGCCGCCAGCCTGCGTGCGCGCAGTTTGTTTTTTTGGTCCCTTTTGCCGATGATGAATTGGAAAGGCGTCACCGCTGATCTAATTACCACTTTTTTTTTTTATCTAATCTGGTGTTTGCAGTGCCTGTAGTTTTTCACTCGCTGCTCCATGTGAATGGAATGTGTTTATGTAATTGTATAAAATTACAAATGTTCTGAAGTGGAGTTTGCGGTGGTATTTGCCACGTTGTGTGACATGATGTTCTCGCCCAGGGAAGCGTCTGATTGCTAAACCAATACAGTAAGGTCATCCTCTAATTCTTGTGCTTTGGAACTTTGAAGTTTTGCACCTGAATAATTGCACAGTGAGGCACAATGTGTGGCTGGTGGGGATAAAACACTTCCTTCATGAAGCGTCTAACAATTACAAAAAGTGTGAAGGTCGAATGAAACTGGAGGCAGTCGAACGGGTGGTGCTCTGGAAGTAAATGACCTGGCTGGGCTAGGTGATCAGACCAGGTTTAGAATACAGGTGTAGATGAGCAGAAGGCAATCAGGTGGACCAGTGGCAGGTGAGCCAAGGGAGCAGGTGCAGCTGATCACGTTGACGATCCCTCCCAGGCCAGCTGCCAGACAGGGGCTGTGTCTCAATTCAGGGTCTGCATCCTTCGAAGCCTGCATTTGAAGGCCAGTTGCATCATAGCACTGCGCAAAGGCCTGTCCCAATTCCCAAAAATCCAAAGGACGCTCCAAATCCGCCCTCGAAATGCGCCCTACTTTTAGCCGATTCGGAGGATGCACCTCAACTGTGCTTCACGTCCTTCTGTATCCCAGGATGCTTTGCGTGCTGCTGTTAAGCATCCTGGGATCCTGGGAAGTCAGCTGAAATGGCGGCATCTACTGGCATAGACGCGACGTATAAATTGAAGCATCCAAATTTCACAGAAAATATTCCGTTTTTACCTTAGGGTTTTTACTTATTTGAACATCCAACGTCATGGTTGGATGGCGAACCAATGATTAGCTTGATGCTATAAAAACGTCACTTCTCGGGTTGGCCAACAGTAGGCAACAGCGGTGACGCAACCAGGAAATACGCCGAAGGCTAGAGAGTTTAGTTACCAGGGAGACGGGTTTGGGTTTCGGATCCCATCAAAAAAACAAAACTTTAGTAGTCCCCCAGTAATCAATTCAACACACCAGGCAACAGATTACACTTACACTTTCTCTTGCAGTGTGTAAAAGGTCCAGTGTATTCAATTTATAAGGAAGTCCAGTACTTAAGGAAGCCCGCCTGAGTGCATTTCGTATTAAGGACGCCGTCAGTCGGGCTTCCTTAAAAAATGGCAGCACATGATGGCAACTAACTCGAGATACAGATCCTTGCTCTTTGTATATTCTTTTATAAACGAGAGTTCTAAGTTTCAGAAAACCAAATTAATTTTTAATGCGAGTATACACTTTTTATTAATGTACTTATGGCCAGTATGTTGAACTTTTACCAATATAAAAATCATGAATCAAGCCAGATCTTACACCCTGGACCTTTAAGGGTTGCACCCAGCTAATGGTTCAGTTTATATAGTTGTTGTGTTTTCATACACTAATAGAAAACATTGTGGTAAAGCGTCACTCGTTAGAAGGCGGCCATATTGTTATAAAGTCTCTGCAGTGGCTTAAGCCGCGGAACATTTCTGTTTCCATCCACTTATAACCATGTCTTTAGTTACCACACAAATAAGGAGGCTGTCGTTAGAATGCACATAAAGCCTTTTCTGCAGAAGTTCCTGCAGACGTGAATGATCCACTGCCTCGTTGGTCTCACACACCGACACACACACAGTCAATTTATAGAGATTCCACCTCGGCTCGGAGATGCCTTAACAACTGCATGTGAGGCGAGCGCAGGGCAGGTCTGGGGAGTCTTGTGATGAAGAGGCTGTCGAGGTGTCCGCTCATACTTTCATCCACGCCTCATTATGTTTGACACTTGATTATAAAGCGGAGCGCGCAGCCGGTGGACTTCTGCCTGGATACCTGTTAACCTTGATGCTCGCAGGATCGAACGCAGACAGAAGAGCTTCTGAGTGTGTGTGCGTGTGTGTGTGTGTGTGTGTTTGGACAGTCCGTTGTTGTTGACTGGGTTGTTGTTGACAGACGTTATTGAGCCTCTACGCCGCAGGTGCACGGTGCGAGCGGCTGAAACATGGTCGTCACGTAAAATCCATATCAGCCGGCCGTGTGCTTGAGGGGCGCAGCCGAGTGTTGGTGGAGAAAACAAGGGCGTGACTAGCGGGAAGATGCTTTACACTATAATGAGTGCATTTGAATGTCAAAGTAAGTAAGTATGAGGATGCCATGATGGAAACACAGATTTCAAAAAAGGGCCACAAATAAAGGAGATTGACACAGATTTGATTGGACTACGCACCAGGAAGTAATATTTGCTAAGGTGATAAAGAAAAGATACATCTTAAACATCCATGTCAGTGTTTTCCTATCAACCCTAATGAATCAGAAGTTGCAGGCTGATTCTCACTAACCAGCTAATGATTCTTACCAGACTCTCTATCAAGACTTCTTTATCAACGGCTTCGCAAAGAAATGAGTGCATTTTTTTTAGGTAATGCGCCTATTGTGATGTCACAAAGGGAAATTGTATCTCACTGATACTTCCGACCACAGCAGAAAGCTAAAATTTATTTATTTATTTATTTATTTATTTATTTTTATTTATTTTCTCAGGAGGCTGAAATCACAGGGCTAGCTGCAGTTTTTTGGGGGGCTTGTTTTGAGTTTTTTGAGAGTTTCTGGATATTTAATCATGCGATGATGAGGATGAGGATGATGATGATGATGATGATGAGGAGGAGGATGATGATGATGATGATGAGGATGATTTTGTGGCAAAATGCTTTTGGGGACTTCTTGTAAGTACAAGAAACAGGTGTCTCGGATGCAAGATGAATTTCAGGAGGAATTGTGAGGAAAGTAAAAGTAATCAATCGATCAATCAATCGATGATGATGATCATGACGACGATGAGACTTTTGAAAATAAAATACACAAGATGTACGTCCGCGTTCTCCCCTGTTTCCCACCTGGCTTCCCTCACCCTCTGACTTTCGGTCACTCAGCATCCAGCCCAACATGAACCTCAGCGTATGGACTAAAGCAGTGTTTTGTTTTGTTTTTGCGCCGGCCTGCGCTGACGGTTAAAAGCTGATATTTTCTGCCAGTTTGAGAATCACTTTTCTTTCCCCTCAAAGTCCCCTGCTCCTCCCCCTCTCGTCCTCTGTCTTTCACAGGCGATGCTGCCCCACTTTCTCCCCCTTTTGTGCGCCGCTCTGGTTTTGTTTTCAGTTATTACGCTTTCAGTTCCGTCTTTTCTTCCCTGCACCCTGGTGAAAACCAGCCTTTCCGCCTCTCCGAATGATGCCGGCAGCCTACCTGCTGTGCTCTGTGAAAAGTAAATATGTAATGATAGGCTGCAGATAATGATTTATTTTATTTTTTTTGATATTCTGTCTCCGTGAAGCGATAGGAGACGCCCAGCTCTCTTACAAAGACCAGCATCAAAAGCAACACGCGGTTTCGATCAGCTTGCCGTCCCAGACGCGGCGTGATTGGATTTTTTTGTGCGTGTGTGTTTGCGTGTTGGGGAAACATTATGTCCTGAAGGGAAATCAAAGAGTCGTCTGGCCTGTTGACTGTGCCACCTCGCCGTTTATTAAATCTACCTTTCCTGCCTGGGAGGCGCCTCAGCTGCATTTTATGTGTTTACACTCATCACGCTGCTGAGGATCCGCCGTCGCTGTTTTCCGGGAGCTAGAAAAGCAAAGTGTCTCGAGGTCAATGAGAGGAAATAAATTCTCCTGATGCTCCAGGTTGTGCTTTCACTTGATCAGTTTCGATACTCGTCACAGACATTTGCGGGGAGTCGTTCAAAGTGACGTATTATCCTCCCCAGCTCCCATAAAGGAGAAAACATTCCCACTGTATACATTTAAATCTTGGCCGTTAATCGTATTTATCACCAAAATGCTGTGCCTTTACTCTTTGCTGCGGGGTTTGCATCGACAGCTGCTGCCTCACAACTTCATGAAAAACATAAAGCAGGAAAAACTATAACAGAGGAGACAAATAAGCATTTCTTTTTCTTTGTAATATGCAGACTTGTCGTGCTGTCGCTTTGCTTTTCCCCCGTTCATGTAAGGCAGACTGCCTCGCGCCTGCCAGTCACCGTTTCCCACCGGACTGCTCAGAATCCAGACCGGCAGCAGCAAACCTCGCTCACTCGCTACGCAAATGGGTGGGAAGCTTTCAGATTGCTAAATCTAGCGCGGAAAACACCTCTCGTCTCTCGCTCGGTCTAATCGGAGGAGCAGCGCGTGAGAACCGACACCGTCTATGTGGTTGTTTGTACCGTGTGGGTTGTGGGTTCAAGGGTCAGCCTTTAATGTCCGCATGTGTCCAATCAACTGCTGATTTTTTTGTTTGAAACGGAGGGACCTTCTGCTCTGAATCGCCTGGAAATAGTCGTGACTTATTTCTCTCTGGTGGTCCTCACTTCTTCCTTATTTTTGCATATTTTCACGTTTGATCATGATAATTGTATCAAAAAGAAAAACATACCTCAAGATCCTCCTGCTCCTCCTGTGATTCCAGGCCGCGTCAGACGCCCTCAGCAGCCTGGGCCACGTGTACATGGCCATTGGCGACTACCCCAACTCCCTGGCCAGCCACAAGCAGTGCGTGCTGCTGGCGCGGCAAACCCAGTGCCAGCTCGCCGAGGCCCGCCAGCTGGGCAACATGGGCGCCGTCTACACGGCGCTGGGAGACTTCGCCAACGCCGTCCAGTGCCACGAGCAACACTTGAGCATCTCAAAGGTACAGTACTGTGACTTTTTTTTCAGAAGTTCATTTGTATTTTGTCTTCCTCTGCTCAATAGCGCCACCTACATAGACCAAAACACACAAAAATGACCATGGCGCCCTCTAGGAAGGTCGTAGCGACATGGGACAAAGACCTACGCGTTCGTTCAATCCATACCTAATTTTCAGAAATGCTGACCTTTCACCCCAAACAAAAAAACAAGTTAAAGCTATTTTAACTTGTTTGAAAAAAATCTCAAAACACAAGGCTCAGCAATCATGAGTGCAATTGGCTTGAAATCAGAGTATGACACAGACAAGACCTTCATGACAAAACGTTGATAAAGAAATTTTTGAGATCCCAACCGTTTTCATTTTACGGTCCTTTAAAGTCACAGTCCACTCAAAATCGACCACTACGCAGCTTAGAACCCCATTTTGACCCACTTCACATACTCCCCAAAATTTTGCACTCAGGTCAGACCCTGCAAATTGAATCTATTACAAAACTGTACAAATCTGCTTAATAGCGCCCCCTGCACAACTTAAATTGCCTTTGCGCCCCTAGGACAATCGTAGATACATGGGACAAAGACCCACATTCAATCAAGACCTAATTTTCGTAAATGCTGACCTTTGACCCCCGACAAACCGGAAGTGAGCTATTGTCACTTGTTTGAAAAATTTTGCATAGTCAGGCTCACAAACCGTAAGTTCCCTGGACTTGAAAATTTTGTTTGACATAGACAGGCATCAGTGTCAGCGACATCAAGGGAAGAGGTCAGCAGGGGTCAAAAGGGGTCCCCAGGCTTCTGAAGGAGTCTGGAGGCGTTGGGAGGGGATGGCAGGCGTCCGGAGGGGTCGGCAGGTGTCAGGAGGTGTTGGCAGGGGATGGCAGGAGTCGGCAGAGGTCAGCATAGGTCGGCAGGTGTGGGCAGGATTCTGAAGGGGTTCTGGAGGGGTCAGCAGCTGTCCAGGGGGCATTGGCAGGTGTTGGGTGGTGTCGGCAGGTGTCGGCGGCAACCCTGTCTGATTGCTGCTTGCAGCGTTAATTATTTTTTCATTAATATTTTTAGCGAAAATCAATTTACAAGACCTTCAAAAGCATCAGTCATCACATTAACAGTCAACATGGCCTCACTGTGTGTCAAAAGCTGTTCAAATGAATCACAGATGTCCAATGATCCCCACAAAAGCTGTTTTCACCTGTATTGATGATCCTCACAAATCAAGTTTGGGAAGAATAAACTGTGTGTTATTTTTTTGTGGATTGTAATGAAGAACATGTTTTACATTTTTAGGAGCTATTGTGATTTCTGACACGCTGGTCGCTAAAATATTGGATTCAACTTGGAGCAGCTGAAACCCTGCATTGACAAAAACACACAGTTGGATAACAATAATAAAAACACTCCTTGCGCTGTCATTTTTTTTTTTTTTTTTTTTTTTACACATTTGCAGCCGAGCCAGCGAGAGCAGCCAACATCATCTTGCTCTCTGTAGCTCCTCCCTGCTCACAACCTGCTAATTGACCATCTGCTGAGAGCCGCATTTGCACCCAAATATAAAGGCTCCCCAATTAAAATCCTCCGACCGCGGCCAGTGCGCAGAGTCATTAGTTGCACCGTTTACATGTCTTTAGCTCGTCGTGTTCCGGCTCGGTTCCCGTTTCATCCCACCACATATTGATTCAATGAAGCGGCTGCCTTCCGCAGGATTTAGGAAACCCGCGCGAGGAGGCCCGGGCCTACAGCAACCTGGGCAGCGCCTACCACTCCCAGCGGGACTTCGACAAGGCTGTGTCGTACCACACGCGCGTGCTGGAGCTGGCGCAGGAGCAGGGCGACAGAGCCATCGAGATGAGGGCGTACGCCGGCCTCGGCCACGCTGCCCGATGCATGCAGGTGGGATTCAATGGTCGGAAAGCAGAATAGAATGGAATAGAATGGAATTGAATACCTCTATTTATCCCACATTGGAGAAATTTGCATAATTTCCACGGCATATACTGTATATTACCAGGAGAAGAAGAAAAAAAAAATGAATTAAAAAGAAATAAATGAAAATATAATATTTATGGAGTAGGAAAGGAAAAATAGCGCTCCTTCTTGCACTGAGGATGCAGCAATCTTCAGCTGCAGGAGCTGCTCAAAACTCCGATAAGTCCGTCAATGCCACGGACGTCAGCTGCTGTTCACCATGTGTGTGTCGGTGTGTGTGCGTGTGTTTTCCAGGACCTGGACAGGGCCCGTCAGTACCACCAGCACCAGCTGGAAATCGGCCAGGAGCTGCAGGACAGAGCGGCTCAGGGCCGGGCCTCGTCCAACCTGGGTAGGTTCATCCGAAATGAGCATTTTCAACTATCGCCAGCAGCTATCACATTACGGAATTATCGGCTGCCACAAAACGCATTTGTTACAATTTCAATGAATTCATTACAATTAATTTTGTGTTTTATTACGCTTCAGCAGCTGTTGCAACCCAATAGTGCAAACAAGCGACACGACGCGACAACTCTGATGCCCTTTAATTGAGTTCAGTGGAGTAACTGGCCAATCCGAAATATTTATTTTAAAGACTCAGGCTTACTCTTTACTTCCCAGCGGTTTGACAGCACCTTAGCTAGCAGAAAATCATCTGTTTTGTTATTTTGACTAACAAACTTGTTTTCCCTCTCGCGATTTTAACCTGAGCACCAAGCTGCCACCAGCGAACAGACGACTACATTAAACACAGACGTTTTACCCGTCTGTCTAAGTGTCCCAACACAGACAAGACAAAGCCTGGCAGCGCGTCACGCGCTGTCGCTCCGCAGCCCCGGTGACGACAGACGGGGAGGTGGGAGGTGGAGGAGGTGCGGAAGATAAGAAAAACTGGAGAACAAGCCGAGGGCCTGTTGAAGAAGAAAAGAGGGATGAGATTCCGAGTCGGCTGTAAATAAAAACACGCGGTTCATATTCAGTTCAGCCCGTGATCCTCGCTGACAGTTCGCCGTTCGTTAAACTTGCAGCGCGGCGGCTGTTATCGACGCAGAACACACACACACACACACACACACAAACGAATGGAACACCTCTTATAGCTTTGTGTGCGTGTTGTTTCAACTGCAAGCGGAGGTGGGAAGTAACAAAGTACAAATACCTTGTTGCAGTAAATAAGTAGATTGTTCAGGCACTACAATTGATTATTTCTTTTTCTGACAACCTGTACAAAAATATTTGTACTTTCTATTTCTTACATTGGAAAAACACGTTTGTTACTTTTGTGTTCAAAAGGGTTTAAAAGATCCAAATTCTGTTGAAAGTCATTTGTCGTTGTTGCTTGAAGTGGAACCATTTGAACTCTGCTGTTGGGTCGTGAAATATGAAAGTGGATCATATTTCAGAGGATTATTTTTGAGTACCTGTGCTCTGGGGTCACTCTGGTCAATTGATTCCAGGTTATTCTGTCACATCTTTTTATGTTCTGCAAAATTACATTAAGTACAATTCAGAGCCTGTATTTTCTTACTTTTACTCGAGCAAAGGAGTTGAATCAGTACTTAAACTTTCTTTACACAAGTATGTGTACTTTTACTTTTAAAACGTAAATACTTTTGCCACCTGTGAGGCAAAGACTGCAGGCAAAATACCGAAAATTGACCCGATTGGTCGGCCAGTCGATGAATCGGGTCCCTCTTCCCTTTTACAGCCTCATCAGGCTTCTTGAGACTTGTCACATGACCCCGGGCCTCCAGTGAGGTGCTCATCTTTTATTAAGCGGGTTTTGTTTTTCTGCGGCCGCAGTGATATGTGAGAGCCGGCGAACCCGACTCCACGCCACCGAGCGAACAATTCATCCGTCGTTTGTGTGTGTGTGTGTGTGTGTGTGTGTGTGTGTGTGTGTCTGTGATGTCTGTGGAGAACGCGCAGCGCCCTCCTTCCCGTCTTCTCTCCTTTGTCGAGGCCGCCGCGCCGCTCCAAACCCGGCCGAGTCCTCCGTCCTGTGATCGCTGCTGCTGTTCGCCGCCCGGAACGATCACACAGCGGCGGCGGCGTAGCAGCAGCGGCAGCAGCAGCAGCGGCAGCAGCCGACGCCACTGACGCTTTGAAGCGCCACTAATAGACTGTCGCAGAAGTTGCTGACATTCTTTTGACAGTCTGCGGCTCAGATCAATGATCCACATCATCATTTATGAATGATACTTTTTCTCTCCCCAGCTGACTTGGCTCTTTTCTCTCTCTCTCTCTCTCTCTCTCTCTCTCTCTCTCTCTCCTTCGCTCTCTTCCTTCGTCACGATCCCTCTCTATCCTCCCGCTACACCCCCCCACCACCTCCCTTCCATCTCAGCAGTTGACTCCTCTGTTTTATTGAGTTCTATCGTGATATTTTATTCCTTTTCCTGCATTTTCTCACCCCTCTTTCTTTTTTGAATTTCTTCTCTCTTTGCCTTTTTTTTTTGTCATTGCCTCTTAATTTCCATTCAGAGAGACTTTTCTGACTATGTTTATGAAAGGCAGCGACATCAGTCACATCCAAATATCTTTGTTAATTATCCAGAGCGACACACTGTATGTAGGATGGAGACAGCAGGAGGTGTCGACGTAAAGGCAGATCACAGTTTTTGCTAGTTAGCGTCAGGGGGTTTCTAGCACTTACAAAAAACTATCTTTTAATTTATGTCATATTAATATGCTGGCAGATCTTTTGTAATTCATCTACTTCATAATTTACAGTTAACTGAATGTTTTAAAAAAAAATACTTTGAACAGTGTTTTTCAGAAATTTGCAACAAATTCTTATAAGGCATTCTTACCTCAGTATCGAGACATTGGATCACACGCAGCAAACACTAATCCCAGCGATTGTTAGAAACTGGGACTTTTAGAGTTATTTATCAGGCATTGGAGAGAATGATTTGCATAGACGCATCATTTAATCATATTCAAGTATTTCTGGATCAGCTGGGGACCAAGATGTTGCGCAGCAAAGCTGCCATAATAGTTAATAGGAGTTAATAAAGTTGTAATGAGGAGACGGTAGTAGCAATTCATCAGGAGTAACACCTATCAGAGTCATTTGAAGGTTCCATATTATTATTTAGAGATTCCATATTATTCCCGTTGTCAGATCGTTCAAACATCAACTCAGGCTCATCGTCAGCGGCCTCACGTTATTGAATATCACAAATACAGCCTCAGCTCACCAAGTCTCCATGACGTCGGCTTGCTTATTGCTGATGCAAGATGCATAACGTAGTCTTGAACGGGAGCTTTGACTTTTTAATATTTTGCCCTTGTTGTTTTAATTAAATGTCACCATATTTCCCCCGTGCTGCTGCCACCCTCAATAAATTCTCCCGCGCTCGTTAACTAAATCATCATTCATTACTTTGCTGAAGTTTAATAGTGATTAGAGTGAGTCTGCGCGGGTCACGCCGGTGTCCTGAGGAAAGTCTGATGAAATATTGAATTCCTTGCAGGCGCCGCAGCTGTAAAAAGGTTTGCGTAATGACTGTCCGTAAGAAGCTCCATCCCGGCTCGTAATGTTGAAATAATTACATTTCGCTTACCCGGTGTTTTTCTTACCGTGTTGAACAGTGTGATGCACATACTCACAGTCGCACGTCTCAGAATGGAATGACTCATGCACGGCTGAATTACGTGGCAGAAAAATCATTCAGCTTCTATTATTTATTTATTTATTTGAAAGGTTGCGCTACAAGACTGGCATTGTTTGGTGCTTTTCTAAATGTCAACGAATCCAGCAACAGTCTAAAAACACATACAAATTGATTGAGATATATGGATTTGATGCCTGAATGCTGTCAATAGTCGCTCTCATCAAATTTGCAGTTTTTTTTGAGGAGCAAAATTTGAGCTTTATTAGAAGGTTACACATTATGCAAAATTGGTTTTACCCCTGTTTGGACAAGTCCGTTATATCTCTCTCTGATTGACAATGAAAGCTAAAACATGACGCTCTGGAAATCAGCCCTCCGTGATGTCAGAAAGGGCACCGATGACTCGCCGAAACCCCGCGGCAGGTGCAAAAGTACAGTTTCAGCCGGAAGCTAAAGCATTTTTCATGATGACTGTAAACACAAGGCTGATCTTCTTGAGATATGCTGAGGTTTTATTTGGATCATCAATCATGCACGGCGTCTCCACTAGAGACACAAGAAACTTTTATTAAAAACACGGAGGCTGCTGGGAGTGAGGTTTTCCTCCGACTTTTCACTGGGTGAGCAAAGAGAAACCCGAGTCTCCACAGTGAAGAAGTTTGAAGACCCACAGCGGCAGATTTGATTTGCCGTGTTGAATTCTCCCACTGTGGCTTTTTAATTATTTACTCCTCTGCGCTCTGCATGTATCTATTTCGAGGATTGGAATCCTCGCGTGCGCACGTGTTCACGTTTGCGTTGTCGGACCTCTCGGTGAATCGTTTGGGGAATTGATCGTGTTTACATGCGGGGCAAACTGCAATCCTGTTTAGATCCGCTCAGAAATGAGATGAATTAATCAGCAGTCTGAAAGCCGGAAGTGAATCTCTGTCGAACCTGAACAATGGATGTATTATAATGAGGATTTTTTCCCAGTGGCCACTCGAGGTACTACAGCAACAAAATCATACGGGCCCAAAACGCATTTTTCCCATAGACCGCAATACAAAAATAAACTCCTTTAAAACGGCTGACAGGACGACTATGACCTGAAACGCGATTCATAGCAAATCTTTCCATCGTAGATTTTTCACTTATGGTCTTTTAGTCGTTTAAAAAAAAAAGAATAAATCTTGGATATCTGGGGGCCTGACCTGAACGCATCCAACCATCAATTACGGTGCTTATCATGAGCAATATGTCGTGCCTCTTTCAGGCATCATCCACCAGATGAAGGGGGAGTACGAGGCAGCCCTGAAGCTCCACAAAGCTCACCTCTCCTTCGCCCAGGAGCTGAGTGACTACGCTGCGCAGGGGCGGGCCTTCGGCAACATGGGCAACGCCTACCACGCCATGGGCGTGTACGACCAAGCCGTGCGCTTCCACAGGCAGGAGCTGCAGATCTCGCTGGAGGTGAGCTCCCCTACGCTCCTCTCCGACAACTTGCAGACAGCGGCCGGGGCTTTAAAGGTCCAGTGTGTAACGTTTGGCTTGATTTTTATATTGGTAAAAACTTAATGTACTGCCCATAAATACATAAACATAAACAAAAGTGTATAATCGCAGTACAATAAAAGTAATTTGGGTTTCCTTCCCTTAGAATGGTTCTTATTTATATATAAAAATATACATTTAGTAAGTGAGAGTCGTGTTACCACTTAGCTGATGTTAGCTGCTTTCTTACAATACATACAAACAAACAATAAATAGGATAAAGTTAAAAAACTAATGAAAGATAATCAGAGTGACTGCTCGTGTCTTCAAATAAACCAACGAAGAAGACAATGGACGAGGTATCCAGATTTGGGTGCGCAGGCCACCGTAGTTCACGGGCAGGCTCAGGAGGGGGAGAGAGAGAGAGTGAAAGATGCTGCAATCTAAAATGTAACAATTTGATGTCGCTGTTTCTTCTTCAGAATCACCAAATATTTCACACTTGACCTTTAAAAACCGTCTTCCTGGCTTTCAGGTGAATGACCGGCCATCCCAGGCCTCCACTCACGGCAACCTGGCCGTGGCCTACCAGGCCCTGGGAGCGCACGATCGAGCCTTGCAGCACTACCTCCATCACCTGGCCATTGCCCGAGAGCTGCAAGACACACCAAGCGAAGCGAGAGCACTGGGTACGCTGGCAGGGAGGGCTGTCGGGGATCAAAGAGGCGCTCCGTTGATTAACCGACCCGGTGGTGTCCGCGTCCGGTGCTTATTTTTGCAGCAAACCTGGGCAACTTCCACAGTTGGAGAGGAGAATATGCTCAGGCTTTACCTTACTACCAGCAGTACCTGGGTCTGTCCCCTGGCCTGCAGGATATGGAGGGAGAGGGAAAGGTCTGCCACAACCTGGGCTACGCCCACTACTGCCTGGGACAGTACCGAGACGCTGTCAGGTCAGGGCGCCATAGCAAAAGCTGAAAGAAATGACTGACTCATTTCTGCATTGAACTCCATTCAATGTGGATTGATGGCTTTGACAGTTGTTGTCTGGAATATGTAGCCATCATTACAGAAGTTGCTTTAATTACGAGAAAAAAATGTTGTATTATATGGTAATTACACTTATACAATTATAATTATTCTGTAATTACACAGTTGTGTGTGCTTAACAATACAAGAGAAAACAAAGCATCATGGCTTTTAGTGTGTTCTCATCCTGACTGATTTTCATTCACTCTTAATGATCATCAATCATGAAACTGCTTATAATGGAGTCTAATGTAGAAATGAGTTGGTCACCTCGAAGTTTTATTTGTGTGTACATTGTACAGAAATCATCTATTTTTGTTCAATTGTCCATATATCCTGATGATAAAAACTATTTTTTTGCATCCTCTGATTCCTCCCCCAGGTATTATGAGCAGGACCTGGCCTTGGCTAAGGACCTTCAGGACAAATTAGCTCAGGCAAAAGCCTACTGCAACCTTGGCCTGGCCCACAAGGCGCTCGGGGAGTACGGCAAAGCAGAGGAGTGCCAGAGATACCTGCTCTCCCTGGCTCAGGCCTTGGATAACACACAGGTCGCACAGCTACCGCGGAGCTCGCTCAGCGCCTCGCAAGAGTCCGTCATTCTGAGAGCGTTGTCTTGTCCGCAGGCTGTTTTCAGGGCTTTCGGGAACCTGGGAGACGTGTGCGTGTGCCGAGGAGATCTGGCTGGAGGGGTGAGGTTCTACCAGCAGCAGCTGACCCTGGCCCAGAAGGTGGGCGATCAGAAGATGGAGGCCGACGCCTACTCGGCTCTGGGATCAGCCCACAGGTGCCGAAAGTGACGAGATTCCCGGTTGTGCGAATCCTCCGGCGCTTCCCGCCCGCTCTGCTTTGACACCTCTGCCTCCCCTTCGACCCTGCAGGCTCCTCCGCCAGCTGGACACCGCCTTGTCCTTCCACAGCCAGGAGCTGACCGTGCGGAAGGATCTGGGCGACCAGCAGGGGGAGTGCCGCGCCCTCGGCCACCTGGCGGCGGTGCACATGGCCATGGGGGACTACGGCACGGCCTTCCAGTGCTACGAGGCCCAGCTGAGCCTGGCCCTGGGGCTCAGGGACGCCCGGCTGGAGGCCCAGGTCCACGGGAACATGGGCATCACCAAGATGAACATGGGCGTGTTCGAGGAGGCCATCGGCTACTTCGAGCAGCAGCTGGCCATGCTGCAGCAGCTGAGCGGGACCGAGAGCATGCTGGACCGGGGCAGGGCCTACGGCAACATCGCCGACTGTTACGACGCCCTGGGAGACTTCGAGGAGGCCATTCAGTACTATGAGAAGTACCTGACCACTGCCCAGAGCCTCAATCACGTCCAGGACCAGGAGAAAGCCTACCGAGGACTCGGCAATGCACACAGGTAGGTGCAATGGCCCTTTGAAGGGGCTTTTGTGTTGGTTTGTTAGTTATATATATTTTGTGTTTCGCGCAAGCAAGCAACATTGATACTAGTTCAATAGACGCCGTGACAGTATCAACATTTTCCATCCCTCAGGATGCATCAAATTCAAAACAAGTTGTCACCCTGTGCAAGATGTGCGTCCTGTTTCCTCGTCAAATCAGAAAAAGCATTTAATTGCATTCCGTATCTTTTTATCTAAAAATGTTATTTTTTTTAATTTACCTTTGTGCATCTATAAATTCCGTGCGTTTTTAATTTTCTTTTTGCACCGCCCCGTTATGAAAGTGGGAAAGCGAACAGATATGAAGGAGAAGTTAAAGGGCAGGAAATGACAATTACATCTCGCCGGAGGACCTTTTCGATGAACTGCGTTTTCTTTCTCGCGCCTCTCTTTTGTTTTCCGCCGTATTGTTATTTTTCCTGGACGTATATATTTATGTTCTCATTAACCCGGTCGTTGCTTCTGCGGCGCACGACAGCGTCGGTGCGGGAAGCCTCAAATTGGCTTTTCACGCCTCCAGCGCGGCACATATTTAATTAGAGACATATTCATGTGCTGTATGTAATGGTGTGAGTTCAATTCCAGTAATAATGTTGATGATCATAAAAAAAAACAAAAAAAAAAACGTGATTAAAAAAAACCAGCAATGATTCATCCGGAGTGCAAGCTTTTCTAACTCTTTTCTTCCTGCCCCTGCAGGACATTTGACCACACCGCTGAAAACTCTGATGAATCTATATATCTTCTTCATACCTGTAATTGTTGAAGGATCCAGTACGGTGCATTTTCCTCCTCCCTCCTGACAGTAATAGATTTCCGTCTCGTCCTCCTCACGCTGCAGGGCGACGGGCAGCCTTCAGCAGGCGCTGGTGTGCCTGGAGAAGCGGCTGGTGGTGGCCCACGAGCTGGGCGGGGAGGGCGGGGAGAAGGCTCAGGCCTACTGCGAACTGGGGACCTTGCACAGCCAGCTGGGCAACTACGAGCAGGCCCTCTCCTGCCTGGAGCACCAGCTCGGCATCGCGCGCACGGCGGGGGTAAGGGCCCGTCGGATCCCTTCGGCCTCTGCCTTATGTACGATCCGGGATGCCGTGGTTGAATGCTGCTCTTGCTTTGCTGCCAGGACAAATCCCTGGAGGCCGAGGCGAGCAACGCGCTGGGAGGCGTCTACCAGCTGATGGCGGACAACGAGACGGCGCTGCAGGTTCGCGCAGTTTCACTACTCCGTTTGTCCGACTCTGCTGTCCATAGTCTGTTTACTGAAAAAAATTGGCCGAAGTTACGATTTTTATATTGATAAAAGCTTAATATACTGCCCATAAATACATTAATAAGAAATTATACTCACAATACAATGATAGTAATATGGTTTTCCTACCCATAGAATGCTTCTTATTTATATATAAGAATATGAATAGTGTAAGGGTCTTATTGAACAAACTTGTTTAAGCTAACAAAGCGTATTTTGCCAAAACTTTGTTGGAATATTGTCTTAAAATCGTCATTTATTTTGGGGTTTTTGACAACACTGATTGTATTATGAGGTGTATTCATTGGAGGAAGGACTGAGTACGACACTACTGAAGGCCTAGATGTGAAATGCACGGGCCGCCATTGTTTTTATAGATACATAGATAGATAGATAGATAGATAGATAGATAGATAGATACTTTATTCATCTCGCACATTTCTCACACACATATAAACACAACATAAACATAAACACTCACAAGTACATAAATTTAAGGGTGAGGAATACAGAGCATGTGGAATAATTAGGCCTGAATCTTCATACATTGAATATGATAATGCGATGGAGAAGTACGTGCAGTGGTGGTAGTGCAAGTAAGCAGGAGGCAGTGAAATGACCTTTTGCACCGTCAGGAAGATGTAATGTCAGCAATTATTAATTTCTACTTCTGTTATACAGCTGAATACTCACATTGGCCTTTTCTCTTCCATTTTACACCAGTAGCTCTCTGTACACGATGCCCATTGGGCCTATAAGTGACATTTTGAATCTCTGTCTGCTAGTGGCACCAGAGGGCTCTGGATATAGCCGAGCAGACGGGCTGCGTGGGTAGCCAGTGTCGGGCCTACGGCAACCTGGGCCTCACCTACGAGGCGCTGGGGAAGTTCGAGCGGGCCGTGGTCTTCCAGGAGCAGCACCTGAGCGTGGCGGCGCAGACCAACGACCTGATCGCCAAAACCCTGGCCTATGGGAGCCTGGGGAGGATACACCACGCGCTGCAAAACTACGCGCAGGCTGTGATGTACCTGCAGGAAGGTAGGTTGTTTCTTTGGTGAACCTTTTTTTGAGGTTGCAAACCACTAACAGCTGAATGAGATGTTTACGCTGTGGTGTAGGGTGAGAATGACAAAAATGTCATTTCCCGATATAGCTCATTTTATATCCCGATACGATAGACATCATGATATAGCACATTTTTGGTAAATTCAGTAAATTTTTTTTTATTATTATTATATAAATAAATAAAAAATATATAAATATATTTACTACAATCTACCCCATGTTATTTTTATGAACATAGTATTGTTGTATACGATTCACATTTTTTGGAACTGTGTCTAAAAGACGTTCAGCTGTGTTTCAATGCACAGTATCGTTGGCTCGTTAATTAGTGGTTTAGAGGATTAGAGGTTTGGCTAGCCGGATCCTCACAGCTGCTTTTATGAGTGTCACATATCTTTAGCTTTTAGTTTTCACCACCTTATTTAAGAGGATTGTTGTTGGACCATAAATTCTTGAAATTAAGGGTGACTGAGGCTTCATGAGTCGAATGCAGTGACTTATTTTAGTGTGACAATGAATAAACCTTTACATTTACATCCCGCTCTGTAAAAAGAACTAATTTGCTGCCTGAACGCGGAGTAGTGATTGTCTCCTCTGCTCCTCTACTGACTGCGGCTGGCCAAGACTGGCGCGCAACAAGCGGCTCGACTCTCGAGGCCGTGACCGTTTTGACTACTTTGGGGCGGGGCAGGCGCTCGCTGCAGCCCTCACTGCTCGCTAAGAACAGGAACTGCGGAGGAATGATGCGTGCTCTCATGTCGGTCTCCAAAATACTGGAAAAGTCGCTAGATTTCACGCTAGTCGCTTTTGAAAAAAAAATAAAAGAAAAAAGAAGTCGCCATAGGGAGTTGGAAAGTCAGCAGATTTAGCGAGAAAGTCACCAAATTGCTAACATGCGTGGGAGTTGGAAAGTACAGCAGATTTTAGCGATATAATCGAAAGTCACGATAGACAATCTTCCAGACGATATATAGCGTCATATCGCCCAGCCCTACGTAGCAAAGGGGAAGTAGGGAAAGACTTGGGTTGCTAGCCCCGATATTCCACCTGCAACCCTCACGTAAACGCTGAAACCGATCTTTTTTGGAAACGCTGATGTCGCTCTAAACCCCTCCCCACCCTAGCTGCCGTGAGCGAGCAACTGTCTTGTCACTGCTACTGTAGTATCATTGTACAGTAATCTCAGTGGTACATTTTCCTGATTCAAAAGTTGTCTTCATCCTCTCACGGTTTACTCCATTTAAAGTGGAAATTTCGTTTTTGACATTTCAAAAGCAATCTGTTTCCCCCCCCACACACACACACACACGTATCGGCAAACTTTCCACTTCTGATGATGAGAGGGGAAGAGAAGAGGGTCGTCAGTTTTACCTTGCCCCGCAGCCCACACACACACACACACACACACACACACTTTCAGCGAGGGCTCTGAGTTTTCTTTTTTTCTTCTTCTTCTTCTTTTTTTTTGCAGCACAGGCTTTGATCTGCACGCTGGGGTATCTCATTTCAAGTCAGACTTGTTTAGGCCCGGGAACATTGCGAAGTTGTACTTCAGAGAGCATCCGGCTGCATGAAAGGTATTCATGAGCCTAGCACGACAGCTAATAGAGGATCATCGGCCCGGGTGTTTACCCCGAGATGTGGCGGCGCTTCTGGCGGCTCGTGTCAATAATCCTGTTTGATTTGACTTTTGACTGAGTCTCGAACCAGAGTGCTATTCTGAACAAATGCCTCTCACCGCACGGGTCTCTGAAGGCTCCTTAAAAATAATCCTGCTTTATTCCGTTGTTATGGACACTGAGCCCGAGGCGCAGCGAGCACAACGCGCGCACCAAATTAAAAGACGACAACAAAACAAACAATATTTTCGACTCTACTTGCAAAGCGGGAACTTCTTCTCTGGGCTTTTTTGTGGAATCTTTAGGACTCAGTCACGTCTTGTCGCTTTCCTGAGGCGTCCTTTGGTTTTTAATTGATCATTAACTCGACTGGCAACAAGGAGATTCAACACAGAGCTGAACTGAAGACACGTCTGAGGAAGCCATTGCGCCTCCAATTAACCTCCAATTGGATGAACAGACAAACGGCAACACTCAGTGTTGGCTGAGATCCCCCCCCCAAACCCCCACCCCCCTGCCGCCAATCTGAGCATCTAATTATATGGTGCAGCTTGCAGCTGTCTGCCGCCAGACAGCGGGACGGATGAAACGCTACCTGGGACGAGAGCGAGCTGCGGCTCCCGACAGCTCTGAGGGTGCAAGCGCGATGAAAGGCGGCGGCGGCGAAACAATGGGAGCGCCGTGGGCTCAGTTTAAGTTTCCCTTGGATGCAAGCAACAGTTGTCGTCGTGAGGGCGATGAGCAGGGAGAGTCTCGGCTCAGCCCGCGGGGCGGCGGCGCGTTTGATCTCGGCTTCAGTCGTTTCCTTTTCTTCTCAAGGTCTGCGCCTGGCGGAGCAGCTGGGTCAGAGGGAAGAGGAAGCCAAGATACGCCACCGCCTCGGCCTGTCCCTGTGGGCCGGCGGGAACCTGGAGGAGGCGCAACACCAGGTTGTTGTTGCTCATATTATTCTGGATCTGTTTGTGGACTAAAAGCACGGAAGATGTTGAAGTTGGGCGAAGTTCTTGTCTTCTTTTTCTCCTGTGGGCTGTTCCCTTTTGGGGTGGCCACAGCCAATCATCTGCCTCCATCTAACCCTCTCCTCCACCCGTCCTCCTCCCTCACACCAACTAACTTCCTGTCCTCTTTAACCACATCCATATCAATCTCCTCTTTGCTCTTTCTCCCAGTTCCAACCCCAGCATCCTTCAACCTTCTCAATCTGGCCTTTCTGCCTTTATTTCCAAAACATCTCACATCCACTGTCCCTCTAATGTCTTCATTCTGGATCCTGTTGCAAAGAGAACGTTAACATGTTAAACTGCTTCCTGTCTTTTCCACCGTGGCACTCTCTGTAAATCAGGGGTGGGACTTTTTGACTGGTGGGGCCACAATGGGTTCTAAAATTTGACAGAGGGGGCCGGAGCAACAGCAGATGGATGACCCACCTCTTAGGGGGGAAATATATCATGGGATGTGTTCCTACAAAATCAGTGTCTTCGAAGCCATACTGCGTTTAACTCTTTATTGAAATGACTCTAAAAACACTGAAAAAATGGATGAAATGCAGCTTTTCTTTATGACTTTCTTACTATTAATATATTTACTTCAAGTTGGGCGGGCCAGATTAAAAAGCTTAATGGGCCGTTTGTGGCCCCCGGGCCGTAGTTTGCCCATGCCTGCTCTAAACCCTCTCAACAGTACTGTACTCACCACTCTATTTGTCCACCTTTCTTTTCTTGTTGAATTTGATATGTTAAACAATCTTGTACAAACAGTCATTTAGATGATTACTGTTTAAAAAAAGAGTCTGGAAATGACACAACAGCAGTAAAACACATTAGAGTAATCCAGCACAACTGGGTGGATGAGACTGTTTCACATCACTGAACTGCACTGCGAGTTTTTAGACACATGTATAGTGCCCCCAAGTGGTTACTGCTGAGACTGAAGGAACTATGAGTACTTGACAGCGTTTTTAATGTAAACACGAAGAGGGGGGGGGGCACATCTCTTCCATCTCCACGATATGTTCTTTGAATATACTCCAAACACAGACTGTGACACGCAGCACCTGCTTGGTGTTTTTTTTTTTTGTTTTTTTGGTGCGTCGCTCCAGTTGTACAGGGCGTCGGTGTTGTTTGAGACGATCCGCCACGAGATGCAGCACAGCGCTGATTACAAGCTCTCCCTGTTTGATCTGCAAACCAGCGCGTACCAGGCTCTCCAGAGGGTCCTCGTCAGCCTGGGTGAGTCCTCTGATCCCCGTCGTCGCCTCCGCCGCCGCCGCGCCTGCGAGCCTTAATCTTTGCATGCGTGGGCTTCTCGCCCTCACGCCGTGCCTGTCGGCGGCCCACGAATAACAGCCTCACCTCCGCATGACTTTGCTTCATTTGCGCCGCCTGATTCTCACCTTTTTTTGCCGTCACAAATTCCCCCTCCCAGGCCGGCACGACGAGGCGCTGGCCATCGCCGAGCGCGGCCGGACGCGGGCCTTCGCCGACCTCCTCGTCGAGCGTCAGAAGGCGAGCCAGCAAGCGGAAGCAGCGCCGACTCCTACATCCCGGTCACCGTGGAGCACATCCTGGAGACGGTCAACAGCCAGAGGGCCATGGTCCTCTACTACTCCCTGGCTGGAGGCTTCCTGTACAGCTGGCTGATAGCTCCGAGCACAGGTGTGCGCCACGCACTCACACACACACGCTCACAAACTCTCAGCGCTGACTTGTGACCGACACTGGGAAAGGCCACAGACAAAGGGAATATTTTTTGTTCCAGAGGACCTTCCCCGATTGCCAAATGTCTGAGTCTTTGGGAGTAAATGCGGAAAATGAGCCCCAATCTTTTTGAGGACCGCTGGCTTTGACATTTACTCCGCACACTTGATGAACTCTTTTATTTCGCTCTGCAGTGACGTTTGGTCTCGTGCCACCCTCGGGTCGAAATGTCACCCCAGTGTGCACACATACCTCATAATTCCATTTCCATGACATTTAAAGACAGAGCAGGATAAAACATTGGGTGTAAATGGTTTTTGACTTTGCTGTCAAAAGGGCTCTCTGGCTTCCTTCCCATGGAGGGGGGGGGATTTTCTCCTGCTTATGATAATAATATTTCCTCAAAATCTGTCCTCCTCTTGCGGCATAGAATGGGCAGTTCTAAATTCAAAGCGTTGCCAGTTATGGAAAACACCAATTCATGTTCTCCGCCAAACTCTACCACCAACAGGTATCGTTAAATTCAACGAGGTGTATCTGGGAGAGGCTGGGGCGGATGGATCCGACTACCAGGATGGTGCCAGGAGTCCGCAGAGTGGAGCAGGAGCGGGTGGAGGCCCTCTGACTCTGGAGCAGTACATCGGCAATGCCAGGGAGGCCCTAGGGGTGGACAGCCACTACAGCAGGTGAGTCCCGGGCCGCTGTCTGACGCTAAGCCGACCGCGTACAAGCTCTGCAATCGTGTTTGATGACATGATGTCAAGCCCCACATTTCATGTGTTAGAAAAAAAAAAATAACCAGGTAAAATCAGTTTATAAGCTATTGACTTGAAGGGAAATAACAGACCAGAAGGGAGATTGAAAATATTGAGTTGTACCATGGAGCGGACGCCAAGAGAGCAGTTTGCTAGCGAGACTGCAGATGACTTTTTGCAGTACAGTAGTGGGCGAAATCCAGCCAGTGTTCTCAGTGTTAGCATGTAAACGGCGCCAGCCAGACCCGGGCACAGTTTCATCCGTTAAGGGGTTTCTGGTGTCAGAGCGACTCTCTCTGATGATGAAGTGTGTGTACATAGAAAAATATCATACACTTCAATATAAAATCAATATTTTTATTTGTTTATTGATTGATTTATTAAAAATGCCAAACATCGATAAGTTACAGATTCACTTACACTGAAAACCTGCACTTACTCGATCAGATCAGCCCCTAAACAGCTACAAAACGCACTCAGGTGGCGGCTACTGTAAAATATATAACACAATAAAATATATATATGAATATACTGACGCGCCTTGACTGCCTCCTGATCATGACCACGGTCTTAATTCCCAGAGTGCACAGGAGCGCCAGAGTTTCTCTTTGTGAAATCAGACTAATTAAAATTATTCGAAGGTTCGTTCCTGCCGTACAACCACCCACACTCTTTTCAAATTTTCCACGAGTTGCACTGTTTATTAATGTTCGTGTTGCTGTTAGTATGGGGACGAACAGCCAATATGCAGGTTATTTGACAGCAAGAGAAATGAAGTATTCCGTCAGAAATTCAGCTTCTGGTCTGACGCGGTCGGGTTACTAGAGCGTGAATTTGCACTTCTGACCCCTCAGGTGCCGCATTATTGGGCATTTTTGCACCTGCACATCATCAGCGCAAAAATCCTTTCTGGATGTGATGCAAAGGTGGCGGAGATTACGGCCGCAAAGTCGCTGCGCAACCCGCTGCAATTTACCGCTGCGCTCCATTCTTTGTGGATCTGGCCCTAAGTCATAGTCGGTGTAGACTGTGTAATCATACACGAGACTATATCTGGAGAGAAAAACAAAGTCACACACTTTTGCTATGGAGAGCTGGTAATGTGTGTTTTCCATTCTATGGCAAATCAGTGGTATGTCAAACAAAGAGGAACTGTAGGTTTTCCATTTCCCTTCCCCCCTCTGCGTCTTCCCGCCTCATTTCTTGGCTCTCGCTCATAAGTTGCGCTGGAGTTGAGACTCGCGACGGCTTCGCGAGTTCTTCTTGTCTCGTCAGCACAACGCCGTTCATTGATTTGTTCACACTGTGAGGAGTTTTTTGCACATACGCAGCATTAAGAAGGTTTTTTCCATCGCGGACACCCGCAGGGTTTTTTTTTTCTCCCCCCTCCTGTTTCTAACGCTCATCAGATCTCCCTGAACTGTGGGACGAGCAACCAGTTGATTTTAGTGAAAAATGATGGCATTCGCAACCCGAGACACCAGAGTGCATTTAATTCCAGCCCCATATGTAATTGATCATAAAGAGTCAAAGACGGACATTTGCTCAGATGTATCTTAATGACTCCACAGGTTCTTACCTCTTGTTTTTTTTTCCTTTACGTTATCATATGTTTTGTTGCAGTAAAATAATATTTCTGTTTTTTTCCCCCAAATTTGGTCATTTCAACATTTCAAAAATTTGTGTAGTTGGAACCTATTCCAAGATGTGCAACATTTAAGAGTTGAAATCGATCCATCTCCCTGCAAGGTTAATTTCATTTGAAGATTACAGAGTCACACGTTTGACTTACAATGTCAAATTAGGACAACAGGAGTAGCATGCGTGCCGTCGCTTGCCCTGGTGTAGTTTGTGTCATTGCGTATTGATAGAGAGACGGTAGGCCTCCCTCGCCGGTCCTGACCGCCCCGCCGCCTCTTGTGCTCTGCAGAGTTTCCTCCTGCAGCGAGACAGAGAGCGAAGCCGGGGATCTGCTAGAGCAGCAGTTTGAGGAGCTGACCAACAAACTCCCCTCGGGCGCCGACCCCACCGGCTACCTCCGCATGGTGTCCAGGAACAACCTCTTCAACAGGTCAGGCTCTGTCACTGCAGCTAACTGACTATTTTGGGTTCGTTAATCACGTGTTGCAGCTGACCAGGGTGAACTGTAATAGCATTGACAACCTCATGTACATTACAATTACATTTACGATACATGTTTTTACTGTAATTTTATGTTTCATGTGTCCCTATTTGCATATGATATGACTTTTGTGTCCTTTTTATGTGATTTTTTATTTATTTATTTTTTTTTAATGGTTTTTAACATCAGGCCAGACTTCTGCGGTTGAAAATTAGCCTATGGCTAACACCGGCACATTGACAGGAATAAGAATGTAAATTAATGTGCATTTTCCTCTTCAAATAAATAAAAACAATCCCAGTTGCATAAGACATAAACTTAAAATTAAGTGAACATTCTGATTCTTGCTTTTGGAATCTGGTATCACCTGCTAATGTAAACCCGATCAGGGTTCCCAACCCTGCGAAACATCACATGGACAAATACAATATTGACATCTAGTAGGATGCAATAGGTGTTCTCCTGTAAGAGCAGCTCTGGACAGATTTAATGTTGTGTTCTGTGTAATTTTTTTTTTTTAGAAGTTGTCAGAGCATGACGAGCTTGTACAGCGCCACCATGTCCCCTGCGAAGGAAAGCCTGTCTTCTCCTCATCTCCGTCCGAGCAACATCAGCAAGCCTCCGCTGCGAGCCCTTTACGACCTGCTGATCGCGCCGATGGAAGGGGTTCGTGCTTGTGTCTTTTTATTTTATTTTATTTTATTTTATTTTTTAAATCCATCAGACAGTTTCAGCTTTTATTCACAGCAAGAGTTGCCGGCTGTCTCCTCAGGGACTGATGCACAGCAGCGGGCCGGTGGGCAGACACAGGCAGCTGGTGCTGGTGCTGGAGGGCGAGCTGTACCTCATACCGTTTGCCTTGCTCAAAGGCAGCTCCTCCAACGAGTATCTCTACGAAAGGTTCAGCCTCATTTCTGTGCCTTCTCTAGGGAGTCTGAGGGAAACGGTGAAGGTAAGAAGATTGCATGTTTCTTTCTTTTTCAGTCTTTTTGTTTTTCATCCTGGACAACTAATCACTCTAAAATACTTGATAGCACTCCAGAAAGCGGCACGTTTAGCCCTCGGTTTTCAGCTTCTATTTGTGTACCATATGTTTAGTGGACGGACAGAACTTACACATTTAGGGCTGCTGTCAATCACCTGAGGATAAGATTAAAATATAAAAGGATGAACCCTTAATGTCCCATGGCAGGGAAATTTCAGTTTATACCACAGCAAAGTGGTGGGAGGAAGAAGAAAATTAAAGTATACATGAAGCGATATTGTCTGGGCATGCAAACAATAAAAACAATATGTACAGGATTTTAATCATATACAACATACAACTTGGATAATAGATGAAATTGCACAAGTAGAGGCAGCAGTGATGTAACAACCCTCTTCTGTGACATCACGAAGGGCCGGTTTCCAAAACTGTGAGTTTTGGCACACATTTTTGAAACTGTGGAGCAAAGTAGAGAAGTGAAGGATTGACTTTTCTCATTACTGACAGGCCAGGCCACTTTATGTTGTTGTGGGACCTTTCAGTGTCCATCTTCTATCCCAGAATCATTGTTTTTTTTTTTTTTATCATTTTCTTTTATCTTTGTATTAAAATGTATGTCATCGTAGCAACCAGCTACCAGCATCACTATATCCCACTATATTAAACTATATGAAATGAAACAAAGAAGTAGTGTTTCATGCCTGCGCCTTATAGCAACAGTTATCTTTTAATTAACACTATGAACACACACACATACACACACACACACACACACACACACACACACACACACAATATACAGGTACGACCTGAAAAATTAGAATATCAAGTAAAAGTTGTTTTATTTTGGCAATTTAACATAAAAGATGAAACCAACAAATGTTATTGAGCCATTACACACAAATTGACATCTCAAGCAGTTCCTTGTTGTAACTTTGCTGATTAAGATTTTCATAAAGATTTGACTTTATGTAACATTCTAATTTTCTGAATTTTTGAATTTGAGTTTTTTTGAAGCTGCAAGACCTGATCAGCAAAATCCAAAGAAATAAAAACTTGAAATATATTGATCTGCATATTATTTGTTTATATAGTATGTCACATTCACCTTTTAAGTTGAATTGCAGATATACTACAACCTTTTCAGGATATTCTAATATTCTGGGTAGTGCCTGTAGATTCTATCATCGAAATGTGTATACACTGTATTTAATTCGCTGCCTAGCACCTCTGTTTGAATGCCAACTGCATTTCGTTGCTCTGTACTTGTGCATTGTGCACTGACGATGAAGTTGAATCGAATCCAGGCCAAAGTGAAACCTGTGCGTTCGTCCCACAGCCTCACCCCCGCCGCGGCGGCCCCCTGCTTTGCTCCGACGGCGGCTCGGTAGCTGCTGTGGTCGGGGCCCCTCGCCTGCCGCCCTCCGTGATGGGCCGCTGGTTGTGGGGCCCTCTGCCCTCGGCCCAGGAGGAAGCTCTGTGGCTGGGGGAGCAGCTGGGCTGTCACCCGCTCACCGGGGCCAACGCCACCAAGGAGCGCGTGCTGGCGGCTCTGGGCCAGGCCGAGTGCGTCCACTTCGCCACTCATATTTCGTGGAAGCTCGCCGCTCTGATCCTCGCCCCGAGCCAAGAGCGCGGCGGCGGCGTGGAGAGGGCGGCTGGGAGACCCAGGGAGAGGTCAAGCGGGTCAAGCGGGCGAGGCTGCCCTTCAGGACGGGGAGGGTTTGTTCAGGAGTCACGGCAGCCCGGAGGACGGAGAGAGCGTGTGCGAGGCGGACGGCGTGTGCGACAGCCCGCCGCTGAACGACTTGCTGCTCACTGCTGCGGACATACTGGACCTCTGCCTGGCGGTCAAACTGGTGGTTCTGAGGTAAAATCTGAAATAGGTTTTGGCTGGTCGAGTGTTTATTTTTAACACGTGAACAGAAATGGCAAAAGCAACAAAATAAGATGCAGTTATAACTGCACCGTTCAGAGGTGAATCCCACCCGCCACAAAAAAATTCTCTGACTTTCAGTAATTCAGCATCACCATAAGAAATACAGGAAGTCATAAATAAACAAAAGAAGTAAAGAAATAGAGAGAAAAAAGTGCACAAATATGGACAGACTGAATCTTTAGCCCATTGCTAAACAATGAGCAAAAACAAAACCTGCACCCCCGCATGCTTCCATGATTTATATTCCTGCGCGTTTGGCGAAACCCGGCCTTTCGGGTTTCTATTATCGGAGGAAAAACCGATAACGATACGTACAGATATTACAAAAAAATGCCAATATCGGGCTGATATTATCGGCCGGCCGGTATTATCGGACATCTCTACTGTTTTTACCTTTTTAATCTAAACATTTCTTGAATGATAGTTCATTAACATTAACATTAACTGTTTGGCTTCTTCCCACTGTCCTTGCGTCTCTTTCGGGGGGCCCCTCAGGTTGTACCCGGAGTCCAGCTGCAGGGTGACGCCCGACGGGGTGGTGGGCCTGACCAGAGCCTTCCTGGCTGCGGGCGTCCAGTGCGTGTGCGTCTCCCTGTGGCCCGTGCCCGTGGCCGCCTCCAAGCTCTTCACGCACGCCTTCTACACGGCCCTGCTCAACGGCACCAAGGTCAGCGCGGCTCTGACGGAAGCCATGAAGACGCTGCAGAGCAGCAAGCACTTCTCACACCCCTCCAACTGGGCCGGTGAGCCGACTGCACATTTCTAGAGAGCGTTCAGACTCAAACGTTTAGCTGCACCTTCTGTTGACCATCAGAACCGAGAAGTTTAAATCGGCTTGAGGCCCAGTCCACTGTAAATATTCGCTACAGGTGTTTATCCAAAAAAACATTTTTATGGACACTTCTGATTAGTGTATTTTAGAGGCATCTTTACATCTCAGTTAATGTTTTCCCTTAGGTTACATGTTGGTGGGGAGCGACGTGAAGCTCAACAGCCCCATGTCGCTGGTGGGTCAGGCCCTGGCAGAGATCCTGCAGTACCCGGAGAGGGCCAGGGACGCCCTCAGGGTGCTATTACACCTGGTGAGACGCCTTCTTCGTAACTGACGGCCCAAGACCTATTTTAAGCTCCGCCGTCAGTGTAGTACATCTAAAAAACAGCGATGGGCAGTTGCCCGCTACTAGCGCCAACTACATTTTTCAGTAGCGTCACGGTAGCGCCGCTCCATTTGAAACAAATAGCTTTTTTTTTGTAGCGTTGCTATTTTTAGAGTCCAGTAGTGAGTAGCGTCACCAGACGCTACTTTCCAAGCGAAAGAGAGACGGCAAGCTCAATTTGTGGCAGTGACACCGAGCTGCAGTGTCCCAGGTGGCATTCCCAGATGCCGCGGCTCAGAGCCGCGACTGCCGGAAGTGCCGCAGCTCGATGCCACTAGCAGTCAACGAGTAATAATAATTAGTACATGGAAGTTGGCGCTAAAAAGTAGTGTCGATGTAGCTAGCTACTTTTTGCCATGTAGCTTGTGGTGTAGTTTGCTACATTTCTCTGGCGAGAGCTTCTGCTGTAGCTAAGCTCAATTTAATCGAGGTTAACTCGTAGCTTAACTTGCTACATTTTCCAATTAACTTGCCCATCACTGCTAAAAAACAACAACAACAAAAAAACAGGAGTATTAAATATGAAAGGTTGAAGACTGAAGGTTCCCTCTGATAATGGGAGCGGATTAAAACCCAGCTTTGAATGAGCGACAATGTAATTCATGTAGCAGACCGACTGCTTCTAATACAGTGATGGGGAATAAAAGAAAAAACTTACTGATCCATCTGATTACTGAATCGGACATCCTGTAAATGATTGTCAACCATAGTTTCCCACTGCTGGACATCATCAAGTCTCCTCTCACCTTCTCCTTTCATTGTAAGCCTATGTGAACCATCCTGAATTATTCTTTAATCAGCATCCTCACTTGTTGAACACAATTTGGATAAATTCTGATAAAGATTGTTTTTTTTTTGTTGCACTTTGCACTCCATCATCACCGTTATCCTGCCACTGAATGGGTTGCTCCATAATTGCTGCCTCTCGCGTCCCCATCCAGCATGTTCTTCAGTGGCACCTTAAGGTGCATTACATAATGTGAGCCATTTGTCTACTCAGCTGGAGCATCAATTTTGCTTCCCTCCGCAGGTGGAGAAGTCTTTGCAGCGTATCCAGAGCGGCCAGTGCAACCCCATGTACACGTCGCAGCAGAGCGTCGAGAACAAGGTCAGCTAGTTAGCACTTTGTCAGTCAATAAACAAAGTCCCGTCTCTCTATCAGCATTAACGGCCGCACGTGTCTTCTCCAGGTGGGCGGGTTCCCGGCTGGCAGGCCCTCCTCTCAGCCGTCGGTTTCCGCTTGGACTTCTCCGGAAGCGCCGCTGGTCTCCCTGCGACGGTGTTCTTCCCCACCTCAGACCCGGGGGACCGGCTGCAGCAGTGCAGCACCACTCTCCAGTCCCTGCTCGGTACCACAGCCTCACCACACACAGTCAGATCGCGCCTCGTGCCTGTCGGCGTTCAGGGAATTATTTTGTATTCTCTAAAATGTTTGATTACAGTAATGATTATAATGGATTGGATTGATATAGCACCGTCCAAGGCAGCCGAACCACTTTACATCAAACCCATTATTCATTCACACTGCATTCATACCGGTGGTGGTAAGCTACAGCTGACCTGGGGCAGACTGACAGAAGCGTGGCAGCCAATCTGCACCAAACGGCCCCTCCGACCACCACCCAACATCCACTCACATTCGTACAAGGCAGTGTGGGTTGCCCAAGGACAAAACGACAGACAGGGATGGAGCGGGATTTGAACTGCCAACCTTTCAGTCATTGGACAACCCGCTCTACCTCCTGAGCCACAGTTTACACTTTATTTTTCATCCCAGACTATTCTCATTAACCTGACAGAGGCCTCTGTGAGATCTCACTGCCCTTTGTGACATCACAGAGGGATTTGTTTCTCAACTGCAAAGCTTTGGCCCGCACTTCTTCAGAACTAACCAGAACCTTCTGGCCGTCTCCAGGTCTGACTCCTCCGGCGCTGCTGGCTCTCTGCAAGCTGGTCACAACGTCCGAGGCTGGAGAGCAGCTCATTCATAAGGTACTGCCACGCATCACGGAGAAGCCCATTCAGTTTAATTCATCATCGCGCCGCTGCTGCAGCAGCAGTCGCTCATCTCCTTGTGCATCCCGTCCGGACGTCACCACACTTTTCGCACTCACCTCGTACTCGCTCAGCCTCCCGCTACGCGTCACTCTGATGCAGGCTCTTTTGTGTTATTGTCCCATGTGCGTTTCATTTGGCATCACCCGTACACATGGACAGAGGCCGCCGTCCACTTCTGAGTGCGCGCTGATTTAAACTCAACACTGAAGTTCTGTTTCCTTCTTTCTTATACCCTCCTCACAAAGGCCGTTAAAAGCATGGTAGGAATGGTAAGTGTGCCGTGATGACCTCATTGAGTGATTTGTGGAACTCTTGAGTTTTCAGAAGTGTCAAAAGCAGACAGTAAAATTTCAACAAAGGCCCTATTTGGAAAGCTCTTTGTGATGTGGGTGCTGCATAAGTCCTTTTTTTTTTTTTTTTTTTTTGCCTTGCTGTGAAATCGTTCCCGACACCCAGAGCCTCCGTGACACAGAACTCCTCTTTTATATCTGTCTGGTATGCTTTTTCTCTCATTGCAATCCCCTGTTTCTCACCCCCAAAGCTTCATCAAGTGCTGGTGCAGCTGCAGTCGGGTGACAAGGAGCAAGACTTCTCACTGGCTCCCATTCAGGTGTCGATAAGCGTGCAGCTCTGGAGGCTTCCGGGCTGCCACGAGTTCCTGGCTGCTCTCGGTGAGACGCCAAACTTACTTGCCCTAAATAAAAATAATTGCAACTCATTTAAAAAGTCAAGTCAAGTCAAAGTTTATTTATAGAGCACTTTATCACGACCCCAGATGAACTAAGTGCTGTACAGTTGGAAAAAAAAGGCATAATCACAAAAAAATAACAATAAAACACAATTGAACAACAACGTAGTAAAATAGTAAAAGCTCAATTTAAGACCAAGATTAGAAAAGGACAAAATAAACAAATAAAAGTAATTAAAATTAAAATAGATAGAGGGGTAAGCAGGATAACTGCCAATTGCACTGCCAAGAGCAACTGGTTAGATGACTTAAGACTAATAAACATTAGTCATAAGTCATGGTGCCCGACCATTTTAGACATTTAAAAACAATTAATAACACCTTTATTACAGGTAACCAGTATAAGGCTGCCAGGGTGGGACCAATGTGGTCACGGAGTGTCTGTCCAGTCAGTAGGCGGGTGGCTGCATTTTGAACTACCTGCAAGTGATGTAGCGCTGACCGGTCAAGACCAGTGAACAGGGAATTAGAATAGTCTAAACGCGATGTGACAAAGGTGTGAATGACTCCCTCAGAATCATTTCTGGGGAGATGCTTGTGGTGTTTCCAGGTGTTGCGTGTGAAGTTTAGCGCGAGAATAATTACATATGTGTGC
Organism: Thamnaconus septentrionalis; assembly: GCA_009823395.1. NCBI lineage: Eukaryota > Metazoa > Chordata > Actinopteri > Tetraodontiformes > Monacanthidae > Thamnaconus > Thamnaconus septentrionalis. The sequence continues at coordinate 13,478,779 of CM020518.1, forward strand.
ACAAGCTGCGCTGAAGTGGACACAATGAACAGGGTTTTTTTTTTACCCCACTCCCAGGGTTTGATCTGTGCGAGGTGGGGCAGGAGGAGGTCGTGCTGAAGACGGGAAAGCAGGCGAGCCGGCGGATCATGCACTTCGCCCTTCAGTCTCTTCTGGCGCTCTTTGGTGAGAACGAGACTTTGATTTCAGCCTTAAAAATCCTGTTGTTTCCTCGAGGGTTTCTGTGTTGGGTTTGCATGCTTCCCCATCAGACTCCGGCCTCTTGCCTCAGTCCGACTGTGAAGTCTTAATTGTCTGTCTTAGTGAATTTGAGCGTGACCAGGTTGCCTCTCGATCTTCCTGGGTGACTTGTGAAGGGCGTAACAATAGATGGGAAATGCTCCAGCACCCTGAGCAGGATGTGTGGTAATAGAAAGTAGATGGATGGATTTAATCTCCTCATCATCTGACCTCCCCTCCCTCCTCCTCCTCCTCCTCCTCTTCTCTCAGACTCCACTGAACTCCCCAAGCGCTTGAGCATGGACTCCTCCTCCTCCCTGGAGTCCCTGTCGTCGTCCCAGTCGGCCTCCCAGCCGCAGTCCCTGCCGCTCTCCTTCGGCTGCTACCCGCCGCCGCCGCAGCAGAGCTTCCTGCCTCCGGTCTGCCCCGACAACCTGTCCTGCGACGCCATCTCCGTCTACAGCCTGAGCTCCCTGGCCTCCTCCCTCAGTTTCCTGTCCCGACCCGAGCCGGCGGGGAGCGACGTCGTCAGCCAGCGGCCGGTCGGCCAGCACCAGCAGGAGCCGGATGGACCTCGGGCGGCGGCGGCAGGCCCGCACGGCGGCACTCACCGGGGTCTGCCGAGAGGGCGACTGAGCAATCACCGGGGAGGAGCGGCGGGGGAAGGGGAGGACGAGGAGTACGAGGGGTACTCCATCATAAGCAGTGAGCCTCTGGGGCAGGTGAGGAGGGAGTGCGACACCCTGCCACTGCCGGTGGGACACAGGCAGGCCAAAAGCAGCGCTGGGAAAGGGTCGGCCGGAGGCCATGGCCTCCCATCACAGTCTCCTCCAAGGGAAGCGTCAGCACCCCAACGTCACCAATCAAAGCCCCCCTGCCACTCAAAGTTCCTGCCAGCCCAAAGAATTGTTACGAACGGTAAGTTGCCAGATTAGACAACTGAAAACTGTTGTTTCTTAACCCCTGGTAGAGGCTTCAGGCTGCCACTAATGTATGTATACATATATATACATATATGACACTAATATAATATATACTAATATTACTAATATAATATATATATATATATAATATATATATACATGGATACAAACATATAGATACATATACATATATATACATATATATATATACATATATACATACATATATATATATACATACATACAGACATACATATATACATACAACACACAAAAACAAAGCTCAATAAAAAAATGAAAACTTTATTTGAGGAAGGCAAAAGGGGGCAGTCCAAATTAGAAAAAAGTCCCATCAAAAATCTTCTCAAAGAAATGGCGAAATCCTCTGCTCACTGAAAAAAAGAGTTCCTCTTCTTAGGCAGGGGGGAAAAGCGCAAAAGTGAAAATAAAAATCCTCTTCTTGCAAAACATATCCAAACGGAAGAGACTCACTCGGGCTTGCTTTTACAAGGGAGAGGCTGGAGGTAGAAAAAAGGAACAGGCAGGGTCGGCAACAGGTGAGTCAGTCCCAGGTAGCGTGGAACAATCTGGCAAGGAGGAGGAGGAGCAGGGGGGGGGAAATTACCCCGCAAGGTGACCAGGTGTGAGGAATCGGTGCTGATTGTCTTGAGAGTGGGAGTGGAGTGGTGACGGACAGTTCGGGGTGGGCCTGACAGCAAACCATGACACATGGAGTTGATAAAACAATAACAGACGGACGAGGGAATTTACCTGACATCACTCTCTCAATGCTACTTTGCTGCTGCGTGCAGATCCTCCTTGCACATGAAGACACACAAACACACAGCATGGCATTCTGAGATTAGCACGGCGGCCTATCAGCTCCAAAGGTTCGGCTTCACAAACACAGACGGCTGAAGTTTTGATTGGCAAATTGATCTGAAAAGCAGGTCAACTCGGTCACTTTGGGAGTTGGAATAGTGATTATTTCATTATGGAAATTGATCTTTGTTTTCAAAATATAAGGTGTGTAATTACTGACCCTCTACGTATGCGTACCATTAAACCAATTAAATAATAATGCAAGGGTTACACATTGTTATTCAGCATACGTGCAGACATGCAGGGCTGGACTCAGGGGCCAGAGTTCCAGACCATTACACGTCAATACAATCAGAAAAGGTTTGATTGTTTTATTGTAGTTTGACTGCAGACACTGAGATTAAAAAAAGAAAAAGTCATCGTAAATCGGGACAAATGGGGGTCGTCTTTGGTAAAAAAAAAAAAAAGAAAGAAAGAAAGAAAAAAAAAATTAAGAAAAAAAATCCTCTAACATTGAGGCATGATGCTACCAATTTCTTGAGCTCCGAGACAGTAGAGTATTAAATTAAGGCCGTAAACAGGGCCGTCTGTGGCTAATCTTGATCATAGCTAACTAAGTCACCCAGGAGACTGTCTGCAAATTAGGTAGGAGGAACCATTTATTACATAATGAGGACACACGGCTAATTGAGATGAGCTGATTAACGGACGCGTTTTGACTACGGTAGCGGAACAGGACTGACCAAACGGTCACAACTCAGCTGGGCCCTGCAGTCTTCAATGACTTTTCACCACGATTCTCAGTTGAATCAACTGCATCGTGATACTTTTTTTCCTTTTTCCAACAAGGTTTTGTGGAAACTGATGGTTCCTTCCCCTCCTTTCACCGCAGGGTGTCTCCCGGGAAGAGTGGGAAGGCAAAGGTCAGCAGCTCCGAGTCGGACCAGTCGAGCACCGAGACGGACAGCACGGTCAAGTCCCAGGAGGAGCGGACGGTGCCGGCGGGACACATGGACCCTCAGGAACTGGCCCAGAAGATCCTGGAGGAGACCCAGAGCCACATGCAGGCGGTGGAGAGCCTGCAGAAAGCCAACGCCAGGACGGCGCGGGGAGGCGACGCCAGGTCCCTGTCCACCCCGGCCACCCCGACTCTGACCCCCGCGCGAGGCTTCCAGCCCTCCGAGACCAGCGCCTTCAGCAGGCCGCCCAGCCGGGCCAGCCTGAAGACGTGCCCCTCGCCCGTCTCCCTCTCCCGCCACCTTTCGCCCTTGTCGCCCTCCGCTTCCACGCCGCCGCCGCCGCCGACCCGACCCAAACCGCCGTCCCGCTCCTCGTCGCTGCAGAAGATGGCCTCCAGCCGCGGCAGCCCGGCTCCCTCCTCTCCCTCCTCCTCGTCTCTGTCAGCAGCAGATCCCATCTCGCCGCTCAAACTCAAACACCCCGCCTCCCCGTACGCCGCCCCCTCGCCGGCCCTCTCCTACTCCTCGGCGGGATCCGCCTCGGCGTCCTCCAGTCCCGCCGACACGCCGGTGCTGAGCCGGCCCAGGCGCGATGCCGAGGCGCAGGGCATCCACCGCCTCAAGACCTTCTGGACCAACGCTGGCCAGAGGCACGAGGCGCCTTCGCCCGCCGCGCTGCTCGGCGGCGGCAACAAGAAGATGAGCACCGTTCAGAGGGACGTCCTGGGGCTGCTGAACCTCTCGCCGAGACACGCCTCCAGGGAGGGGCTCGAGGGGCAGGACGCCGGGCGGCCGCCAAACGGCCACCGGAAACTGGAGGCCGAGCCGCCGCCGCCGCCGCCCCCGCCGCCGCCGCCGCCGCCGTCTTCCAGTCGGCCCACAGACTCCAAGGGGGAGGTGCGAATTCCGGCTGGGAACGGCTACAAGTTTCACTCGCCTGGGCATTTTTTCCCATCGTCAAAGTGTTGAAAGATGATGCCGTGAACTGCAGACCCAGAGGGCTCAGTGGGCAGTTTGCTGAGTTTATATTATTAAGAAGAGCTGTCAGTCCGACGGCTCGGTGCCACGGCCCTCCCAGCGATATCCGCTGAAGAAGAAGAAGAAGAAGAAGAAGAGGAGGGGAAACGTCCTATTCCATACGGCGAATTGCAATCGCTTTGAACGCATTTGTGAAGAGCGTGCCTTCTCGTGGTGGCGGGGAGGAGGGATCGAATCACTTTAAATCGAGGGCTCAAGTCTCCGGCTTCAGAAGTTTTCTCTGCGACAAAGGAGACAGCATGCGGCGTCTCGGAGCGCCCCCCCCACCACCACCACCACCACCACCACCACCGTACTGTACTGTACTCGGCTGGACTTGAACCGTGACACGGACGACAAGTCTTTCAAAGCTAAAAAAAAAAGCTCACTGTATTTGTGTCAGTTGGATTGGGTTTATGATGTGATGGCCGCCGTTTTGATGGCATAATTGTTCTGTTGTTGTTTATTTTTGTTTGTAAACTGTATTTTCCAACCACTTGTATACAGTTTGTAAGGACGATTAAAACAAGGGCGGGGGGAGGGGGGAGAGGGGGGTTCTGGGAGGCAGCAAAGAAACATTTTTGATATTTTTTATAAAGATTTTACGTGTGATCGAGCATGCCGTTTGGTGAATTTGTGACTTTTTAACGTTAAAATAAATAAATAAATAAATTTTGCAGCCATGCCAGACATAAGGAAATAAAAGTCACTTTTCTCATCTCTGTTTGTTTTTTTTTTTTTTAAAATCTGGTCAACATAAGATGCAATTTATGTCGCTGAGTGATTCTGCACCACCTCGATAACTACACTCCTATTGCAAAACGACACCTTTAATTTATAATCAAGCACTTAAACACATGACTAATGGTTTATTAAAAGGTCAGTAACCTCACTCACAATTTCGCTATAATGGGCCAGTGGGATGATGCATGACACTATTACGCCAACACACCACGGGAATGCATGTGTAATTAACTATGCAGTATCATCTGGGGACAGAAATAGTGAGGGTTGTTGCATGCTTGTTCCGGAGGGCGGTACCAGACTGACCGTTCTATCCGGTGCCGTAGACGACGTCGTTTATGTCAGGTGCCGCCGCCGAGTCCCAGTGCGCAGCCGCAGCCCCGGTGACGAAGATGGTGCTCATCAAGGAATAGTGAGTCTGAAGTGTTTTTTAAAAATGTCTTTTGGCACACGTAGACTAGCATTTTAACCCAACCCGAGACCACTGTGCTATAGAGTAAACACTAGCGTACATTTTAACTCTGACCTTCGCCAGATTGAGCGCAATGTGGCCGGGGGAAAGGCAGCTTGAAGCGGGCTGGATCAGGACGTGGACAACCGGACACCACACCGGTCTTTTTTAAGGCGTTGCTAGTGCAAGCTAGCACCGTTAGCTCGCGATTCGAAGCGGTCGAGGGGATAATTAGCTTCTTAAGAGAAGCGAGTTGCACAAAGGGGCTTGACTGTCGAGACCCCCCTAAAAAAAACAATCAACATATATTCGGAGAACATGGCTTTAGTGACCGTCTGCGTCGGCATGTTTAGCCGGTTAGCAGCGTGTCACATCGCCTAAATGCCGTTACGTTCACTTTGGGTCTCGTGAGTGAAAGATTAAGGTTCCTTCTCCATCGGATTTACAGTTATGCTAGCAGGCTGTGGTCGCCTTTGCGGCAGCGACTGTGGTGATTTCCTTATTTGATAAAAACACAGTGACTCGCAGTGGTTTGCTGCTTGTACACGGCTTGTGAATAAAATGCGAAACAAGCGGTCGGAAGGGGTTTGGCCGGCGTATTCAGCCAACAGTGGCCCGCACCTCCCAGCTGCTAACTACTTTGTCGTTACACTGGTGGTCGACTCGCATTCCCGATTCAACCATTTAACTGAGTTTTTTTTTTTTTCTATTCAAACACAAGTAACGAGTCGCCATTTCATTGCGGCCCAGGCAGTTTTCTTTTAATCTTAAAACGGGGGGGTTGTTGCTGCTGCCCTCTTTTATATCCTCAGCTAAGCTAGCCTGCACTCTGTGGCTAAGCTATATCCGCCTCAGATAACGGTACCTGTTGTAGCCACTCCCCTGCATTTTCTTGTGTACGCTCAGCAGAAGCGCTAACTTGAACCACACACTCAATTACTTTCAGTATTTCTGCTAAATATGGCCGTTTTGAACGTGTGCAAGCGTACATGTAACGCACGCTCGTCTGTTATCGGGTTACAACCGTCTGCGCTGCGTATCGGTTCGATTTAAAACCAGCACTGATTCACTGTGCTTTTTTCCAAGGGAAATGGTAAACAATAAGGCCCATTTGGACACTGTGACCCGCTTACCTGTACTTTAAAGTTCACCTCTTATGCAAAAGATGAGTTGTTATCTTTCGTTGAAAGGCTGGTCTCTGCTAATGGTTGACAGAGTCTCTCTGTGCTGTAAAAACGGGGGCACTGTGTCTGTTGGTCATGGTGTTTCTCGATCAAATTGATTAATCGGTAAGTCCTCTAATTCTCACTATTAGTGGAAAGCGCAGAATCAGATGTGTATTTGTATTGATGAAGGTCTTTTTCTAAAGATTATGAATTCTTGCAGAAATTACTTATATCCAGCCATCGATTAATGACCTAAAAGCTCGCAGAAGGTTGACAACGTTTGATATTTTAATTTACAAAGAAAATCAAATGTCTGTGCTTGATTTAAGTTCCAATTATCATTATTATTTTTTATATCATTATTAGCATAAAAGCATAAAAGACAACTGTAGACATCCCAAATACGACTCAGATTTACTGTAATGTCATCAAATGTCGTTTCGTGCAGGCTCAGGGTGCATTCGCCACTTAGCAATCAGGACGAGCGTGCACCTGTGCTGCAGGTGCTCGTGATAGCTGTCCTTTCACACACAAGGCTTACCGTGGATCTGAGCTTGCGTAACCCGCGGGTCACTCGGACCCCGCGTTTACCAGTCAGCCGTGGCCGAATCCTCCAGATACTTTCGCCCTGCATAATCCAACGGAGCTATTTCCAGTGTAAACGTTGCCGCTGCTGCAACCGTTTCTGCTCTGCATCACGGAACGCTATTGTTAACAGCTGCATACTCTGGAATAAGAAATATTTGAATATATCTCAGTTGTCCTTTTGAGGAGATATTCCAGTATTGAGAACTTTGTCTTTGGCAAAGAGCAGAGACACAGGATCATTATACCGGCCCGCATATTGATCTTTTATGGCCGTGGTGAAATGAAACCCATTGAGTAACACAGAGGAGTAGCCTTGTGAGTTCCTACATGGAGAGGATGATTCCCTGCTGCCAGGCCTGACGCCAACTATCCTCACATTTGCGTTTGGTTTTCTACTCGCAGCTCACACACAGCACATGTGGGCAAAATGTCACAAGCCCGCCTCTTTCGGTTTTCGCAGTCACATTCTGTTTACATGGTGGTTGTGAGTGAGTCGTTTGCGTTGTATCGCCGCTGCTATTTTAAAAGGCACGGCAGTAACATTTAGCATGGCGGTCGGAGCAGGGCATTTGTGCATTTAAACCGCTGTCTTGAGAGGCTCATGTTGACCGAGCAAAGATTTTTATATTATGTCACATGATAGCCTAATAGATTATTAACAACTTGTGTATATAAATCACACATAAATTGTTTGAAATGCTTTACAATTTGAAGCAAACCTCAATTTACAGCATATACAGTACATGCAATATATATGTGTTCTTTTTAAAGCAAAGCTTCACTGATGCTCATTTGATTGCGCGTCAGAATCGATGACCAATTTCTCCTTGTGCTGTTTTAATGGAAACCTCGATACAAAGAATTAAAGTCGGTGTGCGACGACTGTCATAAAGTCTAAAAAAAAAAAGTGAGTGGAGTCATTTTTGCCAGGGAGGAATTACGTAACGGATCCTTTCGGTTCTGCCCTGAGCCGAGCAGCCCAGTCAGTGTGAGTTGAGGTTGAGGGTGGGGTGATGGATCAGCTGACGAGTTGGTTTGGTATGTAAAAGCCAAGAAAAACATCTGTCTAATTAGACTCTACTATTCCGGTTGTTTAAGGGATACATAAACTGTAGTTTAAAAAAAAGAAATTGTGAAAAGCGTGTGAGACGTGTGGTGAAAGGACAGGACTTTTTTTTTTTTTTTTTACATCTTATTGTTTTGCTGTCATTGTTTTGCTCACCCATTGTTTTGTTGGTCCAAAATATCAGTGGAAAATTGAATATTAACTTTTATGAATGCGCATTAGTTAACCTTTGCACTGCAACAGATTAAAAACGGGTTTTGTTTCATCTTTCTGCATCTTTCTACTGTGCTAATTGTCTCTTTCCTTGTCGTTTCCCCCCCACAGCCGTGTTGTATTGCCAGTCTCTGTAGAAGAGGTGAGTCAATGTGTTTATATCCTCTGCAATTTAATGACAGTACAAAAACCCTCTCTCGTTTTTTTGAAATCACATTGACCCAACTGTGCAGAGCTTTCCCCCAATTCTGCACAGTTGGGTCTGGCAAGCCAGCTGAGACAGAACAGTCTTTGTTTGAAGTGGCTGCTGTTTGGCGCGACGCGCCGCTCGCGTGTCTGCAGACAGGACGGCAAATTGTCAAACCCAAATGTCACATTTGGCTTTTCGAGAAGTCCGCGGCCCAGCGAGGGCCTCCGAGCGCTCACCTCCTCTTCCCCGTCTCTTCCAGTATCAAGTGGGGCAGCTGTACTCTGTGGCCGAGGCCAGCAAGAATGAGACGGGCGGCGGCGAAGGCATCGAAGTGCTGAAGAATGAACCTTACGAGAAGGACGGAGAGAAGGGACAGTACACGCACAAAATATACCATCTAAAGAGGCAAGTCTACAACTGTCACTAATTACTGGCGAACTAAATCTAGACAGCGACTTCTGTCTGAATTCTACGAACGGGGGTTTTTGGATCGGAAAAAGCAAAGACCGGCCGATCGCGTCGTGGTCCGACTTCATCTTCTGCCAGCTGCTCTTCCATCTGATGGTCCAGCTTTTGTTTGGCAGCCGTTGAGAAACTGTTTACATCAGCTCTGCATGGCTGTGTGAAAGCCAAAATGAGAAGAAAATGCTCCTGGGCCCAGTTGTTATATTGCACTCTGGTCTTACGACGCAGAATAAGAGCCTGATCCTCTTAAGCGACACGATGTACTTTTAAAATACATAAGCAAATTGACCCAACCAGCAGAAACTGTGAGATTTTTTCTTTCATCTTTTTTTCCTCATTCTTTGCCTGCAGTAAAGTTCCTGGGTTTGTGAAGATGATCGCACCAGAGGGAGCGTTAGTTTTTCACGAAAAGGCTTGGAACGCCTACCCTTACTGTCGCACCAGTAAGTCACTCTCTTTATTCCAACTAACACTGTGCGTGGCTGAGTGCAGGAATATGATAGAAATGAAAGCTCATTCGTTAACAGCCACAGTAAAATGAGATTTTTGTTGTGCTTAAATTTCTTAACGTTTTTTTCCCCCCGATTCTAATGCTCAGTTTTCTTGTGTCTCCCTCTCTTTCAACAGTTGTGACGGTGAGTCCATGTCAATTCCCCCCCACACACACACACACTGGAAACTGAGACAGCCATGGAGGGCAGGCTTGCTTTGGAATCAAATCCCAATCGCACTGCGAGCGTCTGCTGCACGCACGCACCACTCAATGCACGCATGCAGCAGACCTTTACCTCGGCGTTGCACAACATTTTTCTCTTGGTTTCGTCATTGACCCATGCTGCTTGCTGTGCATTTACCTGTCAGATAACCACTCAAGTGAGGTTTAAAAATAGATCCGAGCTCAGCGAGTCCAAAACTTCTGATAAGTTAACGAGATTACCTGCCGGGTTGAAGCGAGTCACTTTGAATCCTCCATTCATGTTCTCCGCCATTCAGCTCCCCAGCGGTGACTCAGAGTTGACTTGGTGGGGAGTAGTGAGTCTTTTTTTTTTTTTTTTTAAAAAGAGAGTGTGAGAGAGAGAGAGAGTCACATATTCATCACCACGCTGTGTTTTCTCCTCCTTCTCAGAACGAGTACATGAAAGATGACTTCATGATAAAAATCGAGACTTGGCACAAACCTGACATGGGAACAGTCGAAAATGTAAGTAAACACAAGCAGCGGCTGCAGCAGCAGCGGTGTCCAGACTTGTTCGCAGCTACAGCAGCCGAAAAGTTGAACACTGTAATATAATGCAGTTTCGATTCACGAAGTTTAAACATTTCCGTAAAGTTTCCTCTATTAAAATAAGTAGTTGAAGATTGATTTGCCCATAAGATGGGGCTGTGTGATAATGGATTTTAAATTGAAATTGGATTTATTAGTCAAGAAAGATGTTAAAAAAAGGAAAATCTTAAAATTGATTTTCTTCTCTCATGCTTCCAGGCTGTGCGCCTCTGCAAAATGTGAAGGTTTTGCACTTTATTCATCCATCGTTTTATTTTGAAAGTGACGTTTGGTGAAAGACAGTTCGGGTCGTCACTTAATCCACAGGGGGATTCATTTGTGTTTGGTTCTTAAGTTTTCACTTTATTCCAAAATAAGGGAACTTCATTTTTGTTTTTGAAGAACCTGTTCACTTTCAAGTGAAGTTTGGTGAAAATGAGAATATCACTTTATTAATCCCAAGCGATTCATCTTGGTTTGGCCAATAAGACTGTAAATGTCCAAGGAGGATTTACAATATCTTTCAGTTGCACTCCATTCCCAATATGGACATTTTTTTTTTCCATTTTCTCTAAAAATATTTTTACTACTTTCATAGTTTTACCAATTTTTTTTTTTTTTTTAATCAAGTTTTCAGAAGAAGGAAAAAAAAAAAATTTGGATTTTATTTTTTGTCCAATATCACCCTGCAGCCCTACCATAAGATCAGAAGGCAACGGGCAACATGTGTATCTGTGCCTGCTCTGCTTTTATTTTGCATGTCAGTTGAGTTCCGCCCCTCTCACACTTGGACCAGCCAGACCTGCGTAAATACAGCTGTCGCACTCTGAACAAAACAACCAAGCCCCAGATCGCCTGGACTGGACAGTCTGGTGGTCTCGGTGCCATTTAAACCCCCGGAGCGGTCGGCTCCTCTGCACTGACACAGCAATTGGAACAAATGGCCTTGATTTGTGCCGTCGAAAAGGTTGCTTGTTAAAATGGACAATACGCTCCTGACCTTTTATGCATCGCCGTCGTGGGCAGCGTTCAGAGACGGTCTCTTTAATTGGCGCTGGCCCTCAACCTAAAGCACGGCCAGCATTTATAGGTGTCAGGTCGGGAGCTTGGAGGCTGGACCCAAATGTGGACCACTGAGGATTTGCAGACCAAAAAAAAAAAGTTTATTTTGAACTATGAACACAAACCAAACTAAGAGAGTCCATAAATGTAACTATGAATAAAAAAAACAAAACAGGGCACGAAAGAAAGTCATAGCAAGGAACATACACATGAAACAGCAGCCCTGAAAATAACCAAACAACTTGGCAACACCGGGACGCCCACAAACCTGGACAGAAGACACTGATCCCACAAAGACGAAGGGAGGCGAGGACCGTTTATACACTGGGGCAGGGGAGCACAGGTGCGAGCAATCAAGGGCGAGGCTGAAAACGAGACACAGGTGACAGACGTCAAGAAATGAACACAGGAAGCAAAGCTAAAGACGCTGGCGACAGAATAAACCGACTTCAAAATAAAACAGGAAATGCACAGAACATGACATTAGGAAGGAAAATCCCTGCAGGAATTCTCTTTGCAATAATGCAGCGGACACGTAAAAATGTCCCCGTGGGTAAAAGGCACATTGATTCAAGAGGATCCGTCTCTTGTGGGGCTGAAGAGGAGACCTGGTGGCGCTTTGCCCTCTTTCTCTCTCTCTCTCCCTCTCTCACACACACTTGGCTTTTCTTTCCTCCTCTTTCAGGTCCATCAGCTGGACGAGCAGACGTGGAGGACCGTGGAAGTCGTTCCCATAGATATCGCAAACAACGAAGAGGTGGCCCAGGGGGTGAGTGACGGCGCCGTCTGGCAGATGGCGCGTGCGACCCGATCGGCGGACGCGGGGCGAGCAGATGTTGGCCGGCCGGCAGGCAGAGCGTCTCTCTCTCTCTCTCTCTCTCTCTCTCTCTCCCACCCCCATGGGAACGGCGCGCGCTCGCGCAAACTGACCACAGGGGGCGAATTTTAGTGACGACTCGAAGGTGCGACGGTGGAGACTGGTAGCTGTTTTGCACGACATGTTACACAAGACGATTTTGGCGTAGTTAAGACGGAATGGGCGAATTGGCTCGATCCAGTCCTGAAAGACGCTGCTGGAATTCAACACGCGTCCATAAGAGGAAGGCGGCTCGCAGACGTTCGCCCCCTGAAACCTCTCGTCCGTCCAACCGCTCGCCGAGCGCGCCCGAGGAGACGGCGGGCCTCTTTCGAGGAGCTGTCAACGCGTTCCCCCGCACCGCCAACCTGTACTATAATGACTTAAGTGGATCAGCGTCCAGGCCGAGGCTTAATCTGAAGGTCCATCTGCTCCAGGTAGCCGCCACGCTTTCCCCCAACCCCGCGCGGCCAAGTGGATTAAAACAGCACAGCAAGCCTCGAGTTCAGGGGTTGGAGATTGTTGTGGCGCGGGGGCGGCTCGCAGTGGCAGTGATCCAGGAAATTCTGTGTTTTGCGGTTTAAAAAGCTATTAGAAAAGGAGGATAATAATAATAATAATAATAATAATAATAATAATAATAATAATCATCATAATAACTGAAATTAGTTTCTCTGAACATCAAAATGTCCTTTCTGTTTCTTCCTCCTGTGTTTTCCAGTCATGTTGATGTTGATCTTTCACTGTCGTTTTTTTGTTCTTTTGCAGGACTACAAACCGGAGGAGGACCCCACTCTGTTCCAATCGGTCAAGACGGGCAGAGGGCCTCTGAGTCCCGAGTGGAAGGTACCTGGCCCGGCGGCGGAGCAGCAGCAGCAGCTGTCGCTGCGCCTTCGAGTGCTTGACTGAGCCGTGTTGCCGTTCTCTGTCCCCCCCCCCGCTGCAGGCTGAGGCCAAGTCGGACTGCCCTCACATGTGCGCGTACAAACTGGTCACCGTCAAGTTCAGATGGTGGGGTCTGCAGACCAAAGTGGAAAGTTTCATCCAAAAGGTACAGCAGCTGGGTCACCTCTCGTCCCAGCCAGAGGTGACGTGTGGTCAGCAGAGGGAGCCGTTTAAAGGTTTCCTGCGTTTTTTATTCAAGGGAATAAAATCTTTTTCTTTCTTTCTTTTTTTTTTGTTCAATCCACCGCTCGCAGCAAGAAAAGCGCATTTTCACAAACTTCCACCGCCAGCTCTTCTGCTGGATTGACAAATGGGTGGGCCTGACCATGGAGGACATCCGGCGGATGGAGGAGGAGACCCAGAAAGAGCTCGAGGAGGTAATTTGCAAATTTCAGAACATCCCGGCTTTCCTGTCACGACCAGAGCGGTGGAGCGTCGCCAGCCTCCCCGCCTTTCTTCTTCTCCCCTCCCACCCCGTCCTCGCCGGGGGGGGAACGGAGCCCAGTCCTTGATTACAGATGTTCTAATGAATCTCACATCAGATGCGTCAGAAGGGAGACGTGCGAGGGACCTCGGCGACAGACGAGTAGAGGCGCCGCCGCTGTAGGTCAGACTCAGGCTGAGTAAGTCCGGACTCAGGGGAGAGGTGGCGCTGCATGGATCCCTCTCTCTCCGCCCCCCTTTCACCAACCGCCGCCCTCCGGCTACTGTCCTAACACGGCCATCTCGCTCGCTCGCTCCCAGACATTTTGTGCTTGACATCCCTTCAGTGTTCCGCATCCTCTTTCCGTCTCAACCCGCCTTTGTTTCACGTCGTCGCGGCCTCGCTTCCGCAGACGAACCTCTCGGTCACCCCCGTGGGTTTCCTGATGGCTGCGCATGTCCACTGACTGCAGGTCGTTTGTCAAACAGGCTCTCGTTTATCTTTGCGTAAACTGCTGTGGAATGTAAAGGCGCGTAAAAATTCACTACGCAATCAATAAATCGATAGCTGTGTTTCCATTGCAGTTTTTCGCAAAATAAAAGCGATCTTTCTAAAAATTTCGATAAAGTGCATTTGCGATTTGCAATTATTTCAATTGAATGGTGCAAAGCTCATAAACTGTAATTCTCGTAAAATCTCGCAGGAATCGTAATTTTTTTTGTTGTAAAAAATGATTGATGCTTTTGTTTGTTTACGTTTGTTTGCGCCATTTTCACTTGAAGTGATCTGGTCACATGACCCAGTACGTCACATCCGGTGATGCATACATGCGAAAAAAAAGTGTTTCCATTACACTGTTGCAATATACCTCTGTCAATATGTCAGAGAAAAACCACCTCATGAGAGCATAAAAACCTTTTAACGATATTTGAGAGGTTTTTCGAAGTTGACGTGTTTCCATTACCGGTATTTTATTGCGATGTTTAGGTTTTGCGCTATTCTCTGGGCAATGGAAACGCAGCTATTATCGGCTCTCATGAACCGACCACTGCAGAAGACTGCTGGGCCTCGGTTCCTTTGGAACGACTTGGAGAGTGTCCGGATAGCACTGCTTGCTGTTTCAACAAAATTAACCTTTTATGTTTTTTTTAGATTTTAACTTTTTTTTTTTTTTAACTTGCATCTTTGTCATCATCTTCCTCCTGCCTCCTGTTTGTCCACTCACATTTTAACATTCTCTTTTCTAGCTCATCCATGTGTGTCCCGCATGCTTGTTTGCGTCCTCGTTCTTTTGTGACCGTCGGAACGAAGTCAATCTGCATGAAACGTTCCATTGATATTTTTTTTTAAAGACATTTAAACGCTTCTTCTCACCCCTCTCCCTTCTCTCTTCTGTCCCGCAGCTGCGTAGTAAAGGTCCAGTTCGAGGCACCAGTGCTGCTCATGAGCAATGAGGCAAATCAACCAAACCCTGTCAAGATGATGTGATCAGAGACACGTCCACCACGATGATGATGAGGAAGTGGCCCCTGACATTGCCTCTTCACTTCTCGTCTCACATGATTCATTGGGGGGGTTTGACAAGATTGGCTTCCAGTACTGTACAGATCCCACCCCAATCACATGCCTCCTGTTCACTCAAACACACACACGGTTTTATTTTATTTTATTTTATTTTTTGTTTTTTTGTTTTTTTTGCATACATAAAAAAAAAAAAGGAAGGAAAAACACACTTTGCACAGAACGTAACTTGCCTGATGTGTAATTGTTAGTCGATCATGACAATAGGCTTTGTTTTTAATTCAGGTGTACAAACCGTGACTCAGACAGTCAAGCCTTTTAAGTGAATTAGAATGTTTGTATTAAACAGGTTCCCACGGAAATTGCTATGTGATTTACTCGCAGGAATTGCCCCCCAACTCATTTATACCATTTACATCCCCACATCCCGCTGTCTCTTCTCTAATCCCCCCCCCCCGTCTCCGACTGTGCTGTCCCAATGAAATAGTGTCTCACTGTCATCCTCTGTCTGGCGCTTGTGTAGGAATAATGCTGACGTTTGTGCTTTTCTTTTCTTTTCTTTTCTTTTCTTTTTTTTTTCTTTGATTATTTTAATTCCGAAACGAATCCAGCGACGTCTCCGAGCGAAAATCCAATTCCCCTACGTGACGAAACCAAACGCTCGCCGATTCGATCCCCCCCCCACTCACCCGCGCGCAGACCTCCACCCCTCACGTGCACGTGGACTGCCACTCGCACGCGTGCCCGTCGCAGCAGTGCAGTGGGGTCGTCTGCGCGGCCAATCCGAAAGGGTCGGCGTTGGAGAGGAAGTCCGTATCTCTCCCCCCACTCACTCTGTCTCTCTCTCTCTCTCTCTCTCTCTCTCTCTCTCTCTCTCTCTCTCTCTCTCTCTCTCTCTCTCTCTCTCTCTCTCCCTCTCTCTCTCACACACACACACACCAGTTTTTTTTTTTGTCTGTTCCTCTTCATTTTCTTTTCCGTTTTCCCAGCCGGCGAGCTCGTTCGCGTCATCAACTGCCTTTCGCTCTCTCGAGACTCTCATCCTGAGGCGGACAACGTTTAGCTCGATGTCAACGGGGCTCCCGAGTGAGCCCCACACACACACACACACACACACACACACACACACACACACACACACACACACACACACACACACACAGCTGCGCTCTCACTCCACTGGCAGCCTGTGGAACTCACCGCATCTTCTCGCTGCATGTTGTTTCTCCTTGACTAGGGCTTTAACTGGGGGCTCCTCCACAGCGCCCCCAGGAGCATTTCTTTTGTTTTTGTTTTTGTTTTGTTTTTTAAACCAGAAGATGAGAGATGTGCAACGAATGCACGGATCCTGGTGTTTTTTGTTTGTTTTTTTCTGAAAACTGACCACTTGCTCGCTGCATTGACAGAACGAGTAAACGGGTCAAGGTGGCCGTGCGGCGGAGCCTGGGTGCACAGTTGTTGTTTGTACCATGTATAGAGTTGTTTTGTTGTTGTTTTCAAACCGCTTACCATCAACCTCAGTCGACGGAAACGAGAGTCGGTCAGTCTTAGCTTTTCTTCACACTGTCTGGCAAAAGGACAAACTCGTTTCCAAAGATATATATATATATATATATATATATATATATATATATATATATATATATATATATATATATATATATATATTAAAAAAAAAAAAAACAAACATCTTAGCCATTTCCTCTTGAGATCTTTATCAGTTATCAAACTGCATCCTCCTCCCACTCTCCTCCCTCCATCGCTGCTCCGCCCGACTGCATTCACTTTCAGTTCAGTTCTACGTCAACGGGAGCTCTCCGTCTTTAGCTCGGCGTCGCGCAGATCCGCCCGGGCCCCGAGCGAGCCGTCACCACGGATGCTTCCCTCGCGCCGCGGCGGCCTGGCGCACCTGCACGCCACGGTTCGAGACCCGATCGGATCGCGTCGCCGTTCGGCCCCCGAGAGAGACGCGAGTGTAGGAATGGGCAAACTGTACACACAAACTCTTGACTTATGAATGAGTTTTGTCACAGGTATCGGGCGTCGCCGTGTCCACTCCTCAATACTGTTAGTTGCGCCAAGGCAACCTGTCGGAGCTGTGGACCGTGGAACAGACGTTCCCGCCGGCTGCGGCCCTCGTCCGCGCCCGCCGTCGGGGAGGCCGAAGTGCCAGACGGAACAGGAGAGAGCTCCCGAGCCGCGGAGACTCCTGCGCGTTTCGCACCTGCGCGGCCGCGGCACGGAGCCAGTCGACGGTCCACACACACACACACACACTTGCAAGAGAGATTGACTCGAAGAAATGAAGGGATTGAATTAGATCCGGGTCTGCGAGCTCTGCATTTTTCCCCCTTCCTCTTAATTTTTTTTTTTTTTTTTGAACTGTGCATTCGTGTCTCAGACGGTGTTGTTTTTAACAGGGCGTAAGTGCTTTTTGTGAACCGCGTCAGACAAGAAGGGAAATCACTGAAGGAGGTGTGGGGGGGATAGGATGGGGGTGCCCTCTCCTCGAAAGTCACGCTAGATTGAGCTCGACTTCAGATTACAGGTGAGGGGTGACCGGCTCAACCCAGTGGCGAACGATGAGAAGGGCGCCCCCTCCCTCCCCCCTCTTGTAGATTAGAACGGGCTGCGTGACGTCCAGGTCTGTAGCGTTACCAGTGATGCCAGCCAGGGTGTGACTGTGAGGGGAGGGATTTGAAACGATGGGAGTCCAAAAATACTGTTTTCTATCTTGTAATCATGATAAGCATTTGAAAAAAAAAAAAAAATCTACTGGGTTTTTTTTTCCTCTTTTTTTTGTTAACTTTTTCTTTTGTTTTTTTTGAACGGCAAAGATTCACATTGTACTCAACTCTCTTTTCTGATAAGGCAAAATTCAGGGGAATTAGTAGTGAATGTAATACGATATTAGTTCCTTTTTTTTCTTTGTAACGGCTTTTGAGCTGTGACAGAAGGTCTAGACAATGGAACATAACAGAATATCTAATAAATTTGAACAAATAAGAATTTTGTCTTTTTTCTTGCGTTCGCACGCTTGTCTCTGACCTCTATTCCACTCATGTTAACTGGAGCTTGCAAAAAAAAAATCTAAAGGTGGAAAGATTTATCTAGAACTGCATTTATAACAATAATGACCAGTTTACATTCACGACATGTAAGATTTGAGAGATACCAATTTACCAGTAATGAAAAAAAATGATTGTAGGAACCTTTTTCAGAAATAAAATAAATAATTATCCAAAATGAGTTGTACATCAATCGTCACTGAAATAAACCGTCTGAAGGCTTCAGTTTATGCATCTACCTTTAATTTTAAGATGATTTGTGAGGTTTATAACTTAAAAGCTATAGACATTGCGGTAAAGTTCAAAAAAAAAAAGAGAGTTTGGCTAATATATAATAAACACATATAACAGTATGCAATAAAACAGTCGGATTATGTTGAACATTTGAGTTTTAAGAGGGCAAAAACATAAAGTGATAGCAACACAAATGAAGGTCTAACATCCAACTGATGTTTGGCCTCAATCATTGTTCGTTCGTTTGTGTGTTTGTTTTTGAAGAGCCTCTCCTGAACGCGTAACTATTGGTCTGGCTCACAAACCGTTGTAAGGCTAGTCGGACTAGCTCAAAGTAGAGGGCAAGGGGGGGGGCTCTCGGAAAGGCGAGTGTCAGTACGCATGTGTGAACATTCACCCAGCAGGTAAACTCCACCATGGCGGCGAGAGGCCATGTGCAAGATCCCAACGACAGGAGACTCAGACCAATATACGGTGAGCACTCAATGGGAAGCTGCACAGTTTTGCATGTTTGGATGTCTGTGGAATGCCTTTGGGACTTCACGATGCTACCGCTGCTTGGAGTCTCGGGATGTTGTGAGTCCGGGGGGCAGCACTGCGGCGGCCCCACCGTCGCCGACCACGGTCTCTGCTGCCTGCAGCGCCCAATGACAGTGCACCTTACCCGGTCTATCACATTGCCGGGGTGGGACATGGCAGCCAAGGGCTTTTCCCAAAGACCATGTGTCCCGTTATCCGACCTGTAATCACGCGTAGCCGTGCGAGGGCTTTGAATGTTCCCGACCCCTGTGACAGTTAGCACGTCTCTGTGAAACACAATTGCTCTCCCCTCTGCTAACGCTCTCTGTTTGACAGTTAGCGCGCTAATGTCTTAGCCAGCCGGAGCCAGACATGCTGCTTGTGTTGTCTGTTCGCAAAAAAAAAAGTTCCCCAATTATTCGTGCCCAAGTGCCTCTGTGTGACAGTACACTCGGTCTGAAGCCCATGTTCGGCTAGAAGCTATAGCCGCTCTCTGGCGGTGTCAGTGTGGAAGGGATATTGCAGCTAGCGGTGGCTTTATAGATTGTGTGAGGACAATGCTGCTTGAAGCTAACTCCCTGCTGCTCAAAGGTAGCTAGCAAAGCTAGCTGGCTAGCATGGAACTGTCACTTGCTTTTTCATTGAGAGCTGACAGTGTACCGCCGACTAACGGAAATGATGGGCTCCCAGTAATGTTTCGAAGCCACGCAACCTTTCCCATTGTTTGGAGGCTTTAATTTCTCTTTTTATGTGTAATTACACAACGTCAAGGCAGCTTTAATCGATTATCGCGAACCTACTGAGAATAAAGAGGTTTGGTTGGTACGTTCGGCGAACCCTTTTACAGTAGAGAACTTTTTGTTTTTTCTTCATACTTAAATATAATCCATGACAATAATACACTTCCGTTAACTAAAGTTCCAGCCCATCTTTGGGGCCGTAGTAACGGACGTGAGGTCGGTGCGTCTCCGACCCCTGTTGCTTCAGTCCACTTTTGCCTCTTCCGCTTCGAACGGAGAGAATAGAAATGACATAAGTGCAGCCTGCTGGCTGGCAGGCTGGCTGGCTGGCTGGCTTGGTTAATTTTGGCACCCAGCTGTTCTGAGGAGACTGGACTGAAGTGTCTCTCTGTGTGTATGTGACTGCACATACTTTTGCCCATCACTCAGTAGGACACTTGTTCCTGGTGATTAGCCTTATCCGGACCGGCTCAGTCCATGCCGGCATCAGCAGCCTCGGGAATAAACAGTTCGCTCCCGACAACAACAAACTACTACAATCACAGCCGCCCTTAAAACTCTTGGTATTTACTATGTTTGTTTTCAAAATGCCGCCCATCATTTTTGTGAGACTTGTCATTCTAATCGTCCGTGTCAACGTTGACATAATCTCCCATGTGTCCCCCACCCCCTCCCCCCATCCAGATTACCTGGATAATGGCAACAATAAAATGGCCATCCAGCAGGCCGATAAACTCCTGAAGAAACACAAGGACCTGCACTGCGCCAAGGTGGGTGACTCGGGCGTTATTTCCCTCATTTTTTTAAACACAGGGTCAAAGACGACCTGAGGGTAACTGGACCAGCGGCATCACGGCCCTGCTCTTGCCAACAGCTCGCCAGATATTAAGACACACTACATTTGGGGTTGTTTAGGCAGTTTGTACAAAATAAAATATCTAAAAAAAATTGACTTGGGGGGATTGACACACTTCAACCAGTCAGATTGTTTGTGCGGAACGGACGGTGCGTCTTTCAGCGACAGCAACAGTAACTTCTGTCTGTGCTGTTGTTCCTCTCAGTGCCGTTGCAGAACACGCAATGATACTCTGTTCACATCACGTCTGCGATTAAACAACCAGATGGCCTGCACGGCCTCGGTTGCAGCTATGTTGCAAATACTGGACAGCAGTAACAGTAGCTCTAACTTTGATGTCCCTTTCATCCTCCTTTTTTTTTTCTTTCTCCAAGGTCCTGAAGGCGATCGGCCTCCAGCGGACTGGGAAACAGGATGAAGCGTTCTCTCTGGCCCAGGAAGTCTCCACCCTCGAGCCCACCGACGACAACTCGCTGCAGGCGCTCACTATACTCTACAGAGAGATGCATCGCCGTGAGTACACAGATGTGCACAAACAACGAGATCTTTCCGTATCATGGAGGGGCTCAGGGCCTTTTTTGTCTTTTTGTTTTGTGCGTGTGTGGGTCTGCGTGTGTGTGTGTGTGCGTGCGCGTCATAAACAGCGGAGTTGGTCGCCAAGCTGTACGAAGCTGCGGTGAAGAAGGTCCCGCTCAGCGAGGAGTATCACTCCCACCTCTTCATGGCCTACGCTCGCGTCGGGGAGTACAAGAAGATGCAGCAGGTGAGAACGCCCGCGGCGTCGACTCCGAGCGAACGGCGGCGGGCCGCGGCTTTCGCTCGCCGCGTCGCGCTCATCGAAAATGACGTCTCGTCCTTCCGGCAGGCAGGAATGGCCTTGTACAAAATTGTCCCGAAGAACCCGTACTACTTCTGGTCAGTCATGAGTCTGGTGATGCAGGTAGGTTTGCGCTGTCGCTCACATCGCCGACAGCCGATGCGTCACCCCGGGAGGGTAACATGTGCGCTGACTGGTTTGTCACGCAGGCCATCTCAGCACAAGATGAAAAACTCGCCCAAACCATGTTCCTGCCGCTGGCTGAACGCATGGTGGAGAAGATGGTCAAGGAGGAGAAGATTGAAGCGGAGGCAGAGGTTAGTGCCGTCTCTTTGACCCCTCACATACTGGACTCTTGCTTTCATGCAGAAAACCTTTGTTTGTTTTTATTCACTGTCTCCATTTGTGCTGTTCCACACTTTAAATGTTTCAAACTGAAGCCGTTTTTCACCTCAAAGCCTTAATTTTGAAAGGGTAAACTTGAACAAGTAATGGGGAACGGACAGAATAAAGCTCGAGAGGAGTGTTACTGCCTCCTCTCAGTCTGCCGTCGATGTCGTTGCTACAGTTTACAGTCTGACGTGTCTGTAGGTGCAACTGTACTTCATGATTCTGGAGCGCCTGGGAAAGTGCGTCGAGGCTCTCGAAGTGATCAGGGGTCCACTCGGTGGTAAGTAGTTTTTTTAATTTGTCGTTTTACGGCCATTTTCCTATAATACCGACTTTTAGCTTTTAATGTGGTCGTCCGGGACTTTCGCGACACAGCGATGCACAACAGATTACTCTGTAGATTTAATCGATCTCAGTATGTGAAAATCAATGAAACTTGGTCACATTTGAAAAGAGTAATTTGTGGAGTTCCGCAGGGCTGAGTCTTGGGACCCAAATTATTTCTTCTTTATTTAAAAGATGTTCGTACAGTAACTGTCTGAAATTTGTCATGTTTGCTGATGATACATTGTTCTGGTGGAAATTTAAAAGAGTTGTTAGCAACAGTAGAAATAGAACTGGCCAAGTTCAATAAATGCTTTGCTTTTAACAAATTAGCACAGCAAACTCGTGCTATTTGGGGGCAAAAGAAATTATTTTGACCTAAAGCTTCCTCTCAATAAGGTCGAAATAACTAGGTTATTGGGTGTTACTATAGATGACAAGCTCTGTTGGAAGCCACATTTAGAGTATGTCAAAAACTGCCGAAATTTGGGGTTGGCGAAACACCTACAAAACAAACTTAGATTAATTCATAAAACTCCAAAAAAGAGCTGTCAGGATCATAAATGAAGTTGGTTTTCGTGAACCAACTCCTTGTCTTTTTATTCAGTCGTCTGTTTCGAGAGGTCACGGCTTTGTATATGTAAGAACACTTGAAATGATGTACCGTAAAGTGAGCAAGAACATTCCTGTGGTTATTGAAGGCATGTTTAATTTGAAGGATGGTAAATATAATTTCAGGGGATTGCTTATGTTTTCAACAAGTACAGTAAGAACGAATGTGAAATACAGATATGTGTCAGTGTTGTCAGTGAAATTATGGAATGGACTCAATGATGCACTCAAACTGAGTAATTCTCTTTTGGAAATTTCACTTTAAAGCGTGAAATAATGAAATACTATGTGGCAAACTGAATGTCAATGAGAATTTAAAAAGGTGAATGTCAGTGAAATAATTTTTCTCCCCCTGCCCCATATTATAAAAGTTTTGGGTTAACCATCATTATTTAAATTTATGGATGGTGCAGGATAGGCAGAAATAAGCCTTTGGGCTTCAGCCTGCTGCTTATTTGGTTACATGTTGCAATCTTTTATTTTAAACCCTTCCTTATTATTTCTGCTTTGTTGTAACCAAAATAAAGTCATTTATTCATTCATTCATTTCCAGAAAACATACTTGTCAAATGTGGCCCTGTGTTTTCCACCTCTACATTTTAGCATTTTAATTCTGGCTTCCTGCTAAAACTAATTCTTTGTAGCTTCCACATGTTTAGAACAGGACAAAAGCAAGGCTTAAGGATGTTGCGGTACACTTTTTTTTTTTGAAGCAGGATCAAAGACTTTCTTTCACTTTCTGGGAAGACTGTTGACAGACTGCGGACGGACTGTATGTATTCTGATCATGAATAACTGATGAAGTTAATTTCCACAGAGAAGCTGACCAGCGAGCTGCAGAGCAGAGAAAACAAGTGCATGATGCTCTATCAGAGACTACAGCGCTGGCCTGAATGTAACTCCCTCGCCCACAAGCTGCTACTCAAAAAGTAAGCTCCGCCTCCCGCCGCTCCTCCACCGCATCCGTTTAAAAAACCGAACCCCGACCTCATGTCACCGCTTTTTTTTTTTTTCCCCAGTCCTGACGATTGGCAGTTCTATCCTGCCTACTTTGACTCCCTCTTCCACCTGATCGATCAGTCGTGGAGTCCGCCAGCAGAGGGCGAACAGTGAGTAGACAGGACTTTGCAGCATGATAAATGGCTTTGCCGATCAGGGGCGAATAAATGCAGATTCATTCACAGATGATTTATGTTTTTGTAAAGGATGCTTAGTCATGTATTGAGTGGTTCAGTGTAAATTCTGTCTTTGCCTTCACATCATGAAACTAGGCCCTTATTTGCTTGTTTATTTATTTGCACCACAATACAGAGACCATAGATAGATTAAAAACATGTATATCTTTATATACAGAAAGTGCTGGAGAGGTAAATAAATAAATAAATAAAAACCAAAATGGGCTTATTCAAGGAAACCTCCCCAAAAATGGGGAGGTAGTAGGTAAAATAGTAATAAAACAAACAATAACAACAACAACAATACAAATACCATATTATAAGACAAAAATCAGTTTAAAAATAAGAGTGAAAGTGAAATAATTAGGAGAAGCTATAGAGTCTTGATGTATTAAATAGGACTTCAATCTAGACTTAAAACTAACCAAAGATGCAGAGATGTAGATGTTGTTACTAAATGAAAATGTGAATTCCAAAGTAATAGATTATTATTATTTCTTTGCAGAATGGAAGTAAAGAGTTTTGGTTTTTTTGCAGCTGCTCGGAGGGCTCGGTCCATCACACCGTCGCTGAAGTGGTGAGGTTTGTGGAGGAGAGAATCAAAGGAGAGGAAGGCAAAGAGTCGCGCTCGCTCCGAGGACCCTTCCTGGCTCGTCTGGAGCTGATGCACAGGCTGCGGGAGCGGGGCTGCCCCGAGGAAAGCACGCTGGGTGAGACGTTTTGCTCCGACATCGGCGCCTTTAAACCCCGGGCCGAGTTTGTCGAACCGCGTCTGACGTTTGGCTGGTTTCCAGGCGATCCCCTGGAGCTGATGGTGCAGTTTTTTGCAAAGTTCGGAGACAAACCCTGCTGCATCACCGACCTGAAACTTTACCTCCACCTGCTCTGTCCCGACCAGCACGTCCAGGTGAGGCGGAGCTCACGAAGCTCTTTGTTTTTGGTTGTCTTTTTTTTTTTTTCTCAAACCTGAAATGTTTGACTGGTTTCTCCCTCCCTGACCTCCAGTTCGTCAATCGCCTGAGCGAAGCCGTTCCGCTCGGGGAGCAGGGCGACGAGGGCTTCGCCTTCCCGGACGACACCAAAGGGCTCCAGAGGCACCTGTGTGTGTGTCAGCTAAGTCGAGCGCTCGGCCTGCACCACTCCCTGGACGGGGACGGGAAAATGCGTCTCATCGCGGAGCTCAAAGCTCACTATCGGCACGGGCTGAAGTTCGGTAAGAGCTCGTCTGACATCTGGACGCTGGCGTTGCCTCAGGATAATGAGATGCATGACTTTAAGTTGACTTCTAATGGCTCACATTTCAACTTTTTTTGTGAAAAGGTTGTTTAAAAGTCACTTGTTCTAGGTATATTATGACCATCACTGCATCCACAGGTTAATTGCTCTTTCCTGCCACTACACTGTTCTGATGATATTAACTCACCGTGTCAAAAATATTCAATCAATTCCGACTAATTTAATTTAATCGATTAAATTCTTAGTCAACAATTAATCGATAATCGATTAATCCAAATTGTCAGTTTCGCAATAAGTTTTTTAAATGGCAGTAAAATAGTGCAACTTCTCATACTTATCTACTCATAAATATGGAAACACTGGAGCCAAATTTACAAATGCATCATGAGTCTTAAAATCCAGCTGTGACATCAAAAACTTAAGTAACCAATCACTGCCCAGAGACAGAATACACAGGCCCCGCCCACTTTCCATCCATCACACATTGTCACTTTCAGGGCCTGGCAAAAAACATATATTTTAACAAACTTTCTTTTTGTGTACTTTTGTGTGTCCATTGTCATTTAACTTTTGACTTTAGTTTGTTTTTATTGGGGGAAAAAAAGTGAAGAATGTACATTTAAGCCTTAACATTGGGACAGGATCTCGCCTCTATCCTGACTTTCTGACGTGTGCCCTTGGCAGGAGAGAACGCTCTGAAGACGGAGCTGCAGCACTCCGACATGTACTGCCTCATGGCGGCTCACGTGTACGTGGACCTTTGGCGAGAGACGGGTGAGTTTCCTGCCGCGCCTCGCCGCTCCCTCCACAGATCGGCCTCGGTTCGAGCCTCCCAGTCTAACTCGCTCTCTGTGTCGTGCAGGGGACGAGGCCATGGTGTTCCAGGGCCTGGGGCTCCTGCAGGAGGGCCTGTCTCAGAGCCCCTCCAACGCCCAGTTCAAACTGCTGCTGCTGCTCCTCTACTGCCACCTGGGGGCCTTCGAGCCCGTGGTCGACCTCTATTCCAGCCTGGACGCCAAGCACGTGCAGCACGACACCATAGGGTGAGTGTGTGAGTCATGATTTTAGTGGCAATTAGTGATAATGAGTTGCAACTTCTGTGTGTGTAGTAACAAACAACATTACAAAAAAAACAAAACAGCTATTACAGTTCTATTACCGTTCTATTACACATCTGAATATTTCTTTTGGTCTGATGGTGTCCAATAATTCTTCCTTTCTTGTTTGAATTTTCAGGTTTCTATTAACACGTTATGCTGAGTCTCTGGGTCAGTTCTCTGCAGCCTCCCAGTCATGTAATTTCTCCCTCAGGTTTTTCCACTCTAATCAGAAAGATGTAAGTCGGTCCCGCCCTGTGATCCGATTTCTCCGTACGCCGCAGCCAATCGCAGGCCACGCTTCCCGACAGCTCCGTCAATTGACGTCTGTTTCCCCTCTCTCTGCTTGTCTGTTTCCCCTCACTCCAGACCTCAGAGTATATCATCCAAGCGTATAAGTATGGAGCTTTTGAAAAGATCCCAGAGTTCATTGCTCTCAGAAACAGACTGAACCAATCGCTGCACTTTGCCCAGGTCCGAACGGAAAGGATGCTGCTGGACCTCTTCCTTGAAGCTGACATGTGAGAGGGCGGAAGAAGGGAAAAAAACACTGAACGTGTCATAAACTGCATGCACTCAAAGTGGAAAACTAAAATCTATTTTCTCTTTGTTTGTCTTCCAGTGTTTTGAGTCTGGAGGAGAGTGTGAAGGCCATGTCGTTGTCTGCAGAGGAGGATGATATCCCCTGGGACAATATGAGGGACAACAGAGATCTGACTGTTTTCACCAACTGGGACCCGAAAGAGAGGTATGAGATTCCCTCATCATCTTTTTTATTTATTTATTTATTTATTTTTGTTATGATTTTTTGAACTTCTAATGTGATAGCTAGGAAGATTCTGGTATTGGGAATGCTGATTATTTAAGCAAAGAATTCTTCTTCATAATGAAACTAAATCATTGAAAGATGTATTTGTGTTGTCCCGCTAATAAGTATTGCAATTATGTTTATTCTGTTGGTGGATTAAACTGGTTTATATTGGGGATGTTAACAATTAATCAGTTATTGATTAATTGTTGGTTAAGAATTTAATCAATTAAATTAGTCGTGTTGACACGGGAAGTATATATCATAACAGTGTAGTGGCAGGAAAGAGCAATTCACCTGTAGATACTGTGATGGTCATAATATACCTAGAACAAGTCACTTTTAAACAACTTTAAAAAAAATAAATAAAAAATTGTAATGTGACCCCTTAGAAGTCAACTTACAGTCAGAGGAATTAAAACACCCTAAATAAATGTTTAGGGTGTTCTTACTGTTCTCTAATGTGAAAATTGTGTCACATTGGACCCTCAACATTATTTAAGTGTACATAATGTGTTCCTTACACATTTTTTATTGTGAAATTTAGGTTCTCAGGAAAAATCGTTGCTTGTCAATTAATCGTTAACCGATCGATAAGGTCAATTAACTAACAATTAATCAACTAATCAAAAATTTGCATCCCTAGTTTATATAAATGACATTATCTTGATGACACGTTTTCCTGCATTTTTATTTTTCCTAACCATAAAGATCAAACAAAACCTCGGACACTTTTGTTTTTGCTTTTTGTTGGTGAATATAATTATTTGCCTTGTACCATATGCATTTAAAAAAAAAGAAAGAAAAAAAACATCATCTGTGCGCCTCCTCCTCCTCCTCCCACAGACAGCTGACGGAGGAGCAGCGGCGGCGCTCACTGGAGGAAGAGACCGTCTGGCTGAAGATGCGCTCGCTGACTCTGCGCCTGCTCGCCTGCCTGGCCGGCCTGGAACACTCCCCCTCGCAGAGCAACTCGGAGACGGCCACCGAGAACGGCGTCGGAGACAAGACGTCGACCCTCGGCAGCCTGCTGTTGCAGCTCCAGCACACTTTGCAGGCGGCCACTCAGATCGCCGAGAAACGCATCCAGGTGCGTTCAGCAAGCGTCCGTTCAGTTTGGGACGCTTCAGTTTCCACAACAGCAGACAGAGGAACACGAAAAAAACAAGAAAAAGTACTGGTTTCGTACAGTCAGTGTTGTTGGGGTTACTCCATAAAAGTAATCCAACTACTGATTACTGATTACTTCTTTATAAAGTAATCTGATTACTTTCTCAGCTACTTCGTTTCATCAGTAATCAATTACTCATTACTTAAATTAAGTAATTAAGTTATGTTGAGTTTGGTTAGAAAAGTAACAGAATCATTGCTTGATAAAGTAATTATAATATAATTACCAATTTTGCCACAATAATCCTGTAACATTACTCTGTTACTCAAACAGTAGTTTAATTACAATAGTGGATTACTTAGTAATAGATTACTTGTCAACAATGCATATAGTATAATCTAAAATATCTCAGAGCACATTTTCAACTGAACTGAGCCCAAATTTTATGCCTTTTAATACAAAAGCTAGTTCCAAAAAAAGCCTTTTATTGGATCACTAAGTAACATTCTGCAACGTCCCTGCTCCTCTTTTATTATTATTATTATTATTATTTTATTTTTTTTATTTGGAAAGGCAAATTTCCATTGCATACATTAGTTACAGACTTAGTCCAAGAATCATATAAGAAAAGTGGACAGGTTTATACAAGACACAAGCACATTCATATGAAATCAGATCTAATTGGTTTTACATACTCAGGCCATTTGGACCAGATCCTATAGAACTTTTCTTTTTCAACTTTGAGGAAATGAGATAACTTCTCCAAAACATGGATGTCAATCGGGTGGTTCTACTTTCAACCGCTCCTTGCTGCTCTTGTTAAATCCCAGGACGTGGGTCGAATGTCGGTCTGGCAGTAACTCTGTCTTCTTCTCGCAGTATCCATTCCTGGGCCCGCCCTCCACCCGCCTGGCCTCGGCGCTGTCCAGCGGGAGCTGTCAGTGCCAGGCCGCCGCGCTCCAGCTGTCTGTCGACCTGCAGGAGCTGGAGGCCGTAGGACTCGGTGAGAAACGGCAGCCCATAATTCCCACGTAGCGCCGCCTGCTTTTTGCATTTTCACATTTCAATCACCGGCCGCTTCTTTTAACTTCACGTTTTCTTTCTTTTTTTTTTCCTTTTTAGACGAGTCCACAGAGCTTCAAACCCAGATCTGTAACAGTTTTAAATCTTTAGTTGTTCAGCTTCAAGGTGAGTAGCCAAGCTAACGGCCCGGAGTTCAGCTCCCTCCCCTTCACGCCGCTGAGGTTTCCTCTTTTTCCATCCACAGACATCCTCAATAAATGCAAAGGAGATTTACTGGAAACCAAAGATGGCAAATTGAAAACCCACCCCTCGTTATTAGAAAACCTCACCTTCTTCGTCGAGGTGAGTCGTCTCCGCTTGCACGCACGACACACGCGGCAGCGCGGACCAGTTCCAACTCGTGTCGTTCTGCGCAGGCGGTGTGCATAGCGCTGTGGATGGCGAGTCACTGCGCCAAGATCTTGCGGCCACTCAAGACGAGTCTGCAGAAGAAGAAAAAGAAGAAGAAAAAGGAGGGCAACACAGCTATGGTACGGTGCCGCACGCATCCTCGGGGATTCTGTCGCCATCGTCGCCGTGCAGCGTTGTTTACCCTCTTGCTTGTGCTTGCAGCCGGTGGCGGTGTGTGGCTTCCAGGAGCTGGCGGGGAGCTTGCAGGATGTAATTAGCCAGGCCCTGGAACATATAAAGGGGCAAGAGACTGGCATCGCAGCCCTTCAACTGGCTGCTTTAAGCTTGGAAGGATGCGCACAGGTCAGGAAACAGACGCATAATATGTTGAAATATTTATTTATTTATTGATTGATTGATGGATTGCCTTAAAAGAAGTTTTATTTAAAGCTCATTCTGCTGTGTTTTTTTTTGCAAACAAAGTATCGTCATAGTTTTTTTTTTCTGTTTTGATTTCAAATTTAACAAACGCAGTCTACGAAAGAGGACGAGGGCCACAAGAAGAGAAAAAAACATTACAGGAAGGAGATTTTTATTAAAGTTTTCATTTTGAGTAAAACGAAATTTCGTGAATAAAGTCAAAGTTTTGTGAAAAAAGTTGACATAAAAAAGACAAAACTTCGTTTTTTCCGTCAATTTTATTCTCGAAATTTCGACTTTAATTTTAAGCCCTAATCCTTTTGTGTAAACAGTAGGAGGTTAGAACAAGGGTGGGCAAACCTTTTGGCTCATGGGCCACAATGGGTTCTAAATTTTGACAAAGGGGCTGAAGCAGCAGCAGATGGATGGAGTTTTTTGGAGACTCACCTCATAGGAGGAAAAAAAAATGCCCACGCCTTGGTTACAATCTGAACAACTCAGTGTTTACTTTTCCCCTTTTACTCAAAGTATGAACATGCATCAGCGTGAGCTGATTCCACATCTGGCTCACACCTCTGTTAACGCCGTCCGTTGTTGCTCTGTCCCGTCTGCGCCAGGAGGAGGCGTCGTTCGCCAAGGCCGCCATGGACAAGGTGCAGAGCAGCTACCTGCGCTCGCTGCAGGAGGTGGGCGACCTGCTCAAGAGGAGAGCAGAGACAATTAAGAACCTCAAGATCTGAGCGCCGCCGCACGCACACGAAAAAAAACAAGACAAAACAAAACAAATAAAAAAAAAAAAAAACCTGCAGACGGCCGCTTCCACTCCCCTCCTCCCCCCCGCCGTCCCCCTTCCGACGTCTGTCAGCCCACCAGCTAACACACCAGTCCATCGAAACCCCCGACACGGCTCCGCCTCCCTACCGAACCGAGCGCCTGTTACTGACCCTCCCTGCCCTCCGTAGTTCCGGCCCCGCTGCGTGAGCTCCCAGCCTGGATTCTTTTGTTCTCCGGTTCGGCACGCGCGCGCCCGCCCGCCAGCACTCTGGAACATTAACAACTGTTATAGCACACACGCTTGTAAGTAAAAAAAAACAACAACTAAAAACCAACTTGTGAATTTCTACAGCAATCGTGAATAAAAAAAAAAAAAAAGAAGAGTTGGGAGTGAAGAATGACTTTCTCCTTTAAAAGAAAAATTCCTAAAAAGAAAAAAAAGAAAAGAGAAGACACAGATGCAACAAATCAGAAGAAATGAATCAGCCAGTTCAGATAAAGTAATACATTATTGTACA
Source organism: Thamnaconus septentrionalis (assembly GCA_009823395.1). Lineage (NCBI taxonomy): Eukaryota > Metazoa > Chordata > Actinopteri > Tetraodontiformes > Monacanthidae > Thamnaconus > Thamnaconus septentrionalis. Next base: position 13,509,786 of record CM020518.1, read on the forward strand.
TAGCAAAGAGCAACTACCACAAGATGACACAATAAACCACTATTCTATTTGTCCTTTTTTTTAATTTTTTTTTTATTTTTCCAGTTTCATGGTTTCTGACGACGGAAACGATCTCACACACACACACACACACACACACACGGACTGTTAACGACACTAAGGGAGGAAAGCTTTTACAATGCGCTGCTGCTTCTCCAGCTGTTTTTCCGTCAAGAGAAAATGGGCACAATATTTGCATTGAGCTGATGCACTCTGTGGAAGGATGGACGCCCGTTCTGTGCTGACCGGCGTTTTGTTTTTTTCTTTTTTCTTTTTCTTCTCTCTCCCCCTCTCTTTTTTTTTTTATTGCTACGTGTCTCCTCCTGTGTGTCGCTTTGAAAGTGAGTGAAGTTCTCCTCTGTAGTTGCAGTATTATTGCAGGACATTTACAGCAAGAAACATGTACATTTCATTTTCTTTTCTCCAAGTTAACTATTAGAAATGGTGCTCGTAGACAATGTTTATCGCCAGATCGGATTTGTCCCAGCATGACCAAAAAAAAAAAACTATATAATAACCCCCGACCGCTGAGCGAAATATGTAAAGGAAAAACCAGCCTGCTAATATCTTGATTTGAATATTCATCAGTCCGTACGAAGCCTCGAGCAAATTAGCAGTGGCACGCGTTGAATCGGACGCGTGTTAATTGAACCAGAGACCAGGGTTCGCGTTCTGGCTTCGACGAGTGTTTTCTAGGTGGCTTCAAACCAGGAGAGAGCAACGTCTCTCCAAGCAAGACCCGATTGTACAGGCAGTTTTCGCGAAGCAAAATCAGGATTTCTGTCTGTTCATTCAGAAAATGTTTGCCCCAAGTTCCTCATGGGGGTTTTGGACCTTGTAAGTGAAAGTGGAGGTAACCTCTTCAAAGTGTGTGTGTGTGTGTATGTGTGTGTGTGTGAGAGAGAGAGAAAGGGTGCCTGTTTAAAGCAGCCTACAGTAGAGTTTGACATTATTATTTTTTTCCACCCGTTATTTTTTCCATATATATATATTTTATAGGTTTTTGTCATTCCCACTTTAGATGCCTGCCATGCCCCGGAAGTCTCTTGCGTCTGCTTAAATTAAGTTAACTTATCCAGCAGTTCAAAGCAAACAGCGATGGTTTACATAAAATAATGTAGAAGCACTGATGGAGGATTGCAAGCAATTTCGCAAGCATTTTTCAATTTTTTTGTTTTGTTTTGTTTTGTTTCTCTGTAAATGGTCTGATGGTCGAGTGAAATCACGAGTTGGCGGTGAATCCTCCCTTCATGTTAGTTCTGTGTACAATCACATACTCCTCTGCTAATAATAAATGCCTTTTTTTCTGAAGATTTGGAGCCCATTTGTTTGAATGGTTTTGTGAGTGCAGAGAAAGCTGTGTTGTGATCCGACTCGATGTGTTGTTGATGTTGCAGTTTAGAGTAATGGTTGACAATCTGGAGCGTCATCTCACCACCCTCTTTTGTTAGAAAATGGAAAACGGAAACACTGGAATGTCAGAGCTTTTTTAAGAAATAAAAAATAAATGCAAAGACAATTGGTTGTGCACTCTACTGGCCTTAATTTGTTATTATTATTATTATTTCAGGTTTGTGTCTAGTTCAACGTTGTGTTTTATGGTGATTAATTGAAATTAATAATGGCTGACTTTTATTTATACAGAAACAGAACTCATTGTTCCTTGGTTTTCTGTCCCTATGGTTCTTTTTCTCAGATCATGGACTGAATAAAAACCAAAGTAAGATTTGATAACATGTTGAATCTTTATGTATTAATTGGATAATGGTCTTAAAAACACATATATCATGTAAGTGAAGTATTTAATTTCCAAAATTTCTTCTCAGCATTTAAAACCACATACATTTATTAATTTTTAAAAAATAGTTTCAACGTTGATCTCGCACGGGGTGCGATACCATTTTAGACACTGTAGGTGGCAGTAGTGCGCCGACGCATGTAACCAGTGACCTCGAAGAAGAGACGCATGATAGAAACAGCTGTGCAAACACACACAGCAAGATGAAGTGTTAGAGAGCTAAGTCCTTTCTGTGTTTATTATGAGCGGAGACGAACCTAGTATGACTTAAATACGGTCTTACCGTGTTCTTGGCTGTCAGTCGTTCGCTCCCGAGACCGTAGAAGCGAGGTTTTATGTAGCCTTTAGCTCGCTCGCCATCAAGGTTTAGCTAGCTGCTGCTACCGGGTTGTGTGTTTTTGTAAAGTAGCGGCATCATCTGTCACAGATGAGCGTCTCCTTAGTCGTCATCCGCCTGGAACTAGCCGACCAGTCTCCTTCTCCTCGGGGTTTCCAGTATTGCGCTGGTGAGTCGACACCTTTTAAAGCTAAAGACTCGCTTGCTAAAGTCTTCGGCAAGCTAAGCGAGACAGCAACAACAACAACTGCTTTTCGCGACTGGATACCGGGGTTTCATTCAACCGGCCGATTATTGTCCCCCTCCCCCGCTGATGCCGTGATTTGATGTACATCCACTTTGCCCCACTGTCGTCACAGCTGCTCTGTGTCTTGTCTTTAGCCGAGGCCATGTCAGATGAGGCGCTGCAGGAGAAATCTCTGGGTGTAGCCAAACACACCCTCAGCGGGAAGAGTGATTTGGAAAGAGTTGCTATATTGCACCAGCACATCGGAAGCAGAGCCATGGGGGACATGGTCATCGAGACATTCGAGCCCAGCCCAGCAGGTGAGGTCACGCAAGAAGTTTTGTGCAGACTGCACTACTTTTGACCATGGTCGACCTCTTACTGCAGCACCTATATTTCTTTTTTATTGTCTTGTTAGGGTGTATAAATATATATAGACTTGTATATATTTTTTATATTTAGTTGTATGTTTAAAAAAATGCACATGTTAATGTATACTTGTATATATATTTATTTTATTTTACCACTGAGTTGCACATTTGTTTACTTTTTTAAAAAAAAAAGAAAAACAACTTTTGTTGACCATCTTCTCGTTTTGTTTCTGTTTTTTAAGCTCAGTAGAGAGAACGAAGACAAACCGCAGTCAAATTCCCTTTTTGACATGCACAAACTAGGCCAACTCAGCTGATCCCGATTCTGATATTGCACAAGCAAATATTTTGTGCGCTGTTTATTTTACGTCTGAAGAAATCTGTCCTGTGTTTCTGACTGCAGACAAAGGAGGAGGTGCAGGCTCCAGCAGTGCCTCGGCGGAGCAGGCGGTCCGGGAAGGTCCGCAGGGCACCGAAGGCCCTCGGGACGCCGGTGATTCTGCAGGCTCCGCTCCCGACTCCCCATCCAAGCAGCTGCCCGATCACATCTCCTTCTTCAGCGGGAACCCTTCGGTGGAGATCGTCCACGGCATCATGCACTTATACAAGACCAAGTGAGTCCAGTCCGGCGTGTTTAGTGCGGATATTCCTGTCTCATAATAAACCGCTCTGATACTCAAGTGGCCGTTTCAGCGTCTACATTTTCTCTGCCAGGGCAGTGTTTTGATCCAAGTCAACAGTAATAAACACTCATTCTAAGCCCTATTAAAATGTCTCGCAAAAACAAAACAAAACAAAACAAACCAAAACGAGCTGTTTGCCACTTCGTCCCGTCGCAGCAAGATGACGTCGCTGACGGACGACGTGCGCCGCAGCGCCATGGTGTGCATCCTCACCGTCCCCGCCACCATGACCAGCCACGACCTCATGAAGCTCATGGCGCCGTTCAACGACGTCATGGAGCACATGAAGATCATCCGGGATTCCACCCCCAACCAGTACATGGTCCTTCTCAAGTTCTGCACGCAGGTAAGAGTGCTAACCCTAACCCCTTTTTTCTTTTCTTTTTTCTCTTTTTCTTCTTCTGTTTTTCTCTCTCTCTTTTCCCCCCCTTTGAATCGGACAAAAAAAGGGTTTTGAATCTAAAACTGAAGGTTTGGGTTGTAAAACTGAACTAACTAATGAGTTGTTTTTTTTCCCCCGGCGCCTCCTCGCTGATCACTCAGGCAGACGCAGACAGTTTTTACACCGCTTGCAACGGGAACCCGTTTAACTCCATCGAGGACGCGGTGTGTCAGCTGATCTATGTGGAGCGGGCTGAGGTCATCAAATCTGGAGAGGTGCGTGCAGTTCCCCCGAGGTCTTGCTACAGCCGATCCAAAAGACGAGCCTTTTAGGTCTGTGCGTGAAAGAGCAAACGGAGGAAGCGGCTGCAGGGTCGTCTCACGGCTGCACTGAGGCTGTGTCTCAATTCAGGGTCTGCACCCTTCGAAACGAGCGTCCTCAGTCTGAAGGTTCGATATTCAAATAAGTAAAAACCCTACGTTAAAACTGCATATTTTATGTGAAATTTCAATACCTAAATTTATACGAAGTGTCTTTGCCAGTACGTGCCATTAATTTCAGCTGACTTCCCAGGATTCCATGATGCTTTGCAGCAGCACGCAAAGCATCATGGGATACATTAGTACGCAAAGGATAGTAGCGGTGCAGCCTTGGAAATCGGCTAAAACGAGGGCGCATTTCGAGCGTCCTAAGGACTTTTGGGAATTGGGACGACCCTTCGGCGCAGTGCTATGACGCAACTTCCTTTCAAAATGTGTACTTCAAGGATGCAGACCCTGAATGGAGACACAGTGTAAGCCTCCACTGAATCATCAAGAGGCCCCGCGCACTTCCCGCCGACAATTTCCTCCCGATCGGTTAACAGCGCATAAGTTATTTCCCGTCTCTGGACTCCTCCCCCTCCCCTCTCCACCGCCTCCACCTCCCCAGGGGGCCAGCCTGCCGGTGATGGAGCTGACTGAGCTGCCAAAGTGCACCGTGTGCCTGGAGAGGATGGACGAGTCGGTGAACGGCATCCTCACCACTCTGTGCAACCACAGTTTCCACAGCCAGTGTCTCCAGCGGTGGGAAGATGCCTCGTGAGTAGATCGATCGAACACACACACACACACACACACACACACACACACGATGTCAAAGCGTTTTCTTTTTTAAGCCATTTTCACTTAGCGATACGCCTTGTTCTCCTGTTTTTTAAATGGCTTTTCAACCATTCAGCGCAACTTCCGTCCAATTAAGTTCATGATTGGAAGGTATTTGACCCATCTGTTCAAGTTTATGTGCGTTTTTTTTCAGGCACACCGTCATATACTCTCATAAAGCCGACCCGTAGCCATGTGACCCACATGCATACAGCCGCTTCAGTCACTTCGGTCATCACATGCTCTTTCAGCAGAGTCCCCCTGGTGCTTTCTCAAAGCTTCAGCTCACACGCCGGTTGTTTTTGTCCTCCTGTCCTTTCACAAAAAAAAAGGGGGTCACGGTCCCACATGTGACCTCACATGAATGCACACCTTCTGCTTTGTCCAGGTGCCCCGTTTGCAGGTACTGCCAAACGCCGGAGCCGGTGGAGGAGAACAAGTGCTTCGAATGTGGAGTTCAGGAGGTACCGGAGGATCTCGAGGCCGCCCTGGTTTGGTTTCTCTCCTTCCGTTTGACTCGTCTCTCTCTCTCTCTCTCTCTCTCTCTCTCTCTCTCTCTCTCTCTCTCTCTCTCTCTGCAGAACCTCTGGATCTGCCTGATCTGTGGACACATCGGCTGCGGCCGCTACGTCAGCCGCCACGCCTACAAGCACTTCGAGGAGACGCAGCACACGTACGCTATGCAGCTCACCAACCACCGCGTGTGGGACTACGCAGGCGGTGAGTCCGAGGCGCTGTTATGAGCAATAAGCGGCTGTAAAACTGCAATAGCGCAGTTTGGCCATCAGAGGGCAGGAGACGCCCGAGCGTGCTGCAGCTCCGGGCCAAAATCAAGGCTAATCAGGAGTTGTGATGGGAATGAACTGGTTCTAAGAGCTGGCCCTGTGATGTGAAAGAAGAGAGCCGGCTCCTGATTGGCTGGGAGACATTTTTTTTTTTCTATTTAAAAATTTAAAAGATTTCAAAGGTGTTATAGCAAAGATTTTGTGCGATGGAGAAATGTAAAAAAAAAATATATATATATCAGAAACAGGATGAACGGTATAATGAATACCATAGAACACACAGGCACACAAGACTGGCATTTAGTTTTTTTTTTGAATGCCAATCTTGGCTAAACTGAAATTTTTAGCTGAAAGCTGCTTTTTGTTTGTTTTGCAATTTTTTGTTTTGTTTTGAAGTTGTGTTATGTGTTCTTTCACTTGTACATAGTTGTATTAGCGTGGCCGTTTGTTTTGGTATGTCGTATTTATTTTTACAGTCCTGTGTTCCATGTTGAGTGTATAACTAATGCACATTTAATATTTTTGATATCATGAACATTAATTATGAACTTTAGCACATCATCTGCTGATAAAATCTAAGGAACCGCTCGGGAGCCAAAAGGGCCGGAATGCCCATCGCTAATCAGGAGTTTACAGAGGTCTGACGCTTCGAATAAACTTAGACGACGCTGATTCACAGTGAATCAATGATATCTACCTGATTCAAACCTCATTCCTCACTGCAGTCGCTGCGGTCGCTGCAGAAACAAACCTTTAGATAAACATCTGCCCCACTTCTGTGCTTTGGTATGCGTCGTAATGCTGGCTCAACGAAAACTTCCCCGTCCCAAATATTTTATTGTCTATTGTAGCACGAAACGCTTTGTTGTCATGTTCATCTGGTCTGTTTCGAGCAAAATGAAAGAGTGAAACAATTCAGCGCTGAAGCCCTAAAAAAAAAAAAAAAAAAAAAAAAAAAAAAAAGGGTGTCAGGGTGTTATATTCAATTATTTAGTTGTGTTTGGCTTGTTCAATATAGCTTTAGTTTGATCATAATATTTAGCATTATTTGAGTCAATGTGAATGCTTATTAATTCTTTCATTTTTAAGGTATTTTATAGCTCTGGAACGCTAGATTTTCTATACATATGGGTCTGTAAGCATAGGGGGCAGCACTGGTAAGGGTTGTGGTTTTTACCATGGCGTAAGAACTTCAATTCTCCACCTGGACCATGGACTCCCTACTGAATTCGCTTCCTCGGTGCCTTCGTGGACGTTTGATTTGATTCTGATTCGTTCGATTTTGTCAGTTCAGCTTGGATATTGCGGACAAAGCAAAGAAAAGGACAAATGACTTTCTTTTTTTTCCTCTGTTGGTTTCCAGATAACTACGTGCATCGGCTGGTGGCCAGCAAGACGGACGGCAAGATGGTGCAGTACGAATGCGAAGGGGACCTCTGTCAGGATGAGAAGATAGACGCACTTCAGCTGGAGGTACGGCGTCGCAGCGCTGTCACGGCGTCGCTCTCCTCTGTCGTTCAGTCCAACTGAGATGCTCGGCCGTGTCGCCCGCAGTACTCGTACCTGCTGACCAGTCAGCTGGACTCCCAGAGGATCTACTGGGAGAACAAGATCGTTCACCTGGAGAAGGAAACGGCCGAGGAGGTGGGGAGGCTCGTTTTTGTTCTCTCGGGGCGTTTCAAGGCTCCGTGTGTCGGGGGTTCCGCGGTAACACGCGGCCGCTCTCTCCGTCCCCCTCAGATCATCAACATGAAGGCCAAGTTCAAGGAGACGCTGGAGCGCTGCGACAACCTGGAGCGCCGCCTCAACGACATCTGCAAGGAGAAGCAGGGCGTGGAGAAGAAGTAAGTGGAGGTTCTTTACGCCCGCGTGGTTTCGGGAGGTCCAGGATCGCACGCTTGGTGAGGCGGAGAGGGCCGCAAGGTTCGTGATTGGTCACGAACCTTGAAGGTTTGAGCCGCTTTGGAGGTTTGTTGTGTCTCTGCAGTGGGAAAGTACAGGACACACAGTTCTTATTATTATTTGATTATGAAACATTTACCAAATTGAAATTGGGAACGCATTCAGCTTTCATCTGAACATAATTGAGGAGGGTGCAGTTGAGATTTGGCAGTTTCCACCGTGTCCTCAACGTGTAAAAACGGGAAGGAATAAAAACACAAAACAAACATTAATTTGATGCTTGACTTCCATGGAACAGCAATCAATTATTCTCGCCACCTGAAGCCGTTGGCAGCCAATCGCTATAATTTTCCCTTCCCTGTTTGCACACGTCGAAGCATCTTCTGGGAAATGCTGCACTCTCTGGCGGGAGGAGGGGGAGAAGGATTAAAAAAAAAAAAAAAAAAAAAACGTGGCTTCTCCTTGCATAACCTAATCCCAGCTTCTCAGGAGAGTCCCGACTGACCGGCCCTGTGGCTGTGTAGGTGCGCGCAGCTGAACAGCCGCGTGGCCAAGCTGAGCCTGGAGCTGCAGGAGGAGCAGGAGATGAACAACTGCCTGCGAGCCAACCAGACCCAGCTGCAGTCCAGGCTGGCCGAGGAGGAGCGCAAGGGAAAAGAGAGCGGTGAGTGAGTCAAAAAAAAAACAGGGGAAAAAAAAAAAAACCAGTCCGCCGGGGTTCCGACTTGCGCCCGGCTGGTTTTGGTGGCCAAAGAACGCCGAGGGGTCACGCCAGGGCCAATCGCAGCCACGCAAACCCTCGTTCTCCATTTATGAACTTTTCCAAAACAAAGCTTCAAAGAGAACAAAGCTCAAAGAAGATGAAACGCTGCATTCCAAGTCTTGAATCTTCGCCGTGTGAAGCGAAGTCCCGCCCTTGTGCAGGGCGTCACTCAAGTTTCAAGTTTTTTTTTTTCAGGTTTCGAGTCTTATTTGTCACATGCACGACGAGAAATGCGATGGCAGCACCTCCAGCACTGCGCCAATGAAAAGATGAGAATCAAGTAGACCAAGTGAAATATGCTAAATGGACTGCACTTCTATTCCAGCACCTTCACAGCACCACCAAAGCGCTTTAGAACGGCCTCTCACTCACCCGTTGACTCACACACTCGTACACCAATGGGTGGCTGGGGGCTGCCAGCCCCACTGGGAGCAATTTATCAAATCAAATCAAATCAAACTCTATTCATATCGCACTTTTCATGCATGAAAAGAATGCAACCCAAAGTGCTTCACAGTTTAAAACAAAAGTAAAATGTCAAAACATGCAGCACAATGAACAAATAAAAGCTCGTCCCTCCCATCCCCTCAAATGGACCCGCCCCTCCACACAAACACATACACACATACTGTACGTCCACACTCATACACACACATGGATATGGAGTTAGGGTTCTGTGTCTTGCCCAAGGACACAACGACAGACTAGAATGGAGCAGGATTTGAACCGCCAACCTTCCGGTCATTGGACAACCCACTAAAAATAAAATACAAGTGGAAACTAAACTTAAAAAATAAAAATCAATAGTATATACAGTATATATCCACACCCTTATACACAATCATATACAACTGTATACAAAATATACAACATATTGTCAAGTAATATCTATTATTATTGCTCGAAAGCATTATTCTAACATTCCTCAGCGCTTCCATCACCTCTGGCCTGACAGGCTCACTCACTCTAACACTCCGCTCACAGTATTTCTGACCCCGTGCGGAACAAAATGACAACGCCAAAATAAACTCCTGAGGAATCTGGATCGACCGGGCGGAGCGAAGTCCCTCTTTCGCAGAGCGGCAAACGGCAAGAGCAGCTCCGTCGCGGACAAGGAAGCAGGTCACATTTGGCCCCGAGATTTACTCTGCCGAGTGAAAAGATCGCTTCCGCGTTCGCGCTCCGGTCGTCAGCGGCCGTGAGACGCAGGTCAGGCCGGGGCGGCGGCGGCGGGCGGCGCCAAGCGCAGCGGTATTCATGAAAGGAGGGCAGCTTAAATGTCACGTTCCGAGAGCACGTACGCACCTGCGTGTCTTTTTTTTTTCCCCCTTAGCACTGCAAGGACGCGCGTCGCTTAAACATGCGCCTGGTGTTTACGTGCGGGTGGCGCTTGTTTAACGAGAGCTGTTTAATGCTCTCAAAGTGTTTTCCCCGCCCGTGAGCCTTTTTAATGGCAACGTTTTTCCAGTTGTTTTTTTTTTTATTACTTTGTTGTTGTTTTTTTTATGATGGGCGAGTTTCAGTTCCTGCGGCGTCTCTAATATGTCGTCTCCGATCGGTTTATTTGTCGGCTTTCGGGCTGTTTATTAGAAGTACACAAGGGAAAGGAGACGCTCATTAGTGTGCGAGTGAATTATTTTATTGGCCGCTGAGTGATAAATAAAATGGAACGGATCCTGAGGAGGAGAAGAAGGACGAATGAGTGGAGCTGCTGAACGGAGGTTCTGGCGCTGCCGGTGATTCTGGACCACTGGAGTAAAGAGTCAGTACGTCACCAAAGTCCCAGATTGTCCTTGTGATCTCCCGGACCCAATGAGAGCAGCCCGTTCCAATAATAACGTCCTTGATGTGCATGCGTCAACATTTGTTAGCCCTCTGTTTACAGCGTTCTTCAAAAGAATGCTCAAGCACCTTGTTGGACCCTTCGTGTGTTTGGAGGGAAGACAAATAAGGAGGACAAAACACGTCCCAGCCTGCGGGGCCCTGTCACAAACCCTGGAGAGGTATCGGTGCCCTTTGTGACATCACAAAGTGACACTTCCTTTTCCTTTCTGGGAATGACGGAGTAGTGGAATCTCCACTTCTTGGAACTCATTGTTAGAATCTGAATCTTAAGATAAACTAAAGCATGCCTGATCTGATCTGATCTGATCTGATCTGATCTGATCTGATCACTCCAAGTACGAGAAACGCAAGAAGAAACAGCAAAAAAAAAACCATCACCCTCCTCCAGCCAGCAGGGGGACGCCGTGTTTTTGAAGACCCCCACAGGATGCGAAAGTTCACACCATGCGTCAAATTTCACCGTCATGGGCGTTGCCGTCGACTATCAAGTTAAACTCCTCCACCCGGTGGTGACACAGCTCGGATTCACCGTCTCGAAAGTCGGTCTGACTCATTATTTCTGATCACGTTCTTATCTTGGTTGGCCTTTTCTCCTTTTGTAGATCTGCTTTTCCAAAAAAAAAAAAAAAAAAAAAGAGCAGCAGTTTACTTTGCGGAGAGGAAGTTGACCCAGCTGTGGTGTGTTGACCTCAACGCTGAGGCCAGCGCTCCTGTATACATTCTGTCACATGGTTGCCGATTTTTTTCTGACCTGTGCTTCTGGTTTGTTTTTTTTCCTGCTTGGCAGCCATTGGCCATTGGTCACCAATGAAATATGAAAGTAAAATTATTTATTTTTTTTGCAATTAATGAAACACAATGCATGCGTTGATAAACCAGAGGGACTCTAAATAACTCTATGAAATATGATCCAATTTCATATTAAAGTACACAACAGGGTAGTTTGAATAGCTCCATCTCAATCAACAACAACAACTACAGTAATAAGTGAATTACTTTGATCAGAACACAAAAGTAACAAGCTTTTTTTTCCAATGTAAAGAGTAGAAATTACAGATATTTCCGTACAAATGTAGGGAGTAATAATAACAATATACATAGATACCTGAAAAATCTGCTCAAGTAGAGTAACAAAGTATTTGTACTTTGTTCCTTCCCATCTCTGGTAAATCTGAGGTTGGACGCCGTAAACAGAGAGCTAAAATCTGCTCCACCGGAGCGTCGGCAGCAAACCTCACCATCTGAAGAGGGCCGTAAGGTGCGACAGAGCGCTGACGAGCCGTGTGCGCGTCTGTCTGTCTGTCTGTCTGTCTGTCTGTCTGTCTGTCTGTCCGTCACCCCTCAGGCGAGCTGAAGGACGGGACGATAGGGGAGCTCCAGGAGCAGCTCCGCGACGTCATGTTCTACCTGGAGGCCCAGCAGCAGATCGAGCACCTGCCGGCCGACGCCCGCAGCGAGATCCAGGAGGGGCAGATCAACATCGGCGCCGCCGCCGCCCCGACGACGGACGGGCCCCGCCGAGCCGGGCGCCGCCTCGGCCCGTGGCCGGCGGGGCCGCGCCGCAGGAGGAAGTAGTCGTAGCAGTAGGAGTCGGCCGGAAAACACTGGAACAAGTCGCTGCCTTTCTTCAGTTCGTGGACACGTTTCTTTCCGTTTCGTGTCTTTTCTTCTTCTCCTCTTTTTTTTTTTTTTTTTTCTTTCTTGCAGTCACTTTGTTAACGCGTCGACGTCATTGTGGTCCAAGCAGCAGGAAGTTAAGACACGACACCGAGGCACTCCTTCGCTTGAAGCAAGAGCGAGAAAAGTTTTGCGAACACGATGGATGGATGGATGGATGGATGGATGATGGATGAATCCTTTCTTTTTTTTCTGTTCTCGGGATGTTTGTCTTTCACCGCTGGATAACATTCGGCGGCATAATGTTTGATATTTATTTGATTCGAAATTCCGCCGTGGTTGCGCCGATAGAGTATTTTTAAATGGAAATATTGGCCTCTCTTTACTGGGAGTGCGAAGAAGAGATGGTACACTGACATTCGTCACTCTTTTCCCCTCTCAAGCCTTCACGTTTCGACTTTTCAACTTTTTTTTTCTTTTTTTTTTTTTTTGAAGAAGAAGAAGAAAGTGAAATTTTCAAATGTCTGTCTGTCCTAAAGCCCTTATTTTTCCATTCTGCAGAAGTCAGAACTCACACACAAAAAAACAACTCAGGATGATAAAGCGGTGGACACTTTGTCTTTTCGCCCCCGTAGTGTTGCAAAGTCATGCCCACTTTCAGGAAGCCCCCAGCCAGAGGCAGGAAGTATTTTCAGTTGGCTGCTTGAGGCCGACGCCGCGCTAGCGCCAACGTCTCTGAGAGAGGGAAGGTAGTGCCATTTACTTGGAAACCAAAGTTTCTTAAACGACTAAGAAGATAATGCTCTTAAAATTAGAAATGAAAAAAGATTAGCGCTCTTATTTTATTACTGTCTTTTTTGTTCGTGTAAAAAAAAAAAAAAAAAGTGAAGCTTTTTTGACAGCTGTAGGACATGTTTATCACTTAATCGCAATTCCAAGCAATGTGGATCAGGATGTGATTGTTAATAACAGCAGCAATCAATGTGTCAATTGAAATAAAATAGAGATGTTTTCATCAATCGTTGTTCATACTGTAATGGATCTGTGTTTGAAAAAAAAGCATCAATGTCTCATCGTGTATAAATATAAATATAATCACTTCTAATCATGCTTTTTTTTTATAGACCATCACTTTCAATATAGATATGTAGGATTCACTGACTTTCAACCGAGAGATTGGACCTATACTGCCACTGGCACAGCTCCCCCGATTGGCCTGGCATGGGACTATGGAACCTTGGTTGCCCGCCCAGCAACCTCAGGCAGGTACGCGGCTGTCTCGTTTGGACACGCACAGGCGTTAAATAGTGGCACTAACTGTTTCTGACGGGTAATTTTGAAAGTATGTGCGAGGATAGTGTTGCGCAGTGATCCTCTTAATGCACACACACAAAACAAGGCAGACGACCTCGGTCACCTCTGTGTGTTGGAACCATATAGAATGTAGGGTTTGTGTGCACTGATCGCAAGTTATTTTGGAAACACCGGAGTTCATCTGAGGTCACCTTGGATCGTGTGAGGTTCGTCTCATTGATGGGAGAGCGTTAGTTGCTTTGCTTGTCTCGACAGGAGGATCAAAATAGTGCTTTCTCCTGCTGTTTGTGCTAAAGTCGTATTTCCGGGGAGGAAAAAAATAGATGGCAACGCGCACTCTCAAATAAGAATGTTACTGTAAAAGATAACAGAGGTCAAGGCCCAAGCAATTCGATCCAAAAATGAAGAACGGCCATCGAGAGTTACATCTCATAAAATGTTTAATAGTCTAACTGTTTTTCATTTTTGAAAGTAATAGTTTAGCCCAAGGGTAAAAAGTGAATTACATTTTTTATTTTTTTTTTTTTTTTTTAGTAACATGACACGTCATGCAGTTTAAAGCTGAGCGGCGGTTGAAAGAACTCCTCCGTCCGCCCTGAGGATGACCGATCGGCCCTTCCCGCGACTGCACCAACAGTTTACTTCAGCGACATGCGGAAAGTAAACTGTGTACAGTGACGGGATGCCGAAAAAGGCCCGGGGGAAGCTCTTCCACCGCCGCCGGTCACAGGACTGGTTTGTCACCAGTGGTCCAGGTGGTCAGATTTCTACGAGCGAACCATCGGAAGCCAGTTCCCGCTTGTTCCACCTCTTAATTTGTGACACATAAACACAAAAAGTCAAAGTAGTTCAATAAATACGTGGATTTTTTTTTTCCCCTCACGGGTTGTGCAACGTGTAAAATATGACATTGCGCACCTGTTGATTGCTTGTTAATGCAAGTATCTAATCCGCCTATCGCAAGGCATCAACTCGGTGCATTTAAGGCATGTGGGCGCAGTGAAGGTGACTTGCTGAAGTTCAAAGCAGACATCAGCGGACGGATTGAAGTGCCTTCAGGTGGTGGAAGTGGTTGTTGGTGAGAGTCTCACAAAACTGCTGCTAATGTACAACCTCTACAGTCTATTTATTTATTTATTTATTTATTTATTTATTCAAAAGGGACAGTACACATTAAAGGACATGTACATGTAAAAATGCCAGAATTAGCCAAAGGCTACTTTCCATCCCTGGCAGGTCAGAAGAAGTAACAATACTAATGAAGCCACTTTTTCAGCCACTTTACAGACAAACATATTCATCCAGTCAGCGGCAAAAAATGTTTCGGTCGTTGGCAGATGTCCGACAAGCAGGACCAGACCGGTTTGTGACGAGAGAGAGATGACAATTGAACACCGGTAAGCACCGGCCACTCGCGTCACCCAAGAGCAGAAAAACTCCGGCTGCAATTTTAGAGGCCTCAAGGTTTGGACAGCCCATGATTGGAAAATAACATAAACCAAAACGTTGCCACGTCAATATGGACCAAAAATCTTTGAGTTGAATCTATACTAGGCATGGGCAAACTACGGTCCAGGGGCCATATGCGGCCCGTCGAACTTGAAGAAATTATATTAATAGTAAGTAAGTAATAAAATAGCCTATTTCATCCATTTTTTTCAGTGTTTCAAGAGTCATTTCAATAAAGAGCTAAACACCGCAGGGCTTCAAAGATAGACATTAAAGCACATGTTTTTTTTACGTATCCCATAATATATTTTGCTGCTCCGACCCCTCTGTCGGATTTTAGTCCCCACTGTGGCCCCACCAGTCAAAACGTTTGCCCACCCCTGAGCCATACCATACTGCGTAAAAGGCGTTTCTCAAATGGCAAAATGCCCCTGTGCCACCGAGGTGCCTAATAAAGTTGATCCGAGGCTGTTTTTCAGAAACCGCAAGTCAAACTGAATGGATGAGTGAGCGATACAGAGAGGGGTGGAATGTGTCCAGCCCCCGAGGGAGGAGGAGGAGGAAGAGGAGGAGGAGGAGGAACTGGACAGAGAGGACTGACTGAGGGACTGAAAAAAAAAAAACAAGCAAGGGAGGAGCCAGCAGATGGTTGCGAACAGGATTTCGAGGTAAGACAGGCAGATCTCTTCCTGCGCTGAGCTGCGTGCAGCTGTTCTCCGCTTCCTCCACTTCCAAACTATGGACTGAGGCAAACTCTCTTTTCTCACCGGGGACATTCCAGCCGCACTGAAGGTAAGAATATTTGTTTCGCTGTTGTTTTTTTTTTTTTTTTTTTTTTGCATACTTTACTCTGTATTTCACTGCACTGCACCTCTCATATTTCACTGACCTCCTTCTATTCCCGCAGGCTGGGTGAGGTATGTGTGTGTGTGTGTGGGTGGGTGTGTGTGTCTGTCTGCGCGCAGCTGGGTGTACCTGTCTCTGTTACTGCGCGAGAAAGAAAATGAGGGGAAACTCCACGTGAGATTAAAAAAGCAAACCTTCCTCGTCGTCGGTGTCAGGAGATCAGCAGGAAGGATTTTAATGTCAGGGGGATGGAATGCAAACGCAAGTGTTTTTGCGCAGAGTCTGTTTTCTCGTCTTTCTTTTTTTTGTTTTGCCCCGCTTGCTGAGTTAATGCCAGTGAGGCGTTCTTTAAATGCCTGGAATGCAGCCCGTCCTTTCAGGTCCCTGCACGTAAAATGACAGATAAGAGCAGATAAGAGCTGAAGAACCCCCCCCCCCCCCCAGTCCCCAATTTGCACTCGGTGATGTTTGAAGAACCAATTAAACTGGTCGGATTTTACAGCAACTTCCAGAGAGAATTGGCAGTTACATAACCTAAAGTTTTGGCTGCGCCACTCTTGGCATCAAACTTTTATCACACGACTCATTATTCACTATCCAGGTTTTTTTTTTTCCATTTGAAAGGGGCCCTTTCATCGTCGGGGCCAACTTCCTCCTCTTCCTCCTCCTCCGGGCGTCGATTCGACTTCCTCTTTCTGCGCGAGGCGTGAGGGAGCGACGTAGCGTCGTAGCCCAAGCTGGAAAAAAAAAAAAAAAAAATGCGCACGTGTCGTGTTTGTCACGGGGTCGAGGGTGAAGCCGCGCGGAGGGAGGGAGGGCGGGCGGGTGAGGGGTTCAGGTGGGTTCACGTGAGCCACCTGCTGACCTGACGCGGGCCGCTTTGTTGCGCAGCCGTTTCCTGCAGCACTTCCTTCTCGCGCCGTCCCCTTCGCTTCGCCCTGGGGCCGTCACTTCTGAAGGAAGTGCGCAGGTGTGAGACTCGCACCAAAGCAAATGAAATACAAAGCCGTGACAAGGAGCCCTGATAAGTAGAACGAATCCCACGAGAAGAAATTGGGTTAAACTGCTGAGTGACTTGGGCGAGTTGAGCTGCAATAAACTGATATTTATTCTTCTTTTTTTTTTAATCCCTCATATAGCGGAGTGAAAAATCTGAACAAACGTGAGGATCAGACTCTTTCCCTCCCTCTTCGTTCAGATCAACTCAGTTGCATTTAACCCATCTGTTTGTCCTCCTTTCCTTCTCCCTCATGTTTTGATGCGTCTGAACACATGAGATCATTTCTCAGGCGGCAGAGTGTAGCAAGGCGTTATCTAACATCGGACCGGGGCCAGTTGCAGGCCTCGGCGCTGCACACGTTGAGAAACAGACGTTGCGATAACAGCAGAGAGGAAGGAAGAGCCGCCGGCCGCAGCCGGCCGCAGCCGTCAGCTTCTTTTTCTGCTCATTCAAATCTGAAGGGCCCCATATTATGCAAACTTCACCTCGCCAACAATAACACGACTCTCCAGCCCGTCCAGAAATGAGTAATGTCCCTCCGCCTCGCCTCTGCCTCCCGGGGGAGTGCGTGCCGTCGCGCACGGTTCTGGAAACGGACCCTTTGTGATGTCACAAAGGGCTCTAGCACCGCTTCCAGTAGCGTTAATAGCAACGTGCCCTGTCGGTCCCCTTCCGAGCGCGTGCAGGGAACCGACAGGGTGAAGAAAAAAAAAAGGTACAATATTTGAGATTTTAAAGTCATTTTGTGGGCAACTGCTTTTCTGTAGCTTTCAGGCTGAGTTAGCGTGTTTGCGACTTAAAGCGTGACTTTTCTTTAACGAGGAGAGAGCTTTATTTTAAAAAAAAGAAAATGACACCGCAAAGTAAAGACGATCTTTCCCTCCCTTTCAACAGACTCTTTTGTAAGGATGGTGCGCGAGACAAAATCCATTCTGGGCCATTGGAAAGCCTTGAGCTGCAAGACCGCAAGTGGCCAGTGGGAAAAGCTGAAGGAGAGCGGACTTTTCAGCCGAAATACCCAGGTGTTGTGCCTAAACAGAGCACGCCCAGCAACCGATAATACTATGTGCACGGGGCGTGTTGGCAGGCCAGTGAAAAGAATTATTAACGTAGCATTGAAGGTGCATTAATCAGTAATTGTATATCTTTGTTTTAGAAAAATGATGCGTATTAAGATGGATTTTGAGGTAATCGCTGGCTAGTTTCTGCAACCAACACAGCCGCCACTGAAATTGCTCGGAAAGGAGAGCGACTACATTCGGCCCAATTTTTGTCAATTAACCTGGACCATAACCACGAACCAAATGAAAAATAACGCTAAACAACTTGCACAGTTAATTCCAAATTCTTTCAAATCAAGCCTTTGTAAGATTCCAGACGTTGTTGTTCGCAGATGAGCGACCAGGACAGCAGCACCTCGGCGTCTCAGACGGACGACGAGACGCAGCCCGACGGGGAAACGGAGGAAGAGACGGAGAAGAAACAGGGCAGCGGGCGGAACTCCAGCCTGAACTTCAGCCAGAGCAGCTTCTCCTCGTCGCTGCTCGCCGTCATCCGCATCAAGCAGAAATATCAGGCCCTGAAGAGGCGGCGCCAGGAGCTGGCCACGGCTCTGGGGGGCGTGGACTCGCTCACAGGGGCCCCGATGAGAGGCAGCCCCAAAATCTTCACCTTCGACGGGTTCGGCCCCTCCAGCTGCCCCACCGCCGCCGCCGCCGCCGCCGCCACCATGTCGTCCTCGGCGCCCCAGAAGAAGAAGAAGAGGAGGAAGAGGCGGGTGCTGTTCCCCAGCAGCAGGAGGCGCAGGGCCCCGCCGAGGCAGGACTACAACCGGGCCAAGTACTTCCTCTACCTGCTCCTCGCCATCGTCTTCGTCCAGGTAACGTCTGGGAATGTGACGGTTATCATGTCTCGGCCAATCAGGACTTTGCTTGCATCTGATTTAAACTGATCGTCTTGGTTCACGTGAAGCTGGATGGAACATCTCCCAAATTTCTTGGATTTTTTTTTTTTTTTCCATGTATTTCCGGCAGATAAAGAGTAGAAACAGAAGCAGGGTGGATGACTTGACCAAGCTACTTCACATACATAAAATCGGATCACAATCAGAAGCCTGTGTTGTCTTAGCAATTAAAAAACAACAACAAAAAAAGCAAGATATTTGAGGCGCTACTCTTGCTTGGTATTTTTAAGAATGTTTAAATACAATAAGATACCAATAAGTATAAAATAGTGCAAAAATAAATCTTTCGCCCCCTCCTCCGCCCCCCGTCCCTGTCGACGAAACGTCCGCGGGACTTCAGCGCGATCTCCCCGCCCGTCGACGAAACTTCCGCGGTTGCTCGTATCGAGAATCGGATCGAAAATAAATACTTTTCCGAAGATCGTATCGAAGTCTGAAATCCAGTATCGTGACAACACTAGTGTACATAATAAATAACGGGAGAGAGGTCAACAGTTACTGCACCTTGTGAATTCAATTTCGCAGGAAGTCAGCTTATTTCACGTGTTTGGTTGGTACCACATGTTGACACGCTTCTACAAGCAGTTCTTAAGGTTAGGTGAGGCTCCAGACCTACTGGTTGTCAGAATTACGCTCCAATCACGGTGTTTGGAGCTCTTGCCTAAGACAGTCAGAGGTCAAGCGACAACATCTCGTTTGATTAAAACTGCGTCCAAAGCAGGAACTGTGATAATATCTTTAACGGAAGCTTACTTCTTGTGTTTCCCTAATTGTTTCCTTCTGGGCTGTGTCATGGGCAGCCTGCAGCAAAGACTTCCTGCTTCATCGGCCCCAATATGTTTATTCAGAACAGCTGAAAACACTTCAGCTTGCAGCTTGGCAGGGTGGATGTATTGAGACGGAGATAAATGACGCGGGTTGTTTTAATGCACTCCAACCAAAGAACCGGACTTGGAGTCTTGTGTGACTTAAAGTTAGGCCATTGTTCTGCCGCGAGCTTTCCCTGAATTAACCCAGACATCAGCATTAACTTTCTCCTCTGGGTGTGGACAGGGTGGAGTCAGAGCAGAGTGACACACCGTCAAAATAAAAGCTTTTCGGGGGGGAAAAAAAAGGGGGCTGTCGACCGAAACCTTGAGTCATTTAGGAAGTCAGAAAAAGTAAAAACACCTTTTGTGTTTCGCAGACATTCCCATCGCTGAAATGTCCAGGCAACGGCGTGGTCTATGGGAGGAACTGCAAAAACGCACTCCGACTGCTTGTTATTGCTGGTTCCGATATGTTGGCAAAGGCACGTGCTAAAAGCGAAAACAAAGCAAAGTTTGTTTTATTTATACCGCAGCTAGGTTGCCTGCACGTGCTGCATTCAGGGTACGACTCTATACGCTGCTCCCTTCAAAGTATGCCAGCTATAAATACCCACTCCGATGTTTATTCAGATGCCTCAGACGGGCTGTGCGTCATCTCTTAATCCTAAGGATCGACTGCAATAAATCTCTCTTTTTGCCTTCAGAGCTTCTATAATAATATAGGCGGAGTCTATAATCGCTCCATTGTATGTGCGTCAGGTAATTACTAATAGTTTTTTAATGATGGCTCTCGCCAGCTAAGCTCTTTGGCTAGCCGGCTCTTCGCAGGTGCGCGGAGACGTACTTGCGCCGTCCCGCTTCCCCGTTTGATGCAAATCCAAATAAGTGATGTGTCGGCCGACAAATGACAGATCTTATTTGAGGGAGTAAACAAATAGACTTGCCTGGAAACATTAGGCTGACAGAGCAGCATGTCTCTATTGCCATTTTTAAAAAAAAAAAAATATTAACAACCACCCCATTAAAAAAAAGAGGAAATTTTCATTTAACGTCTTTATTAAGGGGACAGCATGAGACCGAGAAGCTGTCATCAACAGAAATGGTGCTCGTGTAAAGGTTATTTCACACTTTGTTTTTCATTCTTGAGCTTTATTGAGGCTTTATCTCAATGTATCAGTGTGCCATGAAACTCGGTTCATTTGAGAATGACCGAACCACTCCGCTTTCTTTGAGGAAGGGAGCTTACCGGTTGCTCCGAGAGTGGTTTAGCCCCAATGAAAACAGGAAGCTCCTGCAAGCTTGTAAAACAGTGCGCGGTCACAGCTTCATCAGTCGACTGTTTTCTCACCGAAAGTTGAGCAAAGGGTGACGCTTTGGCAAGAGTTTAACCCGAGGTTCAGTTCCTCGGAGCTTCCCGTGATTAGCAAAAAGCTTTATTGAAAAAAAGAGAAATCTCATTTGTCTGGTTGAAATCATCAGTAGTGAATTCATCAAAACAGCTGTCATTTTTTTGTTTTTTTGTTTTTTTTATAAGGTACTGTCCCACGTAAATTTGCCAATGGAAATTTTTTTTGATTACATCAAAGAGATGGCGATGTCATTTTGACAGGAAGTGACCTTTGAAATAAGGATGTGCTGCTCGTAATTTCCTGCGTGGCGCGTCGTCAGTTTTCTTCCCTCGCGCTAATGTGTTCATGTCCCCGTCCTTTTCAGGTCTACAACGCCATCGAGAACCTGGACGATCACGTCATCAAGTACGACCTGGAGGGGCTGGAGAAGTCGATGAAGAGGGAGGTCTTTGGCCAGCAGGGGGCAGTGGACGGTCTCATATACCACCTGAAGGATTACCTCTCCACCTACGTCCACAACAAGCCCCTGGTCCTGTCCCTGCACGGGCCCACCGGAGTTGGCAAGAGCCTCCTGGGACGCCTCCTGGCCGGACACTTCCGCTCCGTGGTGGGAGACCCTCTGGTGATGCAGTACTACGTCCTCCACCACTGCCCCCAGGAGGCCATCGCCCCTTACTGCGCCCGCAACCTCTCGGCGGTCATCTCGGAGATGGTGGAGCGCGGCGAGGAGGAGGAGAAGATCCCCGTGTTCATCTTCGACGAGGTGGAGCACATGCACGAGGAGATCCTGGACACGCTGTGGCACGCCATGTCCGCCAAGCAGTCCAACGAGTATCTGAACGCCATCTACCTGCTGATGAGCAACCTGGGACAGGAGCACATCACCAGGTACGTGCTGCACAACTCCTCCAGAGACCCCGCGGCCACAGCGTGCGGCCGCTACGGCCACCTGCTGAAAGGTCTGACGCCGGTTTTGCACGACACTCTGGAGAAGCGCCACCTGCTGTGGACAGAGGCCGAGATCCTGCCGCTGGGCCTGCTGGAGAAAGACCACGTGATGGAGTGCTTCCTGGACGAGATGACCCAGGAGGGGTTCTACCCGGATCAGAACAACATTGAGCGGCTGGCGGCGGAACTGGAATATTACCCTGAGGTTGGGGGTCGGCAGTACTCGCAGACAGGCTGCAAGCAAGTCGTGGCTAAAGTCAACCTGCTGTGAAATCGGCCGCAGGGAGCGTCTGGATGGTTCACATTCTTCAGCCGTGAGGAAACTGTGAAGCGTTTATGAAACACAAGTGACACAACTCGAAGCCAAATTTTAAAAAAAAAAATAGGAAAGCTTCAAGATTTTTGAAAGACTTGAGGAAAGGCTGAGGTCGCTCCAGTGGCGCAGCTCTGTTTGGAAGTGACTTGTTTCTAAAGAGTTCATCTCCCAGTTTACAGAAGAACATTCCAGATCTTGAAAGGGTCGAACCTCTGAACCTCATCGGTTTTCCTGCCAGCGAAAGGTTTTCTGTAGGTGTCTCAAGAGAAACGGCATCCTTTCATTTCCGCAGTTAAGATTGTCCAGGAGAATTTTCCACAGCCCAAACAGAGTGATTTAACACAGCAAAAGTGGCAGCGTTCATCTTGTCTTGATTAGTGGACAAAGAAAGGAAGCTAATGCTAGCTTGATAGCGTTGAAAATACTGCTAGCTCAGTCAGTCGGACACTGCGTTTTCAGATTGAGATTTCAAGGACCATATTATACGACATTTACATCTGTGATGTGTTTTAAGCTGCCTGAACTCCCCAGAGAGGCGACGACGCCTTCTGTACTTCATTTACTTCATAGTGACAACGCCCCCAGCCAGGTTCCACCCTGTAAAGACTCCGCACTCCTCGCAGCCTCTTTGTTTCGCCCTCTTCCCAACAGGCAGGAGGTTTAGCAAAGCATTCGTTTCAACACATGGCTATATAGCCGTTGTTCGTTTGGTTTTCTGATAGCTATTCGGGTGAGGCTGCCCAACCCCCCCCCCTGGAAGTACTACATGAAAAAATAAACATTGTACAATGAACAGAATATGGGACCTTTAAATGGTGACACCCCATAGTTACAAATGTTGATTTCAGATGTAGACGCCCCAAAATACTACTACTACTACTGCTTTGTCTGGAAGCTCAGTCAGACATACTTTGACCACTTTTTTTGGGGGGGACATTGAGGTACTTTTGGGAGTCCGTGGGTTCATACAGGAAAACTGGTGATGTTTCTGTTGTGCCATACAACTGTGTACAACTTTGTTGTACACAGTCGTTTCCATCTTTGGCTTATACGAGCAGACGGATGAACACTGGCTTTTGTGCACTGGGGACAAATTACTGAAACTTAGCTAGATGCTGGGTAAGTCTTGCTTTTGTAATGGCATCAAGTTTATCAATTTAGGACTGATACGTTTTTTTGTATGTACACCAAAAAAAGACAAACTTCTACACAGTAAGTTCGTATTGATCGACCTGTTTCTTTGCATGATCCTGAAGATTATGTTCATGTTTGGTTTTCTGACATAGTGCATAGTGTCTTTCTGGATATTAAAGACATTAAAGACATGTTTGGCTGTGAGACTTGATTTTCCTCACTTACTTAAAATCTTCATATTTTGCTTTACTTGAATTCATAATCTTACCACATTCTGATAGCGGAGGTACACGTCGAAGCTGTTGGCACTGGGCAGCACGGTTCCCTTGACAGTAACCACCATCCTGCCGGGACGGAGTCCACCGATGGTGTTGCTGTTATACGGACGAGAGCCTATGGACGGCAGATCGACGGGCTCCAGGGGTCAAAGACAAATAAGGCTTCTAAAAAGGTATTTTTTAAAAACCTTTTCAAAAGCTATGTAATTCAATGTTTCAAACTGTGACAATGTGTTTAATCAAGCCTCATTTACTAAGTTTTTTAATTCAATTTGAGCTGTATTTTTTTACTTCTCTGCCTAAAATATATCACATGGTGCTAAGATCTCCCCATCCCAGATGCTTCTGAACTCTCGCCAGAATGGCGCCTCCACCCATCAGCTCCAGGCGGGACACGCCCACTCTGACAAAAGGACTTTTGGTGTGAAATTCACAGTAATATAACAAAGATTATTGGACATGACACGCCCTTTTCCCAGAGACTGAATATTTTAGAGGATCCGTCCCTACGCGATGACCTAGATAGCTTTGATGCTTCCCTCCCTGTGTCAACCTCTGGCACATTCACTTAGCCAGATTAGCTGCACTGGAGGGCTTTGTCATACAGACTAATGGACACAGTGGAAAGCTTCAAATTGAAATGGGAACAATACTTATTGAACTTGAAAAAGCCTGATTGACGCAGCAATCGCCAATTGATACCTAGCATCGCTGAATGCATAGCACGTGATCTCTTGTTACCCCGCCCCCTTTTTTACCGTCTCTTTTTTTTAGTATTTGGATATTTTGGTTTTGTTTTTGTCGTGTTTCTTCCGCTTGCTGGAGTCCTTACGTTCACACCAGAAAAGAACGACAGGTTTCTCCGAAAAATGTTGTAATTTATTATTTTTTATTAGAATTCCCTTAATTGACATTGGAAAAATGAGGTACTGTGTCTAATAAGTGACAAAAGTGAGGCTCATCGTCATGGAAACATAAATAGATGGACAAAAAAAAACAAATTATGATCAAATGCCAAAAATTAAGTAACAGGATAGTCGTGTGCATCGCACTGTGATCACCGTTGACTGGAGTATCTCACCGGTTGCTCAACTGTACCATGAGCACACGCATCTGAGTAGTGTCGGTTGTCAGCAACAGGCGCAGTCTTCCTAGCAACATGAGGAAACAGCCAGCCATCGAGCTTAGACGCCCCCCACAAAACGTTTCTTTGTGACTGCCGAGGTGGGACGGATAGATGAAAACAATATTGTAGAAATGCGAACTAACTACACAAGCTACCAGAAGATCCCACGACACTGATTTCACCTACCGGAGTGAGGAGTCACAAAGATCTTTTGAGAGAGCGTCTGCTCTGCCGCTTCTGTGATGCGTTCGAGTAGCTTCCTTCTAAAAATTGACCTTTTCGAAATCTTGTAAGAATTCAGTGGTTTGTTCCTGAAATGTCTTGCAGCAAAAGTGATAAAAACGGGATGGAGGGACGGACGGACGGACGTGTTGCGGCAAACGTGCAGCTTAAATAGTCCGCGACAACCACAAATAAATTGTTCGAACCTTAAAAAAACAAACAAACGACAAAACAAAACAAAAAAAACAGACCCAGCTCCAACTTTTCTCCAAGCAAATTAAGCCTTCCTTCTCCTGCTCTCTGCGTCCACGTCTCGCTCCTTCGCATGCTTCCGAAACGGCCGAATGCTACGCGCGTTACACCGTACGACTACTTGATTCAAAGGGGCTACAGGGAAATAAATAGCGTGACTTCAGTAAGCATTAAAACGTGACAATATCTAGGGACTACATGCCGTCAGTTTTTCTTTCCGGGGGGGACACGGGACCTCGCGGCTCCTCCAGGGGCGTTTGCACATGTTGCTGAGATTGAAAACCGTTACTGTCAAAAACACTCGTGGCGTGTGAGCGGGGAGTGGGGGGTGCGTTTCTGTGTGTGTTTGGAAGGGAGGGGCAGGGGAGGGGCAGAGGAGTGTACGGTCACGTTGTCTTGAGGACTTCTGATTCTTCCGAATTTCGCTGATGGGGGTTTTCCGGGTTCCGTCGCTCACGCCTCCAGCTCGAAGCCCATGCCCACTTTGTGTCCGCCGGCGTTGAAGTTCTTGCCGTCGATCAGGGCCGAGAGGGTGACCTTCACACCTGCGGGCGCACAGGAAGCGGCTTGTCATTGGCATACAATATCTTAAACATGTCAGGATAATACTATTTCATGAAAGCGGTTAGATTGCAATGATTTCATTCAGCCAGGTGAAAGACAGCAACCTGGTTAAGACGTCCTAATTACATGGAAGACCAATAATAAACAGTAAAGAATTTTGTTTCATGGAAGACCAATAATCAGTAAACAGTAATGAAATTTTGTTTCATGTAGCTAAAAAAAGAAAAATTGCACCAAGTTCAAACCTTAATGAATCTGTGAAAATTATCACGTTTTTACGTGATAAATTTCACCTTATAGCGTGAAACTATCATGTTATTTTGTGATAAATATCACGGAAAAATGTGAAACTATCACAATATTTCGTGATAATTTTCACGTTATAGCGAAAACGCTCGAAAGGCTTAACGTAGCTTAATGTCCAAAATCAACAATCACCAAATTTCACGTGCACATCTGTAGTCACTAAACTACCACGTTATTTTGTGATGGTTTCACGTTTTTACGCAATACTGAGCCCGTTTTTTTTTTTTTTCCTAGGGTGGCAGCAATGCGCTTCCGTACAAGTGTTATAAAAAAATGATCAGCACATTTATTCGGAGGTGCTTTTTTTATGCAGGTGCTGCCTAACGCGTCCCCAGGCGGTGCGCCCGAGCTATCAGCGGGACGCTTTGCGGAGTAAAGAGTGAATCAACACTGCAGGAACTAACAAGATGCTCCCGTGGACAAACGCAATGCCGTCATTGACTCAACGGTTTGAAGCACCAGCTCGCCTTGCCGGCGTCACGTGGCAGTCTCCCGATGTGCGAGCTGACGCGATGCCAAGATGCGAGCAAACCTGGCAACCGAGGCGAAGGTTGCGTCTCCAGCTGTGCGCTGCAGGTGAAGCCAGGTCGTTACATAAGTGCTGTGCGATCCCTGGAATCGCATTAGATAAGAGAGAGGTGTGCGAAGCCCCCTAGCTTGCGACATGTACGAGCCCGAGGGGCGGGGCACCGCCTGCAGGCTGGGACTGGAGGTTCAGGAGGCAGAAGTAATTTTGCAATTTGGCTGCATCCTACTCGTGTTATGAAACCACTCGATATGAAGGCATGTTTTGTGCCAATATCAATTAGCATGTTCCTTCTTCGCTACTGATGCATGAGGGGATTAGATCGTTTTGGCTTTACGTGCCTTCAGAGAGAAATATGGGGAGTGAACTGAACAGTAGGTCGAAGTGGGAAGAACTGTGAAGGTTTTAATCGTCAGTTCTGCACTGGAAAAATATTTTCAAAGCAATAAAATGGAAAGGACGACCCCGAAAGAATCCGGGAACAGCTGCACAGTTCGCCTTCAGGGGGCAGCGGTGGGGCCTTACCTGGCCGAAGGCTCTGGGTGTAGCCGACTCCGATCAGGCTGGCGTTGTTCACTTTGGCCTGCGGGGGGGAGCGACGTGAGGACGCGTTAGCGAACAGAGGGATTTGTTCTTGCAAGAACTTTAACTGGAATTTTTTTTTTTTTTGGCAAGTGAGCGGTGGGGGAAACACTCACAGACAGGGAGGCGTCCTTATCCAGCTTGTACTTGGCGGCGATGCCGAAGCGGGTGTTGTTGCTGCCGGCGGTCCAGGCCAGGGTGACGGCCGTCTCCAGCTCGTCGTTCACCTTCTGGTAGATGGAGCCGCCGAACTCCGTCCCGTCGTTACTGGGAGGACAGAGGAAGAAGAAGAGGAGGAGGAGGAGGAGGAGGAGTTAGCGGGAGCGAGCAGCCAGGGCGCGGACGGACGAGCCGCCGACCGGCCGAGCACTCACACGTTGGTGTGCAGCTGGAAGTCCCCGGCCCGGTAGCCCAGGGCGAAGTTGTTCTGGGTCAGTTTGGACTTGGCCGTGTCGAAGGCCATCTGGTAGCCGGCCAGCCAGCCCTCGTAGCCCAGGACGGCGGCGGCGTGGATGATGGGACCCTCGAGGTCCACGTCGCAGCCCATGTTCACAAAGTCCCGCTTGTAGGCCGTCTTCAGCTTGCCGCTCTTCTTACTGGGAGAGGGGGGGGGTTCAGACAGTTAGACGCTGAAGGGCGTATTGCATTCACTTGGGAAAAGAATAATGATGTAGGTTTTCTGAGCACTAGGTGGCGCTATGTGCTCGCTGTCTGCAGTGAGTCAGCAAAGGTAAAAAAACAAACAAACGGGTAAACATATGAATGCACTCTTGGCTCTGCAGAGGCGCTGGGGGCTGGAGATGGGGTGCAGATGTCCTCCAGGCCGGGGGCAACTCTGGCAAGACGGTCACGAAGTTTAAATAAATAAATAAATAAATAAATAAATAACCACAACGCTAAGGCGATGGCTCTTCCTTTGTCCCCACCCGGTTTGAAAAAAAATCGACCCTGAGTGCTCCGACCATCAGTCGGAGGCTTTAAGTACTGATGGGGGAGCACTGAAGACGTCTTTGAGGTCACGCAGAGGTGCTCTGAGCCACATCTGGCCGCCGCTGCCGGTCTATTTATGGAGGCAAACTGTTTAATTGACGGCGGGTCGTAGATGGGACTGTGCCTGAAACGCCCTCCCAGGTGTCAGGTGTCCGTCGGAGCAGAAGCTAAAGCTGCAGCTGTTCGTCAAAGCATCCACTGCACTTCGTGCATCTTTCTGATTCGTCGGCTGAGCTCCAAACTCCTCCTGGGCGCCCAGGTGCCTGTTCAGTGCACTGCTGCGTGCAAAAATGTGAGTCTTTGCCAGGTTTTCGGTGTATTTCTATACATTTACATGTCTATCTTGGTATACCTCATATACTGATGTGTGTCTTTCTGTATTTCTATATTTGAATGATTCATTTTTATACATTTACATCTATATTGTGGGAGCTTTGTTGTCACTCTGGCCTGTCAGCCGCTCTGGCTACTTCTATTTCTCTCTCTCTCTCTCTACATTCTTTATGTTTCCTTCTCACCCCAACTGGTCATAGGCAGATGAGCGCCCTCTGGTGTCTGGTTCTGCTCTAGGTTTCTTCCTGCAGGGGAGTTTTTTCCTGGCCACTGTGGCACTTTGCTTGCTCTGGGGGCCCAGTTGGTTTTTCCTCGGATTGTATAAACTGAGACGCCTTCGGATGTGATTTACTGCTGTACAAAAAATTCTGATTGATTGATTGATTGATTAGAGATGAGGATCACACTTCAGATGCATGTGGAGACTCGTATTAATGCAAGGTGGATACAAACGTGCTTAAAGCCGTCTGCTAGTGATCAGACTGATTTAATTCTACTTTATTTGTATTTGTTTTATCGGTGTATGTTGCAACTGTGTTTTGTATTTTGCCAGGTGTTGATCTCCATGGGATTTTCAGGTTAAACCAGGGTAAAAAGAAGAGGAAACGTGGTCTCACCCTGTGTTTGGTACAAAAGACGTGTCCAGCGCCACCTTCAGTCCTTGAGCCAGCTGGAAGACGAGCACAGCGTTGCGTTGGTGTCAACAGTGGCGACACAGACACACACAGACACACACACACAAAGGCAGACACACACCTGGTCTTCCACGGTGACTTCGGTGCCCAGCGTGTTGTCCGTGTTCCACTTCTGGCTGAAGCTCAGGCCCAGCTCCTTCATCTTGTACTTGGTCTCCAGGCTGCCCGAGGCCTTGCCCGAGTCTGTGTTACTGGAGCCGGACGTGTTGAACTCCTGTGGTGGTGGGGGGGGGGAAGCAGCGGTTTAGATGGTTGTGTCGTTTTGTCTTAAGCACCAGAATTTGCGTCTCTTCTCGGGTCTCTATTAAGTCTCGGACTCGCTCTCTCTCGGTCACTCCTGCAGCTTTGTGACCTCTGCTAGCTACCGGCTATCAGAGCCGCCTGCTTCTTTTTCTGTGTTCAGCCGGGACGATGATTCCAACTGGGACAAACGGCAGAACATGTTGAGTCTGATGCGTGCAGGTCCCCCTTTAAATGCAACGTGGCCCTGCTTTTAAGTGACGAGCACCAAACTGAAAGTAAAACTTTAGCGGCAAACACAACGGACAGAAAAATAAAAATGCAGGACATACTGGCGTGATGATTTGAGAAGATAAAATGAGAAAAAAAAAAAAAACCTTAACGAAGAACTTAATTTTTTTTCTCGGTTGAATACAGCTTATTAATTTCCGAGGCGAATTTGTGTTGGTCTCTGTACGTCGTCATCCTTGCTGAATGACTCGTCCGAACTGACTTGCACACAACACTCCGTTTAATCACGCATCATTTACTGTCCACATTACACAAACAGCCGCCCTGTCGCGTCAAGGCCGCGCTCGCTGCCGCATTTCTCAGAGTCGCAGCCCTTTACTCTCTCAGTCAACACGGTGGTCCAACGGTGTTGGACCTCGCGCCATGGCGAGCACACGTCAACCCCAAGAGGTGTTAAAAGGAAAAAGGTGAGGGACGTGGCAGCCAAATATAAATCTCAGTCAAAGCCGGGCGGGAGGAGGGAGGTGTGTGGGCTGACGGGAGAAGAATCCCAGTCATGCGCAGCGATGGAGAAGATGCAAATTCATCCAGATGCACACAAAGCTCCAGCGGGAAAGTTTGAAACAATCTCAATTGTTGTTCAGTCTGCAGTTTGTTTGTCGACAAAGTTCGTCTTTTCATGTATATTTGCGTACAACTCGGTAGGAAGCGCACTTTCAAACTGTCTCCACGATGATAAAAATCCAAACCGCACGGGGAAAAAAAAAAAGGGCCGTATTTCTAAAATCACCCGCACATGAGAGGCTGCGGGCCTGATTCTCTTAAATACAGCAGGAGAGACGCGGTGTGCAGGACGACAATAACGAGGATATAATTCCTAAAATATCTGCCCTATTTATGGAGGATAATCACTCAGCGGCAGGACTGACCGGACCACTGAAAACCAGAGGGAACAGTGAAGTGCAGCTGCAGGGCAACCCCGGCTGCACCTTGAGAAAAGACGTGCGGCAGTTGACCGCTGTAATGTTTCACAATGCTGGATTTGGTTGGATTCAATACAAGCGTTCCTATCATTGTCGAAGCAAGTTGGAAAAGAATTGTTCGGAGTAAATGCAAATTATTTGTTGCTTTTCCACCATCAAAATGACTGCCTGAATAAACAAAGTAATAAAAACGTAATTAATAAATACATGCATGAATGAATGAATGAATGAATGAATGAATAAATAAATAAATAAATAAATAAATAAAATAATGATAAAAAAAAACATGAATGTCTTGGTTTCTGTTAAACAGAAACCAAGACATTCATGCTCCATGGAATAAAACCAGGGATGGATTAAGAGCCAGACCATGGAGACACTAAATCAATGAGTGAACATGAAAGCAATGCCGTGGTGGTGATGGTGGTTACACAAACAAACAGCTGTCCGCTCCGACACCGTTCTTACCATCTACGCAATCAGAGCACAGGCCGGTCCAGAATGGACGGTGGTGGCAGCGGAGGAGGAGGAAGAGGAGGAGGAGGCGGTGGCGGCGGTGGAGGAGGAGGAGGAGGCAGCAGCGAGGACACAGAGCAGCGGTTAGAGAGACACACACACACACACAAGCTACTGCACACACACTCACATACACACAGACAGAAACTGGTTATGTTTCTCTGCAGAAGAGCTTCAGTCCTGCCACCGGCGTCTGGCTTCACCTTGCGGGCTTCAGGGCGCAGTGAGGAGCGGCAGAGCGGAGCGGGGAGCGTCCAGGAGATGCAGCGAGTGGTGGAGATCAAGAGCTCACGGTACCGTAACACTTCACTGACTGCTGTTCAACACTAACTAAAACAAGTGAAGGAATGGTGCAGAAGGCGGTCAGTGTCACTCAGCAGTGATAAAGTGCTGCAGGTGTGCATTAGCCCAGTGGTTCCACTCACTTTCTCAGTGACTAAAAGGCTGCGGTTGGATCTTCTGCACATTTGGTCATCATGACTGCACCCTCCTACAAAGCGCGTTTCGGGAAACCGACAATGTCTGCATTTTTTGTTTTCTGTCCGTCACTTTTTTTTTTTGCATTCTCATCCACTCTGGACGAGCGGTGGGCAAACTCTTTGACTGGTGGGGCCACAGTGGGTTCTAAGATTTGACAGAAGAGCGGGAGAAGACGGATGGAGTGTTTTGGAGAGCCACCTCATAGAAGGAAAAATATATTATGGGATAAGTAGGAAACATGTGCTTCAATGTCAATTGAAAATGTACAGTGTTTCAACAAAATCAGTGTCTTTGAAGCTCCACTGTATTTATCCCTTTATTGAAATGACTCTTAAAACACTGAATTTTTAAAAAAAATGAAATACAGCTATTCTATATCTTACTATTAATATAATGTCTTCAAGATCGATGGGCCGGATTAAAAAGCTCAACGGGCTGCACATGGGCCCCGGGCCGTAGTTTGCCCACCTCTGCTCTAGAGTCTGGACACACAGCTCACTGGAGCCTCTGCAACCTCCCAAACTGTGTCACGAACTCTATTCTCCCTCGCCACTATCAGCCTCTGACAAACCTACTGGAGTTCCAAACTTCTCTTTGCTCTCAACATGGGGAAAAAAAATACATTTCCGCCCGGCGGTGCCATTGTTGGAAACGGTCATTTGTCCACGCCAGCGTCCAGACACTTTTGTCACTTTTGATCCCGTTACATCCCCGTTTGTTGAGTGAAGGAAAGTGTGCTCACCACTCCGCTCTCCGATTTGGTCTTCAGGTCCAGTTTGACGACGCCGAAGCCTGGTGGGGTGCAAAGAAAAGAAAGGAAAGAGGTGTCAGTCAGCGTACAGGGCCAGGATAATAACTAAACCTCACTTGAATTTAACTGGCACGCTTACACTGACACTTTGACAGAGTTAATATAGAATAAAATGGGACATGTGCTCTAATATTCAAATAAAACATATTATAACAGACTAATATATTTAAGATGCTGGCAGCACTGTATGGTGGTTGATCCAACTGTAAATCTGCTTAATTAAAGGTTTTTTTTTTCCATTTTCGTGTGGGTTATTTGTTGTTCGGAGCGCCTCCCACAGGGCAGAAGAGTGAACAGAAAGCGTCCAGGATGAGACGGGACCCTTCAGGTTCTTTCAAAAATGCCTAGTGTTGCATGTGTGCGAGTCGATGGACTAGTTGGTGAGGTGCTCAAAAGATGACATCATCTCTACTGGAAATTGCTGGACATTTTCAGTTTCTTCTCAACTCTTCAACTGGTTCTTCTGCCTTTGCTGCGTTAACGACCAGTTTGAGATCATGTAGAGATTTCTTCAGAGGCCTTTTGATGCGTGAATGTTTTACCCACCATGAAAGTCAAACTTTAAACCTGGGTTAAGACACATTAATTGCAATATTCGTTTCGCCATTAGATGCCATCAGTGCCTTGCACAATTAATTCAGTTAATGCAAGTTTTACTGATGTTACCTCAGTGTTCTTTCTGAAACAGCAGATTTGAAACGGCTCAGTGACTCTGGAATTCCTGGAGGTTAATAATTTACTGTTTGGCCTGAAAGTGTACTCACCATAGCCTTTGCTGAATATATCCTTGGCGGCTTTGCCCAGGTCTGAGTAAGTAGGAGGGACGGCCATTGTGCTGGGAGGAGATAAGATGTGGTCACTGCAATATATTGCACAAACCTAACAATGAATCAGAAATGTTGGGGCGTGATATTCAACCTTTCCCCCTCAAAAAGGTCTAGCATGAGATGGGGGATTTGGGGGGGGGGCTAAGTGTGCCTCCTCGTGATGGTGCACCACAAGAAATACTTATGAAAAGCAGACATTGGATTATTTCGTATTTTCTTCTTACACAACAACCGGCATGTGCCTGCAGCAGAAGGGAACAAACTGTTCCTTCAGATGCAGCGGGGAAGCTGGAAGCCTCTGCATCCTGCTGAACTATCAAGACCCAAGCCTAACTAATAAATAAATAAATAAATAAATAAATAAATAAATAGGACGTTCGACATTTGTCCTTGGAAAGATGCTGCCGTTAGCATATAAACTCACACGATGACGGTTAGTTGTACCACACGTAGAAACAGACAGATTGGATTGTTACTTAGTGAACAACTAATGGCTGCTGCTGATGCTGCTGCTGCTCGAGTCGAGTCACCTTTTTTGGGACAAAGGACAACAGATGGGCCGCTGAGAGAGGCGTGGGGGTTTTGACAGCTAGCTATCCGCTGACTGGGCTGCTGTAACAAGCTAACTAGCAAGACAATAGCGCGATTAATCATCAGTAACTGGTTGGCTTATGGACATTATATTCTGTCCGCATCCCTTACACACCCACTTTTGCAGCCACGGTTTCCTGGGCAGGGGTTTAAGTCGCTAAATGCACCGCTTAAAGTACAAACTGTGCCGAGACGTTGCGCTATCAAAGGGGAAACCTATCAACCGAGGATTAAAGTGTGCATTACCAGGCTAAACATCATTACATAAGAGACGTACCGTTAGCCGCATCGCTAAACAAGCTTATGCTGTCTGTGGCTAACCTTGACGGAGGGGGTGAAACGTAACATTGTGCAGCGTTTATAACTACTTTCGTTCATCCATCCAAATATGCACATCATTTGAATTCTTGCAAAACCATTGTCCGTGGCCGCCTTACCAGTGCAACGAGGTTTCGGACGGGAAGTCTGCAAAGCCTGGAGCGCCCCTGGCGTGATGCTGCTGAGTGGATTGACAGCTAGTTTAGCGTAGCACTGCCTATAAGGGGACCAAGGGGCACACTGAAGGAGACACACCGCGCATGCGCGCTACTGGAGCTCAACGTGATCAGAGAGTCGACACAAACGCGAGAGCGTGATCCCACCGTCCTACCATGACAAGACGTGAGAACAATTAAATGAATTATTTAACAATCGTAATAATTGCTAATATCAATCTGATAGTTTCTATGGATTGAAAATAGTTATTAATTTTTTTCTGTTTTCCCCACTGAAAACCAAGTGAAGGGTGTCTGTCTGTGGTCCCACCTATTCGTCTGAGCAGAAGGGGTCTTGGTTTGTGTCACAAGGTCAAATACATAAATCTACCAAGGGTGTCTTTGTGTTGGTGGACCTCCCACCAACTGAATAAATTAAGGCCCGATTTTATAGAGTATACAATTGGAAAGGCTATGGAGATGTTTTAATAGCGTATTGCTGAAAATCACTAAAACAATGAGATGATGGCAACGGTCAATAATCAAGAAAAGATGTGAAGAACAAGTTTAAAGGGTGTTGAAATATCAACATATGCCCTGTTTAACAAACACCTACAGACCCCTTACATCCTGCAATGCCTTTTTATATATAAATTTCAACATTAATAAAATATGTAATTGTTTCGTTCATAAACTAAAATGGTCAAGACTACACGAAAAATAAAGCATGGTTACCTTGGTACTTGGTACTTTGGAATTCAGAATGCCGAGGATTTTCTTTCAGGATTTCTTGGGCCTGGACCAAACACCTACATGTTATACTGCACGTATTAAAAATACATCGACTTTTTTCATACTAGTTCCAGAATTATTGAGACTAAAGGAATGAAAACGAGAAGGCATTGAACGTCAAACAAATTCGTCACTGTGTAGAAAGAACGAAGTGTCACTGGGTCATATATCAAGAAACCTCGAAGAACTAGGGTTGACATTATGACGGCTTAGCTTAGCTTAGCTTCTATTTTAAGCTGCATCATGGTTACTTGTCGGTAGAATTTAGCACCAAAAACACACAGAGAAAAATACATGCTATGAGATATTTTTACAAACCTACAACAATGTTGTATATGCTGTAAGTATGAGCTATATATTTGGACCCATTCTACACAAATAGCATTAACTTTTTTTTTTTTTTGTCGTGTTGGTTTTAATGGTGCTCTGTCATTATCTCTTATCAAATGAACATTTGTATTCGTAGTTCAAATATCAATTGCTTTGGGATAAGGAAGAAGCTTGGGTCGCCCCTGCGGCTCGTTGGTAAGAGGAAAAACTCAAAAAGACACGAATTTTTAAAGCGTTACTACGGCTGCTGGGTCTGAAAACCGGCGAAATTAAAAGTCTGACGTGGTCGACAAGGCTCAACATCGCCCCCTGCTGTCTGAAATGCCAAATAGCTCGCAGAATGTGCAACACCGGAAACGTATCGTGGCGAATGAGAAGAGCGTTTCGGAAAGCGTTCGCGCGGAATCGTTCGGTTCGCCCTTAAATAGCAGTGACAAACATGGCGTTCCTGTGAGTTGCGGGCCCCGCTGCCCCGCCCTGATCCTCCACGGACTCGACGCTCTCCTCCACGGGCCGTGTGCGCCACCGCGGAAGCAGCAACCGCTAAAAGTGCACAAACACAATCAAAAGTCCAATGGTCAGAGTCGGCGGCGCGGACTCCTTGCACACGGCGCCCGGACTGCATGAGGACCACACGGCTGACTGACTGACTGACTGCTGCCGCCTCATCGAGCCATCAGGTCCGCGTTGACTTTAAAAAAAAAGGGGAAAAACAACAACAACAACAAGAAAGTTTGGACCAGTCATGTCTCCACAACCTGGATTCGTGAACCCGTTCTACAGACCGCAGTGCCTGGCTGCTGCTGCTGCTGGGGCTCCGGCTGGGAAAGCCAAGCTCACGCACCCCGGAAAAGCCATCCTGGCAGGTAGGGAAAGTTTGTTGTTGTTTTGTTGTTTCGGCCACGTCGGAGTTCGCACACTTTACAGACGTGCTCGTTGAACTTGCAACCGACGTGTACGTTTGTGCAGATGTTATCGGCAGCCTCCCTCGGCTGCAGGCAGAAGATGTAGCCTTATGAAATGCCTTTTGAAGTTGTAGGTTCTGCATTTCTGCCACTGTAACGTTGTTTAGTGCATGCTTGTATTTAATAGAAGAAATGTGCAAGAGAATTCTACCAGGGGTGCCAGGTTCGTTTTTCAGACCGGGATGATTGCAGATCTGTGTGCAGTGCTGGAGTTTGGACAGTGTACTATGTCCCAGGGGACCTTTAAACTTTAGCCATACATCCCTTCTTCCAAGAACCAGCCTTCACATTATTAGTCAATCAATGACAGATGCCTCCAACATGAGCCATGGCATCCTGAGAGAGGGATGTGGGAATAAGCTGTCAGTCAAACAGCTGACTGTGCTGCCTTACAGAGTTGTTTCCACCACGCCGCTTTGGGCCCCGTCTGCTGTGACTTTTCCAGCGACTCGGTGAACCTCATCCGAGGGCCCATGCTGTTCACGTTGAGGTGCACGGAGTCACGGTGACAAAGCACATTGCCCCGTCAGCCTCTCTCCAACTCATTCAGCAGCGTTGCAACACCTCTGTCACAAGCTCCACTCGGTCCAGATGCTTTTTTTTTTTTTATTTATTTTTAAAGTAATCTCCGACGGTCGGGGTCAGTTTTCCTGTCACCGTTCTTTCATGACAGAAGAGTAGATGTGGAAAGAACCAAAGGATAATGTTTATTTATTTTTATTTTTTTTGGATTTTTTGAAGTGCAATTGTCACAGTCCACAACATCTTAGAATGGGTGAAATATCATTTTCAGTGAGTCCACCACAGTTTAGTGTTGTCGACTAAATAATTGCTAAACTCGTTTTAATGCGCCGCTGTCGTCAGGCAGGAATAAGACTTAATATTGAAAAGTTAAATAGTAGTTGCTGTAAAATCATTAGATCACATCCTGGGGCTGAAAGTGGCCTTTAATCCTCACTTGTATGTTTCTCATCTATTTTAGACAGCTGACAAACTTCCTGGATTATCTGGATATACATTTCTCTTGTGCCTGAAATAGTAAAACAACATTACTAAAGAAACAAATTCTTGACAATATATACATCACCATTAGTTCTCCAGTGAGAGATTCTCATGTGAAATACTGACGTCAGAATTCAGCTCAAAAATTCGGCCAACAGTTTTCCACTGTGCGACATTCTCCTCATGTGTGTAATTCCCAAAGTTAGAGCTGCTATTCCTAAGTCTTCGCTTCAACTTTAAGGATTCATTTGATACTTTTAAAGGAGAACAAAGTGCTTGCATTTGAATTTTAGTCTGGCGTCACCTCGCTCTGCAGACTCCTGCCGTTGCAGCCGTTGCTCCTGACAAACTGGTTGTTTATCTTTTGCAGCTCGAAGCGACGGGGACACGATGCAGGTACCGAGCGCCGACCTCGGCCTTGAGCGGGCACGACCGCAGTGCTTTGAGGCCGCCGTCTAACCAGAGTGAATGTCTGGGTGTGTCACTACCAGCACTTTAGCGCCCTGCAATTTGGTTTGGGTCGAAAAATTACACGTGATGTTTTGGATGTAAACAGCGATTTGTCGTGATTGCACACGCATGTGCAAGCCTGACCCCGCCGCATGCTCGAGTGGAGATGTGCCCGTGCTGGTGTGCCGGGACGGTTGGGCAGTAATAATGCATGTTATCCCGACGGACCCTGGCTTAGATAGATATGAGCCTGAATGAAATACACTAGCACTCATTAGTTTGGCCTCACCTGCTTGTTTCAGCATTGACCTCCATTCTAATCCGTTGTGTGAAATAATGATCTCGAATGCTCTGCTGTCGTTACGAGTGTATGAAAATCAAGACGTGCTTAACAGGTATGTGAGCATTTTAGTGTTTAATGAAAATCTTTTCCAATGGCTAATTAAAAATTAAGTCTTTGGAAAAAAGAAAAAAATTGATTGCAAAATTCAGCACTAGGCTGTTTTTAAAGAGCCTAAAATATAAACCACGGTGCTTTGTTTCCTCTTTAATGTTTAAGCACGCACAACTAAGTGTGATCATAATACAAAACTATGTTTTCGAAATGCTTTTAAGCAATTAAAAGCATTGAACTGGTGTAACGATGGCTGCACATTGCACAAGTCGCATTGAATTAGACATTTTCGTGCACGAGTCCTGTTTGCAGAGCATTCCAGTAGATCATTTCATGAAGCTGGCGATAAGGGAGTTCAATTTTAAGTGACCCCAATACTGTTGAACGTGTGCGTATCAACTGAAGCAACCCCTTCACTCCCAACTGAGTGCACAAACGCCGAGCACTGAGACGTTGCATTGTTTGCAGGCATATTTGAACAATTAAGCTGTAAAACTGTTTTTTTTGTCGTTGTTTTGCGCAACAGCCTCGCTCTCCCTCCTCGGCGGCCAAGCAGCCTTTCTGGTTCCTGATGGTGCAAAAAAACCTTTTATGACTTTGCACATTCCCTGGGAACCCGGCAACTGGCTGTCCGACTGCGGCTCTGTTGGCTGTCAGTGAGTCGGGGGGGAGTCGGCTTATTGTGAGCCGAAGAGCTGAGCTGTGCCCCGAGGCCCCGCACACACCCCCCTGGCTGGAGTCAGGCCAGGGGGAGTATCTGGTAGGCAGAGCTCGGGGAGATCGGCCCAGCCTATCAGCGGCGGGCCTGCGTGCTGCCTGCTCAACAGCAGATGTGTGACAACAAGTGTTTTAAGGTGGAACGGCAACCGTAAACCGGGCGCGCGGCCACTCGCGCGGCGCCGGCTCTTCAGTTTCCCGTCTCGCCAACCCAGTTATTCGTCACTTTCCTTCGCCCGCTAGTGTGACAAAATAACAATCTCGACGTTGTTATTTTGTCCAACTTTTTAAAAAAACAAACCTTTGGCTCCAGGTTTTCTAACCGCCCCGTGTGTTTTGCATCTATGTGGTTATTTGTGTCTTGTAGAGTGGCATTTGGCATGAACTTTTTCATCATTTGAACTTTTTCGTCATGAAATCAGGATTTTTCTCAGAACATTGGGAATGTTGTGCTGAACAAGATGGTTTATTTTATGTAATGATGTATGTATGTATGTATGTATATATGTTTGTATATATACATATGTGTGTATATATGTATATATATATATATATATATATATATATATATATATCTATGTGTGTGTGAATATATGTGTGTGTATATATATATGTGTTTGTGTATATATATATATATATATATATATATATATATATATATATATATATATATATATATATATAGATAGATAGATAGATAGATAGATAGATGATATATATAAAAATGTGTATGTATGTATGTATGTATTTTTTTATTTTAGAAAATGCCCCAGTGTCTATCATCAAGTGTATTGTTTTATTTGGATAAAGTCACTGAACATTTTAAGGATTCAAAGAGTCCTTTAATATGTCATTTCATATTTTCACTCAATAATAACAATAAGTCTTTATATTTAATGAATAGCAGGACCGCTTGTAAGGAGACGGCCAGATTGCATGCAGCACCGGACCTGCTGATGGGTTTCGCAGCTGGTTGTAAAATATGTCATGAAGTGGGACATCCGAAAACAAATCTTAACATCAGAGAGGCCTTTCCTAGAGGGAATTGGCTGATGAGAGACGAAAAAAAATGTAGAATGGCACAAAAGTCAACTGCTTTCTTCAGTGGGAAACTGTCACTGATTTAGCAAAAAAAAAAAAAAAAATATATACTGCTTTGCTTTGTTGAACAGCTCATTCAGTGAGTGTTTTTCTCCTTGTTATTCCAGGTGGCATCGCGGGAGGCATCGAAATCTGCATCACCTTCCCCACAGAGTACGTAAAAACACAGCTGCAGCTGGACGAGAAGGCGAACCCTCCCAAGTACAAAGGCATCGGTGAGTTCATGCGCTCACCGCGTGGGTTTACTCCCAGCCTGTCATTTTGTGTTGCGAGCATAGTAGCAATAAACCAAATGACGTTTCAAACCAGTTTCCCAAATTGGAGACAACGTTGCTACTGTTTTTCTCTGCGGTCGAGCAGAGCTGTTCCCAATTTTAAGAAAAAGAAAAGAAAAAAAAGCTCAGCGTCCTGTTGTCTAATTACTTCAACACTCTGCTCTGTCTGACTCTGGTCCAAACCTGAACAAACCTGTTTGTTTGTGCAGTCGCGTGGTTTTTTTGATCAATTTTCACCGAGGGTTTGTGAACTTTGGCACCGACGGTGTTTGCCTGCGAGGGCCGCCCGCTGCTCTCGCGAAAGGGGCCCCGACAAACAAAGCGCACTGTTGACAGTGGAAATACAGAGAAGCCTCCTCTTGGCGCGACTGCAGCCGTCTTTTCATATTCACGACTGAGCTGCTGCACCTTCTCCATCCGCTGGCAGGTGACTGCGTGAAGCAGACGGTGAACAGCCATGGGGTGAGGGGTCTGTACAGAGGCCTGAGCTCCCTGGTGTATGGCTCTATACCCAAAGCTGCCGTCAGGTAACACAAAACACACACACACACACACACACACACACAAATTATAACTGCTTTCTGAGTTCTTCATCTTGGACAGTAACACTTCAAAAGTAATTGAAAGAAACCAGATTTGAAAAGTATTTTTTTGACATTGGCCAACAAAGCCAACTTTATCATTGTCCAAACCCTAGAAATAGAGATAGATAGGTAGATGTACTTTATTGATGCCATATTGGGAAGCTGCACTGTTGCAGCAACTTAAAAAAAATAGTAAAAAATAAAAATAAACTACACAGTAGTTACATAAACACTCATGTCAATCTATGTACAGCCAACCACCAAAGCAGATGTGCAAAAGACAGTCAAATTGTGCAGAGGCAGGAACAAGCAAGGTTTTCCATACCATTAGTGCAGGTGTGTCAAACTCAAACACACAGTGGGGCCAAAATTAAAAATAAAGTTGCGGACTGACGTTGGTGTTTTTTTTAAAAAAAAAAGAAATCTTCCTCCAGATGGACCAGTGAACCTTTTTTTGCTTCAACCTGAATATGGAACAAGCAAAGCTTAATACTGTACTATACAATAAATAACTTTATATTTCACACGTGGTCACGGGCCAGAGTTTGCCGCCTATGCATTAGTGCATTATTTGCCATTGAGTCCAGGAAAAATGTCCAAAATGCTCTCTGTCACACAGCGAGGAAGAGTTACAGAGGCTAATGGCTCTGGGCAGGAAGGATCTCCTGAAGCGTTCCTTCAGACAACGCAGCAGTCTCTTGGAGAAGACACTCTGCTGTCTGTCCAGTGTGTGGTGGAGAGGATGGTCCTGGTTGTCCATTATGGATAAACAGTTTGTTCAATGTCCTCCTCTCCACCACCGCCTCAAAAGTCTCCTGACTCCAGCTAATGACAGAGTCAGCCTTCTTATGTCTTAAATACATATATTTTTTTACTGACACCATAGACCAGAAGATCTCCAAAACAATAAAAAGTAATAGTTTCAGTGTGCCATGCTTGGACCTCAGCCTGCTCTGTGTCTTTCTGCGACTGCTGGCACTCTGTCGTGCTTATTTTCCAGCGAGCTCTCTAATCTGCACTTGCAAATGTCGGGTTTAGAGCTGACATCAGACTGGTTATGTTTATAACTCCTCCCCTCCCGTTCATGTCCGCAGGTTCGGGGTGTTTGAGTTCCTCAGTAACAAGATGCGAGATGAAAGCGGCAAACTAGACAGCAAGCGAGGATTCCTGTGTGGCCTCGGCGCTGGCGTGGCGGAGGCCGTGTTTGTGGTCTGTCCAATGGAGACGGTCAAGGTAGAAACAACAGGAATGACATGAATTAGATTTATACTGATTTTAAGGTCAAATTATTGTGAATTTCTTTTAGACTTTATTGTCAAATATCATCCGCATTTTCCTACAATTACATTTTGACATCATAACATTCTAATTTTTAACACCAAACACACCTCCACCAGAAAGAAAAGCCTTCGCCGAAATGCCTTCTTTGTTTTGAACAGTTTCCCCTTTCATTTCTGCCGTTAAATATTACTGTAATGTTTAATTTGACACTCGTTAAAATCAACCAATCAATCAATCAATGTCTGCATTTCAGGTGAAATTCATCCATGATCAGACATCTGCGAACCCAAAGTACAGGGGATTTTACCACGGGGTCCGGGAGATTATCAGAACTCAAGGTGAGGAAGTTCTTCGTATGTTCTGTGCTGCCATCTACTGTCCAAATTTGAATCGACACAACCTGACTGTTAGGACAGTATCTGTCCTTCCATTCGTCCTAATAGACAAATTAAGAAAGTAAAACCCAAAGGTGTTTTTAAATAGAACTAATGTATGCATGTCTGCTGTATGTGCAGGGCTGAAAGGGACTTACCAAGGCCTCACAGCCACTGTGTTGAAACAAGGCTCCAACCAGGCCATCCGCTTCTACGTCATGACATCCCTGAGGAACTGGTACAAGGTGTGTGTGTGTGTGTGTGTGTGGGTGGATAATGAAGGCAATGGCAAACTATAATTATTAAAGGCGTATTCCTTACAATAATATTGCTTGTTTTTTATTTTTTCGCCGCCAGGTGACGACCCCAACAAGGCCATCAACCCACTGATGACGGGTTTGTTCGGCGCCGTTGCCGGCGCCGCCAGCGTGTTCGGAAACACTCCCTTAGATGTCATCAAAACCAGAATGCAGGTCGGTGGAGTCGTTCACGATTTACGGTCTGACAGCTAAAGCCTTGACAGCAGAGCTTACCTGTGTGTGTGTGTGTGTGTGTGTGTGTGTGTGTGTGTGTGTGTGTGTGTGTGTGTGTGTGTGTGTGTGTGTGTGTGTTCTATCGCTCAGGGCCTTGAGGCTCACAAGTACAAAAGCACGATGGACTGCGCAGTGAAGATCATGAAGCATGAAGGACCAGCAGCGTAAGT
Source organism: Thamnaconus septentrionalis (assembly GCA_009823395.1). Lineage (NCBI taxonomy): Eukaryota > Metazoa > Chordata > Actinopteri > Tetraodontiformes > Monacanthidae > Thamnaconus > Thamnaconus septentrionalis. The sequence continues at coordinate 13,552,798 of CM020518.1, forward strand.
CCTCAGATGGGATGTCATGTGGTTGATTTACACTGTTTGTTGGACTAATGTGAACATTTTGGACGGGAAATTAGTTCACCAGAGAGAGAGGAAGCAGTGGAGCGTCGATGCAAATATATTTAGCTTCCTTTTCTGGCTTGGGCCAAGTCAAGTGAAGTTTATTTGTATAGCACAATTCAACAGGAGGTAATTCAGAGTGCTTTACGTAAACATTAAATCCAGCAAAGCAGTTATAAAATACAATAAAATAATATAAAATGGGAAAAAAGACAAAAAAGATAATATAGCAAGTAAGTAGAATTTTAATCTACGAAACACTACAGTGAACCATAATTTCAGCCCTGATTTAAAGGCACCGACAGTTTGAGCAGACCTCAGATCTTCAGGAGGTTTGTTCCATAGATGAGGGTAATAATTGCTGAACCTAAGCTGTCTATGATCAAGCATATATTTTGGTCCAAGACCATTCAGTGCTTTGCAGACCAGCAGTAAGATTTTAAAATCTATTCTTTGACTCACAGGAAGCCAGTGCAACGATTTAGCAGACCTGTCAAGATGCCATTCCAATAATCTAACCCACTGGGTGTTTTTCTCACATGCAAATAATCCCATCCAGGTTCTACAAGGGCACCGTTCCCCGGCTGGGTCGGGTGTGTATGGACGTGGCCATAGTCTTCATCATCTACGAGGAAGTGGTGAAGCTCTTGAATGTGGTGTGGAAGACCGACTGAAGTGGAACACCTCGGCGCCGCACAAGCAGGACTCCCCATGTTAACCTGGCCGAGACCCTCGACTGGTCACCTTTCAGTCCTGCTTTTAGCCTCTAATATCTACCTCTGAGTGAGTTCCAGAGAACGCAGATAGAGAGATCTCTAGGGTTATCAATTTCACTTTGTAACACGCGTGTTTTTCCGGAGAACATTCCCTGTATGGGAAGCTTCCGGGTCGCAGAGATCGGACTTCCGCTTATTCCGTATTTCTCAAATGGAGGATATTTTAGAGCTAAAGAGGCGTAAAAATGTGAACAGGTTTTTAGGTCAGGTGGGAAACGTGTCTTACAAAATATGTGAAAGCAGTTTTTTAATTAATGCCGTATGTAATTAATCCTAGACCCCCCCCCAATCCCTCTCCTCCCAGCACCCAGCTCAGCATAATGTGATTTAAGGGGCAGTCGAAAAAGAAATGATACTTGAAATGAGAGAATATACCGTAAAGCATACGTTTTAAAAGCCTTTTATATGAAGCGATTGATGGTTTTATGCATATTTTTATTTAGTGGTAGGAAATCCGTTATTTTCTCCAGTTTGTGGTGAAACAATTTGATGCTCCAATGTCATTTTCCTGAAGCTACACATATATTAACAACTGAAATGCCTTATTATACTTTGTCAAGCACTGTAGGACATGTATAGTTTCCTGAATTAGATAGGCTATGAACCTGATAACTTAATGGACTAATGTTTTATGAAAGTGCCTCAGTATTTTATAATTCATTTTGAGATCTTTTGAGATTACAAATGATTGAATGTTGTACGTCTTTTAGTCACTACAGAGTGAGTCAAAGTGTTATGCTCGGCTGTGCATGCCGCGTTGTCTCCCGCAATGTCTTGATTGCGAGGCATTTTGAGAGGCACAAGACATCCTCACTACTCTGACTTTCTTTTGTTGCTCCACATGTTTTATTTAAGCTGCCTTAAATGCACAGGCATGGGTTGCCGTTGACAGTGCCTTCCCATCTCATTCCGCGAGGGAGGAGTGTCTTCAGATAAGCAGGGGACAGTTATTCAGATTGCCGACTTTATTTTCTAATCAAGTCACATCTTTTGACACCAGCTGGTGACCCAATGTGCCAACTGCTTCTCATTTACACGGATATGTATGAATTAAACAAATGTGGTGGTTTCGGGTGTTGTGTGTGAGCCTGGCATGTTTACATGTGAAAGAATGGATTGTCCAACCCATGTTTACTCTGCGCAATTTCCTTCAGCCTGATGGTGCTTACATGTAGACCTCTGTCATGTAGCTGGTAAAAATCTCTGCAGTTGTTATATAAACACACGATAAACTAGCAGTAGGTGAAATCAAATTGTGCCTTAAGTGGAGTTAATTATCAAATGTATGCTCACGAATAAACATCTAATGAGAATGGTAAAAAGGACGCCTGTTTTTTTATTTTTTTTTTTTTTTGCGTTTTTCTTATTATGACCTTGCCTTTGCACTTTTTGGACGTCGCGCTCGCCGTAGTTGTCAGTGCGGACTTTTTTTTTCCCCCCCTCTCCGCTTTACTCCTCGGGATAAATGAAAGATGTCAGTAGGGCAGCAATAAGGCTTCCGCAAACATGTCACTAAATGGAGGGGGAAGCAGAGGATTTTACTTCAACACCGTCCTGTCTTTGGCTAGATCTTTGGCTGCTCACCCGCAGGCGCCCATTGACAAGGTAACGTTGTCCGCGGTGACGGCTAACAGCGGGATCAGGCTAATACCTGTCAAAGTATTGGGCGTTGAAATGCCACCGCGTAACTTCGCCTCAGAATGGTTTGCCCTATGTTTTTATACAATTTAGAAGACGAGACGTTTATTCACCCGACCGCGTTGCTGTTAGCTTCGCAATCGTTTTTGTCATTGAACGGGGTGAAAGTTAAAAGTCCTTAATGCGTGCTGCTGGCTAACGTTAGCTGTTTTGAACCTGTGCTTAATCTCCCTCTGGGGAAACACGAAACACGGTGGGCGAACTGTTTACACATGCACGTTTTATTCTTTTGTTAGTTCATTTTTTTTTTTAAAAAAAGGTAAATTAGTTAATTTTATTTTTCCAACGGCCGTGTTATTGCACGTGCAGGACGCGTGACTTGTCACCTATTAATGTTCTTTTTCTTCCATCGTGCCAAAAATGACGGAGGAATATTTTCATATTTTCAATGTTGTTTTCTATTTCTAAATATCAAAGTCAAGTCAACGGGCTGTCATGCTAAATGCCAAAGTTCCATGTTCATTTATGATAACTGTAAAGAATGGTTACTGCCATCCTACAAGTTCAAAAACAGTGTATTTTTTAAACTAGTTACAGTTCAACTGTACACAAGCAAAAGCGCAAAATACTCTGGTTTAAACTGTACAGTTGAACGTAAAGGAAGCGTTATTAGATTGTTTTCAAGTCAAGTTGTTTTCCTGCTGCATCATACCCTGCCAGAGAAATGCAGCTGATTGTTTTTCCCTACAGGAGGTTTGAGATTTGTGGCCCGGGATTAACAAAGACTTGAAAGCGGCTTCGGAAAAAATGCTTTTGAACCGATCAGCCAACTCACACAAGCCGCTTCTAACAGGGGGAAATGTTGGCCGTGGCCGGAGTTGGAAGTGTATCCTGTTGTGAAAGAGCTGTGGCAGCAGTAATTCACAGAGCAGAGCAGTGTGTCGGCTCTCTGTCACACTGTAAGAGAATGTCTTGCAGACAGAGTGTTACCATGGTGTTCCTGCAGTGGAAAAGGGTGGAAAGGACCGGCCTTCTAACAGCAACTACTAGGGTCTTTTTTTTCTTGATGCGTAGTCTCCTGAAATGAAATGTCTTTAGAAACCACCCACTGTGCAGGATTGTTCCTACAAAATAAAACCTCACAACTCTAATAATTATTACTGATGTGTATGGCCATATCATAAATGCAGCAAGTACCACCTCTCTTCCTTGTACATTGTTATGGTCTTTTCCTATTTCTCTGAAAACTCAATTTTTAGATTAAAATTTTTTGGGTAAAACTACAAAAGACTATAGAATAAATTATTTCTGATATTTTATCTTTATTTTGAAAGAAACATAGCTAACAAATTTCCCTATTGGGAATGAAGTGCAACTGAAAGATGCTGTAAATCCTCCTTGGGATTAGTAAAATGACAACATTTACAGTTTTCTTGAACAAACAAAGGTGAATCCCTTGTGATTAATGAAGTGAGAACCTCACTTTCAGCAAACGTCACTTGAAAATGAACAGGTTCTTCATGAACAAAGATGAAGAAGTTCCCTTATTTGGGAATAAAGAGAATAAAGAGAAGCCTCTTTCAATTTTTTTCTTGTTCTTTATTCTCATTTGCCTTTCTTATGTTTTTTGTGTATGCAGCTTTTTGCGAGAGACCTGAAAGGATCTGCATTATCAATACAGCAGCATTACTGCCATGTAGTTTTTGATCTATTCTATGTTTGACCATAGTGGGTTCATTGCAAAGACAAATTTGGCCTGATTCTTTGAGCCCATTCATGCAAACAAAATCATTACTGCTAATGGAACCACAGATGAACGATGCGTTAGTCAAAGCCTCGGCGGTGGGCCTGGGAGAACTGCGTGCTTCTGCAGGTCTCTTCAATCAGCTAATGGTCACAGTTCAGCCTGAGAGCGGCGGTAGGTGTCTGACTGCTGGTGCTGTCGTCACTGCGCGCAGGTCCAGAAGCTACAATGCATGTGTCCCGTGGACTTCCGGGGAGTCTACCAGCTGGACGAGAGGAGGAGGGACGCCGTCATCGCGCTGGGGATCTTCCTAGTCGAGTCCAATCTGCAGGTGAGCATTTTGAATCCTGTGCCCTGCCACCTCCCCGATGCTCTTGCCGGGAGCAGAACAGTCAGGTCACCTAATCCCCCCGAGGTTGCTTTGGAAACCTGAGATAACACGATGTGAAATTCTTCGGCCCTGCAGCACAAAAATGTCATTGTCCCGTACCTGCTCGGCCTCCTGAAGGGGCTTCCTAAAGTTCAGTGGATTGAAGAAAGCTCAGAGCGCAAAGGAAGAGGTACGCAGCCCTTACTCCAGAGTAATAACATGATTATACGGTGAACTCTGACCATGTTTTACTTCAAGATGTTTCCTTTTTGAACACTTGCCGGCCTTCCTGTCTTGCAGAGACTCTTCCTGTTGCAGAGAACTTCAGCTTTGCTCTGGTGACGCTGCTGTCGGACGTCGCCCAGAACGATGAGAGCTTACGGGGCCAGGTGAGTTCTGCCATCTGAATTCAAGTGTGTGTGTGTCTTTTCGCAGTACTAGTAAAAGTACAACACTCAATATTTCATCTGAAGTGTAGCAGTTGTTGTAATTAAATTTAGCTGTGAAAAATGTAGATATTCACTAAAGGCTTGAGCGGAACCCTGAATGTTGCCGCTGTGCTGCTTTGCAGGTTTAATGTGTGTGCACAAAAGCTTTGCTTGTTTTGTTTGGGATTATTACTCGCTGTGTTGGCCGACTCACACTGCGGTTGGTCACGAGCAGCTTTAGTGCAGAAAAATTAGTTGTGGGTTTTTGATCCCCACCTGCAGCAGTGTGCAAAAGGACGCGTAATGCTAACGCTCTGACATTAGGCAAAATACCAATTTCTCCAAACAAAAGATCTGAAGAGTATTTTGGGATAATGAATCGCTCAAGGTTACCTCACTCCAGTCCGGAGTGAAAACTGATCCTCAAATAGGCGTCATATGGGAACTTTGAATATTCTCCGGTTGAGTTACAGTCTCCAACCGTCTTTGTCAGATTCTGGAGGCGATCATGGACATCATGCAGGTCCTGCAGGACATTTGCAAGATTCCAGAGGCCCACGACAAAGGTACCAACACAGATCGCCTCTCTCTCTCTGACACTGTTTTCGCACCGCGCTCTGGAGTTTCAACTTTTCCCACCCGCCAAACCTCCTCCGTCTCCTCAGACTACCTGTGCAGGTACACCGTGCCCACCCTGCTGGGCGTGGGCCGGGCGTTCGGACGATACAGCAACACCGACGAGCCGCTGCTGTCCAAACTGTTCCCGCGACCGGCGGCGCCCACGGTGCCCGCCGCGGACGACAGCGACACGGCGCACCGCCGCTCCTTCAACGACTTCCGCTCCATCCTGCCGAGCTCTCTGCTCACCGTGTGCCAGGGAGACACCCTGCGGCGCAAAGGCTCCTCCCTGTCCAGCGTTTCGCAGCAGGTAGAGCGAAAGGTCACGTGTTTAAAACCCAAGTATTGCGATTAATCGATTTTAAATCAAAATCAGATTTATTAGTCAAGGCGAGGTTATGATAAAAGGATAAAATGCATAAAATAATTAATTAAAAATGAATATGCTTTATTCATCCATCGTTGTTCAAGATGATAGAAAAACCTTTTATTTTGAAAGTAATGTTTGGTGAAAGACAGTTAAGGTTGTCACTTAAGGGAACTTCATCTTTGTTTATGAAGAACCTGTTCATTTTCAAGTGACGTTTGGTATTTGTATTGTATTTTGTATGTATTTATTTAGCACAATTTAAAACAGTGGAAGGAGCCTTAAGGGCTTCATTCCCTTTCTTTCTATTTGATATATGAATGAAAAAAATAATAATGAATGAATGAATGATGAATGTACAAACATAGGAAAACCATAATTAAAAAGGATTTACAGTATCTTTCAGTTGCACTTCATTCCCAATAGGGAAATTTGTTTGCTATTTTTCTTTAAATGTAAAAATGAAATATTTGAAGTAATTTATTCCATTGTCTTTTGTAGTTTTACCAAAAGAATGGAAACCGAAAATCAAGTTTTCAGAGAAAAAAAATCAGGATTTTATTTTAATCCAAGATCGCCCAGCACAACCTCTGAGTTGTTTACGTGTTTTTATTATGCAATGTGTCGTCAGGCCAGTCCGGAGAGAGCCTGCCTCACCCCGAGCTCGCCCGCCGATCCGTCTGCTCAGTACTTCGAAGGTCAGTGCCTGCACGCTGCAGCGCTCCGGGGGTCTCCAGTGACCCCTCTGATGGTGCGGCCTGCAAAAAATAACCCCCCGTCCCCCTCCGCCTCTCTCCTCAGGGTCGTACCTGCCCGATGGCAGCGCCGTGGACCCCAACTACTACTTCTCCACCATCAGCTCCAGCTTCTCCGTCTCGCCGCTCTTCACGGGAAGCAGCTGCGGAGAGTTTCTCGTCCCCCTGGACATGCTCAGGCAGCTCCTGCACATGGTCAGCGGCGGAAGAGATACCACTTAGACGAAAAGAATGCAGAAATCCACAAGATGGCTTTGAAAGAATCAAACTTGTCCGCTTGTGTCTCTCAAACAGGTCGAACAGTTTGTGTCCGAGTCGTTTTTAAAGTCGCTGGATGATGCATTGGCTGAACTTCTGGAGGTACGACCCTCAAACGACCACATTCTAGTTTCTGTTGTATATATATTTGCTGCTTTTTTTATTGATTTTTCTAAACAGAGAGATAGTGTCCAAAGTACATTAATTCAGAGGCAAAATTGAACAGAAATATTAAAAGTATAAACATCATAACTCCCCTTGCTCCAACAGAGCCCAGTCCCTGCAACAGTATTACTGGACCATTAAATACGCTAGATCACAACTACAAATATAAATATATATACATACAAATATATAATAGTGATATTATATAAAAATAATATAAATAAAAAATAAATAAGTAAATAAATAAAATAATAATAGTTAAAACAAAACAGTATTTTACTTAAGTGAATAAAACAGAGACAATCAATCAATAATGATCCTTATGAGGTTCAAAATATACACAATACATTCACATAAACCACCAGTATTAGTGATATCTAATTCCTCTACATAGTTTAAGAAAGGTTTCCATGTAGTATGACATTTTTGAACACGTCCTCTGCTACAATAGCGAATCTTCCATCATACCAAATGGTGCAGAAGGTCATTGAACCACATCTTAAAGCTGGGGGGAAGCTTCTCCTTCCACCTAAAGAGTAATAATTGCCTGCACACTTGCTGATGCTGATATTTCTTTGATTTTCTCTCTGCAGTCGACTCCTGGTCTCCACCTCTACTACAAAACCTTCAGTGATCCTCTCTACGTGGCTATATTTAAAATGCTGCGAGACACACTCTACAACCTAAAAGGTATTTCATCAGTGCTCTTGCCTTACCGTTCTTACATCATTTTTAATAACCCTACGATTCAGCAATCGTCTTATAGAACAATCGCAAACACTCATCCCCGATGTGATTCCCAGAGCTGCAGACGGACTACGTGAAGGAGGTTCACGACTTTGTGCTGGAGCAGTTCAGCAGCAGCCAGTCGGAGCTGCAGAGGATCCTGCACGACGTGGAGTACCTGCAGAGTGAGCTCAGTCCGCTCAAGCTGCGCTGCCAGGCCAACGCCGCCTGCGTGGACATCATGGTGTGGGCCGTGACCGAGGAGCAGGGTGAGTGGCCACTTCGCCGTCGGTCGTCTCTTGCATCGTCCCTTCGCCCTCCGTGACACTTTTCCCCCCTCGTCTTTTTCCACCAGGGGCTGAGAACCTCTGCACCAAACTGTCGGAGAAGCTGCAGTCCAAGACGTCCAGCAAGGTCATCATCGCCCACATGCCGCTGCTCATCTGCTGCTTACAGGTGACGGCTCAGCTGGGGCGAAAACCTCCGAGGCAGACACAAATCACTTGTTTAAGGGCAATATTTTGACAGTTCTATTTTTCTACAGGCTGTCATGCACACTGAACTGTTGTGTCTGTTTTTTTGTGATTTTTAGAAATCTCAACGGGACTGACCTAGTTAAATAAAGGCTGCAGAAAAATAGTCTGCTGATCTAAATATTAATGGCAAACAAGAGCTTAAAATTAGAAGGGATCTTGTTACGTCTGTCTGTCTGTCTGTCTTGTCTGCCTGTCTGTTTATCTGTCTGTCTGTCTCTGTCTGTTGTGTCTATCTATCTATCTGTCTCTCTATTTATCTGTCCATCTGTCTGTCTGTCTGTCCAAGTGTCTATCTATCAGTCTGTCTTGTCTGTCTATCTGTCTGTGTCTGTCTAAGAGTCTGTCTATCTATCTATCTATCTATCTATCTATCTATCTATCTATCTATCTGTCTATCTACCTATCTATCTATGTTACATCTGTTCTTATTATTACCTGCAATGTGAGAGGGTGAACTCTTTAAAATGTTCCTCTGTGGATGACAAAAGTCTTCATTCTACGTCATTGAATCTAAAAAGAATCTCCATCAAAATCACATTGACGTGTCTCCGGTTGTCCTTCAGCCCTGAGGTCCAGGACAGCGACACTGGACAGCTGCTGTAAAAAACACCCCTCCTGTTTCACTTTTTATTGCTTTGTAAAACTCAACTCCTTTCTTCTCCAGGGCCTGGGTCGTCTGTGCGAGCGCTTCCCCGTGGTGGCCCACTCCGTCACCATGTCCCTCAGGGACTTCCTGGTGGTGCCCTCCCCCGTGTTGGTGAAGCTTTACAAATACCACAGCCAGTACACCCCAGGTAGCAACATCGGCCGGCAGCTGCCTAACACTGGCCAGTATTTTCACCAGTATTTTTAGTTTACAATCCTGTGTGATGTCCTCTCAAGGTGGCAGCGAGATAAAAATCCACGTGACCAACGAGCACTCGCAGTCCACCATCAGCACCCACTCCAGCAAGAAGAGCCAGCCCTCCATGTACGAGCAGCTGCGGGACATCTCCATCGATAACATCTGCAGGTGGATTCGCACGAACACTTGTGAACATGCACACTTAAGCCGCGTTCAGACTGCCAGTCAAAATCTGATTTTTAGCCCATCCAGATTGAACCCGGATGGCTCTTTTGCAGTCTGAACAGTCACGAATCACATGAAATCCGATTTTTGCGAAACGCATTGAAACCACCTTAGGGAGCTATTTTCAAATGGCATTTTGACAGATGCGTCTCAGTGTGAACAGCTCCAGCAGAGATCAGATCCCATTTGGACACTTGCTAAAAACAGAGTGGACAGTCAGCCCTAAAAATCGGATTTGAGAAGAGATCTGATTGGAATCAGATTCGCCTGCAGTCTGAACGCAGCCTTACACAGCACACGTGGCATCATCCCCAGAGCCCCTCACACTTTTCCTCCCTCCCCTCAGGTGCCTGAAAGCCGGCCTGACCATGGACAATGTGATCGTGGAGGCCTTCCTCGCCAGTTTGTCCAACCGCCTCTACATCTATCAGGAGAACGACAAGTGAGTCGGCGTGAGTTGGTGTTTCTCATCAAGAGCGTCATGTGTCATGTGTGACCCTTTCCTCCTCCCCCCGCCCCCAGGGACGCTCACCTGATCCCGGACCACACCATCAGGGCGCTGGGTCACATTGCCGTGGCCTTGCGAGACACGCCCAGGGTCATGGAGCCCATCCTGCAGATCCTGCAGCAGAAGTTCTGCCAGCCCCCCTCCCAGCTGGACGTGCTCATCATAGACCAGCTCGGCTGCATGGTCATAACAGGCAACGTAGGTTCCGTTCCGTTCTGTTTGTCGTTTCTTTTTTGGGGGACGTTGCTTATAGGGGTGGGAATCGCTAGGTACCTGACGATTCAATTCGACACACAATATTTGTCTGTAGGGTGACTCAACTGACAAACAGTTTGACTTTTGTCGAGTATCTTTTTCCCCTCAACCTCGTAAAACCCCACATGCTGCCACCTGCTGGCTTTAAATCCCGAAGGAACCGGTCAAATTTGTTTTTCAGTCATCTTCAATGTCGTGTGTGTCGGTGTCTCGTCTCATGAGTTGGTTGGGATCTGCGTGCTCGTGTGTCTGGTGTGCATCACCTTCAACGGTCCTGTGAGACGCTGCAGTGCAGTCGCACTAGAGTTCCGGCCTCATTAAAAAAAAAAAGTTTTTTTAATTTGTGATTCAATTCTTAATTGTCTACGCCATAATCGCGATTAATCTAAGAATCTTTTTTTTGTTTTTTTTTTTTACCACCCCTAGTTGCTTACATTAAAAACCTTTTCCTCTGTTGCCTCCTCAGCAATACATCTACCAGGAGGTTTGGAACTTGTTCCAGCAGATCAGCGTCAAAGCCAGCTCCATGGTCTACTCCACCAAGGACTACAAGGACCACGGCTACAGGTGTGAAGTGACTCTTTTGTTTCCTGGACCAGTGCATTCAGAGAAAGCGACACTTTTTCTCAGTAGGACTCACCGATTGTTGCAACGTTTGTTCCCTCCCGGCCGCACGCAGACACTGTTCCTTGGCTGTGATAAACGCCCTGGGCAACATCGCTGCCAACCTTCAGGCGGAGCAGATGGTGGACGAGCTGCTGGTCAACCTGCTGGAGCTTTTCGTTCAACTGGGCCTGGAAGGGAAGCGAGCCAGCGAGAGAGCCTCAGACAAAGGCCCGACGCTCAAGGTGTGTGCGTGTGAGAGTGGCAACAGTTTTGGTCGTGTAATGCGCATAATGGTCACACAGGAGAGAAAAAATTAAGAAAATCGCATTCAGCGTCCACTACAGGCCGCCTGCTTGCTGTGTATTTTGTTTGGTGCCGAGATGAAGGAGCACATTGTGGTCGTGTTTGGCAAGAGCACCGTCCTGTTCTGCTGTTCTGCCCAGCTTAAAACATTCTCGACTTGAACAGCGCTGTTTGCGGGAAGGTCATTTAGGAGGCCCCCTAATGGATTTTCTTTTATTAGCCCTCACACTCAAGACTATTTTCCATTACTGTCTCTGCAGGCATCAAGCAGTGCTGGAAACCTCGGGGTCCTGATCCCAGTAATTGCAGTTGTAAGTGTTCTGTCCTTCTTTAAACATTTTCAGCTTTTATAACCTTTTTACTACCAATGCGGAGCGCTTTGGATCACAACCAGCAATCAGTCCAAATGTCTATTTGGCCTTTAGCATAAAAAAAAGCACACACATCTGACCAATGAAGCTCTTTAAGTGATTGACCATGGTTTATGCATGACACTAACTGCTGGGACCAATGTTCTCTCTCTCTCTCTCTCCTCTCTCTCCCCCTTCCTATTTAGCTGACTAAGAGGTTGCCGGCCATTAAAGAGGCAAAGCCGCGTCTGCAGAAGCTTTTCAGAGACTTTTGGCTCTATTCTGTCGTCATGGGATTCGCAGTGGAGGGCTCAGGTTGGCTAAGTCACATCTTCACAACAGAGCTGCAGAGAGAATTTGTTAAAAAAAAAAATGTGTGTATACATATGTAGGTATACATTTATATATGTATTTATATATATGCATATATACATACATATATGTGACTGTATATATTTATATGTGTATATATACATATACTTACATATGTATACACAGATATATGTATATATGTATGTGTTTGTGTGTGTATGTATGTATATATACATAAAATATATATATATCCATATATATGTATATATAGGTGTATATTATATAGTGAGTGCTAGATCAATGTTGCTTATTGCTGTTGTTATTGTCTTGTCGTGTCTGTTTGCATGTAAGTGTTAAAACATATTAAGATGTGTTATGTTATATGTGAAAATACAAATGATACTATTATTAGTATTTTAGCATTAATACTAAAGGATGAACCGGTCTTGTCCAAATCAGTGCAGCTAGCTACTGCATGAAAGCTTTGTATTTGGGACGCAGCCCAACTCTTCTGTCACTTCGGTTCTTTCCCAGGTCTGTGGCCAGAGGAGTGGTACGAGGGAGTGTGCGAGATCGCAACCAAATCTCCGCTGCTCACCTTTCCAAGCGGGGAGCCCCTTCGCTCAGAGCTGCAGTACAACTCCGCGCTGAAGAACGACACCGTCACGCCGGTACGAGGCAGCTAGCTCCTACGCCCGCTCACCTATCGGAAGTGTCCTCGGGCTGACTCGTCCGCTCTCTGGGTTTCAGGCCGAGCTCAACGACCTGCGCAGCACCATCATCAATCTGCTGGATCCTCCTCCCGAGGTGGCCGCTCTCATCAACAAGCTGGACTTCGCCATGTCCACGTACCTGCTGTCCGTCTACAGGCTGGAGTACATGAGGTACGCAGGGAAGAAGCTTCATTCACAGCGTCATATTGTTGCAGCTTTTAATTGTTGTCGTATTATTTTCTCGCCGTCCGTTAAGAGTCCTGCATTCCCTGGACTCGGACCGCTTCCAGGTCATGTTTCGCTACTTCGAGGACAGGGCGATACAGAAGGACAAGTCGGGTGAGAAGTGGAAAACAAACCTCGGCGTCCTCGCTGGTGTCGACGTGCATTAATACACAATGTGTCTGTTTCAGGCATGATGCAGTGCGTCATTGCCGTCGGCGACAAGGTTTTTGAGGTCTTCCTGCAAATGATGGCTGAAAAAGTAAGTGACGAGTTTTCAGTGAGGAAGGTGCTCGCAGTGTTTTGTTTTGTTTTTCTCTTAAATGCAGGGATCTGTTAACAGCTTTGGTTATAAAGGTGTCTAATTTAAAAAAGGCTTACTTTTCAACTTCTTAATAGCTAAAGTACTAATAAATAGATCTGGAGGCTTTAGATGAAAAGTACAGGTTAACTTTTTTTTTTAAATTATTTGACATTTTCAGCAAAAAACTAAAGCCCACGAGGAGGAACTAGAGCGCCATGCTCAGTTTCTCCTGGTCAACTTCAACCACATCCACAAGAGGATCCGCAGAGTGGCGGACAAATACCTGTCTGGTCTGGCCGAAACGTAAAGTTCCCCGTTTTCGTCAAAAACACGTCACCGACTTCAGCTTTCAGCCTCGTGGCCAGCAGTGACAGGAGGCACTTTGTGTTCTTCCTCTTAGTTTCCCTCACTTGTTGTGGAGCGGCCGCGTGCTGAGGACCATGCTGGACATCCTGCAGACGCTGTCTCTCTCGCTCAGCGCGGTCAGTACTAATTGCAATTAGCTTCAGTTTCGACCTTCATTTCCAGTCGTCTTCTATAAAACACGCGGTACATTTACATCATTTGTAACATTTGTGTTTGGTAACTGCAGGACATCCACAAGGACCAACCTTTCTACGACATCCCGGACACGCCGTACAGAATCACCGTCCCGGACACGTACGAAGCACGAGAGGTGACGCTTCAACATTTCCTTGACATTATGTTCATGAGAGGACCAGTTTAAATGAACAGACCCACCAATGCTGTCTTTTCAATTGCAGAGCATCGTGAAGGATTTTGCGGCCCGCTGCGGGGAGATTCTGAAAGAAGCCATGAAGTGGGCGCCTTCTGTGACCAAGTCACACCTGCAGGTGACACATACCGCTTTAAGTTTATCTAGGGGCCGTGTCTTTTTTTATTTTATTTTTTATTTTTTTGCTAACTTCACTGTTTGTGTCCCGTTTCAGGAGTATCTGAACAAACACCAGAACTGGGTGTCGGGTCTGTCCCAGCACACAGGCCTCGCCATGGCCACAGAGAGCATCCTGCATTTTGCCGGTTACAACAGGCAGAGCACCACGCTCGGGGTGAGTCCGTCACTGCACCGCCAGAGTGCTTCATAAAAGTTCTACAAAGCTGACCTATTAACATAAGATCTCAGTCACTGGAAGTGTTTGGCGAGTAATCTATTTCTAAGTAGTCCACTACTGTAATTAAACTCCTTTTTTTTAGTGATAGAGTAATGTAATGGGATTACTGTGGCAAAATTGGTCATTGTATCATAATTACTTTATCCAGTAACCATTCCATTACTTTTCTGAAAGAGATTGCAAGCTAAAAATATCTTGTTATCCACAAAAGGTCTGAAATTTAGAAAACCAACGGAAAACAACAAAGTGTCAAGTCTGAGTAAATCTGTCGGGAACATTCAGATAACGGACGCTTGCTAATTTTTGAATTTCCGCCGTTATGCGGCGACACCTCGGTATTTTACATGAGCTGATAATCATATGGCTCGGCTTGCAGTCCACCCAGCTGACTGAGCGGCCCGCCTGTGTGAAGAAGGACTACTCCAACTTCATGGCATCCCTCAATCTGAGGAATCGATACGCCGGAGAGGTAAAACCTTCAAATATTAGCAGTTTTTAAATCCTGTGTCTGTAATCTATGGCAAATTATCACTTTCACGATTTTGAAAATACATGATTTTGATTCTGAAAAGGCGGAGGTTGAACAACCAAATGTTTGATGAAAACATATTGGGTTGCAGTTTTTAACCCTCTCTTTTGATCTTCACCTTTCAAACTCTATCTTGCGTCTTGGTCGGTAGGTTTCGGGTATGATCCACTTCGCCCAGGCGGTGCGAGGTCAGTCCGATCTGGGCCGGCTGATGGTCAAGCAGATGGGAGAGGCTCTGGAGTCGGCGCAGCCCGAGGCCTTCACCGAAGCCATGTTCAAGCTCGCCGCGTTGCTCATCAGCAGCAAAGGTGTCGCCGCCCTTCTACGTCCGTCCCTGCTGCAAACACGAGCGTGTTGCCAGATTGGGCTCTAAACACACGGCTGCTCCTTTTTTATTCATTATTTTTTTCATTCCTCCTCCTCCAGAGTGCGATCCTCAGCTGCTGCACCACCTCTGCTGGTCTCCTCTCAAGATGTTCACGGCTCATGGCATGGAGACGGCCATCGCTTGCTGGGAGTGGCTGCTTGCAGCTCGGGGTGGAGTGGAAGTGCCTGTACGTCAGTTTCAAAAACAATTTAATGAGACACTTTGAGAGCCGTCTAGGCCTCCTGCTGCTCCTGCTGCTGCTGCTGCTCGCTAGACACAGGCCTATAGCTGCGTCACTACCACTGTCTATCTGTCCTACTGTCTGCCCTACTATCTGTCTGTCTGTCTGTCTGTCTGCTTGTGTTTGTCTGTCCTACTATCTGTCTGCTTGTCTGTCTGTCTGCCCTACTGTTGGTGTGTCTAACTGTCTGCATGTCCTACTGTCTGTCTTACTGTCTGTCCTGTCTGTCTGTCCTGTCTGTCTGCCTGCCTGTCTATCTGTCCTACTGTCTGTCTGCATGTCCTACTGTCTGTCTTACTGTCTGCCCTGTCTGTCTGTCGGTCTGTCTGTCTGCTTGTGTTTGTCTGTCCTACTATCTGTCTGCTTGTCTGTCTGTCTGCCCTACTGTTTGTCTGTCTAACTGTCTGCATGTCCTACTGTCTGTCTTACTGTCTGTCCTGTCTGTCTGTTTGTCTGCCTGCCTGTCTATCTGTCCTACTGTCTGTCTGCATGTCCTACTGTCTGTCTTACTGTCTGTCCTGTCTGTCTGTTTGTCTGCCTGCCTGTCTATCTGTCCTACTGTCTGTCTGCATGTCCTACTGTCTGTCTTACTGTCTGCCCTGTCTGTCTGTCTGCCTGCCTGCCTGCCTGCCTGTCTATTTGTCCTACTGTCTGTCTGTCTAACTGTCTGCCTGCATGTCCTACTGTCTGTCCTGTCTGTCTGTCTGTCTGCCTGCCTGTCTATCTGTTCTACTGTCTGTCTGTCTGTCTGTCTGCCTGCCTGCCTGTCTATCTGTTCTACTGTCTGTCTGTCTATCCTGTCTGTCTCTCTGTCTGTCTGTCTATCTGTCCTTCTGTCTGCCTGTTTTTTCCTACTGTCTGTCTGTCTGTCTATCTGTCCTTCTGTCTGCCTGTCTGTCTGTCTACCGGCCCCGCCTGCTCGTCTGCTCCGCACCAGACGTGGGGATGTTGATCTTTCCCTCCGCCAAAAGTGACCGTGCCATCGATTTCCCGACTGTTGTCCAGTTCATGCGCGAGATGGCCGGAGCGTGGCAGATGACCGTGGAGCTGAAGATGGGCCTGTTCTCGGACACCCAGGTGGAGGCCGATCCTCTGGCCGCCTCGGAGGAGAGCCAGCCGATCCCGTGCCCTCCAGACATCACGCCGCACCAAATATGGATCGAGGTCGGGCGGCGAGCGCAGCAGCTCCGTCAAATGCCGTTTTGTTCGCCATGTGACTTTGATCTCATCCTTTTCTTCTGTCTCGCCTCTCTCCTTGCTCCAGTTCCTGGTCCAGAGGTTCGAGATCGCAAAGTATTCCAGCGCGGATCAGGTGGAGATCTTCGGCAGTCTGCTGCAGCGCTCGCTGTCCCTCAACGTGGGCGGGGCCCAGAGCAGCCTGAACCGCCACGTGGCCGCCATTGGACCTCGTTTTAGGTGAACGAACAAAGACTTGAGTTAACACACAGTGTTATATGTCAAACCAAGTAGAAATAGGTGGTGGTGGTGGTGAACATCACTTCAGCGAGTTTTGATTTGGATTCAGGTTGCTCACTCTTGGACTGGCCTTTCTCCACTCCGACGTCCTCACTAATGCAACTGTGAGAAACGTGCTCCGAGAGAAGATCTACTCCACTGCTTTTGATTACTTCAGGTACCCACATTCAATTAGGGCCGGTTTTCTATTGCTGTCAGGTAGTTTATAATGTATCGATAGCCACCTTCAAGCCTGTTATCCAACCCAGTAATTCATATACAAGCATGGTCTGTGCAGGCATGCTAGCATCCTGACGTTATCTTGATGTTTAGAGCCTCCTGTGCCAAAGGCAGTATTTTCTTCTTTTTTTTTTTAAGATGACAAAGGCTTTACTTTTACCCCTCTAATCAGCTTGATCACTCTAAAATGATGTTGCTTAACAATAGCAGATAACTAAAGGAGGCAGCCAATAAAATCAATAATATTCCATTCAAAAACAAGAGCCTCAGAATAAATCTAATCTCATTGCAATTTCAGTTTTTCTTTTCGCACATTAAAATCATCTCACACAAAAAAAATGCATCTAACTCGCCTCCCTCCCGCCAGCGTGACGCCAAAGTTCCCCACTCAGGGCGACAAGCACCTCCGCGAGGACATCAGCATCATGATCCGCTTCTACGCCAGCATCCTGTCAGACAAGAAGTATCTGGCAGCGTGCCACCTGGTCCCACCCGGTGAGCTTGGTACCACTCCGCCCCCGAGCACCCTATCTGCCGGGATATTCGGATCGCTTATCGTGTCCAGCACTTCTCCGATTTCTATCTTAAGTAAGCCTAAAGTGGTGGAGCCGGGGGTTTATGGACGCCTGTCAAATTTGCCGCTCGTCCTCACCTTGCTGCTGCCAATAGACCCTGATAAAATGTCTCGAGTATTTCCACCTTTCACCCCCCCCTTCAACACTTTTAGTCCCCTCATTTTTTCTACACTTAATTCCTTTTCACTTTCTCGTTGTCCAAGATTTTAGTATTTGTTCCGCCTTCTTCAACTGTCCACCTTTTTTTTTTTTTTTTTGTCGGTACTTGATGTTCAGCAGCTGTGAGGACGAGTGCAAATTTGCCAGTTGCGTCAACATGCATGATTATTCATCATGTCAGCCCGCCTGTCCGCACCCCCTCTCCTCGATCAACATGGAATGAAAATGAAGAAACTGCAATTAAAAGTTTTTTCTTCCACCCTGTCCCCTTCATCTCCGATGGAAAAAGAAAAGAAAAAAAAGACATGTTTCCAGTCTCATACTACTTTGCTGCAACCCTAAAAAAAAAAACAGGGCTCAGTATCATGTTATAGCGTGAAACTTCACATTATTTCATGAGAATTATCACGTAAAAACGTGACAATTATCACAAATTAATGTGATAGTTTCCTGTTTTTACGTAAAAAAAGTAGTAGATAGTAGATAGTTTCACGTTTTTACGTGACGATTTTCATGTTACAACATGCAAATAATCACGATATTTTGTGACAATTTTTTTACGTCAAAACGTGAAAGTATCACAGATTAACGTTATAGTTTTAACGTTAGCCGCTTCCATATCATACACATCAAATCGCTTGTGATACAGGCGACCTCTTCACCGCTGATCCCAGATCATGATAATCATCCTCATGCATTACCAAGCCCATGCATTATCTTAACCAGGATCAGTTGTTCAAGGTCGCTTCTACCAACATTAAAACTCATCAGGGTGTCCCTGCTTTCCAACGCATGACCATCAAACGCCGATTATCAAAATCAGCTCATCTCGCTCTGCAAACGCTGCCTCATCGCCAACCACATTGTTGATGTTTGCAAAAAAACAAAAACTTGCTTTGTTGTTTTCACACTCATATGGAAATATGAGCGCGCACTCTTTTGCCTTTATTTATTTATTTATTTATTTATTTATTTATTTATTTATTTTACAAATTTGCGCCCTGCTGTATACTGACCCTGTTCCCATGTGAACAGATAATCAGGACCCGTCCCTGAACAGTCTGTCGGTGATGAATGCCGCAGACCTCAGGAGCAACATCGACTCCAGCTCTCGGTCCCAGCAGAGCGGCCAGGGGTGGATCAACACCTACCCGCTGTCCAGCGGCATGTCTACCACCTCCAAGAAATCAGGTACCTGGCATAGAAAAATGTTACTTGTCAGCACCGACGGCCAAAGAGGACTAAACTACATTAATTTTACTTTATAAATTTTTTTTCCGTTAAATGAGGTCACTAAAAATAGTGTGTTTTTAATGATAGAAAACAGGCGGTAACATTAGTAATGTTTTCAGTTTGCTTTCTTACCATTAGATGCTGCTAAACTGTACAGATTCTGCCTTTAAAACAGTATAATTTGACAGTTAGTTCCCATTGTTACCATAATGGCCAGACCTCTAATACATTAACATACCTTTTCTCATTTGTTTGCATGTTACAAGATAGGCAAACATAAGACGAGAAATGGAAAACTTAAATTCAATAAACGATTCGCTTCCTGTCTGTGCCTCTTTGTATTCCAGGCACATCCAAGAAGAGCAACAGAGGGACACAGCTTCACAAATACTACATGAAGCGCAGGACTCTGTTACTGGCCTTGCTGGTGAGGATTTATTCCACTCTGGCCTTTTGTTTGCGCACACAGTGTACTTGATTTTGCTTCGTCCCCCTCTCTCTCACCAGGCCAGTGAGATCGAGCGCCTGACCACGTGGTACAACCCGCTGTCCACTCAGGAGCTGGCCATCTCCACCGAGCAGTCGGTGGAAACCAGCATCGCCAACTGGAGGTCCAAGTACATCAGCCTGACGGAGAAACAGTGGAAGGACAACGTGAACCTGGCCTGGGGCATCGCGCCCTACCTGGCCATGCAGCTACCTGCAAGGTCCAGGAAACATGACTGGAAAAAATTTTGAGAGCCAAAATCCAGCATTTTTCTACAGAATCGTTCAATGATTGGAGTTTCACCTCTTTCCTCTCAGGTTCAAGAATGACGCAATAGTTGCAGAAGTGACCCGGCTGGTGCGACTGGACCCTGGAGCTGTCAGTGATGTTCCTGAGGCTGTCAAGGTAATTGAACATGAACCGTTTAACATTTTTCAAAGCCGCATTTTTGCAATGATTTCCAAGAGAACCAAATATCTTAGAATTTTTAAATATTCTCTCCCTAGTTTTAATTCAACTAAAGAATTACAATGCTCTGCTATGAGAGCCTGTTTTTCCCCGAGACTTTGCTATAGAAAGCACTATTGAACGTTATTGATTGGTCCATTTGCCTCCCCAGTTCTTGGTGACGTGGCACACCATCGACGCAGACTCTCCGGAGCTGAGCCACATCCTGTGTTGGGCTCCGGCAGACCCGCCCACCGGCCTCTCCTACTTCAGCAGCATGTACCCTCCTCATCCTCTCACAGCACAGTACGGGGTCAAAGTGCTGCGCTCCTTTCCTCCGGTAGGAGACGCTCTCGCTGATTGTCCGGGGGCTCATCTGAAGGGGGCAGCACTCTAAAAGTACCTGTAGTTGAGAGAAAAGCATTTCAAAGTATTTCCTTTTTGTCGCCATAGGACGCCATCCTGTTCTATATTCCCCAGATTGTCCAGGCTTTGCGTTACGATAAGGTGAATGCATTTTGACCATCGTGGCATTGATGGTGTTTCAAATGGGTTAAAACAACAGTCGAATTGTCAGCAGTGTGATTGAACTCTGACCCTCTCCTCTGCTCAGATGGGCTATGTGAGAGAGTACATCCTGTGGGCGGCCCAGACCTCGCAGCTTCTCGCCCACCAGTTCATCTGGAACATGAAGACCAACATCTTCGTGGATGAGGAGGGACACCACAAAGACCGTGAGTATTGGTTTGACAGGAACTCTGATTGCAAAATGGTAGGAAAAAAACAGTTCCAGTTAAGTAAATAAGAAAATTAGTGCTGTCGAAATTAATGTGTTAATAATGCGTGAATAACGCATTAATAACACATTAATAATGCGTTAATAAGCAGCAATCGTTTCAGCATCTGGTCTATTTTGTGCGCAAAACTTGAGTAATCAAGTTAGACAGGAAGTCACTCAAAGAAACACAGCAGAATCCTGTTAGTTTACAAAATAAAAGCAATTTTCAAAATAAAATTCTGCGATTGACAAACGCAATCATATTTGTGTACGTTATATTTGTCAGTATCTAAACAGAGACAAGACAGAGATGAAACAAACAAACAAACAAACACACACACACACACACATTTTAAGTATGTAATCGTTTTGGAATGTTCCAATGGAAAAAAAATAGCATTTTTCCACAAAGGAATTATAATAAATATCAACAATAAATATCTTGTTAAATTACGTATAGAGCAGGATAAAAAAATTGCACTTAATTTGTGATTAATCGCGATTAAAAACTTTAATTGACTGACAGCCCTAAAATAAATGAATCAAACCCCGGTGAAAACACTTTGATGTCTGCAGCCGACATCGGGGAGCTGCTGGAGCAGATGGTGGAGGAGATCACAGGTTCTCTGTCGGGTCCTGCCAAAGACTTCTACCAGCGAGAGTTTGACTTCTTCAACAAGATCACCAACGTGTCTGCAATTATCAAGTTAGTTCACCACACTCACCTCCCTGTCAGCTGTCGAGCCAAATGTTTTTTGGAAGGGGTTGCACGGGCAGGGTCATTGTTTTAGTTCCTCGCATCTAATGTCACTTTTTATCTCTCAGGCCGGTTCCCAAAGGAGAGGAGAGAAAACGGGCGTGTCTCAAGGCTCTGTCTGATATTAAAGTCCAACCAGGTACCCCAGGGATCCAATCACAGACGTTTAAAGAGTTGAAATAAGCTAAAATGAATCCCATATGACTGTTTTTGATTCTAGGTTGTTATCTGCCAAGTAACCCTGAAGCCATCGTGTTGGACATTGACTACAAGTCAGGAACACCCATGCAGAGGTTATTTTCTTATTTATATACTTACTTTTTAAAATTTTATTTCATCGTTTATGATCGGAAGATAATAAATACACTTTGACATACAACCCAATAAAACTCTGGAAAGTAAATTAGAACACACAAATTGGGGTCATGTGAACTCTTAACAGACTTGCATAGACTTAAATAAACAACTTGGCTCTGGGTGCTGCTCTTCCCGCCCCCGTAATTATTTTCAACCTGACCACTTCCCTGTGGCCGCAGCGCCGCCAAGGCGCCGTATCTGGCCAAGTTCAAGGTCAAGCGCTGCGGGGTGAGCGAGCTGGAGAGAGAGGGCCTCCGCTGCCCCACCGACTCCCTGGAGGACGGCGAGGAGAACGCCGACGGCTCCCGCAAGGTCTGCTGGCAGGCGGCCATCTTTAAAGTGGGCGACGACTGCCGACAGGTACGGACGCCGCGCAGGCGCGGTGGTGGTGGTGGGGAGCCCTCTGTGGGGAAGTTAGAGGGGGGGGCGACACAGGGGACGAGCTCGATTGTTTGCCTGAACTTTCCCACGTTCCTGCAGGACATGCTCGCTCTGCAGATCATCGGCCTCTTCAAGAATATCTTCCAGCTGGTCGGCCTCGACCTCTTCGTGTTTCCCTACAGAGTTGTGGCCACCGCGCCAGGGGTGAGTGTGTTTTTTTTACTGTCTACATTATTGCCATCATATTCTTCTCACCACTTTCAGCACTGGCTGCCGGACATTAACACTAATCAAATATCCATCAACTGATGTTTCCTTTCCCTCAGTGCGGCGTGATTGAGTGCATCCCAGACTGCAAGTCCAGAGACCAGCTCGGCCGGCAGACAGATTTTGGGATGTACGACTACTTCCGGAATCAGTACGGAGATGAATCCACCCTCGCCTTCCAGAAGGTGAGCAGATTTTCACGGATCAGTTTTGTAGAAATTGCGAGAATATTTATTTAGTTGCCTATCTTTATTGTCTTCCCTCCGCTCCACAGGCTCGGTACAACTTCATCCGCAGCATGGCCTCCTACAGCCTTCTGCTCTTCCTGCTGCAAATCAAAGACAGACACAACGGCAACATCATGCTGGACAGCAAGGGGCACCTCATCCACATCGGTACGGTTCACATATAGACCTATATGGACTCAGTACTTTGTCCTGGTCTAGATTCAGTGGCATGTATTGGTCAACATGACCTCCCGACCCTCTGTGGCGATGAAAGCCTGCTGTGCTGGTGGCCGATTGGGTAATCGGTTTGCCTTGTTTTTCTTTTCCTCCAGACTTTGGCTTCATGTTTGAGAGCTCTCCTGGCGGAAACCTGGGCTGGGAACCTGACATCAAGCTGACCGACGAGATGGTGATGATCATGGGTGGGAAGATGGAGGCTACGCCCTTCAAGTGGTTCATGGAGATGTGCGTCAGAGGATATCTGGCTGTACGGTAAGAGACTACAAGGCAGCGACAGTTTGTGGAGGACTTTGTGTAATTTTGAAAATCACTCATAATTTTTGCTCTTTTTTTCCTGACTCAAAAGACCCTACATGGACGCGGTGGTTTCCCTGGTCACGCTCATGTTGGACACTGGGCTGCCGTGCTTTCGAGGACAAACCATTAAACTCCTCAAGTAAGTCTGTGACTTGCGGATACGCTTTCCAACATCCACAGTTTGGCATCTCTGGCTTCATATCAAAAACATCTAACACTACACTGTCCCTCTGATACTCATTCTTTGGCCGTGTTTAGACTGCCAGCCAAAATCAGATTTTTAGCCCATCCAGATTGAAACCGGATGGCTCTTTTGTAGTCTGAACGGTCACAGATTGCTAACCTTGCTGATTTACTTTCAACAGAGGCAGATTTAATCCTCAAATGAGCGAGAAGGAGGCGGCGGCGTTCATGATCAAAATCATACAAAGCTGCTTCCTCAGTAGCAGGTAAGAAAAAAAAAATCCCCAGCTGAACCTTGTCCTGTCAGGTAAAACATTGTCCTTGACACTGCAATTGACTCATCCCTAACAGGAGCAAGACGTACGACATGCTGCAGTATTACCAGAACCAAATCCCGTACTGAAGGCCCTCCGCTGGACCTCTCCGCTGTCGCGTCACAGACACGTCTTCACGAAAAGCAATGTAAACGGCCTCCGGGCTGGTTCCAATAAGGCGGTCGACGCATCGCCCAACAATATGGCACTTTGAAACCTCGTGTTCTGGTTGTGTTCACTTCGCTCTAAGTCGTTAGATTTTATAATGTGCGCCTGAGCTTTAAAGTAGGTCATCGTTACACTCGTGTGTCATGAACAATCTGTGGCTATGAGACGCCCTTGGTGGGTAGTCGAGGGTCGAAGCAAATAGGCTGCAAACACTTTTTAATTTTTTTTTATGATCAAACGCTGCGTCATTTTGTGTTATTTTGACTACAGTCGAGGCCCGCCGCTTTTAAAACAGTTACAGTCATTACCTCAAGGTGGCACTATAAAGTTTTGACACATTTACAATTGGTACATTTTGGGGTACAAATGCATTGACTGTGTCTCCATTTTGCTCAAACAGTGTTTGCAAGTCTTCCGGGACTGCACATGCCAGAGTCTGTCAAAGTCACAGTGTTACAAGTCGATTCATTCAGACACACAAACAAGCACGGATTGGCAAACTGTTGTCTTCTCCTAGTCAAACTCAAATCGCTCCACTACAGATATGCAATCTGCTGTCAGTATGAGTTTGTATGTATTAAAAAAAAGAATATAACAATAAGATGCTGGATAATCAAAAAAGTGGGCTGGTGATTCACCTGATATACTTGTTTTTGTATTAGACGGCAGTGCAACGTTGGCCCGTCGGACCCTGATGGTTCGATATGCGCTGAATCACTTGCAGGTTTTACTCTCACTCTCGATGCTGTCACTTATCAATTATTCACACTAGAGGAAATCACAAAGGAAGCCATATTTTTATCGTTTGTCAGAAGCAGCTGTTGCAATTTTCATTTTGTATCTATGCTGTCGTCCACTTATATGCACTTTACGGATCCCAATGCTTCATTGTTTTGTTTTGTTTTTTAATGCCCATGATCAGAGTTTCGAACAGAGATTATAAATTCAACGCTGGAGATTAAAAGCATGCATTGCAGTTTCATCATCAGCCAGTATTTTTTTTAATTTTTATTTGATTGAACACTGGCTGGAATGGTTTGTTAGATCAAGAACCAATCAGTATTTAACCAGAACCACAGTCAGTAGGAGCATAGAGGTATTTAGAAAAATGAAACATAGCAACGCTATAAAATATCCACACAGTCATATCTGCATCACAGGTGTTTCCTGTGGTGTTTGTTTTGTATCTTGTTGGAACTTCTTTGTGTGAAATGTTCATCAGACGATTTAAAAACCTTTAATAGTTCTGCACTGAAGTTTATCCTCCGCGAAGAACCGCTCACTCCTCGTCATTCATGTTTGCTTTCAGCTCCAAATTGATGTTAGGATGTGTTTTGATGGGGACATCACCCCCAACACAGACTGTCCTGTACACATCACCCATGTGTCAGTGCAGGTTTTCAGCCTGTCCGCCGACCCTTTACGCTCTTTAGAAACATTCCTCTTTGAGTTGGGTGGAACTTCCCCGCTTCGGGTAGTGTTTGGTGACCTCTAAAAGCCCTTTGTCCTGCCCTCGGTGGAAGTCGTTGTGTTACTACTTGACAAAAAATTTAAAAAAAAACAAACAACTGAAACCTTATGCAATATAATAATATAAGGATGAGCACCGATGCTTCGTGCATCGTGTTAAACACAAGATCTCGCTATAATTCCTTCCATCCAAAACCTTGTGTGAACATGTTTTACCGTATGATGTCGCTGCTGTCTTCATGTAACCAATGGTTGGTCCTTAAGTGTTTAGAGATGCACTGCTATTATTTGTTTAATGGCTTCTGGAAAAAAAAAGCGATAGAGAGACCTTGTACAATCTTGACAAAGCTGTTTGGGATTCAGTTTATCATTTATTCCGTTTCAGCAATTTAGTCGGTCTTGATGTCAGCTTGTAATCTGAGAACCACGCGTATTGGTCAATGTGACAGATACTAATATATATATATATATTTTTTGTACATTTTTTTGTTGCGTGTGTGCTTGCATCATTTCCAGTTCAATTCACCCGCTGTTCTCAGTACAAACAAAACGTCTTATTTTCAGATTAAATGTATCGACTTCATCCTGGTCTGACTCCTTTATTCACTGTTTGTGAAGTAAAGTGAAAGCACTCGTCCGGTACATCACAGATTAGTTCAATAAACCTGATCAACAGATAATCAGTGGATTCTTGTGCAGCCTGAAAACTGCCTGTGGGTTGTGCTGAAGAGAAGAACAAAGAAAGAAGTGTTTAAAGGGAGAGCAGCCAGCTGTGATGACCTCTGACCTCTCTGAAATGCTTCCAGGACAAGAGGGAACAAGCATTTTGGAAGGTTTCCAAAAAGAACTTTGACCAAGTGAAGTTGAACTAAGACATACACAAAAAAATGAGCTGGACTCATTTAATATTTTGCCATAATCTGTGAAACCGAAGTAAAATCCTTTTGCTGTCAACCAGGAGCAAATGATGACTCTGACACAAAAGGCCAAGACGGCGGTGGGAGGAAATCTTTGACGGCTAACACAAAGAAACCTCCCCCACCCTCCTTTACAGAGCTGCTCGGGGTTTGTGATCGCAAGAAGCTCTCGGAGTCTCTGGGAAATTCTCCTGCTTCTGCAAGTTACGGTTCATAGGAATAATCAGCTTTTCAAAACATTTTGACAGGTCGGGTTGGTTGCACCAACTAATAAATTGAGACAGTGTGTATGCACTGAACTCTGGAGATGATCCTTTGTATAATTCTAGCATGTTGAACACTATCTTTATCACATACTTTGAACGGTTTGGTTCTAAAAAAAAATCTTCAGTGGACTCATTTTAAGAGTTTGCTTTAGGTTTGATGACCTGAGTAATAATAATAATAAAAAAAATAATACTCAAACTGAATCTTCCCTGAGTTAAGAGTGCCATCTAGTGCTCAACAAGCAGCTTTGAATGATTTCACTACAGACAACTGCAGAGACGCCTCTCAACCTCTAGCTTTCCAGAAAACAGCACAACCTGGTCGATAAACTCGTCAGGGGTGCCTGCAATTGAATCACTGCCCTCAGTGACGTAATATACAGCTAGAATCCAGGTCTGTCTGTTTTAGCACCCACTTTCTGAAAAGGACAAAAAGAACAGGGACTGAAGGGTGGGCTTTCCTTATTTCTTAGGTGTTCTGAGAAAGGCTAGAGAGGGACATCAGAGTTACGTGCACATATATAGGAACTTTTTTTTTTTTTTTGGTGTTTTGGTGCATTCACAGTTCTTTACTAGTGCCAGTCAGCAACCTTCCCGGAGCCAAAAATACTGCAGGGGCTAATAATAGCCATAATAATTGTCATTTTAAATTTGTGTAGGCGGGCTAAAACCCTCTGACACCTGCTAGTATCGTTTCCCGCAACTGACTTTCCTCATTCTGCTAAGGTAGTTACCGCCTCCTCAGGTGAGCAGCCAACACTACAAACAGGTGCACTTCCCTATTGCCTCCGTGATGTCACGGGGATGGGCAGGTCACGTGGTCGCGTCCGAAGCGGGGAGGCGGGGGGGACCTGTGGCTCAGCGTTACTGAAATGGGAGAAAGGAGAAGAAGTGAGGGAAGGCAAACGGATAAGGTAAGTTGGCTGCTGTCTCCGTGTAAAATCCGACTATAGGTGCATGTTAGCCCACGCGTCCCGTTGGGAATCTCTTACGAGGCGTTCACGACCCACCCTTGAAGTCGGACTTCCTGCTTGGAAAAGTCAGCGGTTGAACTTTACGTGACGTTAGCCTCAAAGGCACCGCGAGTAGCGGCCGTCCACCTCGCTGTCGAGCTTATTAGCCCTAACTGGGGCGTAACGTTAATTAGCTCCATTAAAAAAAAAAAAAAAACAGAACATAATAGCGGTGTGTCAACGGAGGCTTCTCAGATTAGGCCGAAACACAAAGTTGAATTGTTGACTTTTTCCCTCCTCTGACCGAGCCCTTGGCCGCGTTCCATCCGAAAGTTCCGCAGGTTTTCGGTATCGTCAGGCCCTTTCCCCTCACACACACACACACACACACACACACACACACACACACACACACACACACACACACACACACACACACACACACCAGGTGTTTTCACTGTGTGGTGTGGAAGCAGTGACTGCTCCGTATTTTCGCAATCGAGCCGAGGTTTGTCTAGACACTCGTCTTGGCAGAAAACCATTTGCTCAGAGCGAGGATGACTCGGTCAGCGTGTAGGCGGGAGTTTCTGAGGATGCAGACGGTTCCACAAGGAGAGAAGGCGTTCAAGAGAGAGGGAGAATAAGAGGAACTTTTTTTTTTTTATTATTATTATTAATAACTGGTGCATCACTAGGTTCTGGAAGAAAGATATTAGAAATAGGACATTTGTATATTGTGTGTGTATGTTTTTTTTTTTTAAATTTGCTTAAGTGTTGCATTTCATTACAAATCAAGCTGAAATGTTGTTGTTTTTTTGTCAACAGTGAGTAATTCCAGTGATTTCACTTTTCAAAATCACTGAAAGTCACACCCACACATACATACATGCGTTTTTTTGGTTCGACCAAAAAGCTGTTACATTATCATTTGTAATCTTTTTCCTGGTGTATCAGTTGATGTAAATGGACGTTCAAGGCTGTTTTCCCTCTTTATTTTTTCCATCTTCATCTTCTTCACAGGCAATTCTTCAGCTCACCGCATGTTCAAAGCAGGTTTGCACTCTGACCTGCAAGCCAATGTAAGTCGTGTTGAGTGACTGCGTGTGAAAGAGGTATTCAAGCACAGTTTGTATTACTTTTTATTTCTCTAGGCAAGATGTCCACTTAAATGGGGATTCAAGGACGATTTTGTGGTCCAGAATGTACTTTTGTGCTGCCTAAGGAAAAAAAATACAGTTGTTGTTTTTTTTCATTTCATATTTGCAATACATTATGCTCCTCACCTTGGACATAGTTCATTCAGAAGACCTGAATCGGCACACAACTACAGAACAATTTACAACAAAACAATTTGCATGTTGTCGGCAGCACAAAAATTGCATTCCTGGCACAGTTTGCATGGAGGACGTTGGGATGTTTCCTTTTCCTTCTCAACTCTTGTATGAACTGGGAGTCCACTTGACTGTATGAATTGCATTTGTTTTTCCTTATCTACAGTTCTCTTTTGTTTTCTCTTTTTCTTGTTGATTTGAATATTTGAAAATATGACGCCAGCCCTGTTGGTGAATGGAATATTTGGTAAATATTCAGTGCGGATCTCTGATTATTTTAATGATATGTCTGCACATAATCTCGGTACCCTTAGCCTCAAGGTTGCATGTCATTTTGGAAAATTACATATGTAAATATATCTATGAAGTTGGGTTGTATGAGGTACTTTCTCACAGTTACGCACAGTGAAGAAAGCTGTAATGAAATATTATTTCTGAAGGAAGTCATTTTTATTTGAAATTATTTTTATTGTCTTTATTGTTGGTTTTAAAATGCCTCAAAGAACTTGAAGCTATAAGTCAGATTAATCGATTAATCGTTTAGGTTATCGCCCGATTAATCGATTATGAAAAATAGCTGTCAGTTGCAGCCCTAGTTGATTTACTTATTTAGTGCTGCTTATTTACTTACCGGTTCATTAGTCACCACAAATGTACCTCAAATCTGTTCTTACAAAGAGAAATAGGTCAGAATGTGTACACAAGCTACCTGTTCTGCAGGCCAACGCTGACAAGTACCTCAAACACACCTCGCTTGGTGAATACCAAAGTATTCCTAAATCGCAGAAGCGACCTAAACTTTTGACCCTTTCATTGTGCGGAGGAGTCGTACGAATACTTTACGTGTTCTCTCTGTGCTGTCAGGGGCCATCACTGTCCTCATGTCCTATGGAGGAGGCTTTCAAGGACGCGCTGAGCGCGTGCGCCAGGCGCCCTACTATGACGAGGTACCTCTGGACTCTATCCGCCGGGCGGCCTCAGACGACCGGCTGTCACTGAGGGAGCCGAGAGCGGCCCGCCTCGCTCAGAGCGCCGACCCGCTGCCCCCGCCGCCGCTGCCAGATCAGCCCCCCGTGGGCCTCGATCAGGAGCTGAGCGGCAGCGAGGGCGACCCCGAGCTGGACCCGGCCCTCGACATCAAACCCGTCCACCGTTTCATCCCCGATTCCTGGAAGAACTTCTTCCGGGGAAGCAACCGTAGCAGCAAGAAGCCGTGGTCCGCGTCCGGCTCCTCCACCTGCAACAACAACAACAACACCACCACCGAGGGGGTGCGCTGCTCCCCGCCGCAGTCGCCCTCCGTGCCCGGATCCTACCGGGACACGTATGGCGGCTCGGGCGGCAGCTACAATTCGCGAAAGGAGCTCCTGGAAGGAAGGGACGCCCACGAGTCGGTGTCGGGGCGCACCCACCACACAGCTCTGACCTACAGCGAGCGAGTGGAGGAGTACAACCAGCGCTACGCCTACATGAAGTCCTGGCCGGGGCTGCTGAGGATCCTGGGCTGCGTGGAGCTCCTGCTGGGGCGGCCGTCTTCGCTTGCGTCTGCGCGTACATCCACAAGGACAATGAGTGGTTCAACATGTTTGGATACTCGTCCCCGGGCAGCATGGGCGCCGGAGGCCTCAACGGCGCCGGGACGGGCGGGACCTACTACACGGGTCCCAAGACCCCGTTCATACTGGTGGTGGCGGGTCTGGCCTGGTTGGTCACCGTGATCGTGCTCGTGATGGGCATGACCATGTACTACCGCACCATCCTGCTGGACTCCTCCTGGTGGCCGCTGACGGAGTTCACCATCAACCTGGCGCTCAGCGTGCTTTACATGGCGGCAGGTGAGACCGCACAAGTTCTTCCTCTTCCACAATATTAGTATTTTTTTTTTTCCTGTACCGCAGTGTGCAAACTGTGGCCAAGCTGCAGAGTTGGGTTGCCAACTGAAGAGGACAATGATGCTACAGGAAGAAGCAAAAACAGGAGAAACTCTCTTTATTGTAGCTGCTTGTCTACATTCAAAACCAGTTTGACTCTCTGAGGAAGGCTTGATTGCCGAAACGCATCAGAGTTTTGAGTTTTGAATGTAACCAAACCGCCACAATAAAAGCTTTATGACTTTTCTCTAAGAGCGCCTTGGAGTTTCTCCTGTTTTGGCTTCTTCTTGTTTTTTCCCATCCAAAGAGCACCGCTAACTTGCAACTCCTGAGTCCAGCAAGCGCTCCTATAGTGGCTTTTCTTTTTTAATAATGCTACATTGTTTTAAAGCAACAATGCAGAGTTTTTCCCCCCTACATGTCAGGTTAAATGAAATAAATCAGCTTCTGCTTCCCATGGCAATCATAGCGTCATTGTTCTCATATTCAAAGTGTTGCTTTGCATTTATTCCACCTCAAAATCCATTTTACGATTGACCGACTGGATAGCCAGAGAATGGCAGAGGATATTTGAGAATTGGCAGAAACGCAGTGTCGTTAGGAAGCCCTTCAATAATGAATGAGTGGGGAGATCAGGTGGCAGGCCAACTGGAAGAGAACACTCTTTACTTGCACGTGGCCTAATGCGCGATGTGCAAAGCTGTTTACAAGTCAGCTGAGTTTCCCCTCAGATGATGAGTGTAAATATGCAGAAAGGTTCATTATCCATTCATCCACTCATTTACTATGGCCACTTTTTTTTTGCAGTCAGGGTCGCGATAACTAACATTTCAACTTTGGGTTGAAAATATTCTACTGACACGTTTGCTCGATGTCACACCAGGAATCGTCTACGTCCGAGACACCACCCGCGGGGGGCTCTGCTCCTACCCGGTCTTCAACAGCGGCTTGTACGGCGCCTTCTGCCGAACAGAGGCGGGCCAGACCGCCGCCATCATCTTCCTCTTTGTCACCATGGTGGTGTATCTGATCGGCGCCATGGTGTGTCTCAAGCTGTGGAGGCACGAAGCCGCGCGCAGATACAGGGAGCAGTACGGCCAAGAGGTAAACGCTCGCCGTTAGCATCCTGCTCAACATCCACAAAGTCATATAACGAAGTTCTGTCAGTGGCGACACTTTATTTCCATGCTGGGAGCGCTGATAAATCTTCCTCTCTTCTGTCTTACCTCATTTATTTTGTTGTGATTTCACCTGATCAATGTCTTCTATGTCTCTGTGTCACAGATGCATCCCTCCGACATGCGAGCGGCCCAGTCCCTGGTAGGCATCCTGCCTTTTTAGCCGCGTTCAGACTGCCAGCCAAAATCCGATTTTCAGCCCATCCAGATTGAAACCGGATGCCTCTTTTGTAGTCTGAACAGTCACAAATCACTTGCTGAAAACCAGTGTGGACAGTCAGCCCAAAAAAATCTGATTTGAATCAGATTCG
The DNA here is from genome assembly GCA_009823395.1 of Thamnaconus septentrionalis. Taxonomy (NCBI): domain Eukaryota; kingdom Metazoa; phylum Chordata; class Actinopteri; order Tetraodontiformes; family Monacanthidae; genus Thamnaconus; species Thamnaconus septentrionalis. The sequence continues at coordinate 13,585,010 of CM020518.1, forward strand.
CCTGCAGTCTGAACGCAGTCTTTGTCTAAGTGGATAAAGTCGGCACTAGTGCCGGACAATACTTTTATTTTGTAATGTTTTGCTCCTGCTGTGCCTCTGCAGACGCATCCAGTTTCAGCTCCCACCGACAAATACACAGAGCACGTTCCCGACGGTGCGTTTGTTCCCCTGCAGTCTGCTCCCAAGGCAATGCAACCAAAGGTTTTACAGGGAACCATTCCGTCTGGACACATCCCCAAACCTGTCATCCTGCCGGATTACATTGCGTAAGTGTTTCTAAAGTTAACAGTCGGTGTCGGCATTAAGCAATGTCAAAACGAGGGTGTTCTGTCAGAGGTGGAATTGAATCACCCGTGAGGTGGAGCGAAGTGTGACGTCTGAAGTCCTCACTGAACCGAACGGTTCTGGTCCAGTGCAGATGTTTGGTCAGAACTACCTGTTGTATAAGCTGTAGCTCCATTTTTTTTTTTTTTCTTTTTGCTATAATTCTTTACAAATGCTTATTTGTAAAAAAGTCATCATGACAAATGTCTTTCCAGATTGTTTTGTTTCACTATTAAACACCAAATTAAATTGAAATATAATATCATTACCTTTGGATTTTCAGAGTTTAAATGTGTTTCTGCAATTTTTTTAGATTGTTTATAGTTTATAGATGTATGTAGATGTATGTAATAAATCTAAGATTTTTTTTTTTTTTTTTAATAAAAGTTGATTTATATCAATATGTGGTATGAAGCTAAACGCCGTTGTTTAAGCAACATTAACGAAGGCCCGCTGTGTATCTCTCTCAGCTTCATGACGGCCACTAATGTCTCAATTGCCTCCGAATCGCAGCAAGTACCCGACGATCAGGACCAACGAGGAGCGCGACCAGTACCGAGCCGTGTTCAACGACCAGTACGCCGAGTACAAGGAGCTCCACTCCGAGGTGCAGAAGACCGCCCGCAAGTTTGACGAGATGGACGCCATGATGCGCAGTCTGCCCCAGCACCCCTCCAGCCACATGGTGACTAGTTCACTCACTCACTCACACACGCACACACACACACAGACACAGACAAGTCTCACCTTTTTCAGAAAGCTGAGAGGACGAGCGCACAGACTCGTTGCGCTGGATTGTGTGGCTGTGTTCAGTGTTTTGGTTTTCGTGTAAACAGTGAAAGAAAGATTTTTATTGTTCCACTGCGCCTCAGTGTGACCTTCCTGCTTCCCTCCCACTGGACTTCCCTTCCACCCCGACAGTTTGCAACTTTTTTCTTTTATAGGGCAGAGTTTACAGCGTGGTCGAAAGGTTTCAGCTGCGTTTCAGTGTGTGACTTGATACCAATTTCTTGTTTATAGGAGGCTGATCGCATAAACAGAATCCTCGAGGACTATCAGAGGAAGAAAAATGTGAGTCTCTGTTTTGTTTACTGTATAAAATGTATTAAGTTAATGTAGTAAGGGGCTAATTCTGCTCCAGCAAAATTGTTGATGTAGTGTCAAATTTAGGTACATTTTTGACAGAATCTCCAATTTTGTATTTAACAAAAAAAACAAAACAACATCACTACATTTTAGTTGTTTTTCAATCTCAAATGATTGAGGACTGGTCTTGTATTTGCGAACAATAGCTGCGTCTCCATAACAGTTTTTCGTAAAATAAAAATCGATATTTCTAAAATTTCGGCAAAAGTACAATTGCGATTTGCAGGCGTTTCCATTGAACGGTGTGAAGCGCCTAAGCCGTAATTCTCGTAAAATCTCGTCCCGCGAGACCCCACTTTGAGGACGATGGAGGTACAAAATTTCTTGTATAAATCTGCATTTGGTGGTTATTATATTTTTCTCTTTGATGACTTGTAAAAAAAAAAAAAAAAAATTCCGTCTCCTCCTTTGTCCAAACATAAAGCGCCATTTTCACTTGAAGTGAACTGGTCACGTGACCCCATAGGTGACGTGTAAATGCGAACAACGTGTTTCCATGACACTTTTGCGATATACCTCTGAAAAGCCACCTCACGAGCGTAATTTGCGATATTTGAGAGATTTCTTGAAGTTTAGGTGTTTCCATGACCAGTTTTTCATTGAGATATTTAGGTTTTTGCGCAATTCCAGGGCTAATGAAAACGCAGCTATTGTCTGACGTCAACATGTTTTCATGGTACTGTCAGACTTTCCCCTTTGTTCCGACTGACCTTTAAATTCCTAGATTTGTTTGCATGTCCTTTGTTAAAATACGAAACTATTACTCATGTTTTTAAACCCCGGAAAAAAACACCTAAACATTAATTAATCATTCTAGTGTAAATAACATTTGACAGTGTTTTTATTACTTTTTTTGTCAATGTTTCAACTCGGTTAATGAAAGGAGGAAACAGGCAGTACGTTATTCATCATATAAAACGAAATAATAGAGACGCAATGAAGAAAGGAATTTCTTATTTCTAACAACACTTCAACGGTTACAAACAGCGTAGGAACGAACTGACCAATGACGTTCTGACCTCTGTCACACCAGGATCCCACTTTCCTGGAGAAGAAGGAGCGCTGCGAGTACCTGAAGAGCAAACTGTCTCATATCAAGCAGAAGATTCAGGAATACGATAAAGTCATGGAGTGGAACGATGGCTACAGTTAAGCCGACGCTGAGGCCTTTCTGACTGGAAACCCCAATGACCACTAATACTAAAGTACTGCTAAGACCTGGCTGTAAAACTGGCATTTTAACTGGAAAGTAAACCCTGTGGAGACACCAGGAGTGATACTGTGACATTCCTCCTGCTCCTGCTTTTTTTTTTTTTTCATTCTGTCCAGCAGTTTCTTCTGCTCAGGTGTCTCTCTTGAGTTTGTTTGGCTTAAAAAGTACAGACTCCAATTTGTTTTGGAGTTGTGCTAGCATGAATTTTGTCCATAATTAGATATGTTATCTTAGCATGTGTACTGGAAGCAGGCTGAAACTCCTAGCCTAGCGTTGGCCAATAGAATCAAAAAGCATTTCTTCATTTTGGGGAAAATAATTTTCAGCCGCAGGTTTTGTGTCAAACTATTTCTAGATATTTTTGTACTATGAAAACTGATGGCACATGACTTCTAAAAATAAATGATTTAAACCTGTGTTGAAGCACATTATAGAAAATCTCCATGGAAGGCTCTTATTAATAGTAAAAAAAAAAATATATATATATATATCAGACGCTCAGGAGTTGTGGCTTGATCACATTTACTTTGACAGTTTCCTGTTTTCAGTCTGAGGCAATTATAACTTCTCCCCAGCTGAAACTTCTCTTTCGAGGTTTTCAAAGGCAGTTTGTGATACACATGTTCATCAATAATTAAAACGTGCCAAGAGCTGCAGTTTTAATCTTCTCCTTCTGTGACGATAAATGCAATCATGGCTGTGTGGCTTGAGTTCACAAGTGACATTGGTTTCGTACATGAGAGATGTTTTTAGTGGAGAACAGATGGGAAAAGCATAATGCCTTATTTCTTTGAAGTTTACCATATTTCATTTTACAGAGTCTCTGTGAGTTCAGCTTTAGTATTTTTTTTTTTCGCATCAGACTTAATTTTAAACTGCTGTTTGTCCAGGAAAATCACCTGCTCACCAAACCACTGTGACGGCTGCACTAATTATCTTTTCATTTGGAATGCCTTGATCTGGAAAATCATGTGGTGTAGTAGAATGTAGGATGCTATGTTTTTGTTGATGTTGAAACACTGGTCTGTCATTTCATCGAGTGAATATTTTGTACTGATTAGTCACTTTATCATTATTATGAAACACTAAACATCGTCATCTTGCCTGCTTTACACACTGGTCCTTTTAAGCGAACAGGAAATACTCAACGCTCATTGATTCATGGTATGTTATTAAGCGTAACTGTAAATATGTTGCTGTAAATGTCCATATTCTTTCATAATTTAAGTAAATGCTTGGTGCTGTCTGTCCTCAGAATACAATTTTGCTTTTTGTACCAATTCTGTGTTCTCATTTTTATTTCTCTAACCACCAAAACTTTTTAGCACAACTGGGAAATGGAAAGTCAATGTTATTCAATGCATTTGTGCTTCCTCTTTTTGCAAGACATGTACACACGTTTAGCAGTCATAAATATTTGTTCCACACTTTATAAATACATGATGAGGCTACCCTAACATTGATAAATATTTGGAAATATGAAAATTCAGAAAGAAACTTTATTCCATTTGTTTTACATTACTCAAACTTGTTAACAGTGTTGTATAGATATGTTTTTTTGGACTAAGTAATGTTGGTCTTTTGCTGCATTTGTAATGATTTTTAACTCTCAAAACAAAAAAAACTCTTCAGTACAAAAAAACGACCTCCGACCATGTACTGTAATTGACAACAACAACAAAAAAATCACTCAGTAATGAATGTTTCTAAAAGCCAAATACTAATAATTAAAAAAATATTAATAGTGATATACAACACTTTATTGTATTCTTTCTAAATATATTTTATGAAGAGGTTCGCTAGCTAAACGACGGTTCAGCTTACGCCATATGGAGCATTTTCGTTCGTGGCCCAAATAGACCCGAAACTGCCGCGGTGTGAGGAAGGACTTCCGGTGTTCGTTTGGCAACGTGACACCTGCGGAGTTGTGGGTGGGACTAAACTGTCAGCGTCGACCTCGCCTCTGGGTGTGTCCGACATTGTTTTTATCAGCTGCGGCAGTTTCAGGTGAAACAATTGAGACGGAGCCGTGACCAGGCGACAGGTGAGTGTTTCCGGGTTCAGCCCGAAGTTTTACTGCTGCGGTTTGTTCACTTTGTACGTGTTTTTCCCTTTATTTTAATTTCATCTTAGCTGACAATTTGTGGCTACGGATGGAGTAACGTAAGGTGTCAGCTATATGTTCGAGTTTCTCGGTCATTAGGACAGTTTCAGCAGAACCGCATCTGCTCTGCTTTCAAAACAATGTCAAGAGAAAAAAAAAGAAAAAAGAAAACATTCAGCTTGTAGCACTTCAATGGTGAGCGTATTCAAATTTGCTTGTTTTTTTTTTTTTTTTTTAATATGTATATAAATCCATGACTATAAATGTAAATTCGAATATTGTGAATAGCAGAGTTATTCGGCTTTCTGAAAAAGGCACATTGAATAGAGCTGAGCTTGACCTATCCTTGATTATCCATATTTTAAAATAAAAAGGGACCAATATCGTCTCACGGGTTGGGTTTTTTTTTTTTATTAGCTGCAATTTAAAGTAGAATTAGGTCACAAGGATTGTGACAGATGTCAGTTGTCATGTCGATGATAGATTGTAAGGTGTGGACACTAAACAACTGTGACGATGTCTAACCTATCAACACGAAACCTCTCAAATGAGGTTACTTTTTTTTTTTTTTTTTTTTACTTATTTATTTTTTTTAATCTTCTGCTAGTGTAACCATGATTATTGTGTTTGTCTCCAAAAAATATTGTAAACGCTAAAGTAAAAGTGTGGTGCCCTTTATATTTAAGAAATCATTTATTAAGAATTTTAATACAAATGACTCTTTTCAGCTGGCATTAGCTGTAGCTCAATTTTGATCTTGCTCTATGTTTTTGCAGATTTGATTTTAAGAGAAGAAAATCCAGCCATAATGTCCTCCAGACCTAATGGGAGTCCACCTCCGTATGAGTCGGAAGGATAGTAAGTCTCTATCAGTACATTTCATATATATGTGTGTGTGTGTGTATGTGTGTATGTGTGTATGTATGTATGTGTGTGTATATATATATATATATATATATATATATATATATATAGTCAACCTGGCTTTACCTTGAGTTAGAGTTTTAATCATAGAAAATGTTAAAATATAGTTTTAAATATAGTCTATTATCTGAAGTCTTTAAAAATAAATGACCAATATTCTTTCATTAAGAAACTTCTGCCTTGTGGTTTCACTCTAATTTCACAGCTGTGAAAAAGGTGTGAGATCAAGTTGAACATGAAAAACGGGGATTTTTGCGTCACACTTTCTCACACCAGTAGACTTAATCATCATCTGAATTTTTAATTTCAAACCCAAAGTTTCTCTTTAAAAGGCTTGAAATAAGGAAGCGTTGCATATGATTTTAAAAATCATCAAAACCACAACTAACTAAAATGGTCACGTTGCAGTTTCACAAGTGGCTGCTGAGAAGTTAAAATGAGCTGAATAAAAAGTCATTGAGTTCCTCTTTAGACTTAGTTTTTGAAGGTCCCAACTCCTGTCCTTCCCTCCTCACCAGTCATGGCCCCCCGCAGCCGGCCTACTCCTACTACCCGGAAGACGAGTTCCAGCATTTCTACAAGTGGACGTCTCCGCTGGGCATTCTCAAGATTATGTCCATCATGGTCATCGTGATGTGCGTGGCCATATTTGCCTGCGTGGCCTCCACGCTGGCTTGGGACTCGCAGGGAGCCATGTCTGGCATTGGCTATGGAGGGGGAGTCTATGGAGGAGGCTTTGGAGGAGGAGGCTTTGGAGGAGGAAGCTATGGCAACAACTATGGAGCCGGAACTAACTACGGCTACGGTGGGCTCGGAGGAAACTACAACGACCCTCGGAAGGGCAAAGGCTTTATGATCGCCATGGCCGCCATCACCTTCATCGTGGCACTGGCTGTCTTCATCATCATCGTGTCTCACCAGAGCTTGTCAGAGAGCAGGAGGTTCTACCTAGCGGTGATAATCATCTGCGCCATCCTGGCGTTGCTGATGCTGATAGCCACCATAGTGTACTTGGTTGCGGTGAACCCAATGGCTCAGTCCTCCGGATCCATGTACGGCAACCAAATCGCCGGCCTGTGTGCCCAGTACCAACAGCCACAGGCTTCAGGAATGCTCGTCAACCAGTACCTTTACCACTACTGCGTGGTGGAGCCGCAGGAGGTGATTACACATCAGACGTCCGCTTTTTTTTTTCGCAGGTGGTCGTGACCGGGAGGTAACTCAGTGCTTCTCAATCTACATTTCAGGCCATCGCCGTGGTGTTCGGCTTCCTGGTCACCGCCGCCCTGATCATCATGCTCGTCTTTGCGCTGAAGACCCGCCAGAGGATCCAGAGTTATGGCAAGAGCAACATTCTATGGAAGAAAGTGAAGGTGATCGATGAGGCGGAGCCACCGCGGGACGTAGAGGCCTGGGTGAGTGACAGTGTGTTGACCGCCTGATGGGAAGACATAGAACCAACTCTCTGCGCCAGTGCTAGCATGGTCCCTTTGACTTTTATTTGTGACGTTTGGAATTCCCTTACATTATGTTTGTGGGGTTTTTTTTAAAGACAAAAAAGAAAATACTTCAACAAAGACTTTGCTATGTGCTATTGTCCTAGTCACTTTGTTGACTTTACCAAAAGGCTATAAAAAAGCCTCTCAAACAGCACGTAGCACGTAGCCCAATGTAATCTTTATTGACACGAAATAGATTTGTGAGCTTGTGTGTGTTTGATAATGTGCATGGCAACAAGTCCAATCATTACTTTATATATGTTTAGGGATAACGTTGCCAGGAACCTACAGTTTTCTAGCTTTTTTTATTTAGATTGAATATTTTTTTTGGTGGAGAACTAAATTTTTTTTTTGGTAAATTCAATCAATATTACTATTTTGCTATATTAAAAGAATTAAAAGGAATTCATTGAAAGAGTCAATTGCTTTCCAGCCAATACGTTTTGATGCATTTCGGTTTAGATTTCCTGACTTGTGCATGTCAAAAGAAGCAGCCAGAGTAAATGTCGACCTGAGTCACTCACCAGAAGTGGTTGAACCTGTTTGATAGCCGGCACCTGTCTATCGATGGGGGAGGGGGATCAGCTCCATAAACTCATTCCTTGTCTGCTTGGTTTCAAGGAGTGGCGCGCACACACACACACACACACACATACACACACACACACACAAGCTCTGATGGACAGTTTCAACCATGAATTCCAAGAGGTTGCATACTGACTTATTACTGCTGCGTTAAACATTTAAGCCTGAATCATGCTCAGCTATTTCAGGACAGGTGTTGCAGCACCTGTGTGTGACACAGTCTACTAAGTAGCTATGAGAACATGATTCATTTGTTAACAGCTCGTACATCCAAAGTTAAAAAAAACTAAATGAAGAAAGTGGAAGAACAGGTTTGGCTGGCGCGCTGCGGTATAAAACAGGAATTTTGCTGGAGAATAACACCACAAGAGCAACTTGACACCTGGGAACCTGAGGCATTTACCTCTCCGCAGCCAGTGGAAACTCGTCTCAAAGTGCTGAGGCAGTGTGTGCCGAACCTGCAGCACACACATGTTGTTGTTCTGGAGGGTGTACCCGCTGCAATCATGTCGAATACTTTCTACGGACAAGTCCGTGCAGGCCTGGCTGTCTGCGCGCGGCTGCAGAGAGCTTGTTTTTACTTCTGCTGATGTAGCCTGACCATATTTTGATGATCGAAAATCCAGGACACTTGACCTTGGTAGTTAGTTACTCAAATGACACCTTGAGTTTACTCAAAGATGCCCTCAAATTTCCGTGAATTTAAAGTGTGCCTCCTCCTCAGAAAAACAATGGGAAACCAGTATATTGTCATCACTTACAAAAAAACCATAGTTCTCTCTCTGGTCAGAAGGGTGCGGGGCACTCTTACTCCCAAGATAAACAGATTGTGAGATTGCGTGAAAATTTCCCGTCCGCAGGTGAACAACGTGTCCGCGGTGCCTGAAGCTCTGCCCATGTCGGACTACCCCGACAAGCTGCGAGGCTCCAGGAGTCACCTGGACGACGAGAGCACCAACTACGACAAACCCCCCTACAACTACTCCCCACAGTGAGTGCATCCCGCTTTTGAACAGTTGTGTTGTTGTGGCTCAAAGTTAATGAGTTGAAAATGATGACTGAGCTCATGGTGAGTTCTAGAATCTGATCATTTGCTCATTTGCACAGTTATAGTGTCTGTCCAGTTCCAAGATTATTAAAGCTAGTGAATGTGCCGCCCATGCTAAATGAAGAGAGAGTAGTGTGGAGTCAAGGCAAGGCTTCAGTTCTCTATAGGCTGCTGCTGTCGAAGAACGTGCTGGGACTTGTTCCTGAGTCAATATAGGGAGTTGGAATGTATATTTTTTACTTCCAGTCAGTCAAGTGGTGAAAACACGATACCGTTTTTGCGAAAATAATTTTTAGATCATTGTTTATTTGTGTGGCCATTAATATTAACGATATCACGATTGCCATTTCTATGATGTCCACGCCACAAGTTGCTGGCTGCTGCTCACTACAGTAAAAAACCAAAAAGAAACAAAAAGTCAAATACCACAGTGCTGACTTCATACTGGCAAGGAAAGCATCATATGGAAAATATTTTTCCTGCTTCACAGACACTACAATGACAGTGACTGAAAGTCAAAGTCACCGGTTTCACTTCCCCCTTTCATCACAGGTATCAGTAGTTTAACCGTCTGAGCAGGCGCCCGGACTCCAAGGTGGCAGCCCATTCATTTCAATGAAGTTACACACCCAGCGCATACGCCAAAGTTTATGACTTCTGCATTAATGGGCCCGTAGAGCGTGTGCAACAGTGTCACTTCCCATCATGCCTCTGTAACTCACATGATCTATTTGGCCAATCAGAACGATTCTAGAGAACATCACTTACCGACGCGCAATCAGAACGAGCTGAGACACAGCAGCACGTACAACGTCATGATGTCACGCTAGAAATAAACTCTTTTTTCTGGGCTTTATAGTTTTTTAAATGACTAAAAGACCATAACTGAAAAATCTACAATAGAAAGATTTGCTATAAAACGCGTTTGAGATCACAGTCGTCCTTGTCAGCCATTTTAAAGGGTTTTTTGGATTGCGATCAATGGGAAAAATGCTTTTTGGGCCCATGGAATGTTTTTACTGCAGTACCTCGAGTGGCCACTGGGAAAAATTTGTTGCGCTGCCTTATTGCCAGTCCGGTATCCAGTTCTTATAATACATCCATGGTAAAAAAAAGACCCTAAAGCTCAGAGCAGATCCATTTCCTGCGCTACTGAACGCAGACTGTCACCGTTCTTTGCCCCACAGTCCACCGATGGAGGAGAACGTGCCTCTGCGTAATGGAGCTCCCTACGGCACAAACTCGGACATCGCGAGCTCGTCCGGAAGGCCCAAAAAGAGGCGCGACTACGACGACTACAACTCGTCCGGCGACGAGCTGGATGACGACGACTTTGACAGGTAGGAAGCAGCTTCCACCTAGGAGGAGGAGAAAAGCGGAGAGCTGGTACCTTGCAGGTGATGGCAACTTAATTTCTTTTTTTTCTTTTTTTGTCTATCCCTCTCCCACTGTTTTCACAACTCAGCGAATATCCCCGAATCGCAAACGAAAGGGAGCGCAATGACTACAAGCGCGATTTCGACCGCGACCACCAGGAGTACAAAGACCTGCAGGCGGAGCTGGACGGCGTCAACAAGAACCTGGCGGATGTGGACCGGGAGCTGGACGACCTGCAGGAGGGCAGCCCGCAGTACCTGGTGAGGGCTTGCGGGGAAAGACATCAGCGTTAAATTAGTGCACAACGCAGAGGATCCATACTCGTCATTGTTCCCCATATTTTAATGTAACTTCTTTTTATTACAAATAATATCAGACTGTAATCTAGGACTGTAGTCTTGGCAAAATGGCCTGTTTCTTTAGTTAGTTAGTTAGTTAGCGATTTTAGGAATATGCTCTGTTTTCTCTGGTATATATAAGGTACTTGTTTCATTTACTACGGGTAAATAATTTGGGTGTGTCATGTGACGTCTATTTTCACAGGACGCCCTTGACGAGTACAACAGACTAAAGGAAATCAAAAAGGTAGGTCACTGGTTTATTGTTGACTTCAGGCCAATTGCATTAGCACTTTCTCATTCATAACCTCCCAAATGTCTTCCTTGAAGACGCCAGACTATCGGATGAAGAAGCGCCGCTGCAAGTATCTGAAGGCCAAACTGAACCACATCAAGAAGATGGTGAGCGACTACGACCGCCAGGCGTGAGCGATCCCTCAAGGCTCCGATGCCCGTCCGGGATGTGACAGAAGAGACTAAATTTTGACTTGTTGAGGACCAGGGGGAGGGAGAGGAGATGTGGCAGCAGACACAGCCTCCATGGCAGACAAGAAGATTCCCACCGAGCTGATGTGAAACGCGGCAATTATTGAAAGGGAGGAGACACAAAATTAGTTTGTGTTTCACTGCAAACTGTATTCATATCAGCTGATTTAAATACAGCAGCCACTCCAGTGGATGCTTTTATTTTATTTTATTATTTTTTACGTTACTCCTCATTGTTATAATATAACTCTTGACAATATTTTAATGTTTTATGTCCTTATTTTTAACATGCTTGTAAATACATGGGATTTATTTTTTCTCCAAAAAATATTTCATATTATGAAAGTTGATGTGTTTTTATCATGTGCTTTCGTTATTGGCAGAAGATCAAACACTTTTAAATTCTCGCACCCAGTGATGTACTTTTACAATGAGTTGTGACTTTTTTTTTATCATAATAAATGTCTTTTATTGAAACAGAATTATGGCTGTGTCTTAGTATTTGGCTGGCTTTCAAACACATACTTTCTCAACTCCATGTGAAGTTGAATTCTTTCCAAGGATATTCTTTATGGTACAGTTTTAAAAAAAATGCTTTCGGTAATAACAGCATATAGAATAATGCCATATTTATCTTGTGTTAATTTTCCCCACATAACACATTGGTGTCTTGTTCACCAAAAAAAAAACAACCACTGCAGAGAACAGAAAGATGAACACAAACATTGAGCAGCTCATAGCTAAAGATTCAGCTGACAAAGACATCTGACTATTTTTTTTTTAATAGAATGATTGTTTTATGCTGTTCATGATTTGCATGATCGATATTCAAGACTAAATTTATGCTTTAAACTGTGCTTGTATTTATGCTAAAAGCTAATTTTACTAAACCTTGACTAAACCTTTAAAACAGCTGTTTAAAATCCTACTGACGCTACATGCTGACCTACAAGCGCATTGACAACACAACGCACGACCGAAGAAGCAACCTGATTTTCACACGTAGAATATTTAGTCATCTGGCGCGTCCTCTTTGGCGTCACAAACACTTGCGTTACACGCGACAGAACGTTTTGCGCCGCATAGCGCGTCAATGGCAGGTGGCTGAAGTTCAGGCTGTGCTTTTGAACTGTTGAGGCTGGATGGAGTGTCTCCTCAGCAGCATTCTCCTGCCCAGCTCTTTGGGATGTCCGGGGGGAGCAGACGGGAGGAAGGTTTTGGGGCCGAGCTCTCTGTCGCCGACGGAGCCCGGGTTGTAGACGTTGAGGACAGAGCTGTGGGAGGAGCCGAGGGTCAGCGGCGGCAGAGACCTGGGCCGAGACTGGGAGCCGTGCTCCAGCAGGAAGGCCCCGGAGCCTCGGCGCTCGAACCCAGACAGGATCCTCCTGCCCGAGCCGGAGTTGGGCGGCGATTCCGCCGAGCCCAGGGTGCTGCAGCAGCGTAACGGTGCCAGCCTCCGGCCTTCCGCTCCCACCGGCCCCGCTGCCATGTCTCTTTGTCTCTGCTGGGAATCCCGAGGGACGTTCTGGGCGTCCCTGGCAAGCTGCGGGTCGGAGCTGTAGATGTCCGAACCCAGCTTGCGCCTCTGGATTATGCTGTGGAGGCTCGACGATGCCATGCTGTGAAGCGGGGCGGCGGGGCTCCTGCAGGGGTCAACCCCGAGGGTGACGCAACAGAGGTTCGGGTGGGAGGCGGAGTGAGGCGACTGAAGCCCCGGCAGGGTCTTCCTTCCAGTCCAGGGTCGCCTTCCCTCGCCGACTTGTCCCGATCCTGCCTGGGAATTTGGAGGAGGACGTCCTCGGCTGGGGAAAGATCCCGGGCCCTCTCTGAGGAGGACGAGGCTGCGTGGTGTTTGAGCAGCGACTGCGGGATCTTCAGCCAGGGCTCCGAGTTCAGCCTCAGCAGGTGCTGCTGCTGCTGCTGCTGGTTCTGCTCCTCCGCCTGGCCCAGCCTCTGGAGGCGGGACGGGGAGCACGGGTGGGAGCTGACGCCGCAGGACTGGGCCTCTTTGAAGCAGAAGACAGACTTGGGGGGACGTAGGGAGGAGTTCGGCTGGGGAGAGGTGATGAGCTGGATCTCAGACGGAGAAGCTGGAGCTGCGGCGGCAGTGGTGGCCGTCTGATCAGGAGGACCACTGGGGGGCACCCTCAGGCACTGCTTGGCCTGCAGCCTCCCGCCCGGCGCTTGGTCGGTGGTAATGATGATCACCTCCTTCCCCTTGGCCTTGCACGTGTCCAGCAGCAGCCTGAGGACGGCCCAGTCTCCGGCCATCACGGCATAGACCAGCGCCGACGTCCCGCTCTGGTCCTCCAGGCCGACGTCGGCCCCGCTGGCCAGGAGCAGGGACACCACCTCGGCCTCCGTCCGCTCCCGGCAGGCGTGCATCAGCGCCGAGCGGCCCTCCTTGTCCTGGATGTTGGGGTCGGCGCCCTTCTCCAGCAGGAAGTGGACCAGCTTGACGCGGCTGGCGCTCTGGCTGTCCTCGTGCCGGGTGGTGCAGGCCACCATGAGGGGCGTCTGGCCCTGGCCGTCGCTCTCGTTGACGTAGGCGCCTCCGTCCAGGAGGAGCCGCGTGAGCCTCAGGCGACGGAGGAAGACGGCCCTCAGCAGGGGGTTCCCCGGCTCCACGGCGGCCACGGGGTTCGAGCCGTCGGCGTCCATCCCTCCCTGGTCCTGGGTGCGGCAGGTCTCTGCGGAGGATGGCACAAACAAGACATCCAGCGCAGAAGGTGGTAAGTAACAGAGTACAAACACCGTCACAGTGCTTAAGTAGATTTTTCAGGTATCTGTACTTCACTTGAGTAAATATTTTTCAGACAATTTTTGACTTTGCCTCCTTACATTTGTACTAGGGATGTTAACAATTAATCAATTATCGATTAATTGTCGATTAATCGATTAAATTAAATTAGCCGCGGTTAATTGAACATTTAACACTCAACATAATTTAACATGTTTTTCATTATGAAATGTAGGTTCTCAGGAAAAATCACTGCTTATCAATTAATCGTTAATCGATTGATTAGGTCAATCAACTAATGATTAATGAATTAATCGATCATTTGCCTCCCTAATTTGTACACAAATGTCTGTATGTCTGTAAAGGTTCTCAGTCTTCCAGTCATCTTAAAGTTGAAGGGTTAAGTTGGGCCAACTGGACTTGTTCTTGCGATCTTGAAGACGTTTCGCTTCTCATCTGAAAGGCTCTTTCAGTTTTGAGCCGCACCCACCTACACCTCCTGGTGGCTAAATACTGGGACTCTCCAACCTTCTTTCAGGACTGAAGAAGCCTTTCAGATGAGAGGCGAAACGTCTTCAAGATCGCAAGAACAGGTCTAGTTGCCCCAATTTAACCCTTCTACACAAATGTCTGCTCTTTGTACTCCTTCCATTAGAAAAACATGCTTGTTTTTAAGTGTCGAAAAGATTAATCTATTAATTAGTGATTAATCCAGATTATTCTGTCGCAACTTTTTTTAATTTGCAAAAATCAACAAATGTACTTGTACTTTTTATGCAAAGTATTTGTACTTTTACTTAAGTGCAGAGTGTGAATACTTTTGCCACCTTAATCTCGCTATTGTTGCATTTTTCTTGTTATTTTTCACCATTCCGCCCAAAAAAAACCCACCACAAAACCCTTTGGTCTGTTTCACTTCTCGCATCGGTCAGCTGCTTCCTTTTCATGGTTTGTCCTCCGCAGCAGTTTTCCATCAGCCCTTTGTGCCACGTTCGTCCTTGCCCGTCTCTGCCAGAGCGCACGAGGTGACAGCGGCGTCTCAGGCAGTGACGCAACGTGACTCAAAGGGCCTCCGCGAAACTAAAGCGCAGCTCCAACTTCATTCTCGGACCAGTGACAGACGCGTCGGGCTCGGGGGGGGGACCTTGAGCTCTGCAAAAAATCTTTACGAGGTGTTAAATGATTTTTTTTTTTCCTCCAACGTTCGCCCGTGAATTTATCAACTTTTTCTTTGCAAGGCAAACTGTTGAGAGTGGCGACGCCATTGTTCTAAACAAGGACAAATCTTGGTCGTTGTGTGAATGCGTGTTTCTTTTGCCTGCGTTATGTAATTGTGCTGCAGGCACTTTGTTGAATTCAGTGGCCTGCCACACACACACACACACACACACACACACACACACACACACACACACACACAGTCCAAAAACAAAACACCACCTGCATCATGTTTGGCAGATGAGGTGGAGGTGGTGTGTATTTAATCAGGCTGTTCCTTTTTGTTGTTTTTTTCTTTCATCTTGATCTGCGAAAGGCCGACCGCTGAGTCACCACCACAGTTTCCTCAGTGCTGTTAGCCAGTTACATTGTGATGGCTGGAGTGATTTCTTTTTTTTTTTTGGTGCATTTCACCGCATCATGTAACAACATGGTGACTGAAGCTACAATTCTTCTCGATTGATGAAGTCAAATTTTAAACAGCCTTGACATGGAGTTGTGTGAATATTTTCCTCAGCCAAAATCGCCACCAGGCCCCCTCACTTTGACGTCCAAATAGTTCAAAGGTCGAACAATTTGTAATTAGAAGGTATTATTACCACAATAGCTTCTTCCTTTTCCTTTGAGCTTTTCTCTCCTACAGTCAGCCGATCATCTGCCTCCATCGGACCTCCTGCTCCCTCACACCAACTTCCTTCCTGTCCTCTGTCACCTCATCCATGAAGCTCCTCTCTGGTCTTCCTCCAGGCCTCCTGTCTGCCTGCCAGCACCAACCTCAGCATCCATTCTGCAGCCCCACCTCATTTTTTTTTTTAAACCTCTGTGCTTTTTCAGCAAATGTTTGAACGCTAACTTGCTTCTCCACACTGTAAGTCCATGGAGGAAAGACAGTGTCATCTCAAGTGTCTCTGAAAACGTCCACTTGTCTTGTGTTTTCTTTTCAAAAGCATTCTCCGCCCTCACGTCTCCAATCGAACTGCAGTCTTATAGAAACAAAACTGTAGGAAGGACAGGTGAAATATGAAATTTGGATCCAAACTCCCAGAAAACTGCAGGCGACACAGTCGCTGGTGCTGCGGGTACCCACTGCAGTGCGCTCGCAATGTATGCATATGCTGTGCTCTTCAGAGCGCACCGGTGTTTTGCTCCCTTCCAATTATTTCGCCGATGAGAATAGAAAAGTCCACTTCACCTGAAGAGGCTTCGCTCAACACTCAGCCTCAGCCCACTGACACTGCTCCTGTGTGCGTCTCTGTGCGTGCGTGTGTGTGTGTATGTGTGTGAGCGCAATAAGCATCAGCATCTGTTCACATCGGACCTCCACAGCACGCTCGGAAAGGTGAAAATTTGTGCATTAGAAATCTTCACGAGCATGTAACGCACGTCGGGACTAACACTCACGGCAGAACAGTTTTATTTTGCAGTTTAGCCAGTTTGCCACTAAGTTATCCTGAACAATCCTACAGTAAACACAATCAAATTAGTGCAAGGAATTTTGAATGACAATTATCCTCCTACTTACTCTGACCTTTCGGTGATTAGTCCTCTCTTGCACACATCTGCTCCCCTGTTGCAGCTGCTGGGAGCGAGTGTCTTCTGTGACCAGGCTGCGCTACTGTGCTGTGGTTGCGTGTAAATGGGGTGGTGTGTGCGCGTGCGGGCATGCGTGCGTGAGTGAGTGTGTGTGTGCGTGTGGCAGTTTGTCAGAGGAGGCAGGAGCCGCAGTTGTCAAGGTCTCTAGGATTTGCTCTTTAAACAATGTGATGAGAGAGACCAAGAAATAGGAGCTTGTCGTCAGGCAGGACTGAGAGACGGTGATTCCGTCAGCGGAGAGAGGAGAGAGGAGTGAGGAGAGGGGGGTAATGGAGAGAGGAGTGAGGAGCAGTGAGGAGTGAGGAGAACAGAGAGAGGAGTGAGGAGAGGAGAGTGAAGAGTGAGGATGGAGGAGGGAAGAGAATGGAGAGAGGAGTGAGGAGAGGAGAGTGAGGAGAACAGAGAGAGGAGTGAGGAGAGGAAAGTGAGGAGTAAGGAGAGAGGAGTGAGAAGTGTGGCGTTAGGAAAAGTGAACAGGGAGGAGAGAAGAGTAAGGTGAGAGGAGAGCGGAGAGAGGAGTGAGGCAGGAGCGAGGAGTGAATAGGGTGGAGGGGGTGAGAGGGTGAGAGGAGGGAGAAGAAGGGTGAAACGAAACAGGAGTGAGGTGAGAGTTGAGAGGAGGGAGTAGAGTGACGAGAGAAGAATGCGGAGAAAGGAGAGAGGAGTGAACAGGGAGGAGAGAGGAGACAGGAGAGATGAGTGAGGTGAGAGGGGGAAGAGAGAGGAGTGAGGAGAGAGGAGTGAAGAGAGAGGAGTGAATAGGGAGGAGAGAGGAGAGAGGAGTGAATAGGGAGGAGAGAGGAGAGGAGTGAGGCGAGAAGAGTTAGGAGAGAGGAGTGAATAGGGAGGAGAGAGGAAGGATGAGTGAGGTGTGAGGAGAGAGGAGAGAGGCAGGAACGAGGAGTGAATATAGGGAGGAGAGAGGTGAGAGGGTGAGAAGAGATCAGAGTGACGAGAGAAGAGTGAGGAGAAAGGAGAGAGGAGTGAAGAGAGAGGAGTGAGGAGAGAGGAGTGAGGAGCAGAGAGTTGAGAGAGAAGAGTGAGGGACAGCAGAGTGAATAGGGAGGAGAGGAGTGAACCGAGAGGAGAGAGGTGGACGGCGATGAACAAACAGTGCAGAGAACATTGATGGCTCGCCGCACGTCTGAGTCTCTTTTCATTAAGGCGAGGCGTGATTCAGAACAGCTCCATCAACTGAAAAAGTGCCTCACACAATGTTTCCTGGTAACATGCATAAAAGGTGTGTGTGTGTGTGTGTGTGTGTGTGTGTGTTGGGGCGGGGGGGGTTAAAAAAAAAAAAATCCACCTTATCAATGACATCACCATGACAACCACAAAAGGAGGCTGAATGACGGCACATGCTGTAATTGTGCCCGAGGAACTGTTCTTTGTGCGCGCGTGGGAGTGCTCGCACACCTGTGTGGCCGGCGAGAACCCCGTGCGTGCACCTTCCACCATCCAAATTAGGGTCGTCCGAGTGATGTTTTCAACCAATCACAAGAAAGTTCAAAAATCATTCGGGCTTTTCCTTTTCTTCCCGCAAATGATTAAATTAAAGGCAAATGTAGCAATGCTTAAGCAATACAACAATTGAGACAAAAGAAAAAAATCTGGAGAAAAAAAAACTGATTATGTAGCTAACAGCAGGTTAGATTTTAATTTAAGCACAGATGGCTGGGTGAAAAGACTATATACACCTTTTAAATGAAACTGCAGAAGGACGTGCCATCGCATACTGCAGATGTGATGATGTGCACAGTTCTTACCTTGGAAAATAATAAAAAAAAAAAAAAAAAAAGAAGAAGAAGAAGAAAAATATTGTCAGCTGTTCTCTCCAGACCTTGGTACAAGATGATTGTCACTTTACTGTTACCATAGGAACACACGGCATTCTTAGGGAGCAGTTCAGATACTAACCACACGATGTCACCATTTGCCAACGTGTCCGACACGTTCTTCAATTTTTTATCGTCATCATGATTTTCATTTTGTGGTATATTTAGCAATATAGTTTAGACTGCCTACAGTATATATGTGCTTCTGCAATTACTACATTTGACAGTACACAATTTATTATTTAATATGAATCTTTGTCCCTGTTTGTTCGAGCCAGGACAAGTTTTAAAGTTTTCCAAGTTATTACAATACGTTTATTTTCTTAAAGAACACATATATAAAAACATGATCGCCTCTGCTGTATCTTCATTCTTTCATACCTTTGTAATATTTTATTTCCGGCCTCTTCTCCTGTGTTGTATTGCCTGGGAAGACATCTTTGTACTCGTTTCAATGTCTTGGTGAAACATTCAAGGTTAAACATTCAAACTGATGGTACAAAAGCCTCAGAAACATTTTTTTCCCCTTGTTTTTGTGGCTTCTATGTCTTCATCTTGTTACATGTTCAAGGTCTCCGCAACCCGAATAGGAAAACAAAGCTGCTCTGAATCCATGCAGACGCCCAGTGCTGCTGCGCACGTTGCAATTTGCTTCATCTTCTGCGGTGAGGGGTCAGCAAAAACTGTGAAAAACAACAACCAACCACCACCACCACCCTCCGCCTCACACACCTGCCACTCAGACTGTCACCGGCACGAGTGTGAATTTGAGCCACCATCCCTCCACTTTCCTCCAGCTCTATTCTGATGGAAATCGCCTCATTGAACAAGCACTCTGGGCAGGAAACGGGAGACACCCACGGGACTGTATGTTTAGCCATCGTGACTAACCAGGCCGCCGCTTGATTGCTCTCCGAAGGGGAGAGCAGTAGTTTGCAGGGGCCGCTCTCGACGAGAGGACCTCCTCCAAGACAGTTGTTACTGTGAGCGCAGCAAAGGCTGCGTTCAGACTGCAGGCGAATCTGATTCAAATCAGATTCCTTCTGAAAACTGATTTTTAGGGCTGACTGTCCACACTGTTTTTAGCTAGTGTCCAAATGATCAGGCTCTGTTCAGACTGGGCCACATTATTGACCAATCTGACACGTTGCTGTTGCAATGACGCCGGAGCGGCCTGAAGCTTGGCTTGAATGGAGCGACAGTATCTCCCCACACACTGATGAGCCAATGGGCTTCCTCCTCTGTCCAGGGACTGCTGTTTTCTACTTCTTCTGTCTGCTCCATTACAGCTCCACACCTGGAATGGCGCTCTCTGGTGGCGCATTGGGTCTCACGTCTCGTAGAGTGACGTCACGGACAGTCAAAACCCATCGGTGTGTTTGGAGCCGTTCACACTGAGACGCATTTTTGGAAATATCCCTTTGTGATGTCACACATACTTCCTGGACACTTCCCCCTTCATGTCTGGTGTTTTGCTGTACTTCTGAGGCCACATTGTTTATTTCCCACTTATTAACTGTGTGGAAAAGCCAATGAGGAGTGAATTTTGGGAAGACGGGTAGATTGAGGAAGCTAAAGACACTTTTAGTGGGAGGCTGTGAACAGAAGGCGAAATATTGCTGATTTCCTCCGAGATCTACAGAGTTCTTTGGAAAAGAAGTCTAACATTAAAAAAAAAAAAAGATTAAAATAAAGATCAGAAAATGGATGGCAATAATGTGAGACCTCTAAAAGGGATTCAGTTTCAGGTCCTCGATAGAGTTTCACACTGTTGGTGAGCTGCAGTAAATGATTTCAGGTGGGACAAGCCCAAGAAAGCCACAGTTTGCCAAGATGGAGACGCCTTCACCCGCCTGGTGGTTGGTATTAAATATGTATTTCCATCTTCTCACTGAATTGAATGTGTCATTTTCATCAAACCGCTGCTGGGCTGCATGTCAACTTCGTGCAACACACCTCAAAATGCGAAGAGCGGATCGCATGAAGCATCGCTGCGGGCGAGTGTGAATACGAAGCGTCACAACGCGGGTGGCCGTTGTTCCCCAAATACGATTACGCGCTCGGGCGCACAACAGCGGAGAAAATGACAATGGCGATCGTGATCGGTAATGTTGGGTGAGTTATGTGCAGCAGTCATAGTGGCAGACACACAGTAATCCCCCCTAATCCTTTGCTGGCTATATCTACAGATGAGAGCGCTGCTATTAAAGCCCCTTATGTCTCTGGACCAAGACCGCCCACTGTCGATTGTAGTAAAGAATTAGTGTGAAAAGAGATTTGTGGCATCTTTTCCACTCATTGTTTTGCTTTCATAACCCACAACATGTTTACTTTTTTTTTTTCTTCCACTGGGTCTGTCTGCACCTTAATCAAGAGCCATTTGGATGCACGCGCTATGCTTTTATCTTTATAAATTAAAACTCTGTGTTACTCCCACCCAAAAAAAGTAAATGTTGACTATTTAAAAGTTCCAAATTACCAATTTTTAGATCTTTATTTTTCATGCTTTTCTGTTTGTCTTGTCTTGTTATTAACCGCTGTTTACAGCCTCAGTCAAAGTTTTAGCCTCTCGCTAAAAGTGATGCTTTTTGGGGCTGCACATATGCTTGGAAGAGGACAAAAAACAGCAAGGTGATAGAGAAGGGAAATCAGACACCTGGCCCCTGAAGGGTATCAATCACTGCCTCTTATGACATCACAAGGTAGAGGGAAAGTGGAGATGTAAAAGAAGCAAAGGGTGGATTTTTCTCAATTCTGGGAAGTTCAATGAAGAAGTAGAATGTAGAAATGCATAGTGTTAAAAAAAAAAAGGCACTGGAAGAGTGAATTTTGCAGAATATGAGACTCGCAGGCTGATGCAGCAAAGCTGGATGATGCAATTTTTTGGGGGGGATACAGATGGTTCAGGTTGCAGGCTTGTAGATGTTCAGTATATATAATATTATGATTGGAAAATTTTTACTATTGAGATGTTTATTTTGACCGTGATATGATATGATGGTCACTCTTGTTTTCTCTATTATTTGTTAATGTCTTTTGGCTGTCAGAATTCTTGTCCTGATGGTTTTGGGACTTTGCTTTTTGAAGCAGGGAAGACAAAAATTCAAGAGGTGTTACACAGAGACAGAGAGAGAGAGAGAGAGAAGTCTCTATCACTATGCCTCAGAGGGGTGTTTTTACTGTCGGGGGAGTCGTCGACTGGTGTCGCAGTGTTTTTGTAGATGAGCCTTCCTCCCGCTGGTGAGGCAGAGAAGCAGATGAAGCCGGGCGGCCGTGTGTCTCGCTGTGATGCAACGCGTCCTTGTCCTCTCCTTTAACCTCGCGGGGATTGTTGTCGCCCCGTGCTCCACCCCATGCGGGCCCACTGATGATGTTAAGCTGCAACGAGACCCCCCCCCGCGCCCCCCACCCCCCGCCTCCTATTTAGTGTGGTTCGCCTGTGAATATCAGATACAGCTGAAAAAGTGACAGACGCACCAGGATGAGGCTTATCTCCGATGACCAGTTTAATACCAAGAGTGGGCATTCGTAATCGGTTTTTAGCTTTACCTTCAGACTGCTGGCCCTTCAATAATGCAATGATTCTGGATGAAACCTTTAAAAAAAAAAAAAATCTATTGAAAAACTTGGATTGAAACTTCCTGTGAGAACGGTCCCTGAGTAAGCATTCATTCTTGTCAATGCGACTGCTGCACGCTCGAAAAGGCTCAAGTGAAATTGAAAATGAGACTTCGGTTAACGCGTCGGGGATGGGGGAGCACAGGCCTGAAACCAAACGCAAATCACATATCAGACAGAGTTCATTATTCAAAGCCCGTATAACAAATGATTCTTCCTTGACCTTGGACGAAGCTGTGCGTAATATCACTGCCAGATCAAGTTGAGACCATCAATTCAACCTGAACCTTGACCTGACCAGGGCCAGTGTTGTTGGGATTACTCCCTAAAAGTAATCCAACTACTGATTACTCCTTAAAAAGTAATCTAATTACTTCTTTAACTACTTTGTTTCATAAGTAATCAATTACTAATTACTTTAGTTAAAAGAAAGATGAAGTAACAGTTCTGGAATAAACTTTATTAAAGTGCAAATTTTGCAATTCCAAATATTGTCGTCTTGTTTCCTTTACATCACGTACAACGAACCACAATATTCTTTGATTTAGACGAGATGAACTCAAAATGATGTTTGTATTTCACAGGTGTCAAACGCAATCGCTGTTTTGTCTTTTGCCGCCGCCATGCTTGTTTTGTTTGCGTCGTCGCATATCAATGACGTCGCATGCAGGCTGCA
Source organism: Thamnaconus septentrionalis (assembly GCA_009823395.1). Taxonomy (NCBI): domain Eukaryota; kingdom Metazoa; phylum Chordata; class Actinopteri; order Tetraodontiformes; family Monacanthidae; genus Thamnaconus; species Thamnaconus septentrionalis. The sequence goes on from CM020518.1 coordinate 13,607,734, forward strand.
TCATCAATCTGCGACATCGTTGTTTTCGGTTGTTCTTCTAAATTTCAGACATTTTGTGGATAACAAGATATTTTCCAGTTTGCAAAAGATTTTGGAAGAGTAATAGAATTGTTACCTGATAAAGCAAGTGTGATATAATTGCCAGTTTTGCCACAGCAATCCCGTTACATTACCCCGTTACTCATAAAGTAGTTTAATTACAGTAGTAGATTACTTAGTAATAGATTACTCGCCTACACTGAACAGGGCTGCAGTAGGAATGATCCCTCAATGTAAAACACACACACACACACACACACACACACACACACACACACACACACACACACACACAAACACAGTGCGCTGTGCGCACGGCAGCGGTAGCGGCAGCAGCGGCGACCTGTCTCTTTAAATTGGTGTCAAAGCCGATTAGCGCTGATCTCCGCCGTGATTCTGTTTCCACCGTCTGTTCCCTCAATCTATTTTTGTTGTGCGCTGCTGCTGCCGCCGCCGCCGCCGCCGCTGCTGCTGCTGCTGCTGCTGCGGACGGAACGGCGCGCGCTCTCCCGCCTTCGTACGTTGCATTTCTTCTTCTTCGCCGTATTTACGCACCCCCCGGACGGAGAAACTCCAAACTCGCCCAAACTTTGCAAGCATGGGGCCGCCGCCGTGAAGCTGCTCTCCGCCGTGGCTCTTGCCTCAAAGCCTCCCGCCCGCGTCCCCCCTCCGCAACCTGGCGGACGCTCCAACTTTTTCCTCTACCATGATAAGCCTGGATCACCTTTCGCCACAAACCGCCGCGTTCAACCTCGTTCACCGGAGAGCCAGCGGCTGCGGCGGCGGCGGCGGCGGGATGCGCCGAGTGATGTAAGAACCTGCGCGCTCAAGTTTGCTCGCCCGAATTCGGAATTCTGATAAAAATAAAGGTGGTCGAATAAATATTGGGTTTTGAAGAAGAAGAAAAAAACTTGATATAGAAAAAAAAAAAAATATTCGGGTGGACCGAAGATGCAGAAGGGCGTGCGGTACAACGAGGGCCACGCGCTGTATCTGTCGGTGGTGGCCCGGAAGGAGGGCACCAAGCGCGGCTTCCTGTGCAAGAAGACCGCGGAGAACAGCCGCTGGACCGAGAAGTTCTTCGCGCTCCACCAGAACGTGCTCTTCTACTTCGACGGCGAGCAGAGCGCGAGGCCGACCGGCATCTACCTGCTGGAGGGATGCACGTGCGAGCGAACGCCCGCGCCCAAGGTGCCCGCCGTCAGCAAGGAGCCCGTGGAGAAACAGCAGGTGGGTCCGGTTCTCCGGTTCTCATGGTGGGGCGCCGAGAAGTTTGGAGGGATTTTGGTCCCGCATCATGGCAGTGTTCGTATCTTTATTTTTCTTGGTGCAAAGTTACATATTGCCAAAACTTGGTAGATCTGCAGAAAACGACACGTTAAGCCCTCTGTTTGCATCCTCCTGCAAAAATGCTGAGGGAAAAAAATGTGTTTTCGCTTCATGGGGAAACCAGTGCTTTGTTGCACCTTCCGCATGTTCGGAGTTGGATCAAAACAGAGGAACACACACCCCCAGCCCCCAGTGCATTTTGTGACGCCACTTAGGGCTGATGGTGTGTTTTGCTAAAAAAAAAAAAAAAAAAAAAAAAAAAGGCCGGTGTTCTACCACATCTTTATATTCAAGATTTTCACCCTAAACACACACTATTAGTATCTTCCACAAAGAAAACTAAGAATTGTCCAGAAAACAGCATATTTAGCCATCTGTTTACATCCTCCTGCAAAAATGCCTTGTGAAAAATAGTTACTAAAAATTTGTTTTGGCTTCCCAGAAAAAACTATGCTTTGTTGCACCTTCCGTATGTTCGGAGTTGGATCAAAACATAGCAGTCATGCATTGATGTTGATGCCCCGAGGTGCTTTTCATGACATCAATAAAGGCTGATGACTAGGTTTTGTTACACAACAAAATTTGGCCAAAAAAGCTGCAGAAACTTAAGTGAAGTTAAATTGTGAAAACGGACCTTTACACACTTGACTTTGCTTCAAACGTATGAATACGCTCTAATATTTAACATGCGCTGCCTCATTCTTTTTTTCCTCTGGATTTACCATTACCAGCCATTCCTGCCACGGAGCTGTAAAATTACTGAGCTTTTTTTATTGGCTTAATTGCCAAGGGAATAAGCCTAAATAAAAGAGAGGGGGGGGGGGGAAATGTTTGTTTTTGTGTTTGGGATGCTAATTTCAAATGACCCATATTCCTGGTTTTGCTGCCGCGGGCTATGAAGATGGGTTTCATCCCTCAGCAGCATAATGCAATGTTTTCTTTTTTTGCGCATTTGACCTGCAGATCCCCGCTGGATGGGGTTTATGTCATGCGTTTTTTTTTTTTTTGTGCCAGATGGATTTAATCAGTTAAATCTAATCTTGTCATTAGTATCGAAAGGTAATCTGGGGCGGTTGGGGTGGGCGCCTCCGCTCCGCTCGCTCCCGATCTCAAGATAGTCTTCTGTGGTATAACCGCTCACACGCATGAGTGATGTTCTTATGATATGACTCGAGTCTCACTTCCTGTCGGAGGTATTTTTAAGACGGATCTTTACTACAGTTTACTGCATATGCAAAAAGTTGACTTGAAATTGTTAAAAACTCCACTGGCCACTTCATGGTGCGTTTCCCTTTCATTTTTGTTTTGCCAAGACTTGTGGCAACCTGTGACGTTTCGGGCTGAGCGCCTGCCGTCCTGGTACCTCAGTGTCTCTGCACGCAATGGAGACCCAGCGGTCGACGCTGTTGACGGACGCCGCTGCCGTCTGGCTTTGCTGTGTTTATTAGCGTGCGAGTGTAGCCAGGTGCCAATTTTATGCCTGCCGTCAGACTTTTATCGCGTCGGCGCTACGGCCCGGGATACATCGTCCGTGTGGAATTTGACACCTGTGGCCACGAGCCAAGACATGTTGCTCATTTCTAAAAAAAAAAATACTTCTGCTGCATGTTTATCACCTCTGCGCGTGTTCTCGGCTTGCTAGAACCCACTGCATTGTTCAAATTGCGAAAAGTTGCCGTTTAACTTGAACCCTGGATGTCTTTTTTAAATATTCGCCATTATTTAGTATTTAATTTGAACCTGAAAAAGAGAGGGTGTTGTCATTTTTGTGGTGTTGTTGTTTTGGGAGGTGATTTTAGTATGCAGCGAAATGTTCCATCAGTTTAAGGCTCCATATGAAAGCTTTTTGTCTGACAGTTAGTTTTTTTTTTAACTCGTCAGAAATGAAAGTCTGTCCTTGCGGTTCTTTTGCTCACTTCTGGAAGTACGCCCTTTGTGATGTCACAAATGCCACTGATGCGTCACCTTCAGCCAGGTGTTCGTCCCACCCTGTGAGACTCCCGCGCAGACGTCCTGTTTTTGTGTTCTTCCAAACGCGCGGGGGGTCAGCAAAGCATTCGTTCCAGCAGGAAGCTAAAAAAAAATATATATATATATATATATATATTTTATTGTTCAATACATCGATTTTCTTTCCAAGCCGCGCTTCCCCCAATTTAAGACACATTCTCTGAGACGAGTCAGCGAGAGCGGCTGTTTACCGCGCACACGGCCAGTTGGACGGCGACCAGGGGGAGAATCTGTCAATCAGCTCTTTACTAGCGACCTTCCTCTCGCTCTTTATTGCACAGTGGAGTAAGGCGGTGCTGTTAAGCTCTGACCCATGCAGAGTGACAGCTTGGCATTAGAGCCACGGGCGGGATGCCTGCCCGACCGTGCCGCTGCTCCCGCCCGCTCCTCCTTGTGGGGCTCTGCAGCCTGGAAACACTACGCAGTCTGGAGCGAGAGGTCTGCACAAGTTCAGAGGCTGGCGAAGAACACATTGGTAAAATGTTTAGATAGTACTTGCAAGGCAATTTGTTTTTTTTAATTGTCGGCTTCAAGGGTTAGCTCCAGAAGGCGTGTTTTCAAAATGTTGGACTGCAGCAGACATTGTAGCTACACATTTCCAAAAGCAAGGAGTGCTCTTGGCAGCCCGGAACGCTGGCACTTTATTCCAAATGTTGCGAGTTGTCGTATCTAACAGTCAGATCAGATGTCCACTGTCCACACAGCTCACTTCCATTATCAAAATATTCTGCTTCTTTTCAAATTGAGCTTGAAAAGTCCCAACAGGGCTAGAAATGTGAGTTTATCGCTCACGTACCAGACGCACAACCTGGTGGTGTTTTGTTGAGCGTGTGAACCGTTGATTGCGCTGCTCTACACTCTACGCTATCACTGCCTACCTCTCGGCGCAGTGTAATAAAGAACAGCTAGGTCTTTATCTCAAACGCATCGCGCCGGGTTCACCGGTTATCATCCTTACTGTCCTGTTTTATTGGGTCGATGGGCTAAAACGTATCGATTGGCGCCGGGCAGAAAGTGCGTTCGAGGATAATGGGGTCAGCGCCATGATCGATCTGTGCAACCCAAGTGCCGGCGGCTTTGAATGCATTCATATAGTCCGCCACTTTGCCTAATAACAGTCATCATCATCATCATCATCATCATAAGAATAATGACGCGATGCAAGGCAGCAAGCACAGCGGCCCGTCCCCTGACTGGAGGATGAAGCAGCCAGTTTGATCTCCATCACTTGCTCTCCGGGTTTTTTTTTTTCTTTTCTTTTCTTTTTTTTAAATGGGCTGACAATAAAGTCAGACAAAAGCATCAGAGAGCTTCAAAGCACTCCCGCGATATCGGCAGATCATTTGATGTCCACTCTCGCCAGATTCTCTGGCAGCGGCATTCATTATTCAGCCACCCGAGTGAGGTCACGGCAATCTTGTTCATCAGCGCCACTGCGATGGTTCGCTGAATATTACAGACCGTGTCTGTTTCTCTAACGTCTCCTTTTATTGTGTCATAAATTGCGGTTCTTTGAGTGCAAAAAAAAAAAGAGCTGCTAAAGCTGCTAAAAGAGAGCTAAAGACGAGCAGCAATAGATTTATTTTGTTTTAGATCTCGTCGGCACGGAAATGAGAAAATAATAATATCAGCTGCTCCAAACTTGAGCGGCTTCTGTTTGGATTTCCTTTGTCTGTGTGTGTGTGTGTGTGTGTGTGTGTGTGTGTGCGCACGCTTGCTCTGGGATGCTGCTGTGCCCTGACTAAGAATAGCATCCTTGCTGGTCCTTTTTGCCTACAGTCACCGTCTGAATAGCGAGCCGGCGCAACTGCACCACCTCGCACGCCAACTCGGCTGCCCGCACACTACCTGCGCTATTCGCGGCCCGACCCTGCGCTGCGCCGAGTGGGATCCGTCTGCCTCCCCTCCGGGGCGTCGGGCGCGCTCCCGAAGCCCACCGCACGGACGAGCCGTCTAAAAATGACTTGACTTCTGGTTGCCGGAGCCTGCGTGGGGGTGGGGGCGGGGTTAAGTGTTGCCCCGCGTGTGACTGGCGGTGCGAGTTGTTTTGTTTTTTTTTGCTGCTTTTGTTTTCGAACTGCGATCTTTCATTTGATCGAGTGCATCGCCTCGCGCCGCGTTACGTAAAAGCGGAGGGCGCGTGTATGCATACGCACAAGGATTTTTGCTGTAGTTATTTTATTTTCAGGAATATAGGAAGATGTCTTTGTTCTTTTTCCCGGCATTGTGAACACGACCCGTGTCATGACCCGGCTCTTTACAGGGTTGCATTTGGTTCTTTGCTAAGACTAAGTTCTTTGTCTCACAGTCACCTGGCATTTAATTCACGACTGCACTGAGTTGTAGTGAAAAATAACCACTTCAAACAACTGGCCCAGCAAGTTCCTGCTCCCAAGTATCATTACTAATGACTTTGATACCCCTAAATTTGCCCACACGGCCTTAATCAAGCACTTTGACTTAAATTGATCAATTTCCACAAAGCTAGCAAAAGTGGATACGGGACTCCGGGACTGAATGGTTCAGCAGCGTTGCTAAACCACTGAGTTGTGTTGCTGTTTTGTTGGGTTTTTGGGAACATTAATAGCGAGACGACAAGGCAACATGATTCATTCTCTCTTGTAAATCGGACGGATCAGACGGATGAGCTAATTTTTGTGGCTGGGTGTAGCGATGCAGAGTGCAAGGCGGAACAGGGTTTAAAGCTCCCTCTGTCTGTCTGTCTGTCTCTCTTATCTGTCTGTCTGTTTTGTCTGTCTGTCTGTCTGTCTTTCTCTTTTTGTTATCCTCCAGCTTAAAGCGGGCTTGTGGCAGGGGAAGCCGCATTAGCAATGCGAGGAGCTGTACGAGGCTTGGCGGTTATGTAAACCTCCCCCTAATGTACACACACACACACACACACACACACACACACACACACACACACACACATACACGCACACACACGCGCGCACACACCAACCCTTAAGCCTCACTCTGGTCCGATGCCGGCACACGCTAGCAAGTGTCTGTCACCCGCTTATCGTTACATCATTACTCTACAGGCCTATTTCCCTCCCTCAAAGCCACATAGTGTAGTTTAGTTTTTACACATTTTCGTATGGGCTGAAAATGAAATGATGCGGAAAGACGGCATGTCACAAAAAAACGACACATTCAGCAAATGGTTTCGTTTGGTTTTGATTGCCGCGAAACAAAAACCGGGTATGATTTTAATCCACGACAAAAGTGAAAGTAAAAGAGGAGAAAAATGTAATAAAATCTTATCATCAGATATTAAGGTGAAGAGCTGCTGCGAATGGATGCTGCGATGTTAGGCCTGTTCCGTCTAGTTTGTTCACAAGCAAGTTTCTTGAAAGCTGTCCTGAGTTCAGGCAGTGGACGTTTCTGATTGTTAAACAGGGGGAGGGGATGGGTTACTGAAATATAGATCACCGGGGGACTTGATGCTCATTGTACAGTAGATCGAGCTCCGACGATGATTCAGATGCACGGGTGATTAAATCTTAAAAAAAATGTGTGACCAGATAAGAGTGTCCGAGGAGCGGTGAATAGGACAAATAGGCACATACAAGATTGATGTGTATTAAAAAAGTAATGGAGGGTGCCTCCTTTTAGGCCTTGATATTGCAGCAGGAGGGATTCACAAGCCCGCAGTAGCCTCGGAAACATCGTCGACGCACACTTGGGTCAAAGAATGAGAGATTTCAAGGTGCCACGTTATAGCCATTCTCTTTCATCAGGTAATCCAGTGCAGCCTCATGTATTAAATGATCTAAAAGGGCTACAGATCATCAAAAAGCAGAACATTTAGCATAGTAACTACTTTAGTAGGTATAAGTGAACGATCCAAATTTCTGATTTCTTGGTCTTAAATCACTGACTTTGCAAGTGAGGAAAATATGGCACCTCTTAAGGAGAATTTCATCATTGTTTTACAGATAAAAATTGATTATTTAATGAAGCAGGACAGGAGAAAACACACTTCCTGCCTGTTCCTCTTGCTGGATTCGATCGCTTCAAACTGTTGCTGCAGTTAGCTGTGGAGCCACTGAGCTATAGTGGGAGATCCCCTTGACGTGGAGGAGGAGGAGGAGGATGTTTTCATGCCGTGGAGTGGGGAATACTGGCAGGGCCTGGTGCCAGACTGTAAAGCAGCGCTGGGCGAACCAGATCCAGCGAAAGCTTTCTGCGATATGAAGGTGAAGAAGACGCGGCAGGAAAAAAAAAGGAAGTGATAAAGACGGCGACTTGACGAGCGAGTCCAAACCTTATTGACGTCCCACTTGGAGCCGCACGCAAAGGATTTTCCAGCGGTTGTTCATTTTATTAATATAATATGCGTCAACTAATTAAAGACCTGTCAGGGCCGCTCTCGTTAATCCATTAATTAGATCGTGAATGCTGGCGTGGCGACGCCGACGGTGTCTAATTCGCCGTGACGCGACGACTGCCGGCCGCTGATGAGTGTTGACAGAGCGGGCAGGAGTCGGGACGGAGCGCGGCGAGGACAAGGTGGGCACGGAGCTCGGGACCCCGCGGTGGCGCGCCGCCGGTGGCCAACAGCGGCCTTCTAAAAGCCGAAAACGAAAAATAGTTTGTCGACCTTTGAATGGTGGCCTCCAGCGGAGATGGTGAACATTCTCGGTGCTCTTGTGCCAGAGTGGCGCTGGGTGGAGTCATTTAACGGCCGAGCTCATGATTGCAATCAGTCGTAATTCGGATAATGAATGCCCAATAAACGGCTTAGTTCAACTGGTATCGCAGATATGAATTTTCTGAGAATGAATTGGAGCAGTCAGATTCATCTATTCAGCTGTCCCCAATGTAATTTTTGAACTTCTTCAGTCAGACTTGAGATTTCCAGAAAAAATAAGCTCATAATCGTGGTTAAGGATGAAATAATAATGAAATATGTGTGCTTTTACTTTGGTTCTGATTTTGGAATATGATCTTTCTTATGCCATACATATCACATGAGCTAAAACAAACAAACAAAAAAAAGTGTGTAATTGTAACGTGGTGTTTTTAATGATTTTAATGTAAGAAATGGTAAAAAAAAAAAAAAAAAAAAATTGAAATCAAATAAATTGTTCCCTATCTGTTTTCTGTTCTACAGCACTACTTCCTCATTATATTTGGACACGATGGCCAGAAACCTTTGGAGCTCCGGACAGAGGAAGAGTCCGACTGCAACGAGTGGGTGGAGTGCATCCAGCAAGCCAGGTGAGGGGGGGTTCACTTTGCATAAGGATGTGAAAGACATGGAAAACTGTCGCTCTTACAGCGGCACATCACTAATAACAACAGATCCTAAACAGATATCACAACCTTCCACCAGCTCAAATTTGAAACTTGATATTCTGATTAGGGCTGTCAGTCGATTGAAAATTTTAATCGGGATTAATCACATAGTGTCCTTAGTTAACTCGCGATTAATAGCAAATTAATTGCAAATCTTATTCACGCGTTAACTTCGACAGCCCTAATTCTGATATTTAATTAAATTTTTGTAGACACGCTTCATGTCTTTTAAACATGGATGTAGTTAACACAGAGAAATCGCAAAAAATAGCAACTTGCAGCAAAGGAAACTATTTTTTGTGTTTCCTGATTTCATTTTTTTTCTTTTTATGCGCTGATGCCAACTCGTCCAAGCGGCCGTGTGCTATCCCGTGATTGTTTAACGTGTCTGCGCGCGTGCGCGAACGTGTTCCGCTCGCAGCAGTTCACATTTAGGTCACACTCGGTGCCGTATCGCTGCGCCGGTTACATCACAGACTTGATCTCGGCCCTCGACCTCCATTCTCTCGCCGTGCTCCTGCTTTGTCAACACTTTTCCCGCATCCAAGATGAAAAATGCGAGGCGGCCGCACGCCGGCGCACAAACACAAACCGCCAGATACTTAACCCCACCACCCCGCCACTCCACATCTGTTAAAATCTCCAAAATAAAATACTGGAAAACATTTGTCCAATTAACTGAGGATATATTTGTGAATTTTCTTTTAACAAACAAAAGCTTCTCCTTCCAACACCAACCGCAGTCCTTGAAATGAACAGAAAATATAACCGCACCCCAGCTCCAACCCACAATCAAGCGCTGGTCATCACAGGTGTGAGGGCAATTTTTCAATTAAACTTAAATGATATCCAAATGTATTAAATGCAAAAAAAAATTTCAATCCTTTAAAAAAAAAGTTAAATTTAGCTGTCTGTATTGCAAAATATAATAATTCAAACTGTTTTACTAAATCAATCTCAACAACATCTTCGCTCCTCCCCACCTGCCGTCTAGCTACTCTGACATCATCATCGAGCGTGAGATCCTGATGCAGAAGTACATCCACCTGGTCCAAATCATGGAGACTGAGAAGGTGGCGGCCAATCAGCTTCGCACGCAGCTGGAGGACCAGGACACTGAGATCGAGAGGCTCAAGGCGGAGGTATGCATGAGCGCGCCCACATCTGCCTGCGCATGCATACATAAGACCCCCTCCCCAACCCCCAGTCCGCCCCAGTCGCAGACGGGCGCTCAGATGGAGGGAGAGATCGTACACCAATGCATCTGGCAGAAGGGGGAGACAGTGGAGTTTGTGTGTGCGAGTGCGCGCGCGGCATGTGCGTCCAACTCGTGCAGAGCAAAACTCCCGAGACTCGATGGCTGATCATGCAGTGATACGTGTGTTGTTTTCAACCTCCGAAGCTCTCATGAATATTTGAACCTCTGCCGCCGGTGCACTCACAGGGACTCTGCTTGTTGTGCCAGATTGTCGTGTTGAACAAAGCCAAGGAGAGGCTGCAGCCGCACCACAGCAACCAGGAGGAGGAGGACCCGGATATAAAGAAGATCAAAAAGGTAAACGGCCGGGCCGGCCGGAGCTCAACGGAGCAGGAGAAGAAGTTGACCTTAGTGAGTGATGCCTTCGTGCGTTGGTGGCCGCGCAGGTGCAGAGCTTCATGCGCGGCTGGCTGTGCCGGAGGAAGTGGAAGATCATCGTCCAGGACTACATCAGCTCGCCGCACGCCGAGAGCATGAGGAAGAGGAACCAGATCGTCTTCAACATGGTGGAGGCCGAGACGGAGTACGTCCACCAGCTCTCCATCCTGGTCAACTGCTTCCTCAGGCCGCTCCGCATGGCCGCCAGCTCCAAGAAGCCGCCCATCAGCCACGACGATGTCAGCAGCATATTCCTCAACAGGTCGCACTCAACCGAGTCAGCAAACAAACAAGCACGTTAATCTTGAAGTATTAAAGAAAACACCCAGTGAGGTCTGACAGCAGTTGTCTTGATATTCCAGTGAAACCATCATGTTTCTCCATGAGATCTTCCACCAAGGCCTCAACGCTCGGATCGCCAACTGGCCCACACTAGTCCTCGGTGAGTGAAAGCAAGGAGAAGTAAAATAATAAATAATAATAGTCAGATTTCTAATGCACTTTTCATCACGGGATCTCAAAGTGCTACACGGGAGAAAAAAAGTCCTTTTGGAATAATTGGGGTTTTCAGGCTCGTTATAAAAGAGTTGGGGATTTGGAGGAGCAGAGTGTTTGTGGATCTCAGGGCACGGAAGAAGGACGGTCGTGTCTCTAGGTGCACTGTGGCCTTTTGAGCAAGTTTGGGCAGATCTGGTCTGGATGAGACACAAAGAAAAAGTTCAGAAAAGAAAACAAAAATGGAGAGCCCCAATGAATATAATAAAATCAGTCCTTCATAGTCCTTGAATATTTATCCATCCATTCATGCATTGCGCTGTACCCAGGGTGGCAGCAGTGCTGGAGCCCGTCCCAGCGGTCTCAGGACTAAAGGCGGGATACATTCCGGACAAGTCGATTGAATATTCAGTTATTCTTAAATCAACATTCAAAGTCAATTGATGCGCCACCCGGTCCGAGCAACTGGCCAGTCTGCGCCGAGTAAGAAGGTAGAGCAGATGGGATGGGGGGTGAGGGGTGGTACAGGTGTGCAGGGGAGGAAGGGCAGTCAGGTTAAATGGAGATCAGAGAAACGGAGAAGGAGAACTGAAGTCACATGACGGTTAGAATGTGGCACCAAAAGGTTGAGTGCAGTTGTGACGCTGGGCTTTTATTCTGAAAAAGTCCTGCAGTCACCATCATCATCACATGGGCGTTAAATTCTTTCTTCAAGCTTCATGTCGTACTTTCTGTATAGAATATAATAACGACATGAAAATTGCATTTGATACTGTTCCGTTTAAATTCTATAGATAAGAGTGGGGCAAGCTCGTACTGCTTGTTTCAATGTATTGACTTTTCCACCGAATTAGTTCCTCAATGTTTCGGCAGAAGAGTCTAACCCATCTCCAAAAAGTTGAGAATATTAAGCATATGGAATCGCGATGTATCGCGATGCTTCGTCTCATATCATAAAGTATTGTTTCGTTGCTTATCGCTGCCTGACCACTTAACCCGCTGTCGTTTTTACTTCCTGTTTCCACGCTCAGCGGACCTGTTTGACATCCTGCTGCCTATGCTGAACATTTACCAGGAGTTCGTACGGAACCACCAGTACAGTCTGCAGGTGCTGGCCAACTGCAAGCAGAACCGGGACTTCGACAAGCTGCTCAAGCAGTATGAGTCCAACGCCGCTTGTGAGGGCCGCATGCTGGAGACCTTCCTCACCTACCCCATGTTCCAGGTATGGGGGTGGGCGAGGGCTCGGACCGGGCTGCCACGACTTGTTACATTGTTGGCTTTCAATAATCTTTTTTTGTGTGCCTTGGCCACGTCAGATTCCGCGGTACATCATCACCCTCCACGAGCTGCTGGCGCACACGCCACATGAGCACGTGGAGCGCAAGAGCCTGGAGTTTGCCAAATCCAAGCTGGAGGAGCTGTCAAAGTGAGTTTGGGCACGTTCCACAGGGTGTGTTTGTGTGTGTATGTATGCGTGTGTGTGAGTGACAGCGGGCGGTGTTTGCCAGGATGATGCACGACGAGGTGAGCGACACGGAGAACATCCGCAAGAACCTGGCCATCGAGCGGATGATCGTGGAGGGCTGCGACATCCTGCTGGACACCAGTCAGACCTTCGTCAGACAAGGTGACCCAGGCATCTGTTCTTTTTTCTTTCCTTTCATCTCCCCGTGCTTCCCGCGTCTTCGTTTTGACCCCCTCTCTCCCTCGCCGGCGGCCAGGTTCCCTCATCCAGCTGCCGTCCAGCAGCGAGCGCGGCGTGCTCAGCAAGGTCCGCCTGGGCTCCCTGTCGCTGAGGAAAGAGGGCGAGCGACAGTGTTTCCTGTTTACCAAACACTTCCTCATCTGCACCCGAACATCTGGAGGGAAGCTCCACTTGCTCAAGGTCCGCAGCACACGGCCCCTCGGGCAAACAGTGCACGGCCCAGTGGTTTAGACAAGTTTATTAAACAATGGGAGCTTCTTCTTCTGCTGCTTCTTCTTCTTCTTTACTCCTCTCCCTTTGTCAGATGCTAAGACACTCCTCTACTTATCTCTCATCAGCTTGCATCAACGCAACATATTTGCCCTCAGGGGAAAGAAGTCAAAACAGAAATCAAATAATAAGCAAATGTTTATATAAAACAGCTAAATTACCCCAAAAACAAACACATGCAAACACAAAATATCAAAATATTTTTGTCTCTTTTAATTTGCTCATTAACATACTTTTTTTGGTGGACTTTAAATTTATTTTAGTGATATCTTGAACAATTCCCTATCACCGGCAATTTTCCAAATCACCAACAAAATTTTAAATTTCTTCTGATTCTCAGGACTGATTTAGAAATTGCCTGTTTTTTATACCCAAAATTTTAGATCGCTACTTGTCATCCTAGGCTACAAGATGATTAGTCATCCAGAAAAGATTGTTTGATTTGCAGAAAACATGATGTTTGGTCCTCAGTGTGCTGTGGGACATTTAAACTATGGACTTCATTTAAAAGTCTAGCAGCTCAGATACAGTTGAAAGTCATATTAAGTGGTTCCAACAGTGCTAGTTGTGAATTAGTGAAACATCCCACGTTCATTTTTCCTATCTGACCCACTTCCCAACAGCAAGGAGGAACGCTCTCCCTGATCGAATGCACTCTCATTGAGGAGCTGGACGCCAGCGACGAGGACTGTGAGCAGCCGTGCACTCTCCCGCTGAGTCCGCGCAGCTGTTTTTCAAAACTGTGGCGCCGCCGCCTCGGGAACAAACCATGCGTCTTTTCTCCCTTTATCCTCAGACAACGCCGCCGGCCAGGGCTTCAACCACCTGGAGTTCAAGATCGTGGTGGAGCCTCCCGACGGTCCGCCGTTCTCCGTCGTCCTCTTGGCTCCGTCCCGCCAGGAAAAAGCGGCGTGGACCAGCGACATCAGCCAGGTGGGGCTGATGGTTCGAAGGGACTGCCGGGACTGGGAGTTGGTCGCGTCCGCAGCGGATAAATTTTCCTCTGATCTCCGTTTCAGTGCATTGACAATATCCGTTGTAACGGCTTGATGACCAGCGTGTTTGAGGAGAACTCCAAAGTCTCTGTGCCGCACATGATCAAGTAAGCACGGCGCCAAGAAAAGAATTACGATGTAATGTTGTTTATGTCGGTCCATATTTCAAGTAGACAGTATACATAGCAGAAACTTTGCAAAAAAAAAGGCCAAAACAACAATTATTTATACAAATGAATTATTAATATGTCTCCTGGGCTTAATTACAACAGTACTTCCTGGAGGGTAAATAATGGATGATTGTGACCTTTAAAAAAATCCATTTCAAGGGAATTTGGAGTTTTAGTTTTGGAGGATTTAATTAATTTTTTATTTGATTTTTGTCCAACACTGGCAGTAATTTGATGTCAAGACAAATATTGTGCATTATCTTTAGTCTTTGAAGCTCTTTTTCTTTTTTTGCACAGTTCTAATCTCACCTGCGCAATCCGCATTTGACAACCTCCGACAACAAAATCTGGATTAATCTGCTCCTAAAAATAGTCCCTAATGAATGTTGTGTTTTTTTCCCCCCCGGACTATGATTATTTTTTGAGACAGGAAAAAAAAAAATCCAACCGTACTTATCCTTTAAAGAAAAATAAACCTGCGATGTTTTCTTTTTCCTTCCGTGCTTCCTTTCCGAAGATCCGACGCTCGACTGCACAAGGACGACGTCGACATCTGCTTCAGCAAGACGCTCAACTCCTGCAAGGTGCCGCAGATCCGCTACGCCAGCGTGGAGCGGCTGCTGGAGCGCCTGACGGACCTGCGCTTCCTCTCCATTGACTTCCTCAACACCTTCCTGCACACGTACAGGATCTTCACCACGGCCGCCGTCGTCATCGACAAGCTGGCCGACATCTACAAGAAGCCCTTCACCTCCATACCTGTCAGGTACCTTTGCTGTGGTGCTTCTCAGTCGTTGTGCACACAAATATTCCGGGTTTTTTGAACCTTGAGTTCCGAAAAGGTCAATTTCCTCATTGCAATGTTTCAATCTATTTCCATGCATTTTTACATTAACGCAGTGTGAAACTGGGCACGGATGCGTTCCGATGTGTTCCTACTTTTCCTCTTATTGTTGCTCCTGCTGTGGACACCGGTTTCTGTTGTAGTCCAACTTCTGCATAACAACCTGAACCATGCAGACATTTCAGATTCTGAATCGAGTATAAAACATTCAGACGTCTTGGTTGTCTTGGTGTAAAGAACGTGCCCTTCCCAGGATGAGTATGTTCCAGCTCCTCTGCCACTGGGAATTCAATTGCCAGCAGCGCAGTTGGCCACCAGAGTGGCTTTGAAAACTCATTTTCTGACCAATAAAACTCCCGTAGCTCAGAGAAAGCTCTCATCAGAAAGTTCTGAAACTGTAAAAACAGGCCTAATCTTTGTCGAATGGTTCAGCTGAGGCAACTGGACTGGTTTTGCTATTCAGCATGCCGAATAGCTATTCAGCAAAACCAGTCCAGTCCATTAAGATGACCTGGAAGACTGAGAACCTTCCCAGAGTGAGGACTGTTGTCATATTTGGAATAATTGCGGAACATCAGCACGCGTTTTCGACATCCATCCATGGCATCACCAACATCTCATCTCATTTCATCCCATCTCGCTTGCCTCCACTCTGTCTGTCTCTCTCTCGCTCATCCTTGCCGGTCACCCCCACCACCACCACCACCATAACCCTCACGCCGCTGAACCAGGATCGAGCAGCACTCATGCGACCGCCTCTCCATCATGTCCCTCTGTCCCGACTACAGCCTGAAGATCACGCAGCTCGCTCTGGACCAGTCCAAGTAAATACCAGCAGTAGCTCCAGCAGCAGCTCCGGCGGCTGGACTGGGGAGACTTACCCCCAATTCACATCCAAAGCGTCTGCGATTTGCTCTTAATGTCAGTGTCCGTGTTCACACCAGGCGCGGTTTCACGCTTCTGAAACGCGCTCGCGCCGCTTTGGAAAAAACGTGCGGTTCAATTTTTCACGCTTTACACGTGGTAACCGCGTCAACGACAGCAGGTACAATCGTTCAGGCAGGAAGTTAATGATTGGAAAACACGCTGGATCTGGTTGATTTTTTTTTTTTTTATCATAATATACAATGTAGCTGTATTTAGCTTTTATATGTGCTGTATTACCCCATTATTACAAAAGCAGTTTTAATTACAGTAGTGGATTACTTAGTAACAGATTACTCGCCAACACTGACAGCGATACTTGAGACACAGTTCGGTGGGCAGTTCCCGGGTGCTGTTTCCTTGTCCCTTGACCTCTCCCCCCCCCGTCTCCGGTCTGTCCCAGGTCCCTGGAGCTCTTCTTCGCCACCAACCAGGGCGCCTCGTGGGCGACGGACCCCCTGAGCAACAAGTCGCCGCGCCTCTGCCGCAAGTTCTCCTCGCCGCCGCCGCTCGCCATCACCTCCCGCACCTCCTCCCCCGTCCACTGCCGCAAGCTCTCGCTCAGCTCGCCTGTGGGCGGCGGCAAGGTGGCCGCCCTGGACCTGTCGGCCACGCCCACCTCCTCGGCGGCCAGCTCGCCCACCTCGGCCCACTGCCCCTCCGTCTCCTCCCTCCCCGGCGCCACCCGGGCCCCTGCGGCCTCTCCTCCTCCTCCTCGCCGCCGCCCACCGCCACGCGCTCCCGGGCCTCCCGCCCGGTGCCGGGGCGTTCTGCTCCCTCGCCGCCACCCTCCTGCACCAAGGCCCCGCTGGACCTGAGCCGCGGGCCCAGCTCGCCCGAGCTGAGCCCGGCCGCAGGGGACGACGTCAGCGGGGAGCTGCCGCGCCTCGACGCCTTCTGCGGGAAGCTGAGGCGCAGCATCCGCAGGGGTGCGTATCTGGAATACCAAATGGCAAAAAAATAAAATAAAAAATAAAGCGCATGATTCACACTCGGCTGGGCCCACACGAGCATCGACACGTGTGGGCGCACGCGCGCCTTTAGACTTTGACTCAAGCGCGCACTCTCGCCAGCGTTGCAGGAATTTGCGGTACAGAGACGAGCAAACGCAGCTCCTCTTTCTCCCCTCTTTCCTGCCGTTCGAGCAGACGTTGAAAAACACTTTTCTTTTATCTTTATCTGTCACAAGTACGGTTGGGCAGCGAGCCTTGATTGGAACCAGGACTAACGTTCCCATTCTCCCTGAATAGTTCAAATTTTTCAATTTCGATTCCAATTTCCAATCCGCCGACTGGAAGAGAAGCGGCGGCGTTCAAAAGTGTGGCAGAAACAAAGGAGGGTGCAAAAGCAATGCGATAAACCTCCAGGGTCATGGTGTTGAAATAACTGCTGCTAATCTGTACTGGGTTGTTCAGTGTTAGCCCATTAGTGGGAGCTCAGTGACATGTGACACAGTTCCCTCTTGAAAGTGAACCCCTGTAAAAAAGAAAATTCATTACATTTATGTTTAAATCCATTGATTTGATTTTTATATACTGTGAGAAATTTATAGTAAAGTTCATAAATGTTTGTAGATTTAAAAAAATTTTAAAATTCATGAAGCAGTTCAAACGATTGAAGCCAGGTAGACCTCTAGTTAGCCAATAGCTATGAGCCAAACTATTTTGACCTTGCGAAATCGAAATTGTTCAAATTCAAACAATTCCCAACCCTGGTCACAACTGCAGACGGTGGCCTGTGAACCAAAACTATACTTGGTGAAGTAGAGGCTGATAAGTGGGTCACCGTTACCCAACAAAGGAATAATCGTGCTCTTAGATCACCATCTGGCTCTGACTGACAGCCCGTTTGTTCGCCACAAGAGCGCTGGTGGAGGCGTGAGGTCGAAAAATCTCTTGACGACAAATTTTAAGGGACTCAGGGGAAAAAAAAGATGTTGAAACAGAACCCTGATGTGGCAGCAGAAGTTTAGTTTCTTTTGTGTCCCAGTGAAAATATGTATAAACGCTGTCGCTTTTAAATGCAGCCTAAATGCATTTCGTTAAAGATGAGACTCTTTTGTTTGCCAGCACCTGCACCGATTAGCATTCTTCTTCTAACCAGACGGGGATGAATCAAATCATCTGCGTCATCTGAAAGGTGTCACTGATGAAATGACAATGAATTATCCCCTCCGCTCTGCTTCCTGTGTCTCAAAGGACCATTTTTGGCGCCCGTTTGATGTGTTGCAAGTCGCTCTGTGCTCAGCAAAAGCACCAAGGGGTGACCTTTTCTACAAGTGAAGAAAGAACTTTTTTTTTAAAGGTTCTTCTGTGTCACACAAAATGAGAGATTTATTTTAAGCAATAAGTGTCTCCAACGTGTCAATACACTTCACACGCATGAGAAAAGTAATTTACTTCAAAAATTGCGTCCTCCTCCGTGTGTGAAATCAGCCCTTTGTCTCCGCAGTCACGAAACGCACTGATATTGCTCTCCAAGTTATTGACAAGTCAGGGCTGTACAATCGGTTGCTCTAACAAAAAAAGCAAAGTCATAGGAATACAAATAAAACAATAATTATTTTCCCTTCCGAGCCGTGTTCTGTACATGCCGGGGAGTTTTGGAAGGAAGCTACAAATGTAGGTTTTTGCCGTAAACTAAACCGAAGACTAATTTTTCTGTTTTCAAATCATAATTTGTTTGAATCTGGGATGAAACAATTAAAATATGAAAATGAAACAAAACAGCTAGAAACAGATCAAGGCCACTGAAGCTAACGTTTGTAGTCGCGATGGTGTGAATGCTGGATGCTAATCGACGCTAATAAAACGGCGAATAAAACGTTTTACTGAATATTCTGACACATTTAAACAGAAATACTCTCCGCCTTTAGTCTAACTGTGTTCCTAAACGTTGACATTTGTTTCACAGCTGTGCTGGAGTCGGTGTCTCTGGACAAGTTCATTCCCGAATCACCGTCCACCAGTGAGCCGGGCGACATGTCCCCCTGCCGCTCCCCTTCGACGCCGAGGCACCTCCGCTACAGGCAAACGGGAGGTACGAGCCCCGCGGACACACTCACCACACACGACCGCGACGTGTTGTTTTGCTCCTGGGAAGAAGTTTCAACGCTGCTTTTCCATTGTCCTGGCATCGTCGCGCTCGCAGGGGACAACTCTCGGACCACCATGTCTCCGGCCTCGGCGTTCGCCATCGCCACAGCGGCAGCCGGACACGGCAGCTCCCAGGGTAGGCAGAGCAAACCGGGGTTGGGGGTCAGTGGGGTTGTGGAAATACGATTCACCTGGTGAAATGGCGTTCTCTTCTCTGCTTAGGTTTTAGTACTACTGAGAAAACCTGCGACAAGGAGTTCATCATCCGGCGAGCGGCCACCAACAGAGTTCTCAACGTGCTGCGGCACTGGGTCTCCAAGCACTCGCAGGTGAGTCGACAGGATTTCTGGAATATGAAGACATGAAGTGGGTGGACTGCTGTCCTGAATTAAAGAACCAGTGATTAGCATTTGCAAGCGTTGATTAGCCAGAAATCAAACATGTATGCATGTTTTGTGTATATAGGTATATATGCACATATGTTCATATATGTTCGTGTGTGTGTGTGCTAATATTTATTACAGCCACAATAAATATAACCATCACTAAAATAGAGACTTTCTTAAACATTGGTGAGAGAGCACATGAGTGTCAATGTAATTTAAATACCTACAACAAAGCCGTTTAAAAAAAAATAAAATTTTTTTTTTGAAGGCAACTACATAGGTACATTAAAGTATTTATTTTACAGTTGGTTGAGCTTAAGTGGGGCCCCCTGGTGGTGAGGCCCCTCCATTGCAGTCTCTTGCCATATGTTAAATTGCCAGCATGCCGCCATGTGTTTACAGGCATCTGCCGAGAAAGTTTCGACCCAAGTCAAACCTGCTCAAACCAGAACTCATGCAGGCCACCTGAAAGAGTTTTGTTGTTGCTCCCGATGCTGCTGCTGTTGTTGTTTTTGTGTGGATGTCTGCGCTGCTTTTGGTCTTTTCCCTGTCGGAGGTGCTCTTTGCTCTGCATGTCTTTTTTTCCCCCACCCAGGATGCATGCAGAAAGGTCAGTTTCCACCTCGGGGCCACTAAGAGGACTTTGGTTTTCATTCAAGATTATATAAGATGCTATTTTTGTACCTGGATGCTCCAGCCTAAAGAGTGAACATTTCGGGTTTTTTTGGCTCCGTCTGTAAAAACAGACTTGGCCCTCTGTCGTTGCATTATGAAAGCAACTAATATCTCTTAGGTGTCCAGGTTTCTTTCACGCTGCTTAGAATTCGACTCATCTTATACATTTGTTTTGGTGATATTGATTGATTGATTGATTGAGTCTCGTTCTTTTACTGTTGCCCTGTGTGCCGTATCTTGACATAGAATTTAAAAACAAGTAACATTTATCATCAGGCGATATCTAAGTTTCAGAAGATAAATGCAAAATCCAAAAGGTAAAGACTGAGATTAGAGTTTGAAAACCTTCAATGCAGTCATTATGTTAACAATAATGCTACCCCAAGTTTTCTTTAAACACTGGTTAACTCACAAAATCAACTAATACTATATCTGATTTCAGATATTAATAAAAACCTAGTGTCACAGACAGAGAATGCTGTGAGATAATTTTAGGAAAATATTTAGCATGTTTAAAAAGAAATGAAAGAAATAATGATTGAAAACTGATCAATGAAATCTATCTAACTGATAATTGACTCTATTTATTTTCATATTCATTTACCTCTTTATTAAACCGCTCCAGTATATAACTATTTTGTCTGCAGGATGTACAATTATACTGCAGGGGAAAAAATGAAATAGCAAATATTCCATCTCATGTTATTGTCCTGAAGGGGGCGTCCTCCCCCTTTTATAGCAGACGTGAGTGGATTATGTACAGAGCTGTTGTTGTTTTTTATTATTCATTATCAAGATTGTAAAATTGATGATGGTACAGCTCTGACTTGATCGGGGAGGGGGGAAACGTTTGATGAAATGTCCGTCGTGGCCCCTGAAAGACTGACTCGCGCGTCAATGTGTGCCATTGCCGCCCACCAGGACTTCGACATGAACGGCGAGCTGAAGATGGGGGTGATCGGACTCCTGGAGGAGGTGCTGCGAGACCCCGACCTGCTGCCCCAGGAGAGGAAAGCCACCACAAACATATTAAGGTGTGCAAAAAAAAAAAAAAAAAGGAGAAGTATTAGCGAAGCACAAAAAAATAGAAACTCACGTCAGGAAGCAGATTTCTATCCGGCACTTTTCACATTAAGAATTCAGAGCCAGTCCGCTGCGGGCGGGCGGCCCTGCTCGCGGTTCCTTTCACTGAGCTGCGGCCGCGTTTCCCTCCGCAGTGCCCTTTCTCAGGAAGAACAGGACGACGCTCAGCTGAAGATAGAGGACATTCTGCAGATGGTGAGTTATCAAACACCTGCAGCCATCGCAGTGCTTTGAACAGAAGGGCTTCAGTCGGCAGTTTTTAAAGCCACTGTCAAAACCATTTCGCCTCCAGAAAAGCTGCCCCCTACTTCACTTCATTGTGGTAAGACTGCAACGCTGTCTAGTGAACCCAGTCCCAACCCCAGTAGCTCAACACGTCCCTGTCTGTGGATCTTCTACACGCTTGCTCAACCATTCTGCGTTGTGAACTGTACACGCGTCTGTGTGTGTGTCTGTGTGTGTTGGCAGGCGGAGAGTCCGAAAGCAGAGTGTTTCGAGTCTCTGTCGGCCATGGAGCTCGCCGAGCAGATCACCCTCCTGGATCACATTGTGTTCCGGAGCATCCCCTACGAGTGAGTGATTCATCCGCTGCGGCGTTCTCTCAGGCCGCCGCCCATGCATAAGCCCTTGGAATAGTTGGGCTGAGGATCCTGCAAAATCAAAAAAAACCCACAGAATTAAACTGGAGTGCGCAGTATATTTAGCGCTCAAGTGGTTTGGTGGTGTTTATTCTAGCAGCACTGATGAGATATTTACAGAATTCGACACACTGCACTTTGTCATGCACCATGCGCCATCGTTCGGGTGACTGCGTAACATGTTAAGGGCTTGGAAAATGGAATACACAATGTATATGTATGATTTAGAACTGCGGAAGTAACTGCATGGCGACGTTGCGCATGGTGTCAGTCATCGCACGATCAGCGGCTAGCCGACTTGTCGTTGTGAAGTCAGATGGTTGTTTCAACGCCGCTTGCTGTGCGTCCGCAGGGAGTTCCTTGGCCAGGGCTGGATGAAGGTGGACAAATCAGAGAGGACGCCGTACATCATGAAGACCAGCCAGCATTTCAATGACGTAAGAACCGAGATCAGACGACAGGCTGTGACTGAGTGTCCAGCCACAGTGGTAAAAATTCAAACAAAACTCCCTCCAAGCATTTTAGACATCTGCAAATCTACATATATATATGTGTATATATGTATATATGTGTGTGTATATATATAATAAATATAATAATCAATAAATCTGCAGTAAAGGCACATTTAGCCCTCTGTTGACAGCCGATTCTGCTTCCACATTGGAAGGAAACGAGCAAGAGCACTGAAACACACCTGTGTCACATGCAATTATAACTCTAAAAAAAATACATATTAATGATGAAAGACAAAGTTCCGTGCAGTGCATTCAAGATGTGTCTTTTTGAACTATTGCTTTGCGTTCTTGGCACCCAGATGAGTAACCTGGTGGCGTCTCAGATCATGACCCACACCGACGTGGGCTCCCGGGCCAGCTCCATCGAGAAGTGGCTGGCGGTGGCCGACATCTGCCGCTGCCTCAACAACTACAACGGCGTGCTGGAGATCACCTCGGCTCTCAACCGCAGCGCCATCTACAGGCTGAAGAAGACCTGGGCAAAAGTCTGCAAACAGGTCGGGGCGGGGGGTCTGCCGATCAAACGTTGGTGGCAAATGGGAGGCGAGAAGTGCGTCCTGATTGTGCGTGTGCGTGTGTGTGTGTGTTCGATAGACAAAGTCGCTGATGGACCGGCTGCAGAAGACTGTGTCCTCGGAGGGGAGGTTCAAGAATCTCAGAGAAACGCTGAAAAAGTAAAGACTTAAGTTCCATCACAGATAAGAAAATGTTGCATATAAGCACTTCTGCAGTTCTTTAATTGTTGCTGTGCGTCTGTGAACGCAGCTGCAACCCTCCGTGCGTTCCCTACCTGGGCATGTACCTCACCGACCTGGCGTTCATCGAGGAGGGGACGCCTAACTTCACCGAGGAGGGACTCGTTAACTTCTCCAAGATGAGAATGGTGAAGATTGTTTTTTTTTTTCCTTCCCACCCCTGCTTCATTTGCGACGACCAAAAAAACTGAGTGAATCCAACTGAACTCCGTCTGTTATTTCAGATTTCTCACATCATCCGGGAGATCCGACAGTTCCAGCAAGCACCTTACAGGATAGAGCACCAGCCCAAGGTGCGTCTGACTCCAGCGTTTCCACCCTTTTAGTTGCATTAAAGCAGCTCTAGGTAACTTTTCCACCATAAAATTAGGATTCCAAACTCAGTAAAGCGGTAGATAAACGATTAATAGGAACAATGGTGGCAGTGAGAGGGGGGTTGTGCCGGCTGTAACTGCACTGCGTAACTTTCAAGCGCGACCCAACACGCCGGACGAACCACTTTACGGCAGCGTCACACGGCCGCGGAGGTGTGCGTCGCTTCAATACAATAGCCGCGGAACCATTCTACAGCCAAAAGTGCCCAACAACTCAGAACACTGGCCACCGATGTAGTTTCCCCACATCAATAAACTAGCGCTGCAGCGTGTTTACTTCGTCACTTCGCCGTTTCCACCCAATCAATGCGACGATGCGTCGTCTGAACAGTTGTTGTAGGCATTACAGCAACTCGACTTTACAACATGTTGTAATATTATAACCATTACACACCACATCATTTCCGAGCAATTTTCATCGACGAGAATGACGCGAACCAAGCGCAAAACACTGCCGTCTGTCCAAGCAATACACTCTCCTTGTTTGTGTAATTGTAGTTGTCTGTCGCGTTCAAAAGAACAATATAACAATATTTAAAACAAACAAACAAACAAACATGTAACGCATCAAACGTTGCTTTGTTGGTGGACATATTTCCAAGCGATTCTTCAATACGCCGACTGTGTCAACAAACCCTGGTATTTTTCCTCTTTACGACACCGGCAAAGAGTATTTGCGGTCCTCAACCAGCAGGGAGTAGTAATGAGTCCAAGTTACCTAGAGCTGCTTTAAAGGTGTCATGTTGTTGACAGTTTCAGGTCCTATTTTGTTTTGTTTAAATCCTGGATGCTTGTGGAGAAGAATCAAATTATTATTTCTGCAAAAAACTCAGCACATCTTCAGAAAAGAGGATTCTTCAAAAATAAGCTTGGGGATGAAAGACCAGAGTGGCCTTTGTGACATCACAAAGGGCTTGTTTTGAGAAATGTTTGCGCACAAACCTCCTGAAAAGTCAAGTTTTGTTTTAAAAAAAAAAAAAGTAAAATGAACTTCCATGCCTTAAATATAGAAGGTGATCTGTTCAACTGTTCAAAAACTGAAATTTCAGTTTAAGAGAACTTTTCTTAAGGGGTGAATAAAGATGAAAAAGTGTCTCCGTCCTGACTCCCTTCCCTCCAGGTGACCCAGTTCCTGCTGGATAAGACGCTCGTGATGGATGAAGACACCCTCTACGAGCTCTCGCTGAAGATCGAGCCCAGAGTGCCGCCTGGTTAAACCGCCATGGGCGGTCCCGTCCGCACAGCCATGACTGAAACTCCATCCGTCCCGTCCGCGGTGTAAATAATCGGCTGCCACGTCTCCAGATTCTCCAAAATCGTTTGGGACGTTTTACGGAACGCCGCCGCTTTCATTTGTGTTTATTTCTCTTCTTGTGTGCTTAGAAACCTCAGGAGAAAACGTGCCTTGAATTCTGGTGTTTATGTTTAGTCAACGTAATGAAGTGCACAAGGAGATGCACGACTCACGCCATTCAGACGACCGCGCGGTTATGACTGTAGAAACAACCATCGCAGCTTCTCTAAATGTAACCAGTTGCTGCTAGCATGTTGTACATACCCAACTCTTTGCCTCTGAGGTCCTTCAAAACCAAACGTCTGGCGAGTTTTACATCTTTTTTTTTTTTCTCTTGCACGACCGTGTGAGCAATGATGTGTTTATGGACTGACGGACCTGCTGGGATTTTCCATCCGCAAACCAACCCCGACGCCGGGTCCCGGCGTCTGCTGCCTGGCTGCCGAATAAACCTGCAAACACAACACTAATGTATCGATCTACGGGAGGTGATGAGGTGCAAAATTCACTGCAAATGGTGTGTGACAGTAAATGTGCTTTTCAAAGCAATCCAACCTGAAGATATCATGGCGAAAGTGCCAATTAAGCCATATTTGCAATCTGTTAGCTATGATTTTTAGATGCCCAGTCTGTACGATTTGTTAGCATCTAATGCTAAGATAACATATTGCACTCAGTGTTAATGTTCTTATGTCTCACTTGACCTCTTAAAAGTGCAACATGACACAGATCAATAGTCTGAGCTGCTGTAGATGATTGGTAGCACAATTGGACCTGCTCATTGTGTGAATATAAATGCTTGTTATTAGCACATTAAAAGACAACAGACAACCTATTTTTGATGATTTGATCCAACTGAAATCATATTATCACAGATATTGATGCTCTGAACTGTTCCACAAGGGCCTTTGACAAGTGGAAATCTCTATTTCCATTGACTGTCGCATCCAATGCACAACCTTAACAATCAGCAGAAATAAGGCGACCAGTTCTCACTTAACAGCGCTAACATTTTTTCATAGTAAAATTAACACACGAATTGCCAGCTCAGAAAAATGGTCGTTGGTGTTCTCGGAACATATTAAATTTTTCTCTGAATCTGTCAGATTTTTTCGGTTGTTATAAACAGTTGAAAAGTTGATGTGGGAGCTTTTTTTTTTTTCATTTCTGAATTTAGGAACTGGATTTTGTCAAATGATGGTCAAAATCATTGTCCATACAGTGTATTTGGGTGATCCAGACGCCTGTGTGAGGTGAGAGTCTACACTCCTACCGCTGGACTTCAGGCCAAACCTCATCTACCCTGATGCTTTCTGACACACTGGTTGGTTGGTTGGTTGGTTGGTGGCGTTGAAGCTCACAGCAGATGTCTGCTCTTCTCCTCCTCCACTTGACTGTCTTCACTCATCTCCTCTCTGCGCTGCATGTGCATGTCACAGCAAACTCTCTGTTCTTCACACTCCTGCGAGATGACATGCAGTGTAGAATTTTGTTGACCTCCCTTTGACAGTGAAATATGTTTCATGTCATTGAATTTTTGTACCTGTAATTATTTTGTGCACAAAACCTCTGAATGATTTAGTTTCTGTTTGTTTCTGAAGAAGCCTAAAAGGCTTCTTAAATTTGACTCAACATTACTTTTCTTTTACGTGCATTAGTTCTTGTTAGTTTCTTGTAAATTCTGTCATCTAGACACACTTGACACCTTGTTGACCGTATTAGTGAGATAGCAATATATTTGCACTACATTTGTTCAGAATGTCAATAGACTCTCGAACTGTTCATAGCATAAAAACTAGCATGACGTCCCTTCTGTTCCTTGAGATGACTTTGACTGCCCCTCTTGTCAACTTCCATGGAGTTTTATTGGGCTTCACCATTTATTTCGCATTTTCCTGAAAACAGGAATCCCCAGACACGCACGCAAGTCAATATACGATATCCCTACTTTCTACATTGCTGTGTACTTTAAAACTCCAGTTTTGCTGATGTATTTTTCCAATGCGTTTCTCTGAGTATTTACTGAGTAAATAAAGGCCAAAAAAAACTAACAAACACTTCAACTGCCGTTGAATCGTTCATTCGGCCGCAGTACGAAAACTTGGATGACAAATGATCTTACAAAAAAAATGCAACGCACATCCAGGAAACTTGTCACTGAATTGTTTAATAGTGCTAATTCAAGTACAAGTAGAGTTGAGCAGAAGTCAAAAAGAAATCCATTGCACTGTAATATGAGAAGATAAACTCAATATGTTTAGAGAATAAATCCGAGTAGAATAAGACACTAATATACAGTAAGTCAGATTAAAATCCTACAATAAATTTGTGTATGTTTGTGTGTGTGTGTGTGTGTGTGTCTGTGTAATGGAGTCTCACTGGACCAAGGTCAAACTGGCCTCTGATACAGGACCCTGGGTGGCCACGATCACCTCCACCAGTGGTCTGCGGCTTAGGCCTGCGGCCCTTCATTGGTGTGTGAAGGTCCCGGCCTCGACTGACGATTGGGCCACGCTTTTTAATCCCCCCCCCCCTTCCCTCCTCCCCCGGGGAAGGGGCGGGGCTTCCCGTGATGGGGAGAGTGAAAAGCCCTCAGACCAGAGTCCCTGTGCAAGACGGCAGAGCGACTTCTCCACAGGTACTGTACCCCTCTCTCCTCTCCTCTCCTCTCCTGTCCTCTACTCTCCTCTCAGGGGACGTGGCTCTGGTAGCTTCCAGCGTCTGACAACCTGCAGCATGTAGCTGTAGACCTTCAGTATGTAGACAAGTTTTCATTGTGACTTCTATCTTTCACTTCGTAGTTATTATTAGAGGGGTTGCAGGTGCATGAGCCAAAATGCGAGGATGCAACTTTTACTGAGGGATTAAGCAAGTGGAACGATTTTTTGGAGGAAATTTAGATGGGAATTTGTGTGGAGACAGCGTTGGAAATCTAAAAAAAATCTTGTACCTGAGCAGGTGTTGCCCTCCCCTTGTCCACCAAGAGGAAGCAGCCGCTCTGGCGTCCTGCACGTCCAAAACCCCCCTCGGTGTTAAAAGGTCACCGTGCTCAGTGGGCGAGGGGGCAGATCCCAGGTCTGCGGCGGCTCCGTCGTAATCCTGACCATAAGGCCGCGTGATCCATCGGGTCAGTTGGCGGGTGGGGCTAGGGGGTTTGGGGGTGAGGAGAGTGCAAAGGATCCTTCCGCCACCATCCAGCGACAAAACCTGCTTCCCTTTCTGAGAATTCCAGCGTTTCGCAGCAGCTCCGCTCGACAGCTTCGACAAGCAACCTCTCTTCCTCTGTGTCCTGCAGACTTGGCCACGTTGACCGCGGGGGTTAGGATGAGGAGGGGTTGGGTGAGGGGGGGGGTGTCCGGTGGTCTTGTGACACAGTCCAGAATGTCACTGCGACGTCAGCCAGCCAAAGGCCTGAATCTTGGCGCCGGACGCCGGGCCAGCACGTCCGCCCTCCCTGATGATCTATAAATAATGCCGGCGCGGAGTCCAGCGTTGTTAACCTTCGCAGGGCGGAAGAGGAGGAGGGAAGAGGGCTCAGGTCGGTGCAAACTCAGGTGGTGGTGGTGGTGGTGGTGGTGGGCGGGGGGTTGAGGAGGGGTGGGCTGCTCGGCCGAAGCCGGCCGAGGCCTCTCAGCAGCCGTCTCCGCTTTGGCCCAGGATTAGCGGGAGCGCTGATGTCCCGCGCAGCTTCCCTCTATATTAAGACGCGCTCTCACGGTCCCTTCACACCGCCACGGTCAAGGCCGACTTCCAAGTCCGGACGCCATCCCCTTTTATTACGTGGACGTTACCGAATGTTAGCCAAAAACAAAATGGCCGGAAGACTGGACGCCCGGCAGGTGCCATTACATTACGTGAAAGCGGTCACCCTGTGGGTGGGAGACTATAGGGCATAATGCTAAGACGCTAAGAGCATCTGTCGCAGTCCCACCTACCCTCTAAGCTTGTTAGTGCATTAAAAAAAAAAGTGTGTCGTCCCTCGGGGGTTAGGGTTAGGGTTAGGGGCGGCGAAGGTGGTGGTGGTGCAGGGAGTGCTAGCGAGTTAAAAATTTTAGTAGCACAAAGAAGTGGCAGGTTTTTCCCCTTCAAGACATTGTCAATCAATCACGCACACACAGACTTGGGGATTGCAAAGCAAAGTCTGATGGGCTCTCCTGCAGCTCCATGCAGAAGACACATCTTCAGGCCATCAGTGACTATTAATGCACAGGGCTTTTCCTCTGGTTTTCCAGTAGATGGTGAATTTGGCAATGAATCAGCCCAAACGAAAAAATCTCTGAGGGCTGGGACGAGTCAAGTATGAGAAGAATTAGGAAAGAGTTTAAACACGGCAACTTTGCATTTGCTGTTTTACTTGATATGAGAAAAATGGTATTTTAAAAAACAAAAATATATCCTCGGTGCCCCCTTCCGTCTGTTTGCCTCCTCAGCTCCAGCTTCGACTCCGACTAAGACATCCGAACGCAGCGCAGCAGAAAGATGGCGAGCTCTTTCACGCGCCTCATCTCCGGCCGCAACACGGCGGCATTGTTGGCCAGCCTGGGGGCAGGAACGGTGGCCACCGGCTTCCTGCTGAG
This sequence comes from Thamnaconus septentrionalis, assembly GCA_009823395.1. Taxonomy (NCBI): domain Eukaryota; kingdom Metazoa; phylum Chordata; class Actinopteri; order Tetraodontiformes; family Monacanthidae; genus Thamnaconus; species Thamnaconus septentrionalis. The sequence continues at coordinate 13,636,850 of CM020518.1, forward strand.
CGACAGCTCTCTGGCTGCGGAGGCCAAGAAGAAGCTCTATCCTCCCAGGTGAGCCCAAACACACATTCAGGCTGTTTTGTTGTCCAAGTCCTGCAGCTTTCTGCAAAAACGTGGCTGTTTTTACGTTAAATCTGAACGTTCCAGACTCACGACATTGCTCCTGTGAAACAGAGGTTGACTGCAGGGAGTCCAAATCACCAGTACTAAGTACCTGTCCAAGTACTTATACCGAAGAGTATTTCTTTTTCTCACAACTTCTTTACTTTTACTCCCTACATTTCAACACAAATATCTGTTCTTTCTACTCCTTCCAATGGACAAACATGCCGGTTTACTTTTGTGTTTAAAAGTCGCAAATTCTGTTCAAAGTAAATTGTTGTTGCTTGAAGTGGAGCTATTTGAACTCTGCTGTTGTGTAGTTTATATGAACTTTTTTTAGTACCTCAGCTTTTGGGTCACTCTGGTCAGTTCAGTCCATGTTATTCTGTCACAACTTTTAATTTTTTAGAAATGATCAATGATTGTATTGTTTCCCTAATGGCAAGAAAATGTATCAAGTTCACTTTTGACTTGACGTACATTTCAGAGCCTGGACTGTCTTTCTTTTACTTGAGAAACTCAGAACTTGTACTTTTACCAGAGTATTTTGACACAAGCATCCATACTTTCACTTAAGTACAGAATGTCGATACTTTGGCCACCTCAGGCGATGAGTGGCAGAGAGCAAACGGGGTCACGGCAGCTAAACAAGCAGCGTCATTAGCAGTGTCATGTTTCATCTGCGCTACCTTTGACTCGCTCTCTGGTCACTCTCACTCCCACGTCCCTTGGTTCACATGCAGGGCAGAGCCCTTCGCCAGCCCCTCCTTATCTGTAATGGCTTCATAAGACGAGCATGAAGCAAAATAAGGTGTTGCTAGCGTTTCGCTTTCGGTACGCGCGTGCACTGTTCTGTTCCCCTGCACTCATTCAGATGAACGCAGCTGTCCCCCATTTGGTTCTCACAAGGGCCAACATGTTTTAGCTAGATTTTCTAAAATAGCATTAGCATTTTTGCGTTTAAATCACGTGGGGAACGTCAATATTAAGTTTGCTTTCGGGCGAATCTCTTCAGTCTCATTCTGAGGACGCACGATTCTTTTCATTTAGGCACAAAAGTGACGGGACAAAGGACGTTTTTGTGTGCCAGTTCGGGGTAATAAAGTTGCAAGGAAGGAAAACACTTGCAGCCTGATCTGAGTGCACAAACAACAGCTGCAGGCAGATAAGAAGAATAGCTCAGGCAGGTGTAGTTGGAAAAATGTCTCCGTGGAATGAGGGCAAAGCTGAAAAGTCTTAAATAGACATTTATTTTACTTTCCGGAGCCAATCGCAGCCGTCCTCGGCCGAGGGCGGCGTTACGACCAGGACGAGTTGCCAGTTCAACGCTGCGTTTCGGCAAAACTGGAGCGCCTTGCCGAGGCACATGCCGAGAATACCTTACGCCTCGGCTCTTGTGACTTTCTTCATTAACACCTGAGTTGCGACGTTGAGCCGTCATTATTTTTGCCTTGCCACTGGGCAATCCAGCCACGCCCCCGCCGTTCACAGAATCACGCCAACGTTCCAATTTAGTTTGTGTCCTGACAAGTTTTGAATTTCCAGTCCAATAAAAAAGTCAACCAGCGCAAACAATAGATTCCCCCACTCAAAAAAAAAAAATTCTTCTGTGTCGCAGCTCCGACTTCCCTGATCTGAGGAAGCACAACAACTGCATGGCCGCCGCTCTCACCCCGGCCATTTATGCTAAACTGAGGGACCAGTTGACCCCCAACAACTGGAGCCTGGACCAGTGCATCCAGACTGGAGTGGACAACCCCGGACACCCATTCATCAAGACGGTGGGCTGCGTGGCCGGTGATGAGGAGACCTACGAGGTAAGATCACGGCTGCCTTCCACCGGGATGATTTTTTTCCCTTTCTTTTTTTTTTTTTTTTTTTTTTAAAGATGTAAATGTGATGAGGGATCGTGGAGATGTTGTTCCACTCCCTCACCTCACTCACTCCGGCTCGTCGAATGATCTGTGGCCCGCTGCCAAAGTATAGCTCAGAGAGAAGTTAAACAAAATCTTGTCAAATCAAAGTCAGTTAACTGATGGATGCTGCAGCATTGAAAATCTGTTCCGCCGCCTTTTCTGTCTTTTATCTGGCGTCCTGGGCCACAGTGGAAGGACTTACTATGAATAGAGCTTCAAAAAAGTCTCTAAATTTCCAGAAATTTTACGGCTAGAAATTCTTCATTGAGGCCTTTTCAAAAAAAAATCAACAAAAGAAAAAAAATTCTACTTGGTTGCATCTTCCACATGTTTGGAAAGGAACAAAAGGAGCGGTAGCGGTATCAGTGCCCTTTGTGACATCACAAAGGGTCTTTTTCCAGAACTGCGACTTTAGGATGAGCAAGTTTTCTCATTTCTTGGGAGAAACACTAGCAGGCTGCAGACATATATTATTATTCCTAAACATCAACAAGATGAATCTTGTGTAATATGAACCCTTCAGGGCAAGACTCTGCGCAATAGAACATATTTTGTGGCATCATAAACATCCAAATACCTCCAAGCGTGTGATTTTTGTAGTTCCCACGGAACAGATCTAATCTTGTGTTTTATGAAACACGCCGCCTCAAATAGAAAACAATAACTGTTTTTTTGATTCCGGGCAAACAAAGCGGAAAATAATCTCTCCGGCCAAGCGAGACCATCCGTCGTTTGACTTCCTCTATTGAGAGCCCGAAACCCGCACCGAGTGTGTCTGCTGCTCCCCTCAGGTGTTCGCCGACCTCTTTGACCCGGTCATCAAGGACAGGCACAACGGCTACGACCCCAGAACCATGACGCACCCCACCGACCTGGACTCCTCCAAGGTCTTCACAACACTGCTGCACCGTCCCGCTTCCTCGAACCCCTGTGCGAAACTCATCCCTCACACTCCCTTTCTTTTTTTTTCTCCTTCCACCCGCAGCTCACCAACGGCATATTCGACGAGAACTACGTCCTGTCCTCCCGCGTCCGGACCGGCCGCAGCATCCGCGGCCTGAGCCTGCCGCCGGCCTGCTCCAGGGCTGAGCGCCGCGAGGTGGAGCGGGTGGTGGTGACGGCCCTGGCCGGCCTGAAGGAAGACCTGGCCGGACGCTACTACAGCCTGGGAGACATGACGGAGAAGGAGCAGCAGCAGCTGATTGATGTGAGTCGTTGACCTGTTTGATACGTGAGAAAATCCAGAGAGGAAAAACAAAAAAAAAAAAATGCAGAGCAAATTTAGATCCCAATCAGTGAAGTGTCTACGGTTTTAAAGGTCCAGTGTGTAAAATTTGGTCTGATTTATGATTTTTACCAAGGTAAAAGCTTAAAATGCTGCCCATAAAAACATGTTTACACTGGCAGTACAATAAAAGACGTCTGGTTTCCCGACACATGAAGCGGTTCTTATTTATATTTAACAATATACATTGAAAGAAAGAGAAAGAAAGCGAGCGAGGTACCCAGGTTTGTATGCACAGGCCACCGTAGTTCACTGGCAAGCTCAGGAGAGGGAGAGGGAGTGTAAGGGCGCTGCAATCTAAAATATAACCACTTGATGTTGCTCTTTCTTCTCAAAATCTCCAAATATGACACACTTAACCTCTAAGCCTTAGTCAGTTATGAGTATTTTCCTGAAAATAATAAACCTTCAAGAAAGTCAGTCAAATTTTTTAAATACTTGAGGCAAGCATTTCATGATGTGAAGTCTGAAGGTAAATATAACTTTCCTGTGAGAGGCACAGCTTTAGGTCTCCATGTGTTGGTGGAATCTACTATTATTTGCTGCAATTTTTTTCACAGTTTGACACAAATTACGAAGCACACACTTTTGCATGTAGCGTACGCCGCGGTTTGACCCCTTCTCGTCTAATTGTTTCCCGCCTCGCCACACAAGGATCACTTCCTGTTTGACAAGCCCGTGTCTCCGTTGCTCACGTCGGCCTTCATGGCCCGAGACTGGCCTGACTCCAGGGGCATCTGGTGAGGTTTAATGAAATCCCACCCCGAGGTCTAAAACAGACGCTAGAGAGCTGATAAAATCCTGTAATACTCCCTGAACCTGTCTGGTAGAGTTACAATCTAGTCTAGTTTTTCTCCCAGTCTCGTCCAATGACATATCGAACTCCAGTAGTACACGTCTTTTTTCTTGCCCTTTGTTTTCTCCATCCATGGTCTACCTCGCTTCTACCCCCTTTTGCACCTGTAGGACCACTTCCTGTTTGACAAGCCTGTCTCTCCATTGTTGACCTGTGCCTTTATGGCCCGAGACTGGCCGGACGCCAGAGGCATCTGGTAGGGTGGCGTCGGCTCTCCTGCATGGCCGCTGCTGTGTAACCATTTAGAGCAGGCATGGGCAAACTACGGCCCGAGGGCCAAATGCAGCCCGTTTAGCTTTTTAATCCGGCCCTCCGAACTTGAAGAAATTATATTGATAGTAAGTAAGTGATATAAAAGCTGCATTTCACCCATTTTTTTCAGCGTTTCACAAGTAATTTCAATGAAGCACTAAATGTGCATGTGCATGTTTTGCAATTATCCAATGACATATTTTTTTTTTCCTATGAGGTGGGCCACCAAAACGCTCCATCCATCTGCTCCTACTCCGGCCCCTCTGTCAACTTTCAGAACCCATTGTGGCCCACCAGTCAAAAAGTTTGCCCACCCCTGATTTAGAGTCTAACCCCCACATCCTCACCCGCGTCACTCAGACAGTTTTAATACGGCGTCCTGCCTCCCGTCACCGAGGATTCAGTTATTGCGCTGCCTCGGAACGCATGCCCGCGTGGAACTAAAATTGAGGAAATTGCTTTTTTTCTTTTTTTTTTTTAAATGTCAGTTGGGCATGGCATTAATTCTAGCAGCGAGAATATCAGAGCATGAGTCACGTCTCATAATGAAACCACTGCCCCGGGGAGCTCTTTATTTAGTCCCGTCAACCACCGCTTCTCCTCAGGCACAACAATGAGAAGACCTTCCTCATCTGGGTGAATGAGGAGGACCACACCAGGGTCATCTCCATGGAGAAAGGAGGCAACATGAAGAGAGTGTTTGAGAGGTTCTGCAGAGGACTCCAGCAGGTATGGGAGAGTATGTCCAGTTCGCCAAAATGCAACTTTTTTATTTATTTCTAATAAACCCATTAATTAGATAGAAATATTCAATGGAAAATGCAACTTTTTGAATAATTCCGAATATTTACATTTACCACAGCAGTACTCATGTTAGTCTGATATGATATGATATGATATGATATGATATGATATGATATGATATGATACGATACAGGGATGTTAACAATGAATCGATTAGCGATTAATTGTCAATTAAGAATTAAATTGATTAAATTAAATTAGTCGCAATTAATTGAACATTTTTAACACAGGTTTTTTTGGTTAAATGGGCTGGTGTATTCCTGTATACCTAGAACAAGTTACTTTTAAACAACTTTAAAAAAAAAAAAAAAAAAGTTGAAATGTGACCCATTAGAAGTCAACTTAAAGTCAGAGGATAAATGTTGAGGGTGTTGGATATGTGATGCCCGATGAAGGTCTTTTGACCGAAACGTTGCAATAAAAACCAAAGGAAGAGAGTCGAGCAGTGTGCGGGAGCTTTTTTCGTTTCTGTTCTCTAATGTAAAAAGTGGTCACATTGGAGCCTCAACATTATTGAAGGGTTAAATCATGTGTTCCTTACACATTTTTCATTGTGAAATTTAGGATAATTTACATCCCTAATATGATATGATACAATGATGATGTGTCTAATATGTGTGCTGAATCAGTAATAATGATAATGTCATATTTTCTTCTTTGAGTAAAATTACATTAAACTCTGCCTCATTTAAAATATGTAAAATACGAAGTTAAAGGGTTTGTTGCCGAGCTTTGTTGAACCTGTGTACATTTTCTGAGGTAGGAGGCACTTAAAGGTCCAGTTTGTAAAATTTCCACTTTGGCTTGAAATGAAAGCCTGCTGACAATGACTGCTATCTTTCACTTTGGTCAACTGCTGTTCTCACTACTTTCCTGTGCAGGTGGAAAAACTGATCCAGGAGAGAGGCTGGGAGTTCATGTGGAATGAGCGTCTGGGCTACATCCTCACATGTCCTTCCAACCTCGGCACTGGCCTCAGGGCGGGCGTGCACGTGCGCCTGCCGAAACTGAGCAAGGTAACACACGCATGCACACACACACACACACGTAGACGCGCATATGGGTAGAAGTTAAGTATTTGGAATCGTATCGAGCACACCGTCAACCTCAGCCTACAGAAAATTTGTTTTGTGATCCAATCAGTGATGTCGCATAGCATTCAAGATGTAAACTCCCACTGGGAATTTATGCTTGTCTTGTGGATCAAATAATCTCTCTGTTTAAAGGACATATCTCCAAGTCCAAGAAAATAATCACCGAACGGCCAATGGGTTCACTGGTCATTGTTGTGCATATAAAATCCTAATTTGTCTTCCTCCTCTGTGTCCACTGGTGTCATCGGTCCTTTGACAATGAACCACACTGTTGTGCTTTCCTTTTTGTATTGCCATAACAACACACTCACGGTAGTATATTAGGACTGAACACAATCCCTTCAGCCACGAAAAATAAGAGCGTGACAAGATGCACAGAATAGACTTTCTTTTCTCGAAGACCAAAACCAAAGACACATTGTTTGAACACATTTAGGAAGCTTAAATTTCTCTCGTTTATTTGCCCACAATAGTAGGACCATTGGAAACGTATAAGTCACTGATTTGTAACATTGCAGGACCCACGTTTCGCCAAAATCCTGGACAACCTGCGGCTCCAGAAGAGAGGCACAGGAGGTGTGGACACAGCTGCTACTGGGGACACCTTTGACATTTCCAACAACGACCGCCTTGGAAAATCAGAGGTGGGAATCAATTGAATTGTGTATTATTATTTTTTTTAACCCTTGACAATTCACCCAAGAGGCATCTTGTTGTGGTGTTAAAGCTTTTCTGTGCGCTTACATCTCCAGGTGGAGCTGGTGCAGACTCTGGTGGACGGGGTTCACTACCTGATCGACTGTGAGAAGAGGCTGGACAGGGGACAGGACATCAAGGTCCCATCTCCCGTCCCTCAGTTCAAGAAGTAAAGAAAACTGCCCGCAGGGATCAGCGTCAGCAGGTGGCGTCAGGTGGCGGCTCCCCTCCACCAAGTCCCCCGCTGCTGAAGGGACACGTTACCTACTCCTCCTAGAAAGGGTTTCAACGCCTTAGGTCAGTCTAATGTTAGATAGGGAGGGATCCTACCTCAAGTGAAGGTCTTCACTGTAAAACCTGATGTCAATAAAGCCAACAGTACTGAAGATTTTGACTGCCGCGTTCTCCGCTTTTAGGATTTGTAGTTTTTTTGCTTCACTTATTCTGACTCTTTAGTTGGTCTCCTCTCATGAAGAACTGTGGAACTTGCATGTTTTGACTATATACTTCCCCCTAGCTCCAGATACGTATCCGCGCTCTGACCCCGCCCTGTTCCCAAAGACGGATAAATCCAGGCCAGTGGGCGCAGGAGAAGCAGTAATACAAAACCAAACAACTCTGATAAAATCAGGGACTGATAAAGGTTGCGCGTGACCTTCTCGGGTTTGAGTTTACATAGAAAACCCCCAATGTGACCTACAAAAGTCAAATGCCCTTATTTGTTTCATTTTCTCTCCATGTATTTTTAATAATCCCTTTAAATTTGCCAAGGCACCGCTTCGCTAAAACCAGACTTCTGCATTCAGAACCAGCGAACCGAAATCCGGCCTTTCACAACTTTTATTCCCCAAAGTCTCGGCGCGTGTTCAGCGCATCGGGAGCGAAGCACGTTGAAAACACAACAGGACTGTTTTAATTAACACTTCCATCACAAATCTTTATTCACCTCCAAATAATCAAACCACTTTGGATCCGTTGCCGCGCACGCTTCACAGACGCGAGTACGCTGCTGCAAAGTCCTTAATGTGTCACCTGGTGAGTGGTGCCGTGTTCGATGAAAGGGGGTTGGCCAATTTCGAGCTGCTGCTGCTACTGCTTAATACTATGTAGCGCAGGTTGGAAACAGTGCCAGGAACAACCAGTGTCTAGACAGCGCCACCTTTGACGGATGGACACCGCGTGAGAAAATTAAAAAGGTGAGTAACATTGCAGGTTATTTTTTTCAAATGTGCAATATCTTCCTTGGACTGGAAATTGCGTTACAGGTGTGCTTTAGGAAACGAAAAAAAAAAAAACAACAAAGGAAATTGACACAAAAGTATGAAGTGCCTTCAACAGTGACATCCATTAATAGTTAAAGGACTGATCTGCACATTTCAGTCAAAAGGCTCACCCAAGCCCTCAGCGTTTCCACATCTTTGCAATTGAAAAGATGAACGCAGATTTTTAACAGAGGGTCAAAAATGTTTGTGTTTGCGCGTGGAACTCTGCATCCGTAACAAACTTAGAATTTTAATGCTAAGCAAGAGGCGGCTTGAGAGACGACAGCGTATCTCGAGGAAAATGAAAAATCGGTGATACAAACAAGAATATTTTATTATCGTTTAAAAACGAAAGATCAGGAGTCTGTAAACAGGTGTGCATGAGCTCGAGGTTATTTTGAGCGACCCTTAAAGTAAGCACAAGAGCAAACCAAAAGGTGCTTACCCAGTCAAAAGTCCCACTTTTTCCTTTTTCTTTTTTTTTTTGGTAAAACGAAAAGCAAACACAAACCTCTATGATGGAGTGGCTGGAGAGCGCTAAAAACAATGCAGATACATGAGAGAAGGACGTCAGCGTGGAGGACAGGGTTGGGGCGGGGAGGGATTCTTAGGGGAGGAAGAAAAAAAACAAAACAACAGAAAGCAAACATCTGTGAGCATCAGTGCTGTGTCGTCGTCGTCATCATTCCAGGGGTCGCTTTTCACTGTGTTTCTTTGTGAACTCCTCGGCGTTCTTCATGAACCTGGCGCGATCTTTGCAGTACTCCTCCGCCAGGTCGGCCCTCAGAGGGTGCTCCGGCTCTGGACAGGTCACTAGAGTGATCAGCGCCTTTAGGACTTTGACCACAGAGAGCAAACCAGATTCAAAAAAATTTGTTAATTGACTTGGCAAATTCAATTGTTTCCCAACAATGATCCGTCTCTACCGTCTCGCTGTAAACCCCAGATATTAGCAAAGCGCATCTTTCAACTCTCACGCATGCTAAAATGTGTACCCCAGTAACACTAGGAGTGTCACCACCATGTCATCCTGTCAGTTCTATTATACAGCAGTAGTTCTCAAATGGTGGATTCTCCGGATGCACATTTGTTTTTCCCTTATCATGAAGTCTCAGCCCAAATTTACTCAAACATTTTCCACAAAGATAAAAGCGCTAGCTCACTTTCTATCAAATCTACTGAATGAATTATTGAAAGAATTGAATTTAATGGTGTGTCTTACAAAATAAATGCCCTCTATTTCCTCGATAAAAATACATGTATATACATACATATATTTTTAGCGAGGAAATAGAGGGCATTTATTTTGTAAGACTATATGATCTATCTATCTATCTATCTATCTATCTATCTATATACATACACATTTTTTTTTTTTTTTTAAATCCCTTTTAAAAAAAAAACTGCCCACAAAGTCACGACCCAATCAAAACAGCTCCTACAGGTAGAGAAACGCTGTTTCAGAGATAATAAAGGGGTTGTCAGATACCGAGAAGAGAACACTGGACAAACCTCACAACATCATGACAATATTACATTGACCCTGGGCCTGCAACTCTGACGTAGTTCCAATGCTACAAATGACGTGCAGCATAAAGGGAACCTGGAACTTTTGACCCATGTCAAAGCAGAGCCGCGACCCCCCCAACCCCGCCTCACCTTGGTCAGCTCTTGTGGCTGGCTTCCAGTTTTCGGCACTGATGATTGGCAGGCAGACCTGGCCCTTCTCGTCGACGTTGGGGTGGTAGATTTTCGTTTTGAAGGTGATCCTGGGGGGCTTGAAGGGGTACTCGGCCGGGAAGATGAGCTCCACTCGAAACGCTCCCTTGTCGTACGGCGCGGAATCCTTGGGTGTGGGGGGTGGGAAATATCACTGTTGCACATTGAGGTCGAAGAACGTGGCAGCTGTACTTCCATCCACACTCTACTTGACACTTTGGCAGGCAAACGCGAGTTCATTTGGGCGCCGACCGAGTACTTACCGGAACGATATAGCCTTGCCAGGTGAACATGTTCGATTCATCCACTTGAATGCCGCGGAAGTTCTTAATGGGAGCTTGCCGAATGTCCGAAAGCTCCTATACACACAAAAAGACAAGATTGTGTGATCGGTATATTCTGTGTAGCCGTGTCCAAACATTAGAAGTATGACATACTGGAGACATTGGGACAATTGAAGACTTTTGTTAAATCAAAATTTGAATTTACAGGGTTTTTATTTCTTTCCTTGAGCATGTATTAAAACGCCATAACACTGTCATTTCAGATCTTCTGCTCTGTGGTAGAAAAGCCTTAGGTTATCAATTCACAGGATATCCCTGTAGATATGTGACAGGGACCACATGTGCCCAGGGGACGGGCACCAAACGGGCCTGGTGAACTAATTCAGAAAAATACGAGGACTTGGAATTTAATTGTGAATAGACCAGGAAGTGGAGGCAGAGACTTCAGTGCACAGCTCATGCCAGGCCACTTGTCAAGATGATTAAATTATGCACATGTTCAAGCATTGACGTCACAGGTATTGTGATGGGTGTGTGTGTGTGTGTGTGTTTTTGTTCTTTTCCAAATGTGGGTCTTGATTCAACTTCCATCGTGCATTTAAATCAGCACTGCTGGCATACAAAACAGTGAAATCAAAAGCCCTGTTTCGTGCCTGCCTTGTATTGTATTGCAACCTAGTTTATCAAAATTCTTTGCCAAATCACCTTCTCCATCTGGATAGCAGGAAATAAAAACATATCCTCATTGTACAGTAGTGCAGGTACAGTAATTAAAAAAAAAGTACAGTCAATGATTTTTTTTTATTTTTGTTTGCTAATGTTGTGCTGATTGTAAAACATGAGCAAACCAATGTTAAGCGCTTGAATAGGAATACCCGTTTGTAGTTGACGGAAACTAAATTGTTAACCATCTTAAAATGCAAAGACGGAACTGTGCTCTGTGCAGTATTTGTACTTTAAAATAAGATTCCTCAACTTCCTCAACAGAATTTGTGTAGCTACTGTCTGTGCACACAGTCTGGCGAGTAACCAAAGTCAGATAATCCAGCGCCAGATCAGTTGGTTACGGATGATGCCTTTCTTGCTGTTGCAAGCCAGTGTGTGTTCAAATAAATAGATTTCAAACGGATCACTTTGTTTTAAATCGTTTTACTACATCATCGCATTGTCTGGTGTACTAGCCACCAGGTATATTTAGCATTTTTTATTACTACAATATCCTTTTTTTTACAATGTCGGGACATGATGATCCTCAATGTGACTGAACAGAGTTGTGTAACGCTGCAACAGGAGGGGGGGAAAAAAGGTCCCTAAAGTTTCATAATCCGAGATACCAGTTTGCTGGGTAGTCAAAAAACTACGTGTCAGTGGCACCGGAGAGAAGTTGCTAGTCTCGCTGCTAAAACCGTCGGGGAGGGCGGGGGGGCTTTTTCTCCGGTCAACGTAATCTTCCATTCAGCGGACGCTGTTGTTTACCTGACTCGTAAAACCAGGGGCGGATTCAGGAAGTGCCTCATTAGCATAGGGGCATTTTCTGACTCAGACGCGTCGGTGAATCGCATTTGCGAACACTCGAGAACAAACGAGGAAGAAAGAAAGAAAAATGTGGCGTCACACCGAAAGCGCAACTAAAAGAAACTACGACGGAGCAAGCCAAAAAGCGAAAGAAACCTGCTGGTCGCAACAGGCGAACCGAAAGCGAGGTTTAAAAAAAAAAAACAACAACCAATTGTTCAGAAATACGCCGCAACACCGTTATTCGACGCCGGATTTCTTTCCACCCCCCCGAACCATTTTAATCTAGACTGCCCAGTTGTTTCTATGGTTTCATGGCTGCCTTCAGGCGTTTCCAGTCTTTCACTCGAGGCAGCCACAATTCTCCCAACCAGGGCCTGAATTTACGGGTAGCTCGCACGTTTACGTCGACACAAACGCGACGGGTAAACTTCACGGTAAACGAGGTCAGTTTTCTGTAAAAGCTGAGTCACGCCCCGCTGGCTTCTCAAACTCACTAACTAGTCACCTCGCAGTCATCATCCGCGCGACGTCATTATCCCTTTTCGTTTTTAGGACGGATACGAGCTAAATATGCTTTGTTTGACTCCGGCAACCTGTAGCTACGGCGATTATTCAAACGCCGATAAGGGGATTGACGGGATGTGTTGCGGGGAAAAAACAACGTGTATTCTTACCTTGGATAGTCTTCTGGTTGCAGCCATTTCGTTCCCGACGATACCTTATTCCGGTTTCTTTCCTCTGCTCTCTTGATTTTGTTTTTAACCGGCTTGCGCGCTGCGTTCTGGCGTCTTTACCGCCGCCTCTCGGCGTGGAGGCGGAGGCTACACGCAGGGGCGCATGAGCTGCGGAAGGAGGAAGCGGCACAAACAAAGCTCGATCAACAACTCGCCGGGGGGAAAAGTCCCTTTCATACCGTTGCCATCGCGTGATTGTTGATTCCTTCTTTTGATCGACTCGATACACTAGAAATTGTAACATAATATGAATAATCAACTGTTCTTTATAACACTACTGTTACCGTTGATTTTGAATTGGGAAAATGTTTAAACTTTTGCTGCGTCTTGGCCAGGACTCTCTTGGAAAAGAGGTTTTCAATCTCATTGGGACTTTCCTGGTAAAACAAAGGTTAGAAATCCCACTGATACAATATTAACAATAACACTGATAAAGTCATTTACTCTTCCCTTGACTTTTAATTTATAGATTTTCAATAAAAGCTATACAACATAAAAATGCAATTTCCCCGCAAATCTAAGCGGAAAATCAATTTAGGATAAAGCTGTAAAAGCTGTCAGTTTTAACTTATGCATTTACACACTAGCACTTTGAGCTTTTATAATGAGAAGTGCTTTAAAAATAAATGGTATTATTACTTTAAGCATAGCACAACCCTCTGTGAAACTGTCTAGGGAACTCTGGCCTGCGTCATCTGACAAATGGAGACACGTTGACTTACGTAACATGACCGAAACTCATGGGATGAGTAATGGTCAATTTAATCCTACACGTCAAGACAATGCCTCACAACTGACAATGAGTATAAATGGAAAGCAGGGAATACTATCATCACTGGGATGTGTTTACACACTGGTGACACACATGGTTTAATTTAGATTTAGCAGGAGTTGACATTACTGATAGTTGTTATGAATGTTAGTGAAACAAGATCGAGCAAAGCCAATTGGAAAAAAGTGTTGTATTTAGCATTATTAAGTGATTATCGCGTGATTGATTTGTCCATGAACACCGACCCCTGAGTCTATCGTTAATGGTTTGCATGGCAGTTCTGCCGTCAGCATTCTTCTTTCGAGTGTGTTTGGGGGCAAAACAGCAACAACAGCTCAACGAAAACTTCTCAAGCCAAGGAGGCGACACCTGCTGGACAGGTGGGGGATAAGTAGGTCACGTCATGATGAAGACTGCAGACACACTACCTTGCTGGGATACCTGTTGACGAACACACAAGGTGCTGTGCATTGAGGCGCACAGGACGTCAACAACGATAGAAATGCGGAGTCTTAGCCGCCAACATTATCCTAATAATAGATAAAGTTGCTTTATTCCAAAGGCAGCGCACTGCAGCCGAACCTCCTTGTTATAATACCGAATGGCCAGTGTGGAAAAAACATTAAAGTCCGGCAATAGCAGTGTTATAAATACTCATTTACTTTATAATTGTTCTAATTTTGTTACTATATGATTACTCAGGGGTATATTGAGCATAGAAAAAAAAAAAATCTAAGGTCGAGTTATGGAACGCAATTATCCACGTGAGCTACATGCTCGCCGTCACTCTCCTGTTAAATCCTCGGCTGCTCACCAACGGAATGCAAAGGAATTTCCAATGAGGCGAGAAGTAAAAACCCGCTGCGGTGGGTGGATAAAGTCACTCGGTCCACAGGTGCTGCTGCTGGTTTACTAACGCTGTGAAAGCAGGGCAGCAGTTCAGTTCTGTGACCTCCCGGCAGTCTGTTCAAGATGGCCGCCCGACTGGAGAATTGACACATCTCCAATAAAACTATCTCAACAGCAAATGGTAGCATCCGCTGCAACTTTGGCTCTTTTTATCTGATAACGAGATGACGGAAGTTTACCCGAAACTGTCCATCTCTAATGGTGCGGGATGGGAATAACTGTTAAGGGCGACGCCGGGGCGATGGAATAAAAACAAACTGGTGAGTGATTTTCTAACATACCACTACACTATACAACTAGCAACGAGCTAGCAGCGTTAGCCAGCTAACTAACAAGCTGCGTTTAACTGTAACTGCTCCTGCGTTGTGATCGCGCTTAATGTCACTTGACAGACAACAGGTTGTTTGTGAAGGTTAATGTCCGGCAGCTTGGAGACTGTTAAGTTTAAGCAGACGCTTCGTTCACACACAGGCTAATCGTTAACTGTGTGTTGTTGCGGAGGGGATGTTAACCTGCATGCTAACGGTGTCACGTTAGCTCAGTGAAATCTACTCTTGTATTCTTTGCTTTATGTCGCCAGTTCGTTCATTTTATGGAAGAATTAAATGGCACGGCATTCGTTTTCATGTAGGTATTATTGTTTCACGTCAGTCAGGCTGTGGTTTGACCTTAAAGGGGCGTTTGTTAGGTGTAATAAGGACCAAACAGGAATTAGACGCTGGAAACAGTAGAGGAATGCGTTGCAATAACGGAAAGTGTTTGCTCCAGATTCTTTTGATGCGCCAAAACGAGAAGCTTTACTCGTAAGTGTCTGTTGAAAAATGGTTTGATTTTAGCTTTTATTGTTACTGTAAAATCCACAGTGTTACTCTCGATCCGGCTATTCCACAGTATAGACATTCCAGTGTTTCATGTTTGCTGTGACAGCACCGCCCATAGCTTATTTACATCAGTCAGCCGTATGCCAACTGTATGTTAGTCCAGTCTCAGTTTTGTGTCGCTAAAATGCTTATTTGCATCACAGCATGCTTTATAACAGTTCAAGTAGTAATAGCTGATAGAGTGACACTCAGAATAAGCTTTTGAATGTGATGGCATGAAAAGCTATTACAGCTTCAAATTATGCCAGGTGGATTGGGGCCATCATTCAGGAATCGTTTTCCAAGCAAAATGCACTTGTTAGTGACCGGATGTTAAACCTCCCTCAAATGTAAAACCAAACTGTCCTAGTTGTAAAAACAACATCGTCCAAAGTCACAAACATGGCGATTCATTTATTGTGTTGCCATACGTGCGTATGAAGTGTACTTGGTGAGATTTCAGTTCCCCAAACAATACTGTTACTGTGGATGAGGAAGTAAATAGTTTTGCTTCACGTGACGAACACACTGTGCTGTGGTGAGTGTTTAAAAGCCGCCAGTCAGCGGCCGCTGTCGTAAGCCTACATTAGCCTACATTAGTAGTAGTTTGAACCATATCGGTCATTGCTCCATGTAATAACCTGGTTTTGAGCCCTCAAAGCACGGCCTTGAGCTCCCTTTTATTTTTGCCTTTTATCTCTCTGTCTTTTTGTGGCGACGGGATAATGTACAGTTGGATGTAGTCGGACACTCGGTCCGTCCACTCATCTTCCATCAAATGAGTTTTAGAAATTTGGGATGAGGTATTTCCACATGTCCTCTTTTGTTGTCCTTGTTTTTTTGAATGTGGTGGTGTTGTTGTTCTAATAATTTGATCGGGCAGATCGGTCACTAGTGTGGTAAGGTGCCGCTGAAAGGTCCGATATTATTCTAGTGTTCATATCATTACTTTTTTTTCCATCCCAGATCTCCCTGTCCACTTCCAGCGGGGGTGCTCACACAGTTTGATGTCACTGTCCAGCCTCTTGTAGTTCATTTTCCCCTCATCACTACAATGCACGGTCCTCACTTTGAAGCGAGTCAGCTCCTGTATCCCGTACTGGAGAGTCTTGAGTCATTAGTTCCTGACAGTTGTGCGCTTGTGACGTGGGCTTCTCATGCCAAACTTCTTATCCTTGTCCTAAATCTGTGTGCTATGAGTCCAGCCTTCTCCACTTGTTTTTTTCCACAACAATGCCACACTGGGTTAATACGTGACTGAGTGACCTACATACTTTCTGCTCAGCTGATGTGTTATTTGGAAAAAAATGTCCTATTTACATCTATGTGTCTTTTATTGTTTTGCTTTTCTTTTTCTTCTTTTAGAAATTAGAGGGGATATTAAGCCCTCTATTGTAGCCCAGCATGGACAGCTACTTCAAGGCAGCTGTATGTGACCTGGACAAACTCCTTGATGACTTTGAGCTCAACACAGGTGAGAACACCAAAGTTGGTAGTTGCTGGCTACACCAGTAGTAGTAGTTGTAGTAATTAAGCAGTTATTCTAAATGGTGTTTTACGTGTTTTCTAAACTTGTGTCCCCCCACAGAAGAACACGAATGCAAACCTGTTTTCCTGAAGCCTTCAGCGTACCCCTTCTACTCTCTGGGCTCTCAGTGTCTACCCTCCGACCCTCCCTCGGCCCCTCCGAACCTGCCCGACCTCAGCTCCCTCCACTATGGCTCTGCCCCCGGCTGCGCCGACAACCCGCGGCGGCAGCCCGGCGGGCGCCGACGACGCGGAGGCGGCGCCCGGCCCCTCACCGCCGTCGACCTCCTCTCGTCCGTGGACTGCAGGCCGGCCGCCTGCTCCGCCCCGCCCTGCCCCGACCGGGCGCTGAAGCCCGTGTGCGACCTGGTGAACGACGCCAGCTCGGCCACGCTCGTCCGGGCCAACAGCCACGACGCCTTTGGCGACCTGGATGCGGCGGAGAGGCAGATGGAGGAAGAGGAGGCGCTGCTGGTGGACTTCAGCAGCCCCGCGGTGGCCGAACGGGACCAGGCCGAGCGAGCGGCCGCCGGGGAAGACGAGCTCCTGGGTTCGGGTTCCAACGCGCTGAGCGGCGAGTACTCGTCCTCGCTCAGCCTGCTGGACGTCATCCTTCCGGCTGCTCTTGGGAGAGGCGGCGAGTCCCCTGGCGATTCGCCGCCGCAGCCGGCCGACGATGTGGCTGAAAGCTCCCCGACACTCCACGAAACGCAAAGCACTCCGAGCGCCACAGACGCTGAAGAAACAACAGCATCGCCGCTGACAGACCGACAAGAATCCCCGACTGACGGCGAGCCGGAGCTGCCGCCGGGCGGAGAGTCGGAGTCCTCGGACGGCGAATCGGGCGGCCTGTCGTGCCTACCCCTGGCCGTGTCCATGTGCGGCGCCCTGGTCAAGCCGCACATGGAGGACGAGCCCGGCGGAGCTGCGCCGCAGCGCGAGGAGGCGGACGACGCGTCCGAGAGCGCAGAGGCGGACTCCGAACCCCGGCAGGACGCTTCCCGCTCCGGCGAGCCCGAGGAATCGGCGGCTCCGTCATCGCAGCAGGTCGCAGAGGGCAGCGTGCGGCCGAACCATCGGCAGCTTCCTTCCCCGGACTCAGCGGCCGCCGCCGCCGCCCCTTCCGAGGACCCCGCCTGCCCGGAGGCCAGCCCCGTCGACCCCCCCGAGTTCGGCTTCGAGTACCTGCCGGAGAGCGACCAGGCGGAGCTGCTGGTCACCGACGAGGAGCTGGACGCCTTCCTGCAGGCGTACACGGAGGCCGAGCAGGGCAGCGCCGCCGTCCCTTACTGCGGCAGCTCCGGCGACTGCGGACGAGCCGAGTCCCTCGCGCCGCCCAGCGGGGTCGAGCAGGAGGAGCAGGAGGAGCCGCGGAGCTGCGGGACGCGGGAGGACCTCGAGGGTCTGGCCTCCCCGGAAAGCGACCGGATGATGTGCGTGTCGGCGGGACAAGCAACGTCAAACCCCGGCGCCGCTCTGCAGTTTCAGGACTCCTCTCGCCCGGAAGAGGCAGAAAGCTGCTCTGGGGCGAACCATTCACCCACCAGCAACAATTCTCAGTCCCAGCACAGCAGCAGCAGCAGCAGCGGCAGCAGCAGCCCCGCTCAGCAGCACTCCTACGGAGGGGCCAGACCCAAACAGCTCCACTGCCAAACACCCCGATCTCCACCACCAGCAGGGAACGGCCACGAAGAAGTGGAGGAGGGGGAGGAGGAGGAGGAGGAGGAGGAGGAGGAGGAGGAAGATGAGACGACGAGAGAGCCAAACACCCCCGAGGACGAAGAGTGTCCATCCCAGAGCCCCGAGTATCCAGAGGAGCACTCCAGCGTGGGCGCGTGTCCCGCCCAGGACCACCGGGAGGAGGACAGCGGCGAGTACGACGAGCTCTCGGAGCCGCCGCCCTACCCGGGCGAGCCGCCCGCCGACGGCAGCGTGTCGGCCAACTGGAAGAGAGACGGCGGGGAGGACGTGGGGAGCAGGCAGCCCGCCTGGGTGCCCGACTCGGAGGCTCCCAACTGCATGAACTGCACCCAAAGGTTCACCTTCACCAAGAGGCGGCACCACTGTCGAGCCTGCGGGAAGGTAAAGGGGGAGGGGGGTGGGCAACATAAGTCAGTTGGAGGAGGAAGGAAAGCTCTCAGCGTGTGATTGGTTGGATTTTTTTTGCGGCGCCTTCGTTCTCCCAGTTGTCAGTTTTGGAGCAGTCGCTTCTCAGTTTGGTTCAAAATGTTACTTTTTTTTTTGAAGCACTCCCCTGCTAATGAAACAAATGGAAAGTGAGGCAGGTTTAACATGTACAACGTTACTTGGAGGCTGGCAGGATGGATGAGCAACATTCCGAGTGATGCTGCTGCTGCTGTGCCATGTGTAGTCGTCGTTACTAAAAAACAAAAACAAAAAAAAAAGTCTACAATTCTTCCCTATTTCTTCGCTCTGTGTTGAGTCGCGTTCAGACTGCCAGCCAAAATCCGATTTTCAGCCCATCCAGATTGAAACTGGATGGCTCTTTTGTAGTCTGAACAGTCGCAAATCACATGAAATCCGATTTTTGCAAAACAGATTGAAACCACCTTCGGGAGGTTGGACAGATGCGTCTCAGTGTGAACAGCTCCAAACACACCGATGGGTTTTGACTGTCCGTGATGATGCAAGACCCAGTGCGCCACTAGAGGGCGCCATTCCAGGTGCAGAGCTGGAATGTAATGGAGCAGACAGAAGTAGAAAACAGCAGAGGAGGAAACTCATTGGCTCATCAGTGTGTATGGCAACCAGCGCCGCTGTCACAATGATATGACGCCACAGTGTGGACAGTCGGCCCTCAAAATCGGATTTGAGAAGGAATCTGATTTGAATCAGATTCGCCTGCAGTCTGAACGCAGTCTTGGAAAGTGAGTTGTGCCAGTTGTCATACCTCGCTGAACACGATCAAACATTTTCTCCTGTGAGAAGACCATTGCTGCAGTGATCTCACCTCGACCGCACGCTCGTGGTCTCGGCAGCGCACACCCACAATGCACCTACCACCCCCGTGTCACCTGCGCAGCCATCTGCCTCTGACGTCGCCAGGTTCGCAGCGTCGCGGCGGGCGCGCCACCCGTGCAGACAGAGGACATAAAAATAGAAAGGAAAGGGAGCAAATATTGTTCGCGCTCCGAATCGGAGCAGGAAGTCATCGCCGTCTGCGCACGTTACCAAACCTGTTTAAGTAGATTCAGGTTAATTCTCCAGGTACGACTTTAGCGTGGTGGATTCGTGGACGGGGAGCTTCGGTCCGCCGGTCTTTTTATAAGCTCATTCACGCCGCGCTGTGCGTCCTAAAGATAGAGAGCTAAATCCTTCAGAGGCGCAGCGATTAAAACACCATTCAGCACAGGACTGTTTTCATTGTCCCACCGTTGAGACTCCCTCTGAGATGGACCAGCGCAGTAGAACTGCTGTAAAATGCCGCCTAGTACCCCCCCACCACCACCCTACCGGTCATTTCTACTGCGTGACCGGTAGCTGCGCTGCCCCCCAGCCTTGATTGTCCTCTCCTCTCTCCGTGGCAGGTCTACTGCGCCGCGTGCTGCAACAGGAAGTGCAAGCTGAAGTACCTGGAGAAAGAGGCCCGGGTGTGTGTCGTCTGTTTTGATTCCATAAACCGAGGTAAGACTCGCTGGGATCAGATGCTGCTGCTGTACACTTGGAGACCCGTCAGTGTTTTTAAGTTTGAATTCCAGAGAGAGAAGGAATACGAATTATCAATTCATTCATTAATCATTAATTGATTGACCTTATCAATCAATTAACGATTCATTGTGAAGCAGCGATTTTCTTTTTTCCAGAGAAAAAGATTTCACAATGAAAAATGTGTCAGGAAAACACGATTTAACCCTTAAATAATGTTGAGGGTCCAATGTGACCCGTTTTTACATTAAAGATCAGTAAAAACACCCTCAACATTTATGACTTTAAGTTGACTTCTAATGGTTCACGTTTCAACTTTTTTTTAAAGTTGTTTAAAAGTAACATGTTCTAGTTACACAGGTATACACCACACCATTTAACAAAAAACTGTGTAAATGTTCAATTAATTGCAACTAATTTAATTACTCGATTAACTTCTTAATTGACAATTAATCGATTATTTGTTAACATCCCTAATTTGCACGTCTGAAATGCAGTTGAGCTGTTTTATTAGAAATTAATTAATGTGGGTCCGCTAGCAAAAATAGCCAAAACATTTAGAAGTGGTTTAACAATATTCTAGCTTCTTGCTGGTAGATTCAGCATGCCAACAGATGCCAACAGTTGATCACTTCTGCCTTTATTTAGTTGCTTGATCTGGAAAGAATTGCCTTTAAGTTCAAGCAGTCGATGGACAGTTTTACACCGCTTCCACAAAGTCTTGCAGCGCTTCCCAGGAACAGTAGAGGAGTTGGTGGATAGAGGCGGAAACTAAACTGCTGTTGGCAAGGCAGCCATTCTAATTTTGGTTTAGAATTACACCTGGAACTCACTTCAATCTCTTTTTCCGTCACCTGTTTGCAAAAGCTGAGAAAATGGCACCGAGGCGCTGCAGTGAAGTGAACTAAGTTTCACATCTTTTTTTTTTTTTGTATGAGAAAAGGACGCGGCCTTTTGGCAACGGTACCAGGGCGGCGCGGTTTCACGCCTCTGGGACGCTTCTGAAACGCTCCCGCGCCACGGTTGGTGGGAACTCGCACACTGACGTTAATGGCCGCAGTTCTGCTGCGGATCGAGCTTCAATTAAGCGAACGGATGTTTTATGCGATTGCTCAACGAATCGTTGGAATATTCAATAGAATAATCGATTACCAAAATACTCGATAGCTGCAGCCCTGCTGCGTTCCTCTGTACTGTTGGATTCAAAGACGACCTCCGGCGAACATTAAAAACTTTTCTTCTAGATCTTTCCGTTCACTTTCAATCCATTTCAGGCCTATGACTCCCAAAGTGTGCATAAGAAAAAAAAACAACAAAAAAAAACGGGGAGATGAATCCCAAGATTCCCAGTCAGCGTCTCAGGCTGGGTGGGTCTGACTTTGTGCTCGTCTGAAAATAGGCTCCGTTTGTCATTAAAACTGCATCACATCACAGCGGCGTTATGCAACCGATGAATATTTAAGGGACAATGCAAAAGAATAAGTGGCACAGTGAAGGAAATATCGCTCGCTGGGGTTGAAAGGATTATTTAGTTGGACGTTTCTGTCTGCTGCCGTGATGAAAGATGAAAAAGGGGGCTTGTCCAGAGAGGCTGCAGCACGGTGATGGAGAGAGGTTGGTTGGAGGGAGGGGGGGCGTGACGGGGGGTCTTGCAGGGAGGGATGTTACAGCAGGTCACTGCCGTTCGTCCTTGATGCCTGTGTGTGTGTGTGTGTGTGTGTGTGTGTGTGTGTGCGCGCGCCTTCTAAATTAAGACGACCGCGGCTCGGTGGGAGTGGGGGGGTAGAGGGGAGAGGGGGTGGGGCCATCCACTCCCCCTGCGCGCGCAGGAACCCTCGAGCTAGCGGGCAGCGACTGCGGCTAAAAACAGAGCCGAGCTGAGCCGAGCCGAGCTGAGCTGAGGGCAGCGGAGCAGCGATGGGAGGGTCCAAATCCCGACCGGGGCGGACTGTTGACGACGCAGGCTGGCAGAGGCGCCGCGGACGGAGCGACGAGGTGAGGTGAGGCGAGGCGAAGCGGTCGGCGATCATCCGGCGTTGATTCAGCAAGCATCTGCGTCCTGCGTCCTGCGTGTGTGACATGATCTGGCCTCTCCGGGTTCAGCCGGACGCGCCTGAAACTCGGGAACTCGTCTCGGTCTTCTCTTGCTCTCTCTTGTTCTCTTCGTCTGACCTGCTTGAAACCAACTCCCGTCCTTTTAAGACAGAAGCAGCCCCGTCCGTTCTAGAATGTCAGTGATGCTGCTGCTGCTGCTGCTGCTGCTGCCACGTGCCCTCCCCCCCGCCGCCCGCCACCCCCCACCCCTCACCCGCCCGTGCTCTTGTAACCCCGCTCCCTCCCTGCTTGTCATCCTCGCGGCAAATCCATAAAGATTTATGATGCGTAATCGATACGATCCGCGCCAGTGCCACAGCAGCGCTTTCCTTCCAGCGGAAGAGCCCCCGGCAAGCCCTGACCTTTGCTTATCTCCATCTGGCGCACTTGTATAGATCTGTGTGACTCCGAGGGCCTTTTCACGTCCTCAAAGGACGAATGACGACGAGTGTGGGGTTGTTGTTTTTTTTTCAGTTGTTGTTCTGGTTACGACACACATTAGTGTCTGCCTCGTGGTCTGCTAACGTGGCCGCCGTGTGCAGTTTTTTTTTTTTTTCTCCCTGTCAAGCTTGTGAGCATCTAAACGTGCACAGTCATGCTCCAGTTGTGCCTTTTACGTCACCGGTTTTGTCCCCCGGCGTCGTCCGCAGACTTTTGGCCTCCAGCGCGCCCGGCTGGATCGCAGAAGGCGAAGAAAAACTTCGTCATTCTGCAAAGACGCTCCTGAAAAATCATCAAACACGTCAGCATCACACGGTTTTCTGCTCTCTTTGGTTATCTCGGTCCACGTGTTTCCATGAAGAGGGCGAGCGGTGCATCATTTGACCGGTCTTAATCTTGAAGCAACATCTTGAACCAACAGCGCCCTTCTTTTGCTTTCAAGGAAAACAAGTAAAAATAGCTACGAAATAATGCAGCACTTTCACTTCAAACGAGGCAGGCGGAGCGGCCGCAGTGAGCAGAGGGTTTGTTGTTGGTCCATTCATTTCACCACCAAATGCAGCCTTTTATTGGCTCTATTATGTCTGATGTCTTAGTATTGCCCAAGTCATAAAGATAGTGTATTTAGTTTAGCATCATTTGCCACTTGCAAATCTACTCGGTTTTGTGGATTGAAATCAATACCAAAGATGAGTCTGTACTGCAACTTTTTTCTTCTTGAGACTAAAAGTGGCAAAGTCACTGAAGCCAAACTAGGGAGGAGAAGCAGCATTTAGCAAAGGGTTTTTTTTAAAATGATTTTGTTTTACGGCGTTGTTTTAAAAATGTCGAGCAATAAACAAATACATTTGTATTTTTTTTCCAGTTTTTGGTTGCACTGTGAATCTGAATCTGATTCTGAATTAAATCTATTTTCAATTAATTGTCGATTAAGAATTTGATTGATTAAATTTAATTTGTCGCAATTAATTCATTTTGTACACAGTGTTTTTATTGTTAAATGGCGAGGTGTATACCTGTTTACCTAGAACAAGTTACTTTTAAACTTTATTACACATTATTTAAGGGTTAAATAATGTGCTAGTAATCGTCAATCGATCGATAAGGTCAATCAACTATCGATTAATGAATTAATCGATCATTTGCATGCCTAATTCAGACTTTTAGCACCTAAGCAAAATGGCATTGTAAATAAACATGACAAGCTTGAAATCAGTGCAGGACTTTTTTTTCCCAGCTGTTAAATATTTGTATCAGAATATAGAGGAAAAAATCGACCCTATGATTTATGTATACTAAATCCATATTTAAAAAAAAAAAAAAATATGCTAACAGATATAGTAAAGGTGCACAGCGAGCATAGTCGTGAAACTTGCCTGGTAATCAATGGGAGTCCCATCTGGATGACGTTTGACCTTTTTGCTATCTTTCATAAAAAAAAAAAAAAATACACATCTGTGATGAATGTCTTGCTGCAGCTCAAGCCCTGGACCGCATGATGAGTCCCGTGGGGCCCAGCCCGAACCCCAACGTTCCCTCTGAGTACTGCAGCACCATCCCGCCTCTGCAGCAGGCGCGCGCCGCCGGCACCCTCAACTCTCCTCCTCCCACCGTCATGGTGCCCGTGTCCGTCCTCAAACACCCCAACCACGACGGTACGGCCGCCCTTCAGCAGAAATCGCTTGCGTCCCCCACCTCTTCCTCCAAATGAGAACTCGGAGCCTCCCTCTCCCCAGGTTGCCCCCGCGAGCAGAAGCGCGTGTGGTTCGCCGACGGCATCCTGCCCAACGGGGAGGTGGCCGACACCACCAGGCTGTCGGTGAGCAGCCGCCGCGGCTCCCAGGAGTTCAGCGGCGTCGCCTCGGACCAAACAGCTGTGAGGACTCGAAACATTTCACTTTCTTCTTGACGTAGTTGTCCTTTCACCACGCTGCTGCTACTTCAGCCGTTTGGCTCAATGTATTTACTGTTGGATTGGAAAGAGTACTCACATTCTCTACTTAAGTTAAAGTACAAATACTATAAAAGAAAAGATACTTTGGTAAAAGTACTTATTCAACTCTTTTACTCAAGTAAAGGTAAGAAAGTACCCTTAAGTAAAATAGTATTAAGTTTTAATATTAGTAGTAAGTTTTTTGTCATTAATGAAACAATACATTTGTTGATAATTTTCCAAAAATGAAACATGACAGTATGATCCGGATTTAAATGAGCATCTAGATAATTTTTTAACAAATTTGTTACAATTACTCAATATGATAGTTTGTTTTCTTTTTCAACTGCATCACAACCAAACACTAATCAGGAAAAGTTCTGACCAGTGAGCCAATATTGGGTGTTTATTACACTATAACCAATGTTATTTTCTTCATTGAAATTTTTTTCTGTACTGAAAACGTACTGAACAGTGACTCCCTGCCTGACGTACTACAAAATAATCTCCATTTAAAATATATCATCTGCTTATATATTGAACTACACAACAGCATAGTTCAAATAGATCCACTTCAACTATAATAAACAATAAGTGAATTTCTTTGAACTGAATTGATATCTTTTATATCTTTTAAACACAAAAGCGACGAGCATGTTTTTCCAATGCACGAAATGGAAAGTACAGATATTTGTGTACAAATGTGGGGAGTAAAAGTTAAAACGTTGTCAGAAAAAGAAATACCCAAGTAAAATAAACATGCCTGAAAAATCAACTTCAAATAATAAACTTCCCACCTCTGCCCGCCCTCTTGTTCTGCTCCAGCCTGGACCGACGGGGGCTGAGGTCTCCGCCTCCTCCCCCTCCCCCTCCCCACCTGAAGTGTCCGGGGCTGCCGAGGTGGTCCGACCCCCAGCGTCCGGACCCTGGGATTATTCCCTGCTTTCCGCCATCGGCTCCTCGGTGAACAGGGTCCCCAGTCTGCTGCCTAATAGCGAGGACGAGCTGCCCCCGCTGCTCATCACCACCGGGGAGAACGGAGAGGGAGGTGGGTGGTTTTCGCACCAGCTGTTCTTGGTTCACTGGAAGTCGGCTTCCAGCGCTCCTAAAAAAAATGTTTTTTTCGCGATGTCTGATTATTTTTTTTCCCCTGCTGCCTGTTCTGTCCAGATGTTTTGGTGGAGGACAGCCCCGCCCCGTGTCAGATCCTGCACTTATTAGAGGAGGGGGGGCCGCGACCTCTGACCTTTGTCCTGAACGCCAACCTGCTCGTCAACGTCAAACTGGTCACATGTGAGTACAGCGGATGAATGGGAGGGAAAACGGGGGGATTGCGTCGCTTCTCCTCCGCTGACTCGATCTCACCTGGAGGTTTTTTTTTTCCTGCGCTGTGGTTTGATGGTTCCAGACGGCGACCGACACTGCTGGTGCTTCGGCTCCAACGGGCTGCAGGCTCTGGGTCAGAAGGAGTTGGTGTTCTTGTTGGAGTGTCTCCCCGATGAGAAATCCCTCCCGAGAGACCTCTTCTCACTCTATCTCAACATCTATCAAGAAGCCCAGAAAGGTACAACACAGGCACCTACAGGACGACACCTGTACGCCTTTAGTTTGATTAGTTGATTCCCATCCCCCATTAGCTGTGGCATTGTCACAGCTGTTCTTCCTGGGGTCTTACATAGTACATGTGCACAGCCAAAGAATGATGTGTAAAAAAACAGAAACAAGATATAAGTAAAAACAAAAAAACAAGCAAAAAGAAAGAAAAAAAATATATCTGTATACATTAATTTCATATAAATCACATATAAACTCTAACAGACCATAACAAACCATACACTATAAATATATACTTAATATATGTAAATATACATACACAAATACCCTTCATTATAGATTTCTCCTATAGATATATACCAATTCACATACATTATTAAGTCACATACATCACAAGCCATGTACTACATATATATATATATATATATATATATATTTATTTATATATATATATAGACTTTCATATACATCACACTATCAAAGGGTATATAAATATCTCCTGTAATATAATTAAATACATCGCATTACCATAAATGAGTACACATGCATCCTAGTACCATCTCTTATAAATATATGCTGTATAAATTCATATATATCACAAACCATACATTATAAATATATACTCTAAATGTATGTAACAGACCATAACAAACCATCCACTATAAATATATAGTTTGTATAGCCTTTAGTTTTACACTGAGCAGATGTCATTTTTTTGAATCGAGAGGAGGACCAAAAAAACAAAAACAAAAAAAACTGTTTCCTTTCTGTTCCAGGCAAGTTTTTAGACGAGCTGGACAACGTGACGTTCACCAGCACCTTCCTCGGCAGCAAGGACCACGCAGGGATGCTCTTCCTCCCTCCCACGTTCCAGCCACTAGAGGGCCTCACGCTCCCCAGTCAGCCCTTCCTGTTTGGCCTGCTCATCCAGAAACTGGAGGTGCCCTGGGCCAAAGTGTTCCCCCTCAGGCTCCTCCTGCGGCTTGGCTCCGAATACAATGGTGAGAGACCTCCTGCGCGAGGGGAGGCGGGTGACCGATGGCGTTTGTCCCGCTGTCAGAAACCAGAAGAACAGCAGCCGAATTAAACACGACGACGAGGTTCTGATATTGTTGGCTTTTGCCCACCACCCATCCCACCCCATGCAGTGTATCCCACACCGCTGACGAGCGTTCGTTTCCGGGACTCCGTGTTCAGAGAGACGGGCCACACCATCATGAATCTCCTGGCTGTAAGTAACGGCGGCGCTTGCTGTCACTCCCAGCCCGACGCACCCGCGGGGCGGCACTGCGACTCTTAATCCCGCCGAAGCCACGTTTTTAATTACGGAGCCGAGGAGGTCCCGTCGGCTGTTTAATCATTCTCTGCTTTTAGGTTTTGTCCCCGCTGACAAGCCGAGGCCGCCGTGGTTAAATCTAACTTAAGAACAGGGACGAGCGTGCGGCTTAATCGGAGGGACACGTGACGCGGTCAGTTGAGAAACGAGGGGAATGACTCGTGGCGCTCTTGTCAGCCGGCCGTGCCTCGCTGAGTCATTGCGGTTCTGAAGGCATTGGAAACCTCACTTTTATTTCTGATATCTGTGATTAACATTGGTGTGGGAATGCAGCACGATAAAGGCTTTGCTTTCATGAGCAGAAACGCCACTGTGTTACTTTATTGTTTCACTCTCATATGTGTGCAGCATGCATCCATAAAAGACTCCTAATGGGTTCACAGATACTGGATTCACACAATTGTGTAATCAATTCAACAAACTGAATTGTGATATTTCAATATTTTCAAATAGCTTCACCACAAAATAAGTTTATTCCTTCCTTTTCACCCCTCAGTGTCGATCCTCAGTTTCCTGACAAACTGAATTACGTCACAGAAATATGCCGCGTCTGAATCGAGCCACGTGTTATTGTCATGTTATCAGAGCCCTATGAGAAGTCTTAGCAATACCTGTGACATATCTTCATCTTTCAACTCTGCCTCAGACCTGATGTCGCGTCTTTCCGTTCTTTCCTTCAGGACTTGAGAAACTACCAGTACAGCCTGTCCATGGTTGGGGGCCTGAGGATCCACATGGAGATGGGCCACAGCTACATCGACATTCCCAAAGGAAGCTTCAATGAGGTAGCGCGGTACTATAAAGTTCTTAATATATCTTAGTAATTATATTGTGCAAAACACTTTTTCAATATTTTTTCTAAGGCAACAATGAACCCAGAAATGAGAAAAGTCCACCCTTTGGTGACATCAGCCCTTTGTGATGTCACTGCAAGTAACATCAGAGCATTAGTTTTGGCAGGAGGTTGACTTTAAACAGAGGGCTAAATATGCTGGTTCTGGGGTAAATATTGGTCCCATCCTGCTCCACTGTATTCTGTGATGAAAAATGGACCTAAGGATGAATAATAGAGAGTAATATGGGTCCTTTTTCAAAATAAAATACAACCTTCGTCTGGTACAGCTGAACGCATGTTAAAGAGGCAGAAAAATGTTCTTGAGACACAGAATGACACAGCACGTATGTTTTATTGCGGCGACTGAGTGTGAGTTTTGCGTGTCCCACAGATGCAGAAGGTGGTGAATTCGTCCAACGAGCACGTCATCAGCATCGGGGCGAATTTCAGCCTGGAGGCCGACTCGCACCTGGTGTGTTTCCAGAACGAGGACGGAAGCTACCAGACTCAGGCCAACAGCATGGCTGGGAAGACCCGCACTGGTGAGAAGCCGCTCTCTGCGCTAGTCGAGGTGAAGGCGGCGGGGCGCTCGCTGTCGTCTCTTGTTAACGCCCGCGCCGTGTCCTCAACAGTGACCGGCGCCAGTTTCGTGGTGTTCAACGGAGCCTTGAAAGCCTCGTCGGGCTTCATCGCCAAGTCCAGCATCGTTGAAGGTACAAACTGCTCCAAAAAGGTTCCAGAAATACATCCCGCTGTTTGTTCCTTGACAAGTCCCTGTTATTTTTGTGTATTTTTTATTTTTTTTCCCGCAACAGACGGGCTGATGGTGCAGATTCCTCCAGAGACCATGGAGTCACTGCGCGGCGCTCTGAGGGACCAGAGGGACTTTGACATACCCTGCGGCAGGAGCGACGGAGGGGAGCTGCGGGAGAACGTCACGGTGCGCTGGGTCGACTGGAATCCGCCCGTCGGCACCAGGTGACACCACTGTAGCCAGCCAGCACACACAAAAACACCTCTTAAATCTTAAAACCTAATCCAGTGACATTTTTTTTTTATCTGATAGCAACCACATTTACTTACTTTACTTTAAGCATTCAGAAAAAAAAAAGATATTGGACCGGATTTGCAGTTTGTTAGTTCGAGCCAATCTGTTTTATTCCACATCAGTGTTGTATTTGTCTTCATGGGTTTTTCACCTCAAGGTGGCATTCGTCTCAATAACAGCGGCCGCCTGGGTATTGATTCTTTCTTTATGTTTGTTGTTTTTCTCGCGACTCGATCGCAGCAAAGCTAGCGGCGTCGACGGGCGGCCCCTGGACGGAGTCCCCAGCGTGCGGGTGCTGCAGGACACCAGGTTTGAGTCGGACGGCCGAGCCATCAGGTGCACCGAGGTGAGGCGCCCCTTTTGACGAGCTGGCAGGTTGTTTTTGAGCTCCGTGGGGCAGCTGAGCGCGGGCTGAGATGTGAAATCCTCCCCCGCAGGTGTTCTACCAGCTCAAGACTCCGGACTGCAGCCTGGCGTCAGTGCTGTCGTCCTGCAGCGTCTTTCAGAAGGAGATGGCCCTGTCGGCGTGCGGCGCTCTCACCCCTCACCTGTGTGTCCTCACCGCCAGCGGCATCAACACGCTGTCTCTGCGCATCTCCACGCAAGCCGATATGGTAAAAAAAACAAAAACAATGCGAGCTGGTGACTTTCCATGGAATATGTTGAGGTTCTGCCTCACGAGTGTGTTTTGTCACACCCGCAGGTGGAGTACCAGGCCGGCTGCGGAGGCCAGCTCCTCCCCCAGCGCTACATGAACGAGCTGGACGGCGCCCTGATCCCCGTCATCCACGGAGGCAGCGCCAGCGTCCCCCAGACCGCCATGGACATGGAGTTCATCTTTTACATTACGCACGTCATCTGACGCGTGCCGCCGCACACTTTGGAACCTAACCAACCAACCAAACAAACAAACAAACTAACAAACTGGAAAAAAAAAAGGTAGCACAGAGGAAGCCGCTGCCCCCCGCCACCGCCCCCCAGTGGCACGAAACACTAACGCAAGCGGCTCAATTTGCACAGTCGGACCGGCGGTCGCTGGCACGACATTCTCGCTCAGAAGTTCGGGGAGTAAATGTGTGCGATGTGTGTATTCAAACTGGTGTGTGTGCGTGTGCGTGAGTGAGTGTGTAGTCCGTGTCGTGCTCACCAAAGCTGCTTTAATAGAAGAGGCCAAACGCTAGACAAGGAATACAGCGACATGACCAAATGCAACCAAAACATCCACTCCGTTCTCTCCTGCTCTGCCTTCCAGACTCCCTGCTGGAGCACCTCAGTGAATGTCTCCCACAGACACTATTGAAATGTCTCTCTCTGGATGGATGTATTTAATATATTTTATTATGGGCTTATTGAATGAATTACGTCTATTAAAGAAAAGCAACATTTGCCGACATCTCAACTACTCCTCCGTTTGTGATCAGGTGCTGGCGGGGAAAAAACAACCTGGGTATCCGTCAAGGTAAAGACACTTTATCGCGTGCCAGTTTGTCGATGATGCCGTGCAGGAAGATGGTGAGCCTCCTGCCAAAATATTCTGGTGTCCTGCTGGCTAGATACAAATGTCTTGGAACCTGAGAAACCTGTTGACGTTTGAGAGAAATAGTAATCAGCATTATGTCCACCTCAAATTGTTTATATTGTCAATCCTTTTTGTAAGAAAGTGTAATTTACTATAATAGTTATTAAATATTCCTCCACAAAAGGCTGAAATCAGTCAACAGTTATTTGAATTTTTCCGGTACCTAATAAAATATTTGTTTCCACATATTTATCATGTCCTAACCCAAGTTCAAAACACAAAATGCTTAAAAACACAGAAATCACCAAATGTAAGCTCCTGTACCTCCAAAGGTCATAAAACAACATGTTGAGTTTTGAAGAAATGATTTGATGGAAAGCTACACACTAAAGTGTGATATTCAGTCAATATATCACCCTGAACACCCAACGTTAGTCGTTCACTTTGAAAGACTGTCGACTATGCAAAAATAAAAAATACCGTGATTTATTTTACAAGTGTATCAGTATCTTATTTTTTTTATTATTATTTGTTGAGTTTCAATAAAATGTTAACGTTTTTCGGTCATAGTTGTTTTAAAATTAGTTTAGTTTAATTTAGTAAATTAGGCTACGTAGAGCGTTGTGGCGTCAACACTGTCGCAATTCTTCTTGTTGATGACCGTCGATAATGCGTAAAGTGTTCACATCAATAAAGTTTGAAAGAAAAAAAAACCAGATTAGCATTAGCAGTTGACGAGGAGCGCTGCTAAGCCGAGGCCTAATTGCACCAGCTGTGTCGCTTCATAACTGAGGAACAAACGTCGTGATTGCGAGCACCTGCATAACGTCAAAGTATGGACGAGGTCGCTGCGGGACCTCTCGCTGAGGTTCTGCCTGCTGAACGCGTCAAGCGCAGTGCTCTCCTATTGGCCGCGCCAAAGTGTCGTCACAGGGCGTGACGCCAAAAGAGACAGCAAAAACCTGGCGTAATTACGTTGAGTGTGTTCTACGGCAGAAGCAGCAAAAACTGGCGTTCGTTGAGTTGTTCTACAGAAGCGCACCCCAGGCACCTTATCTTGGAATTACGAGAATAGATCTCGTAATTGTGAGATAATAGAAAGAAACAGGAAGCGTCTGTAAGTCTTTTCTAATCAGTGGGCAATAATGGCGCTAGGAAATACTTGTATTTCTTAAATCTGATGATATTAATATTAGTATGTCAATACTGTGCAGGTACGGAAGCGCATTGCGAGATCCTTATCTCATAATTGCGAGATCTTTATCTCATAATTACGAGATATTTTCTCGTAAATTACGAGATAAGGTGCCCCTTTTTATCCAGTGAATGCAATTTGCTCCCATAGTTTTCCCTCAAGTCACATTTTAATCTCAGCAGAACATGTTTGAATGCAGCCTGGTTCGAAGTTGCTGAGGTACAAAGACACTCTTGACCCCTAACTGTTGTATTAAAGTGTATGATTGACATTTCACGGGTGAATTTCTTTTGTTTCCTGGAAGTTTCTGTTCCTCTCAGCATCCTCGACAACCAGCTCGGCCTCATGATTGACACTGATCCTTCTGTCTCCTTTAAGGTGTTAAAATCCTGAGTCATCATCAGGTGAAGATCAAGAAGAGCTTCTCCAAAGACGGATGTTCAGATGTGAGGTCACATGATTTGTGTCTTCTTTTTTTCCCACATGGTTGGATGAGGACAACCCCAGACTCGATGTAAGAGTGTATGGATCAAAGACGTTGTGAATCGACTGTGTGCAACCAAAACATGCTGCACATGACTAATGAGCCTGTAGTTTATTTGTAGAATCTGAGCAAAACCTTTTCTTGGATAAGAATACACTACAGATTGGACTACTTCCATTATTTACTGCATTTACTGCTTAGATGCAAATGAGAACAGAAGGCAGCTGCTACCCCCCAAAGAACTCTAAAAGAGTTATGACATTTAATTAAGAGGCCAATGTATCAACATGTTCAATTTTGGAGATACAATAGACATTTTCTGCTGATACTGCATACCTTTCTCGACTTTTCTCAAATTGTTTCTTTTTCTTTTGTTGGGATAATAATATGATGGTTCTGCTGGTGTCACCTGATTTTCCCTGAACATCCCACATGAGACGTGTTGGGTAAATAGGAGGGAGGTTAACGGTCGTCTGGTTTTGGCCTCGTGTCAAAGACATTTGGTTTTAGCTTCCTGCTAAAGGTGCTAAAGGTTATTTGGACCTTGAGGCCGAACAAAACCCCCTGACTCATTGCATAACCTGCAAGGGCTGTCGTGTCCCTTTGTGACATTACACAGGGCTAATCTCCACAGGGGAGTGTATTAGCGCCCCCATTATGAGTTGTGTGTAATTAGGTGACCTTTAAAACAGTTCCATCAGTCCCATCTGCGCTTTTGTATTTTGCCAGAATATTCCGGCTGAACACATCACTGCAGTGCCTGCACACAGCCACCAGGTGCTGCTTGCTGGCTACTTCCTTTCTCTGCTCCATGGGCACAGCTTCAAACCTCTCCCTGGTTTACTTGGAGGCAAGCTGTTGGCAAAAGGGTTCATGTGTTAAACTCACACCGTTCGGTGTCTGCAGGGTGAACTCGGTTGTGTTGCTGAAATTGGGGCATGTCCCCCCTGCTGTGTAAATAACCTCCAAACCTGCAGAGATAGCGGAGGGGCCAGGATATGGACCCCCACCCCACAAAAGTGCAGACCTTGTTATTTTTTAACCATTTGAACTTTGAAGCGTTGACAACAGGACATTTTTTCACGTTTCCCTGAATTTCTTCATTTTTGCAACATTTATGCATTTATTTGTTCCTCTCGCTCACTGTCTTCTTTTGGGGTATGGACAGTAAATTCCAATGTGGCAGAATGAGAGATGTTTACAACATGTACCTCTTATTTTGGTGAACGTGCTCTCTGAGTCCTGAGCTTGTGAAATTTAATGTCAGTTTAGTGAATGACTTTGCTTGCGTGTTTCTGCTCCTTTA
The DNA here is from genome assembly GCA_009823395.1 of Thamnaconus septentrionalis. NCBI lineage: Eukaryota > Metazoa > Chordata > Actinopteri > Tetraodontiformes > Monacanthidae > Thamnaconus > Thamnaconus septentrionalis. The sequence goes on from CM020518.1 coordinate 13,670,848, forward strand.
AACAAAAGATAAAACACTGACATTTATGTAGTAATTAATCATTTATACAATGGACACACACGTTTTTTTTTTTTTAATGCTGTTTCATCATGAAGCTTTAATGACCAAGAGTACTTTTATATTTACCCAAAAAAACGAACTTGCTCCCTGCACTATTGTTTACCTTGTTGTGTGTGTGTGTGTGTGTGTTTGTAAGAGAGAGTGAGAGCGAGAGAGAGAGTGAGAGTGTGCAAAAGGAGGCGTGGCATGTCCTCAACTACCTGTGCCGTCCCTCCTCTGAGCCTCATTGACGGCGAAGGTTTCTGTCGGAGCAGCACGGCGCAGGAGAAAAATGAGCGGACGAGTTGGAGACCTGAGCCCAAAGCAGGATGAAAGCTTGACTGAGGTGAAAACAGTATTTACAATATTCCATTTCGAATTTGAGAACATTCTATTATAAGTTTAACAGTTAACATGTTTTCACTTTCACTTTTTGTAGCATTTTTTTATTTTTTTATTTATTTTTTTTGCGCCATGGTAACATACACGGTAACCCGGACCACATGTGTTTACAGTGGCACTGTCGATAAGCAGTGTCATGGAGTAAGCAGTTTGTAGTTAAATTTTCCAACCATTGGAACTTTACTGAACTGTTGATAAGAATTGCGATGTTATTCCTCCTTGCTATTGACTGCTCCTTAAACATTGCTTCATCTTTATTATGCAGGAAAATGTGTTCAAAGGTCCAGTGTGTAAAATTCTATGAACACAGCGTGGAACCGACTGTGCTCATAATAATAAGCGTTGATGACGCTTAAGATTCTTGTCCCTTGCAAACTGTAAGTCAACGTTTATTCTGTCTGACTTTTTACGCCCTCCAGTTTCGGGGGAGGATCCAGGACATTCTCCCCGACCTGCCCGCACAGCACGACCACTACCTCCTCCGCTGGCTCAGAGGTGAGAGTCGTCCACGCACTGAAACCCGTCCACGCTCTCTCTCTGAGAGATCAGGCGCGAATAACAATCAGCACAGAGCGACTGCGTCTGCCTGGCAGAGAGGAGAGAGAGAGAGAGAGAGAGGGACGAGCCGCAGACAGGCCTCACCTATTGTTCACGTGCAAATTGAAGGGTGAAAAAGTCTGATTGGCTTTCTCTGGCTGATGTGTATAGAAGATTGAATCAGTGCTGACGTTCGCATTAGAGAGACCTCGACTCTGTCCTGCAGACAAATGTAACCGCCTGTGTTTGAGCCCTTGCAAAAAACGTTCCATTGATTTTTGCCTTTCCTCCTGAACTTTGATCAGTCTCTCCCTTGATATGTTTCCACAGTAAATCCATCGTCATAGTGTTTTTTATATATACATAAAAAACTTAACAGACCTTCAAAAGAAACAGCATTTTTAGCCCTATGTTTGCAGCCTCCCACGAAAGCCCTTGACATCAGCTTCCTGCCAAAACCGATTCTTTCACTATTTCCAAATACTCACTTTGTTTACTGCCCTCACTGAGCCAAACCTGGAAGCCAGACAGAACCTCAGTCAGAACACAAACCAGTGGCTGCGCGTCGGTTGAAAATGTCTCAAATGCGGCGGGTGGAGGGTCGACGCCCCGAGGCGACAGACTCCACAACTGAAGTAAACCTGTTCCCATGGTGTCAGACTGCAGCCAGTTTCAGCGGCGGAAATACCAGAGCCGGAGGCTTCAGTATCGACACCTGTCAGTAAAACCTGCCGATGGAGAGCTTCGGCCAATTTTTTTTTTTAAAGCCATAACTATTGATCGCAACCCTGCAATTTAATTCGAGTGGAACTCTAAATCTGACCATTTCTTTGTTGCGCAATTGTTGCTCTACTGTTGGCTAACTGTGATGCTGTGGCTATCACTGTAGCGTGGGCCATCTAGAAAATTTGTACCTCCGTCACCGACTACAGCTGCTAACTAACATTGGCTGGGCCAACACACATGACCATGTTGTTTCATAGTTTTGTTGGCCCGTCTTGTGGAAGCCGCGCCCTTGTAATTCTTTGATAGTATAATTTACCAATGGTGGGTGTGTCAGGTTGTGTCTCAAAAGAACCAGTTTTAGCCATACAGAGAGAGTGTGTGTGTGTGTGTGTGTGTGTGGCTGCTTTTCTCAGAAAGTGTGGGCTTTATAAGACACGAGGCAGCTGTCAACAGGTGTTCAGTCCGTCCTCTGGGACCACAAGACTGAAAGCGGCATTCGTAGCCAGAAGCTCAAAATGAGCACGGAGACATCGACAAGAGGGCCGGACATACTGGTATCTGGAGATCTGCAAAAATATTTGTAAAAGCCCTACGGTGCAGTCAGGGATGAAAAATGAATTCCTGGGGGAGCCCCTTCTCTCTTCCCACTGCAAACACACAAATTCCATCGCTTTCATTCAACTTCCTGCCCAAGGGCAAATAAACCTTGTGTCAGAAGTTAGATAATGGTCCCAGTTAATCAGTAATGTAACTCTTACTACTCCCCAGTCTGATGGCAGAGTGCAGTTTACTGTAGTCTTCCCCAACTGTGTCAAGCTGATGACCTTGTCCATCTTCAGCTTTGCAAACATGGAGGACTACACACACCGCCACACATATATTTATTTATTTGTCTTTTTGGCCATCGCTGGAGCATTTACGTGTTGCAGCTGGTTGATGGTGGTGTTCTTTCCCCCGTACTGGAACATTTCCCAATTCTTTGGAACCTCCTGTTGACCGTCACGCAGTTCACTGAGGGTCAGATCGATGCTCTGTGACTGCCATTCAATATTTGTGCAGCCTTGAACGATTTCTGAGCTGGAGTCTGAAAAGCAAACAACAAATAAAATCTATAGTTTCTTCATTGCAGCGTATGGATGTTGTTAGGGCCTGAGTGGTGTAGCTTGGTGTGGCCTGATCCGGAATGATTATCCAGAGATTTGTGGAGGTTTTGTCGTCATAGTTTGATATGTTGTTTATCTAATGTTACCTCACAATCATCTCTGATAAAGTCAAGTCCACAAGTTATTTAACAGTATTACTTTTTAACTTCATTAGAAACGACAGATTACACAGGTTAATACTTTATTTTGTTGAGTATACCATGAGGGCAGGAAGGTGTTATTGAAATAAAAAAAAAGGATATATATCTTTTTTATACATTTTATTATATTTATGCATGTATTGACATTATTTTACATTATATTTATATTATATTAAAATGATGAACTGAGGAAGGCTTAAAGGTCCCTTATTAGCTTTTTTTTTCATCTATTTTTCATCCTGGACTCCACTGGAGCATCCTCGCATGATGGATTGTCCCCAAAACTCCACGGAGCTCCAGAAAATAACCTGTTTGGCCCTCTTTGTGCAATATTTTATTATTACTGCCAAAATATTCTGATTTTAATTTCCTTCCGACTAATGGCTCGACTAATTTTATTTCTCTGGAGGTCATTTACAGACTAATGACATATAACATTGTCATAAACGTTAATACAAACGCTGCACTTTATTCGTCTAGTATTGTTTTGATTCAAACGCTGCTGAAATTGTGGAAAGCTCTGAAGTTCTATTTCTCAATCTCTAACCAAGATTATTTGTCTTTTTTCTTTCTTTTTTCCAGCGCGGAGCTTCAACGTTCTGAAATCGGAGGCGATGATCCGGAAGGTGAGGGTCCTTTCGTCGCGGTTGTTAAGCTCTCGGGGCTTTTCCTTCCCCGTGCACGTGACGCGATGTGGGCGCTGAACATGTGACTGAGGTGGCGCATCTCTCTGTCTCCGCCTCTCTGCAGCACCTCGAGTTCAGGAGGAAGATGAAGGTCGACTCCATCATCTCAGACTGGCAGCCTCCCGAGGTACACATGTTGTTCAACTCTGGTAATTAAATAAAACAGAGCTAAGAATTAAAAAAACAACAACAACAAAAACAACTTTAAACACCCGGTATCAGTGTTGTTGGGATTACTCCATAAAAGTAATCCAACTACTGATTACTCCTTGAAAAGGTAATCTAATCACATCTTTAAGTACTTTGTTTCATAAGTAATCATTTACTAGTTACTAATTACTTTAGTTCAAAAAAGGTAAACATTTGAGAACGTCTTGTTCCCTGCACATAACGTACAAGGAACCACAATATTCTTTCTTTCATTTCGACGAGATGAACTCAAATGGAATCATTACTTGATAAAGTAATTATGATAGAATTACCAGTTTTGCCACAGTAATCCTATTACATTACTCTGTTACTTAAAAAGTAGTTTAATTACAGTAGTGGGTTACTTAGTAATAGAGTACTCGCCAACACTGCCCATTATATCAGGTTTAGTGGTGGTGACAAAGCACATTGCAAACAAACGGACACCTTTTCGTTCCTCATGTCCTTGTTGAATTCCCTTTATTTTACTCTTTTTTTAAAAATGGAAATGTTCATTGTGTCTTGTTTCGCTGCCCTTGGTACTTCTGCATTCAAGGCGGCGCTTGTCTGGAACGTAATGGGAGTCGTCCGCTTGCTTCCTTCAAGGTGATTGAGAAGTACGTGTCGGGGGGGATGTGTGGATACGACAAAGAGGGAAGTCCCGTCTGGTACGACGTGATTGGTCCTCTGGACCCCAAAGGTCTGCTGCGCTCGGCCACCAAGCAGGACTACATGAGGACCAAGATCAAACACACGGAGATGCTGCGGCAGGAGTGTCGGAGGCAGTCTGAGAAGGTGAGCGTCACCCCCTCCTCAGCCCCCCTCACTCCTCTTTGCCGAACCCTCCCTGAGCTTTACACTTCTCGCTCGCAGTTGGGAAAGAACATCGAAGCCATCACTCTGATCTACGACTGCGAGGGACTCGGCCTCAAGCACGTTTGGAAGCCGGCCATTGAGACTTACGGAGAGGTTTGTTACCTGTGATTGTCTCACACTAAACCACTGACAGTGTTGGCGACTAATCTATTACTAAGTAATCCACTACTGTAATTAAACTACTTTTTGAGTAACGGAGTCATGTAATGGGATTACCCTGGCAAAACTGGTAATTATATCATAATTACTTTATCAAGTAATAATTTTGTTACTTTTCCAAAATCTTCTGATTATTTTAACAATATGGGCTATATTGTAGAAGCAGTATTTGGAATTGCAAAATTTTCACTTTAATAAAGTTAATTCCAAAGCACTGAGCAACTGTTACTTTATCTTTTTTTGGCTAAAGTAATTAGTAAAGTAATCAGCAATTGATTATTTATGAAACAAAGTAGTTGAAAAAAAGTAATTAGATTACTTTTCAAAGGAGTAATCAGTAATCAGTAGTTGCATTACTTTTATGGAGTAATCCCAACAACACAGTCCACCGACATGCATGAATTTGCTGCACTGCTATTTCCTCCGCCTTCCTCTTCTCAGCTCCTCACCATGTTCGAAGATAATTATCCAGAGGGCCTCAAAAGAGTGTTTCTTATAAAAGGTACCCGGCCGGAACAAGCTTTTTCCTCCTGTAATACTTTGTGGGGTTTGTTCCTTTTGGGTTGAATCTGTGACGTGTTTTCATCTCCCCGCTGCAGCTCCCAAAATGTTGCCAATGGCCTACAACCTCATCAAACACTTCCTGTGTGAGGAAACGCGGCGCAAGATCACTGTTATAGGAAGTGAGTCTGCTTTGTCTTCGATTGTGACGTTGTACAATGTTTCACCAGAGCTGATGTGTGCATCAAACCTGATTATTTCTGAGCATGTTCAGAGACCACATTTGAATTTCTACTAATAATAACATATTAATACAAATGACACTGTTAATGCTATTGATATTAATAAATAAAATGGAGCCTGAAACTGGATACTGAAGTAACTATGAGTGAAAACATAGTGCTGTTTGATGACTTTATTTTGAAGGGCTTTAGTAAAACTACTCATTCCTATTATCGCAGGTAACTGGCAGGAAGTGTTGCGTGAGCATATCGACCCCGAGCAGCTCCCAGTGGTGTACGGAGGAACCCTGACCGACCCTGACGGAGACCCTCGCTGCAGAACCATGGTGAGAGAGCGGAACAGGCCTGTGGATCGGAACCCGATCGTTTGGCTCACCTCTTGGAATCAAGAAAGAAATAAAGAAATCGACGGAAAAAACTTAACTTGTTGTTGCGCTTCCTGTTGTTGCAGATCAAATATGGCGGCACGGTGCCCAAGTCTTACTATGTGCAGGACTCGGTGAAGGTTGAATATGAAAACAGTGTGACCATCAGCCGCGGCTGCTGTTTGCAGCTGGAATATGATATTGAAGCGCCGGGCAGCCTGCTGAGGTAAAAAAAAAACAACAAAACAAAACACCCCTGACCCTCCAAAATAAAACATTTTCAGAAAGACAGTAAACTAAAAAGACACTTGGTTTATTTCCTTTATGAAGCTCTGACTTCAACTGAACCTAAAAAAAAAAAAAAAAAAAATACAGATTCTTTTTTGGAAACAGGATGATGATCATTGAGAAGAACCTTAAGATAGAAAATATACCAACAAATTTGGCTTTTGGGTTGGAAAATAGACTTTGTGTCCCTCTTTGTGACTCCAGGTGGCAGTTTGCCAGCGACGGAGCAGATATCGGCTTCGGAGTGTACCGACGGACCGAACACGGTCGGGCTCAGAAGGTGGCCGAGATGCTGCAGGTTCTGCCCAGCGAGCGCTACAACGCACACCTGGTGCCCGAAGACAGCTGCCTCACCTGCCCCGAACCCGGAGTCTGTAAGTGGCCACCCACAAACATTCACAGGCACCGGGAGCATTTCGCACCACTGCATATGAGCATAAATTGTAATTAGAATATTTGGATGCAGTCGACATGCGCTGCTACCATGAGATCATTCGCTTCCCTGATTGACTGATTGGTCAACCAGGAAGTCACAGGAGTCTGAAAGACTCTTTTAAAGTCTCACCTCCGGCCTGTCGCCCCCTGCAGACGTGCTGTGCTTTGACAACAGCTACAGCATCCTCCAGTCCAAGAGGGTGAGCTACAAAGTGGAGGTCCTGCCCCCTCCTGAAGGCCAGGTGCAGGCTCCACACAGCAGAGGGGACGGGAGGCTGCAGTGATGGGAAGGGACGACGTTACGCAACGTATCATCATCATCATCATCATCAGAGGCCGCCGGCAAAAGCAGTGCTTTCGGGTCAGAGACAGAACAACCCTGTGTAAAGAACGGCTAGAAAACCCCCAAAAAGGACAATTCACTGTGAAAAAAAAGAAGGACGTCTGTACACTTCAGAAAAATATTTAAATGAAATACCTCAGTAGTAGTAAGGAGTAGTGAGGGACCCTTCAAGCTGCGTTCTCTTCCTTATAACATGAAAGATGTGGAGCTTCGTCTTCTCTGTGATCAACTGTTGGTAACCTGATTCCTGTTCAATCTGTGTGTACACACTTATAAATCGTATTTAAAGTTAGCTCATTCAAAAGAAAGAAGATTTCACTGATGTCTTCACTTCAGGTTTGTAGCACCTGCAGCCAGCTATTTGATTCAACCCCTCGCCCCCATGCTGCAAACTGGTATCTTGAACCTTTTAGATAGAAGTTCAGGATTGCATCTGACAGGAGACCCACAAGAAGAAGAACACTAGCTGTGTGACATGGCAGTGGTTCCTCACTGACTAAACTCTTGCAAAACATCTCTTCTGCTGAAAAAGAGCGTTAATGTTCTTTCAATGTGAAAATGCCCGCTCTAATGTCTAATGTCAGCTATTAGCAGTCGCTTCCGACCTTTGTTGCATCTAAAAGCGTATCATTGCCACAATACTAAGACAGAATTTTTTTTTTTTAAAGAAAAACAGCAGGTTGCAGCTTCTCATGATGGATGCTCATATTTTTCAAATTTGAAACCCATCTGTGGTCCAGTTGCTTGCCATGGTGCCAAGTTTTTATCATTATTATTATTATTTTTTTTAATTGTTGGTGCTTAAAACATACAAGAAGTAAAGCGCCATGCTAACAAAAAGAGCCATGTATCTGTGACATCATTCATTTGGTGAAGCTCTGTGTCAGAGCGTGTGTAATAACAGTGCAATTATGGTGCTCGTGTTGTTTGATTTGAATATAATTACAGTGTGACTGTTTTGTAATTTGAAGACTGTTGACGACACCTTTCTTTCCAAACCAAAATGAACAATTGTCTCCTTTTTTTCAGTCACACCCATCTACTTTAATTCTGCTCAGAATAAACTGTATTTCTCAACAACCCTTCCTCCTTGGCACGTCTTAGCTTTATTGATATCATATTATACGTATCATATATAGGATTGCACGTGCCTGAATGAAATCTTTTTGTATCGCTTTAGGGGACGGAGCTGAAGATGAAATGTATGCATTAACATGTCTTTACTTGTTGCAAAATGAAATGAAAAGAAATCAACTGCGGACGGCTCTCGCCGCTAGATGGCAGCGTAGGGAAGGACAGGTGGGACATCAGCAGTGTTACGTAACATCCAGCAGCTGAACGTCAGCGAGCCTAATAATAACTAAAGATGGTTAATCAACATTAAAGCCGGTTAGCGGGACATTCAATTGGCAGTAAACTATCAATGAGGGTAGCGACGACAACGAAAACAAAAACAACAACAACATAAAATGTCATTGAACACGTCAGCTCCCATTGGTCGCCGCCGTTGTTTTTGCGTCGTGTCCCTGGTGGGGGAGATGGCGGGTGAGTCCCCCCGCAGTCGGCAGACCCTCCACGCTGGGCTCCGTGCCAGAGGGATGCAGGATGGTGCAGGATGAGGACCGGGGGGTGGGGGAGGAGGAGGGTGGGGGGGGGCTCACAGATGCCATGTGCTTTTACGTAACAGCAGCTGGTTGCGGATGCAATTGGATGCGGGGGAGGGTAAAGGGGGGAAACCGCGGTTCGCGCTGCATCATCATCTTCATCACGGCAGCATCACAGTCTGCAGCAGAGCATCACAGGCTGCCCCGAGTGCGCGTGCGCGCGTGCGAACGCGCCGCAGCACTGTCAGCATCCCAATCAAATGTCGGTGTGCGCATGTGTGTGTCCTGTGTCGTACGTGCGTGCGTGTGTGTGTGTGTGTGTGTGTGAGAGAGAGAGAGAGAGCGCGCGCGCGCGCGTTTCTGGTCTCTACCTGTCACCGCCGCGCGGTGTTATGACGAGTTGTGCTGCGTGTCCGTCGAGACCTGCGAGGTACTCGCGGGAGCGAACAACGGAAGCGGATTAGGGACATTTTTTCTTCAAAAAATAAAAAATGAAATAAAATAATAACAACATCAATATTCCACAACAGCGCGATAGTGATACCTAACAGGCTCAGTGTGTAACATCTAAAGGGTTGCATTTATGTAAAAATGATACAGAAATTTCAAATGTATTGAGTCATGTAAATTAAAAAAAATAAAAGGGACTTATGTAAGAGTGGGTTCACTTGTAAAAGTAGACAGCTATTGCGTCACCACATAACCAGCAGCCCAAAATGTGGATAGTCTCAGGGCTTGAGGAGCACAGCTGATGTCAGGGTAAAAGTTCGGGATGGACGGGAACACTTGCAGAGGGCACTATCGCCCTATTGCCACTGTTGCCATTGCACTATTTTTGTTAAATTATGTTTGGCATGGCACTAGGAGAGAAATTGATATTGAATAAACAAATTCTCCATTTGAACAAACTGTAAAAACTCTTTACTATATACAGTGTGACTGACTTCTTCTCTATTTGTCTGTTGTATAGTTAAGTGCATCATCACCTTGAAGTTTTAAACTATTTATTTACCTCTAAAGGAATCTATATGTTCCAGAGTTCTGCAGTCAAAACTGTTTGAGGCTAATTCTAAGATTAAAGGAACCAGAAATCGGTGAAAGAGAATGAGGGTCAGAACTAGATGGTGGTCCCGGCCCAGGCCTCGTGCCTGGACCTGGTGCTGTCGTGGATTATAAAAGAAGGGGGAAAAAAGGCAATAAATTAACAAGGGATAAAGAAAAGAGAAATTGTAGTTCTGGTGGGGGTGAAATGGAAATTAAAGAGAGAGAACACAGATGGACGACAGTGATGAAAGACTTCGGCCGGCAGCTGCTCTCTTGATGTAGCCGCACGGCAGCTCTGACACGTCATATGTTTCGCCTCAAGGTCAACAAACGGCACATCACCTCGACATGTGACAGGGAGAGGACGCGCATCCTGCCAAAAAAATGGAACAAACTCGAGCCTGGACTGGCTCAGATCACACATCAGGCCGACTGTACATCATACTTATTGCCTTAAGGAGCTTTTATGGATCTAGAAAACGTATAAGGATCAAAAAAAAAATGAAGCATACATTTGTCCCAGCTGCTTACAATCAGTGATTTGAAGACAAGGTCGTCGGTGCAGCTGTAGCGCCCATGCCCTCTGCGCGCGCTCACGCGTCCATTGCTCTCTGTGGGCGCTCTCTCCCGGCCCGGCACGCAGATCTCGGCGCGACACCTGTAGGCGGCGATAACGGAGGGGTGTGTGCGTGATGGGGCGGAGCCGCTCGGACATGAGTAAATGACGTCAGCCCCCCAGGTCGCCAAACAGTCAAACAAACATGGCGACAGAATGGAGCGGGCAGCAGGGTTACATTCTCACTGTCATCCTCTTCCTGTGGAGCGTCGTCGGTGGGCGGACGGGGGCTGCGGCCGCGGCGGCCGCTGCGGCTGCCACGGCGGCGGCTTCGGCTTCGGCGACGAGCACCGCGGGCTCCGGCGTCAGCGGCGGCCGGTGCGGCAGCGCGAGCCAGGTGCTCGGCATGCGGCTGGAGAGGAGCAACAAGCCGGCCAGCACCAATGACGACGGTGTCATCCAGGTGTCGGAGGAGAGCACCGTGCAGCTCCGCTTCTACGGGCTGCGGCTCCATGCGGGCGCCTGGACGCAGGTCCGCTTCACGGAGGTGAGCGGCGGCGGAGCGGAGGCGGAGGGAGGCGGCGAGGATGCGGCGCACGCGGCGGCGCGGAACGCCGCGGACAGGACTTGCGTTGATTTCACGAAGGACATCAGTATCGGGACCTTCATGAACGTCAGCGGGCAGGGCACGTCGGGGGTGCTCACCGTGCACGTCAAGCCGCTGCGCAAGAGCGAGCCCCACAAGGAGTACGCCCTGTGCACGCCGGGTAGCTGCGGCGGCGGTGGGTGGGTGATGCTCGGGGACAGCGACGGCAGGCTGCTGGTGGTGGAGGAGAAGAAGTCCCTTCTGCCCGTGTGGCTGCAGGCCATCATCATCTCCTGCCTGCTGGTGCTCTCGGGCATGTTCAGCGGCCTCAACCTGGGCCTGATGGCGCTGGACCCCATGGAGCTGCGCATCGTCCAGAGCTGCGGCACCGACAAGGAGAAGAAGTACGCCCGCAAGATCGAGCCCATCCGCAGCAAGGGCAACTACCTGCTGTGCTCCCTCCTCCTGGGCAACGTCCTGGTGAACACCACCCTCACCATCCTGCTGGACGACCTGATCGGCTCGGGCCTGGGCGCCGTCGTGGCCTCCACCGTCGGGATCGTCATCTTCGGCGAGATCGTCCCGCAGGCGCTGTGCTCCCGCCACGGCCTGGCCGTGGGCGCCAACACCATCATGGTGACCAAGTTCTTCATGTTCCTCACCTTCCCGCTCTCCTTCCCCGTCAGCAAGCTGCTGGACGTGCTGCTGGGCCTGGAGATCGGCACGGTGTACAACCGGGAGAAGCTGGTGGAGATGCTCAAGGTGACGGAGCCCTACAACGACCTGGTCAAAGAGGAGCTGAACATGATCCAGGGAGCCCTGGAGCTCCGGACCAAAACCGTGGAGGACGTGATGACGCCGCTGGGCCACTGCTTCATGATCCAGGCGGACGCCGTGCTGGACTTCAACACCATGTCGGAGATCATGGAGAGCGGGTACACCCGCATCCCCGTGTACGACGACGAGCGCTCCAACATCGTGGACATCCTGTACGTGAAGGACCTGGCCTTCGTGGACCCGGACGACTGCACCACCCTGAAGACCATCACCAAGTTCTACAACCACCCCGTGCACTTTGTGTTCCACGACACCAAGCTGGACGCCATGCTGGAGGAGTTCAAAAAAGGTGCGTTTGCATATTTGTGTGTTTGTGTTTGTGTGTTTGTGTTTGTGTTTGTGCTGCATCCACACACTCTGCCCCTCCCCGGCACTTTGGTCTGTATCGACCGGCGCTATTGACGGGTGGAACATCCCGGCTCGCGTTTCAGCGCCGACTGCTCAGCTGCCGCGAAGACAAAACGCAATGCAAATTGGAACAAATATCCAGGCCGAGCACATTTCACCCCAACGCCCCTCCCCCCCAGGGCACCGGGTCGGCCGGGGGGAGGGGGGGGGGCGGGAATCACCGTCCACTGCTGTCATTGACGGATGAAGTGTTTACACTCCTTGCCAAACTAAAAACAAAACAAAAGTCGAGCGCGTTACTTTTCAGTGTTGTTTCATAACATCCTATCGCTCTCTATTTCACCTCAAGGCGTGCAATGAATCCTAGTGGGACAACGCTTGGGGCGCCGTAACTGCAGCACCGCTCACAAATGGCTCACAAGCGACTTGTCAGTTAGCTAGTTTTGTGCTATTGCGGAAGCACATAAACAAATAGTCAAGAAAGCGGCCTTTACGAGCAGAGTCAGAGTTACAATCACCGGCCAACTAATTACGACTCAGTGATGAACGTACACTGGGAAACATCAGTCCCTGAATTGTGTTGTGTGTCTTCAACCTCATCTTTCATGAACCAAATTTCCAAGTGATTTGTGATCATGTGATAATTTAAAATGCTTTAAAAAAGCTTGATATGATGAAAACCGGTCAAAGGTTTGAACTGTACTAAATATTTGATTCAAATGTGGTGTGTATGAACAAAATACTTGTGGTGACAAGCTTTCATGCAGCTCTTTATACACCTGAAGCGTCCCATCCTAATTCTCATTCTGCTCCTGGAGCTTTAGAATATCAAGAGGCAAAAATTAGCGTCCACTTCCTCTGGATGTGTGACCCACGGCTCGAGAATTATCACTCGCCATCTTTTTTATTATTATTTATTTAATACGTGAGTCAAGTTCCTTTTTTTCTTTTTCTTTTTAATCTAATCCGGCTGCGTGTTTCTATTTGCTCTCGGCTCTCGGCCGTCGCCGCACTGGATTTGACCTTAAACCAGAAGGCAGGACTAAGCGGCAACTAATCAGTGAAATCAACTCCTGTGTGTAATAACGTTTGATGGGATGACAATCTGCACAGTCTGACGCTCGGGATTAGTGTCGGAAAATCTCCCCGCCGATATCAACACAGCCCGCGCGGGTGCCATCCACGGTGGCGCCGGCACACCTGCGGCTGATTACGCTTCACCAGTGCGGCGCCGTTTGAAGATGCGATCACGTTTCCTCTGCACGCTACTGTTTCACACGTCAGTCCTGAAAACATCGTTTGCTCCTCGCTGTTCCGCTGAGGCTTTCGCTGTGACTTCAGAGTTTATTGCTTGTGCTTTTCCACCACAAACAGTCAGAATTTCCTAAGCATTGACCTTTGACCCGTCTGGGGGCGACTGCGCTGAGAGAGTTAACGTCAGGTCAGCGCTTTGACAAAGGCCGGCGGGACTACGACGATGACGACGCCAATGATGGCGAGAGATGAGTCATCGCGTCATTGGCTGCTGGCTACGGTGCCGCGACCGCTCGCAACAACGGGCCCTTGTCCGCGTTTGGTCGTGGCAGTTATAGCGGCGCTCCAACGGGTTGAGCACAGGTTCCTCGAGACTGGCTGCTGCGTTTTCAGCTGCAACGCAGGCAAGAAAAAGATAACCACGCTTCTAGTCTGACTTTTTTTTATGTTAGCTTTTTGTAGATAGATGAGCTCGTTGAGTGAAGCCTTTATGAGAGAGGCTAAAGTTTGATGTCTTCTCTCTAAAGCGGACCAGTTCAGTTTGTTTACGTCGAGGCGTTCGACGCTAACAGCACTGCCCCTCGTTTCCACAGAGGCGCTGTTATTAGCTTCTTCTTTTGATGCCCAGGTTGGACACCAATGCCGCTAACCGCAGCATCCTCACTGATTTAGCAGCTGCCATATGTGATAGTAGCTTCTTCCTCCTGGTCTCTTTGTGCGGTTTGGACACCAGTCAAAGTTAACTGGTTCTAGATATTTGCTACACTGGTTTTTTGTCAAGTCGCATTGAATATAATGCAACTGTGTTTTCTGTAATCAGTTTGTTTGGAATCATAAACAAAGTGACTGAACTTGCTCTCGGCTAAATGGTATAGCTAAGCCGTCCTTTGCAATCGGTAATAGTTGTGTGAAAAAAGCAGTCGTGTGCTTGTGAAAAATGTCTCGTTGGTGTCTGGGGTCAAAGGTCAGACCGGGCCGAGCAGCTGGCGACCATAGAAGGGAAGCTGGGAATTGGAATAACGCAGACGCCTGAGTTGCAGAGTGCAGGCAACATTAGGCGGCACGGTCCTCCGTTATGAGCACCTTTAAAACACAAACAAAAGCACCTTTAATGACAGTCGGGTCTATTTTTGGTAGACGTGGGCTCAGCACGCACACACACACACACACACGCGTGCAGAGACGGCAGCTTCAGAAGAAGAAGAAGAATCCCAAAATAGACGAGGTTGCCGCGGCGGTAGCGAGCGGACGCTGGCAGGTGTCTGTCTCGGCGGCCTCGCTCGTCTTCGCAGTTCCTGTTTCCACTCGGCAGCCATCAGTCACCAAGCCAGCGGGCCCAGTGCGGCTGAGCCTCTCGGCCCTGCTAGAACTCGAACGCACCGCAACCCCGCAAGGTGGTGCGAGTGTTTGTTTTTTTTTTGGAAAGAGGAGAGCTCAGGAGATTAATCAGATGTTTTCATTTTTTTTTTTCCCAACAGTATCCGTCCTTTCTTCTGCTCCCTCCGGTCCCTTCGTCTTTATCTCGTTTTAGCAGTTCTTCCAGCTCTCTCTCCCCCCCGCCGCCCCCTCACCCCCCCGCCTCCAAAGCTCTTAGTCCAGTCTGGGCTATATTAAGGCATCAATCTGTCCTCCCCGCAGTTGGGATAATTCCACCGGCAGATCGAACGGCGGCGGCGGCGCTGCAGCTACGCCGCCACCGATAATAGAACAAATGTTTTCATCAGTGGAAACTCACCCCATTATGCTCAACTTTGTTGTTTGTCGCTGTCTCACTTTTACAAGCGGTTGATTTTTTAAAATTTTTTTTTTTTTGTGGGAGGGACAGTGTTAATGAGATGTTGGTCAGCACTTTTTCATCGGTTCAATTCCCCGTCCCGGCTCTGTTTCTGTGTGGGTTCCTCCCACCGTGCAAAGACATGTGCACGCTAATGCTAATTGACAACGCTAACATGTGTCTCTAGCCGTATGTAACGTAGTGTGCTTCACAAAAGAAGCGTTCAAGAAGTAGCTTTATCTTGACTTTACTTCGGTATGGCAGCATGAGACATAGAGGAAGCATAGGAAGTTTCCTTAAATACCTGGACAGGTGAACGTTGGAGCCGAGAGCTCCCCCTGAAGGTCAACAAAAGATTATTACATCCCAGGATACAACAGTGTCTATTGTCGCTTGTGTCACAGAATCAAAATTTGTCACGTGACTTTGGCCCCCCTCCCTGACCCTACTGCCTACCAAAACACACACACACACACACACACACCCTGTGTCCGCCTTGTGACCGTCAGGTGATCTGTATCTGTGTCTTATCTCCTCAAGGTAAATCCCACCTGGCCATCGTCCAGAAGGTCAACAACGAGGGGGAGGGCGATCCCTTCTACGAGGTGCTGGGCCTGGTCACCCTGGAAGACGTCATCGAGGAGATCATCAAGTCGGAGATCCTGGATGAGTCGGATCGTTACAGTGAGTCAGCGCCGAGGCTCCTCGTGCACTACATCCCAAAACACTCACACACACACACACACTGACTGTCATTGGTTGTCATGTTTGCTCTGAACAAACTTGTGAATCTGGTGGGTTACATGCAAGATAACGTTATTTTAAACCACATCGTCTTATTTTGAAGAGCTCTGCCACAGCTGCAGTTAAGTTGATTAACCTGTTCTTTATCGACTGAGTGTTTCATGGCTGCACCGTGTCAAAAAAAAAAAAAACAGGCAAATTCAAGCTTGTGGTATTTGTGCCCCTCCGCTCTGCGTCGACAGCTGACAACAGAAACAGGAAAAAGGTGGACCCCAACAAAAACAAGCCCGACTTCTCCGCCTTCAAAAACGACGCCGACAGCAAAGTGAAGATCTCCCCTCAGCTCATGCTGGCGGCTCATCGTTTCCTGGCTACAGGTGAGCAGCTGGTTCCCCCAGCAGACGTCAAACATCAGTCGTAAAGGGTCCAGTTGTCATTCCCTCCGCAATTGACCATATACTATAATTGGAACGGCCAAGCCTTGCATGTGTTGAACATTTTTCAAAATGAAAGGATTAGGATGCACACACTGCTCTGCACAACCAGATATATTTCAATCCTCCGCTGGTGGGTTGGCAATGACGGCCGGTCCTGACACTCTTTCCAGAGGTGAGCCTGTTCAGCCCGTTCCAGATCACAGAGAAGGTTCTGCTGAGGATCCTCCGACACCCAGACGTCATCCAGGAACTCAAGTTTAACGAAAGTGACAAGCGCTCCCCGCAGCACTTCCTGTACCAGCGAGGCAAACCTGCCGACTACTTTGTCCTCATCCTGCAGGTACAGCACACACACACACACACACACACACACACACAAAAAAACCATGCAAAAATGTCAACGTTTCACAAAATGCAGTGGCTTTTTTGCAGATTTTTCAGAAATCGCTGTGGTGAAATTTAAAATGCTCAACGGAATCCGTTTGCAGCTCATTGCAAAAGAAAGTCTTTGAGGAAGAAGGAGTGGTGGTTAAAAACAGCGTCGTCACTCAGGGTTCACTCAGGGTTTGGGGCAACGCCCCTCGATAGACAGAGCACCAATAAATAAACACGGGACACAGATAAAGCTGTGTTTACCGCAGTTTATAGCGAGCTGCTTTGCATTCTGTTGATCGGGTGCTGTCAAGAAGTGCAAATAGAGCGCCTCTGAAAGATGAGCTTCAAGTCAGCTTTGCAAAGACACAACAACAAACCCCAATAAGAGGCATAATAACACGTCAAAAAAAAAAATAAATAAAAAACCCACACAAGCCCCGCGATAAAAATAGCTGCCATTCTCCCACCAGGAGTGTGTCAGCGGGGGCTCTTTGCTGTGCGTGACCTTCACTAATAGATCCCTTTACGTAAGGGACAGACAAGTCGATGGGACGGGGTGGGGGGCGGGCGAGGGATTGAAGGGTTAAGGAGGATTGGAAAAAGGAGCAAAGCAGATGAGGAGACGGTGAGCGGCGCTGAAAAATCAACAGCGGAGCATATGGAGGGCGGGTAATAAAGCGCAGAGCGCGGCGCAGGGGATGACTGTGTGAGATGTGGAAGGACAGACTGAGGCGCTAAATCCCTCCTCTGCACCAGGAGGAAGAGGAGGAGGAGGAGGAGGAGAGTGAGGAGGAGGGTGAGCGCAGGAAGGACGGGGCTGTTTCCCGCCCTCACATGCCGGCACGCAGATGATTTGAATTGTTAATGTTATTAATAAGTGCACCCGCAAGGGTGTTGGACAGCACGGGCCCGAATAATTATGGAGATTTCTGTTGGTCATTGTTTTACACATTAAAATGCAGCAAAACCTGAGACCGCGAATGAGAAGCAACAATGCCAAGATGGGGCTTTGACGTCGGTTGAAGCGTCGTCATCGAATCGCCGCTAAATAAAGTTCCCGCCGCTTTCACGCGGCAACGCCTTGTAGCATCGCGTGCAGCGGTTTCTCCGCCGCATCCCGGTTTGTCGCGTCGTAGCATCTATTTCTCGAGTTCGCAGTCTCACGCTGGCGCTCTGTTGTTGACGCCCGAGGTGTGGATAAAGTGACTTCACACGCTCAGCGTGCAACTTGAACGCAGCCTCTCCTGTTCCGTCGGGTCTGACTGCGCGCGCTGTGTGTGTGTGTGTGTGTGTCTGTGTGTGTGTGTGTGTGTGTAAGGAGACACTGCACTGTGGTGTAGAGAACCTGTGGTAGATGTAATATTTATAGGACCTCAAAGTGTTTGTGTTACCCACCACTGATGTGGGGGAACCTTCTTGACCTATTTTCTCCCAACAACAAAAAAAAAAGTTTCACACACACACACACTCTGATAATTGAGCTGACTTTGCACCGTACCCCCTCTATTCATGTGTGTGTGTGTGTGTGTGTGTTTTTAAATCAGGGTCGAGTGGAGGTGGAAGCCGGAAACGAAAACATGAAGTTTGAAACCGGCCCGTTCTCCTACTACGGAGTCATGGCACTGAGCTGTGTGTCCCAAGGTAAAACAGCACTTACTTACACAGAGAGAGTGATTCTTTATGACATGACATGCAGTTTAACATAAACCCGCACAACTTACTGTCAACCACTGTCGCCGTCTTCCAGATGACAGGCCATGAATTTGAAATTTGTGTACTAATTACCATGCTAATTTCAAAATGATGGCCTTTTTTTAAGTGCCTCTTCTTCTTCTTCTTTACTATTTTTATCCTTCTTTACTGTTCTTTATTCCACTTTTTTTGCCGCAAATTGCAAATTGAAGGCAGTAAAGAGAACAAATTGTCAGGCATCAACCAAACATAATGGTCATGCTCGGTTAAACTTTCTTGTCCTAGCAAGGACCAGGTTAGCCAGCTAACAGATGCTAATGTAGCCAGAATAGTGACACTTCTGCTTGCGTCTGTTGAAAAAGTGTAAGGTGTTTTGAATGTTGACAGCATTTTTTTTTGCTTGCTGTGCTATTTGATCTAAAAATAAATGTATGCTTTCATGTTATCAAAATATGTTTTTGTACAGAATTATGCAATTTGGGACACAGCATGTGGCTCCTTCAAGGCGTGGATGGAAAATATTGGATAAAGAAAATTGTAAAAATGTCTTATGTTGTGTAACAACAAGAACCACTTTCTGGAGTTTAACTTATTTATTGGTTCACAATATGTCGATGCCTGTGGACAAAGTGCTATGCCAGTCAGTGGCTAATAAGGCTTCGTTCAGAGGAAGCAGCTGAAGAGTCAATAGGCTTAGTCCTAAAAGGGAAACACTTGCAGTAGACTGAGTCGCCCCGGTCCTGGCTGACCGCTGAATCCACGTCAGCAAACGGGGACGATTGCTTCGGTTCAATGTGACAAAGATTCTATACTAAGCGTTGCAGAGTCTGCAGTGTTAGCATTCAAGATTTTTTTTTATTTTATTTTTTTTAAATATATATAGATAGATGTAGTTCCAGGCATGCTCAGTCTTTAACATTTTATTTGAAGGAGGAAAGATATCACGCAAAATGATACAGAGTCTAAACCCTCTGTGTTCAGCCGAAAGTAAAACGAGGTTGATGTCAGTTTGACCTCAGTGGTGCACCGCGGCATCCACGCACAGGCGCCAAACAAACACATAGCTCGCATACTAGCTAATCTTTACGTCTCTGGCGGCACCTAGTGGTAGAGCAGCGTCCCGAGTGCAAACAGATAGCCTCCTGTGGTTCTTCTACTTCTTGCTGCTCTGTCCTTCCCTCTTCTTCTTCTTCTTCTTGGCTGTAACTATCACCATTCCTGCTAACCGCTAGTCACTCTTCTGGACCAGCTCAGCTACTGTCTGCGCTTCGTGTGCAACGTCCTGCAGCTCAGTGTGTGTGTCTTCGTGCGACGTCTGATATCATACGCTGGACCATTGCTCATCCAAAATGGCCAAAGTGAACATTTGTTTCTGTGTGTGAGAAGTAAAAGTTGAATTTGGAACTTGCAGTATTATAGTTGCAGTCACAATTATATGCTGAAGTTAGAAGCTATTTAACCAGTTATCCATTTAGCTCATTCAATCATTGCAAAAAATAACTAATAGATAACAGCTAACTAGGCTAACTAGCTAAGCTCATGTCAAACTAGTCTCCATTGTCAGTTCCTCTTCTTGAGTAGAGGTCGAACAATAATTAACCTTCAGGTGCAAAATGTTTCGACACTGACTTGAACTAAAAGGCTTCAACTTATTTTAAAATGCTTTCTAAGAGTATCGTCTGTCTTGAGGCTGTCAGCGGACCCATTGAGAAATGAGGAAAGTCCACTCCTTGCTTCTTTTGCCCCCTTCCACCTTCCTGAGTTTGCCCTTTGTGACCTCACGAAAGGCTCTGAAACTCAGTGCAGCTGAGTGACAATAAAATAATCTAAACCTAACCTCTGAATCCTGCAACTCGTGGGAGCGGAGCTGCTGAGAACTCCGGTTCTCGGGCCGTTGAACGCATGGCGCCGTGCATCGGCTCCTTAGCTCGCAGGAGACGTCAGGGTGACCTCCCACGGTTAGCAACCCCGCTTGCGCCCACAGAGGATGAGCCCGCAGCGGAGTGAGAGGAGTGAGTTGCCCTCTGCTGAAAAGATGAGAACCAAATAAACCAGGTCGTCTCTCTCTCTCTCTCTCTCTCCTCTCCCCGCCCCAGCCGTCACCCCTCCCCTCTCCCCGTCAGTGGCGTCCCCCCCTCCGCGACGCCTCTCTCTTAAGAGGTTTTCTCTGTTCACTCGTTTCCCAGGTAAACGCATGCATGGGCCAAAACAAGGGAGGGGGGGGCGGGGAGAAGTGGTTTTCTTCTTGAGGGCAATCTCACCATCATTTTTTTTTTTTTTACCCCTTTAATTTTTTAAAATGACATCATCTACTGAACCTGCTATCCAGCAAGTTGTAGCCCTGAAACAGATGACGACAGAAACAAATCTGTTCACTGCTTTGTGTTTCTGAAGCAAAGGTGCTTAGAATAACCAGCAAAGGCCCAGTGGGTGAGATTTTCTCCCATCTGTTGGTGAGAAAGCATATTTTGTGACATGGCCAGAGCCTTGATGTCACAGTATTTCCAGCCACTTTCACACATTGTCCCTGTATAACATCTTTTAATGCAAGTCCTAAAACATTAGCTTGCACCTTAAAATTTAAATGTAGGCTTTTTACAATTAAATCTCCAAAATGCCTTCTTCTTTTTTTTTTTTTTACAGATTACAGGCAAAAATAAAAACAATAGATGTTTATTCCTGTTTAGTTTATGTGTGTTTTTTCTTTTGTAATAGCAGGAGATCCTTTCTATTGCAAATTCCCTCCTTAAATATTTGTACCTAACAATAGCAAAACCTACATTAAGGCTCCAGAGTGGGGTGAACTTGCTGGATGGGATCATGGGCGTCCCCTTTATTAACCACCTCTCTATAACCAGTCACCTTTTTAACCACTGTCTTGGTCAGATGTAACGCTCATATCCTTTTTCTTACCATTTGTGGAAGAGCAGGCCGGTCTGACTCCAGATTTATGGTTAAAAGAAAAGAGAAGGAAAAAAACATTTTGAGGAACACTGCACTTGTTCTTTCCCCGAGATGCCGCGCACCTCTCCCGTCGTTTTTGTTTTGCCTCGCGTTGACACCGTAGACTTTCATAATCCCACGTCCGTCTGAAAATACAGTTACTCCCCAGAAAATTAGAATATCCTGGAAAGGTTGTCGTATTTCTGCAATTCAACTTAAAAGGTGAATTTGACGTATATTATATAAACGAATAATATGCAAATCAATATATTTCAAGTTTTTATTTCTTTGGATTTTGCTGATCTGGTCTTGCATCTTAAAAAAAAAACTCAAATTCAAAAACTCTAACGTCAAATCTTTATGAAAATCTTAATCAGCAAAGTTACAACAGGGAACTGCTTGAGATGTCAATTTGCGTGCAATGGCTCAATAAAATTTGTTGGTCTCATCTTTTATGTTAAATTGCCAAAATAAAACCACTTTTACTTGATATTCTAATTTTTCGGGTAGCACCTGTATGCAGTGTCTATGGTAGAAGTATGCAGTGCCGGAAACGCCGACAGTCTGGAAGGCAGCCGACGAGCGCTGAGCGCTGATCGTCTTTTTTTTGCGGCGCTCGTGGAAAGAACAAGGCAATTGGAGCGATTCCCAAAATGTTCAGCCGCTTCTTTTTACACACATACAGACGTTTTCCCCTCTTCCTCCTCTTCCTCCTCCTCCTCCTCCTCCTCCTCCTCCGCCTGAACTCTCTCTTCTCCACAAAACAAACAAACAAACAAACAAAAATCCTCACGGGGCCCCGAGTCACTTCCGACCTCCCAACATCATTGTTCACCTAACGCGACCTCGTCATCTCACCGACCCATCACTCAGTCAAGACGTGTGCTCGGAAGTGTGACGTGGCGGCGCTCACGCGTGCACACTGTGTGCTTGTGTGTGTGTGTGTGTGTGTGTGTGTGTGTGTGTTTGTACTTGGCTTGGTTTTCCCGTCGTGCTCTCTCCGCTCTCGCCGCCACATCTTGCAGCATCGCTTCCTTCATCTCGTCCGATCATCTCTGCACTGTTTTCCCCCCCAACCCCTCTGTTGTTCTCTGGGTTTCACTCGTTGTGTGCGCGTGTGTGTGTGCTAGTGTTGTAGTACTCGAGACCGGTCTCAAGACCATTTTTTAAGGGTCTCGGCCTTTGATCGAGACCAGTTGAGACTCAGCCAACACTGCAATGACACGATAATAACAGAAAAGAATCTGGCTACTTCCTTGTTTTGCTCTGTTGGTGACACCCAGATTGAAACCTTGACCGCCTTGTCCCGAGTTAATTTGTTTTTCAATTTTATGAAGCAAAGTTGTTGTTTTAAAAAAAGAAATGGTTCAGAGAATTATTGAAAACTACCTTGCTGAAAGGAAATGCTGCTGTTCCATTTATGTGGAAGCAAACTTGAATTGAACAAAAAAAAGATACAGGTCATTTGTTCTGTTTTGTTGTCATTTTTATTTGATACATGCAGTCTTGTCTCTGTCTCTGTCTCAATACTCTCTAGTCTTGATAATTGGCGCGGTCCTGACTACAACACCAGTGTGCGCGCGCGCACGCGTGTGCGTGACCTGGATTTGTTTTCCTTCTCTTCCAGCGACTCACTCTTTTATTCCCTCCCCGCAAACGCCAGAGTTTCGTTCTCCGTCGCATGGGGCAACCTGAACCGCTCGGCGTCCCTGAGCTGCACTGAGCGCGCTCCCGAGAGCGGCTCTGCCGGCGGCAGCGTCAGCCAGATCCCCGGCACCCCCTTCCAGTACATACCGGACTTCTGCGTACGTGCGCTATCGGACCTGCAGTTTGTCAAGGTAATGGTCTCCCGCACCGGCGCGCCAGTGGCCTTTTTGAGGCAAACATACCAAAACGGCAATGGAAAAAAACATCCCATTTTTTACAAAGAGCTGGCATAGCGCTGCTGATATCTGAACAGGACAAAATACTTTATCATTAATTGAGCTGTAGATAAACAGGAGATTAATAATGAAATCCGCTTAATCGACTAGATTTGTATGTAGTTCTGTCTATAATTAAGTCTTAATAATTTCCATTGATTTTAAAGTTTCAGACTATTGCAGCTATTTCATATGTTTCAATTAAATGACACCGAGTTTCAAATCTTTATTCACATCTGTGGATTCTTCTGTATTACTTACTCGACCTTTACAAGATACCCCATTTACAAAGGCAAAACTGTGGGCAATAAAGTAACACAGTCACTCACAAAACGACTCGCACACTACACTACATATATTAAGCACAAAGGCAACGCAGGCAAAAGAAACTTTAACAATATTTTATTTTATCAAGATGCTTTCTCCAATGACACAGTGAAACATATCTGCCATAATTATGGGTGTAGGCAAAATATAAGCTATGGCTCCTGCCTGCACCTTTTCAGTTGTATTCTTATATTATTCATTATTCTTGTATTAATGTTTTTGTATTATATTCTTATTTATTTATTTTTTCTGTAATTTATATGCTAATGGACGATGAACCGAGAAAAAAAGACCAAAAAAACAACCGACACGTCCTTCAGATCTTTTTACTGTGCAAACGTTCCTTTCTCACGGGCGTCGCGGAACAAACTGGAGTGATTTTGTGACGTTCTCCTCCCTGCAGATCACTCGCGCTCACTACCAGAACGGCCTGCTGGCCTCCAAGCTGGACAGCATGCCGCAGTCTCCGGAGGGCAGCCACATGCGGCTGGACACGTCTGTCTCGCTGCCCCCCGTCACCCCGCCGGGCTCCCGGAACCCGCTGCCGCAGGCCACGCCCCCGCCCACTAACCACAACCCCCTCCTGCAAGCACCCCTGCCCTCTGCCAGCGCGGCGGCGGCCTCGAACCCTCACACCTCCAAGTCCCGGCAGAGCCCCCCCTCGCCCGGGCCGGACAACGGGCCGGGGGAGAGCACCGCCCTGCTGGGCGAGCAGCAGAACTGCGTGGCCCCGCACCGGCCCGGCGGCGGCGGCGGCAGCCAGCCGCAGCCCCACCCACTGGTCCACACCATCAGCCACGCCCACACCGAAAGCACCATCTAGCCGGGCTCCCCGAGTGTGTGTGTGTGTGTGTGTGTGTGTGTGGAGGAGGGGGCACCACCTTTGCACTGACTCACATTACACACACACACACACCGTCACCGCTTCTTCCTGTTTTCTTCCTCTGGGGGTTTTCCCCCTCTCGGCAGTGATGCAGACGGCCAGCGATGACTTGCACGTCTGCGTTCTGCGTTTCGGTTTTTTCCCTAACAGAGAAGAAAAAAACTCCTTCATCCTCCCCTGCATGCGGCCCTCCCACCTCCACCGCCCAACACGAGGCAGAAAATAACCACACCGAGGAGACGAGAGCACAGGGAGCGGGGGGGAGGGGGGGACAGAGAGCCCGGAGCTATTTGAAATGTAGATCACTGAGGTCTCAGTTCAGAGGTTCCGTTCGCCCGCTGGTGGCTTCAGCTCCTCTTCTCCTCGCTTCCGGCCTCGCGGACACTTTTGGGGGTTTTCATTCGGCCAAGGTTTTGAGATCTCTGCCTTTGCCCCCTTCCCACAGTAAAATATTAACCCTACCTCCCTTTAAGAAATAGTTTCCAAGTGTCTGTAGATCAGTTACAGAGCCCAGCGGGATCAGTGGCGGCCAACGCTGTCAAAGAATTTTTTCTTTTTTTTTTCTTTTTTTTACGAGTGCAGCATCCAAATCGTCGTCGTTAGATATGATTGAATACGGCACCATCCACAGTGTTGACCCCGGTACCTGTGAAAACACTGGAGCGACTAGCATTTTTAACTTTTTGTTTGGAAGACAGTTCGGTTTGGTGTCTCAAATCTGGTTTGAGTTTTACCTCGGGTAAAAAAAAAAAAAAAAAAAGATCTAGCAGTCGTCACTCACAGAGCCCCTGGTAATTTCAGGGTCCGTAATGGTTAAATGTCCCATATTAGTCCCCATTTTCACGTCTTTATTTCTAATCCTGGACTCCAGTGAAGCGGCACCCATGGATTAATTAGAAAACTGCTTGTTGGTCCCTTTGTTTGCTGCCTCCGGCTTAACTGGCCTTTAGTTGGACGTTCAACGTGTTTCGAAGGGGGACAAAAACAAGGCAGAGCTATGAGTGATCACTTTGTGACATCACAAAGGGTTGATAAGTCTAAAAGTTATCAAAAAGGGTCGCTGGAGTGAATTTGGCGCAAGGCAGAGGCTGTCATTCTTTGGCTAGCCACATCGAGATCTTCTCCGCGATGATTCGCCGACACCCGCGAAGCTTCGGCGCGGGTCACCCCGGGCGACGTGCGCTCCGGGGGTTCTGTTTTGTTTCAGCGTAGCTCCACCGAAACAAAACAGGCTTTCTTCCTCGCCAGACTTCCACTTATCTGTTTGATCAGGACGCAGTCCAGAGATGTGGCCTGTTCACTGTGGGGCTGACACAAACAGACGGCGAAACAACACCACAAACTGGGCGGCGTTGAGGGGGAGACAGAAGAACAGAAGAAACAAAACTAGCCTGGCTGGAATAAATACAGATGTTAGGGATGTATTCTTGTATTGTCGAGGGACACAAACCTAACATGTAATAACTATTTTTATGTTTAAGAGGCAGAGATCTCAAAATTCTGAGGACACCGCTGAAAGTGTTTCCACGGTTCATCGACGCAGGACACCGGCTGGGTTCCAAATCACTACTGTCGACCTGGGGAACGCTCTCCCAAAAAATGCACACTGCTGTTTTGCACTAACCGGATGTTACAAGTGTTTGTTTTGTTGTTGGTTTTTTAACCGTCTCTCTCTTCTTCTTCTTCTACCGCAAGCTTTTTGAATTGCGAACAAGATGAGAGAGAGGATGCGAGGGCGAGAGCTGTGTTTCATCACCACAACGTTAACCCCTCATTATAAGCGTGTTAGCTGGGAGGGACTTGGCTAGCTTGCGGATGCTAAAGATGGCTGGCACGCTAGCGCCAATCCCTTCCATTGCTAAGTCGACAGTCTGACGTGTATTCAGTGTGTGTCCATCGCTTCCGAGTGCGCCGCAATTTAGCACACTTCAAAGCGTTTTAGAAGGTATGTGATTTGTGACGCCAATGGACTGGAAATTCTTTTATTCTCTCTTTTTTTCTTTACTAGCGATGTCCAGATTAGTTCCGTAATCCATGTCTGTCACACATGCGAGTTTAATTGTTTCCTCTTTGTTTTCTTCCAAAGAGTTCTTTCCAAAGATCATATTTGTAGCAGACAAGGTTTTGCTTCCTATTAGTTTCATTCTTTTAAGGTCTGGTTTTAGGAAAGCCAAAGCACGGTTTAGATCCGAGAGAACTGTTATTGCTAAAGGCTGTTGGTCAACGGATTCACCCGAGTGCTTCCCCTCAGCGAATCCTTCTACTCCACCAGCAGACGGGCCAGACTGACTCGGCGCACGTGTGGCCGTGACTTACTCAAGCCATAAGTCTGACCAGTTTCGCCCCGCACGAGAGGCTATTTTCTCTGTTTTATTGTTGTGAGTCGACTTCGAGTCATCCGTAAGCTGAGCTTGATTTTGAAAAAAATAAAATTGACGACGACTTTTTAATCCATTAATTGGCAAAAATGTCGCCGGCAAACTACCGGCCGCCATTCGAACGTCAAACTGAAATTGACCTCGCGCACGCAGGGACGCAGTGATTTTTTTCTGCTCAGAAGGAGCTACTGTGTCGAGGACGGATGCAACTGTGGACGTCTTCATGATCTACCTCTGTCCAAGAGGGATATCGAGATATTTATTCAAAGCTGTATTTATTTCTCTATATTTGCCGGTCAAATTTGCCGTTTTATATTTGAGCATTTTTTTTTTTTTAATATATTCTTTTCTCTGTTGTCTAAAGTGAAGGAAAGGCTGCTCGTTCCACGGTACTTTACACTGCACTCCAACCCAACTGCTCGCCGGGTCGCAGTTCCCTGTGATGTGCGAGTCTCGGCAATAAACGCACGGTCGCACAGCGGAAAAACCTGATCGCGTCACGCTGGAAACTCAAGTCGAGCGGCCCGCTAATGATTACACAGCACTCCACAGTGGACAAGGCCCTGCCGTAATGTGCATGCTGGTTCACCGTCACAGCAACAGGGACTCGAAGGGAATTGTGCTGCAGTTGCTCTTAACTGAATGTGTGTGTTTGGTTTGGTTTGGTTTGGTTTGGTTTGTTTTTTCCTGCTGTGCAGCTGGTCAACATCAGTCCAAAAAACGCAGGTCACACACTGGACAAGGGAGACATCAAAGATAAGGACAGTATATGTTGATTTTTTTTATTTTTTTTTAATGGTATAATCCTTCAAATGCACAGGAATCCACAGTGGTGACTCCATGGACACCAGATCTCACCGATACTCAAACAAAATGACTTGAGTAAAGTCAGTGGGGGAGGAACCGATTGGATCCAGACGCACTGGATTCTCCACCGAGGCTCAGACAGACTCCTTTTGTCCTTGTCCTTTTT
Organism: Thamnaconus septentrionalis; assembly: GCA_009823395.1. Taxonomy (NCBI): domain Eukaryota; kingdom Metazoa; phylum Chordata; class Actinopteri; order Tetraodontiformes; family Monacanthidae; genus Thamnaconus; species Thamnaconus septentrionalis. The sequence goes on from CM020518.1 coordinate 13,698,616, forward strand.
TTTTGTTTGTTTGTTTTTTTTTGGTCGCTGACACTGAGCCCTGTGCAAAGGAAGGAGTTGGCGCAAAGAACACTGAAAACAACACACAGCACAACAACAACTCGAGGTCCATTTTATGGAAACGAAAAAAAAAACAAAAAAACAAAAACAAAAAACATTCCACTGCATGTGTCGACACTGTTTTCACTCGGGCGACGCCGGGACCCCTTAAAAAATAAAAGTCCCGGTCTGTGGTCGCTGCAGATGTACATACTGTGAGCTACAGGTTGAATGGACACGGCGCTCAGCGCGAGGTGTCAGGCGGACCAGCGGGGCCGGCGGGTCGTGACCCCGCCGGGCCGACGATAAAAGAGATTAACGCGAAGACGACTGTAGCGGCTCACCCTTCGCTCGCTGCGGGTGAGCGGCTGAGCTCGCACGTTAAAGCCGCCCGCATGTAACCCCACCCCCGACCGCCACCGCCCCCACCCCACACCCTACTCCTCCTATGTATGCAGTAACACTGAAAACAGTTTAAGTGACCATTGAGATGGACTATTTTGTTGATGATAGTCATTTATTTGAATAGATGGGGGGATCCAAGAACTTTTTTTTTTTTTTTTTTTTTTTTGCAGGCACTGACCTGCGAAGAGTCATGTAGCATAAGTCTGAAGAGGTCGATATTCCAAAGCATTTCTCTTCTCGTGGGACAAAGGTTGACGAGCAACCCGGCCTCGGGGAGGCGCGTGCAGAGAGAGGGGTTTATTTTCTTACCTTAATGTCTCGATGACAATCTCAGTGTCAAAAGCTCGTTGCAAGACCTTGGTTTCTTAAGTTTGTATTACTCGTGCGTCGGTTTTTCTTTTTTGTGTGTGTGTGTGTGTGTGTGTGTGCGTGTGTGTGTGCGCGCGCGCGTGCGCGTGCGTGCTTTACCAAAACCGACGCGGCAAACCTGGGGTCACGCAGTTGTTCCGGCATGGGGAACACCTACGGTACACCAAACAACAACAACAAAAAAAAAGAAAATGCACAGAGACGGGAGGAATTAGTGAGATTAACAGGGGGACCAGCATCTTGTTTATACCTCTTGGTGCTTCTGTGAGCTGAGTCTAGCTTCAGCGAACCTCAGTTGAAAAAATGGAATCTGGTTTATTCAGCGTTATTGAACCAAAAAGAAAGAAAATGATGATTTTCTTCATGTAAAAAAAGAAAAAAAAGAGAAAATATTCAGACCCGCCTGCTGGTTCTAAGGTTTAATGTAGCGACTGGTCCCATTCAGTAAAGCCACTGGTTGGCTGTGTGACCACCAGTCTATATGCCTGGACAAATAAAAACAACTACTGTAATTATTTTTGTTGTATTTAATTTATAGGTAAGAATGTATTTATTGTTTTATTGTTCTGTTTTTTTTTTTTCTTTCTTTTTGGTCGAATGCGTGTGCACCTGAAGGTGTAGCTCTGTAAAACGGGCTTCCGGCTGTGAGATGCAGCTTTCATTGGGTCGTGTGTACCCAGAGACACTGTGTTATTCAGTTCCCTGATTGCTGTTTGTGTTCTGAAACTGTATATATATATTCTGTACATGAAAGGCATTTATGTGACGCTGAAAGAGATGTAGATGAAGAAAAAAAAAAAGTCTATTTATTCATGAGAGATGAGAAGTGAGTTCTATTTGCATTGTTTTGCTAGGAAAGCATTAAATAGCAATAAACCTTGCACAGAGTTGACCTCAATTTACTCCTCACATTCTGTTGCTTTCTCTGCAGTAAAAATCTGACTGTGTGTCCTAACTTTTATGTTTAAAATTATTTAAAATTTTCATTCAATTAAAAAAAAATATCTCAATGTGCCCTCTAAGCAATACGTTTATAGTCCAGAAGTATGCGATTTGGCACGCACCTATTTCCTCTCTAATCCTCCTCCTCTTTTATCTCCCTTTTGCCTCTTTTTTTTTTTTTCCGTTCCCACGCTTCCGTCTCCCTTTTCAAGCCTTTTTCCTCATTAATTTTTTTCGGCCCTTATCTTCGCCTCTCTCCTGCCGCTCAACGGTATTGAAATTCCTCGTGCACCGACTGCCGGTCCAATCTGCTAAGCTGTTTTTATTGTGCCGACCTTTTATGGGACAGCTGCGGGGGAGCGAGGCTTATCATCAACTCCCTCGTGTTGTTTTTGCTCCTGTGCTGGCACGACGGCTAGACCTGAATGAAGGTTAAATATTTTCTGGCTCAGGGACCTCCGGTCACTGAGGTATTCCACGCTGTGTATCATTCACTGGTGGATGTTTGAAATGTTTGAGGCTGCAGATATGCGGAGCAACAGAGAGAAACAAAGGGCTCAGTGAGGAAAAAAAGGCCCGCTGTGTTTTTGCTGCACTGACTGTTGTTCTGTGCGGATGCAGGTAGGTCAGTTTGTGTGGGCCGTAATCTACTGACCTGCAGGCTAAAAAAGTTGCAATCACAGTCAAGGTTCAGACATTTAGGGTTCCACTTTTTTAATGAAATGGTTGAACTTCACTCTGAATATTGTGGGTACATACAGAGGATAGGAGACTCAAGTGTGTCAGTTTTACATGAAGGCTTTAGCATGTTTAATGTTTTTATTTTTTATTTTTGATGGGCTCTAATCTCTAAAACCTGGAGCAGTTCAAGCTGTGGATTTGAAGCAGTGTGTGCACATGTTCTGCTGGCTCAGAAATTCTAAATTCATCCAGAAGGTTTCAATTGATGGCTAGTACCACCTGGGCCCTGCCTTCTAACCAGACTATATAAACCCTATCTGGCCGCTGATTGATTTACTTGCCCTTTTTTCCCCTCAATTTCTTCTGATCACGTCACACACTTTATTCAAACGCATGCATACACCCATACATCACGTCTGCACTTGTTGTTGTTGTTTTTGTTTGACTTTCCTAAACAACACGTGACTGTGTCTCCCGCCCGCTTTGTCTCATGTCATGAGCTGGATCATGGCATAGCTAATTTTGAAAACTAAATTTACACTTACATTTCATTTATTTTCCTATTTACTGTTTTGATGTGTCACGTTACATAACAGGTGCACTTCGCAGCGTACTTCTCGGCGAAAACGCTCGATAATGCTTTCACAATTGTGAGTATGTAGTACAGAAGGCGCCTGTGTGAATTTAGTACACAGCAAGCGTTTTAATTTGCATGAATTAGGCGGATAAACGACGCTGGTGAATGGCTTATTATGAAACGAACAAAGGTGGCGGCGGTGGTGGTGGAGGTTAGGGGGGTGTGATTCTCACGTTTCATTCGCTGTGAGCACAAGCCACACTCTTATTGGCTACTTCGGGGAGGGGGCGGGGCAGTGAAAGAAAAAAAATAACAAAACACCCCGAGCTCGTAGAACCAAAATGTACAGTCCGCGGGCGCTGCGCCCCTTAATGTAGAGCCAAAATGGCTGCCACACAACTCCGGTTTCTGTGTACGTTTCTTGGCTGACTCGCGCCCCCCAGTGGGCGGGGCAGCTGCGGAGCTCGGGGGTCACATGATCCTCGAAAGAGCCAGCCTGACCAAATCCAATATGGTGGCCAGCTTGGCAGGTCTACGGTTCCTGTTGATGATATTGTTGTTCTGCGGGATCAGGTACGGCGCCTGCAGCGGCGAAGCTCCGCAGGTCCTGGGGCTGCGACCTGAAGACCCGGCGGGTCTGGTGCGCATCAAGGACCGGACCATCTGGGCGCCGGAAGGAGCCACGTTCAAGCTCCGTCTCTTCGGGAGCGAGCTGAATGGGAGCTGGCCGTGGGTGGCGTTCGCAGGGGCGGCGAGCGCCGCCGCCGCGGCCGTCGGGGACGCGCCCGACCCGTGCGAGGAGGAGTCGAACCGACACCGCTCGGCCTTCCAGGTGAGCGGCGAGTTCGTCAAGGATGAGGACCACAGCGGGCTGGTCACGGTGGAGGTGCGGCGGAGGAGTAACTCCGCCGGAGGCGGCGGCGGCGGCGGCGGCCGCCGGCGGGCAGACGTACCACCTGTGCGTGCTGAGCGGAGGGAGGTGGGCATCGGCCGTCCCGGACAGGCTGCGGGTGAACGCCGACAGGGGTCTCCCGGCGGACTACATCCCGCCGTGGGGCCTGGCCGTGCTGGTGGTGCTGCTGCTGGTGATGTGCGGGCTGCTGCGGACGGTGAACCTGAGCCTGCTGTGGCTGGACCCCGTGGAGCTCTATGTGATACACAGCTGCGGCTCGGAGGAGGAGAAACGCGCCGCCAAGCGCCTGGAGCCTGTCAGGAGGAGGGGGAACTTCCTGGTAAGTGACCGGACCCCGGGGGGGGGACCGACACCAGGTAGCCCCCGAAGGGCCACACGAGTCGCCCGCAGGCCCGCTCTGAAAATAGCACAACTCTTGAACTGCAGCAACTATTCTTTTGTAATTACACATGCATTTATATAGATTCAAAAAAAGGAAAATTAAAATGATTCAAATATTTTATACATGAAGTTTAGGTGAACTATGATGAATAGAAATAAAGTGTTGCATTTTTATTTATGTATTTAGTTAGTTAGTTAGTTAGTTAAAAGGGACAGCACATAATAATGAACATCACATGTAAATATGTCAGATTATAGCCATAGGCTAGTTTCCATCTGTGGTCCCTTGGCAGGTTGATGTTTACAGCAGACTAAACAAAACACAGCAAAGTGAAAGCACACATTTGGATTAAAGAGGGGGAAAAGGAAAGAAAAACAAGTCACACACAATACAGGTACACAACTGAAGAAAGACAGTCTCCTTTAGAGGTGGCTCGTGTATTTCACATTGTGCAAATATTAGTTATCAAATGAATAAACTCTGTACTGATGGTGGTGATAGACCATGTGACACCTTATAAACCGTGCGCGCAATTTGGAACATTCTAAAGTTTTCCAAAACTGAACAATATTGATATCCTCTGCATCCAACCTTGTTTAGTCATTGTTGATAATTATTGTGAGAAATTAACGTGATCAGTGTCTTCACATAGATCTGTATCACTACTAATAATATATAACTAAAGGCAAACTGAGAAAACTTGTTATTTCAGAAGAGTGTAGCAAACTGGTTGCCCTTCACAAGAGTCAGTGGCTCAAGTAGCTCTCAGGTTCAAAAAGGTTGGTGACCCCTGGGCCTTCTAGAAGCTGACATCGTTGCTCTGAATGAATCTCAATTTTTTATTTTTTTGTTGTTGCCATCTTCCGCCCCCTCCAGACGTGTTCCCTGCTCTTCCTGTGCGTCCTGGGACACTCGGTGCTCGGGGTGCTGCTGTACCGGGCTCTGGGCTCCATCGTCTCGGCCGTCTTCACCAGCGGCTTCCTCATCTTCTTCCTGGCCGAGCTGGCGCCGCACATCCTCTGCTCCGGCTACGGCTTTCAGCTGGCGCCGGGTCTGACCTGGCTGGCCCAGGTTTGCATGGTGCTCACCTGCCCCTTATCCTGCCCGCTGGGGCTGATCCTGGACCTGGGGCTGAGGAGGGACATCAGCACCTGCGGCATCAGGGAGAGGGCCATGGAGATGGTCCGCACCAGCGTCAACGACCCTTACAGGTTGGTGGTGGTGGTGGTGGTGGTGATGGAGGGTCACACGCAGATGGATGATGCCTGAACGTGTTGCGTCTCACCCTTGCCGCTCTCCTGCAGTGAGTTTGTGAAGGAGGAGTTCAGCCGCGGGATGCTGCGCAGCAAGACGGTGGAGGACATCCTGACCCCTCTGAAGGACTGCTTCATGCTGCCCAGCTCGGCCATGCTGGACTTCTCCACCATGTCCGAGATCATGCAGAGCGGATACACCAGGGTCCCCATCTACGAGGAGGAGAGGTGGGTTCCACAAGGGACGGATTGGAGGACAGCTTGTTCTCGTTTGTTGTTTTGATGAGAGAAAATAAGGAATTGTTGGCTTACTCAGTGACACGAGTGAGGTTTTTTCCTGCTTTTTGACCACATGCGTCCTCCTCCGTGCCCTCTTTTTGAAAACACGTACAGGAAAATACTTGTTTGTTCATCTCTATTACAACTTGCCTCGTCAAGTTTGACATTTACCAGACAGAACCCTCCTGCTTCTTCGCTCGTCTAATCCTGGACAATGATTAAATGGAAAAGCAAAACAGCAAAAAGTCTGCCGGTCATGTACAGACAATATGAAAACAATTGTCTTCCGCATCAAATCAGACACCAGGAAGAAACAACTTGTTGTTGTTTTTTTAGCATTGACATTTTGCATTGTAGCTCAACCTAAAGTACGGAAGAGGATTAGGGCCACAAGAAGAGGAAAAAATTAATTATTGAAGTAATGACTATTTTTTATATTTTTCTGACATGGACAATTATTTTGGAAGAAATTTTTCAAAAATGAAAAAATATTTCAGAATCTGCTCAGTTTAAAGTTACTAATATATATATATATATATTTTTTAAAAAAAAACAACAGAAATAAGAGGGTCAGTTTAATGTTTACAGTTGGGATCATTCCATTTCTTGGCACGGTGAAGAAATCCTGTCACTGTTTAAACTTCTTGGATCACTGCTGGTGTACTGATGTTCGCTCGGTCACCAATAAACAAACGCGACTCACTGACACGCAGCCACTTTTGTATGGGCGGATGCGGTTTCTCCTTCGATGCTGCTGTGCGTTTCTCACTGTGTGTGTTTGACCCTGCAGGTCCAACATCATTGAAATCCTCTACGTGAAGGACTTGGCTCTGGTGGATCCAGAGGACTGCACTCCCATGACCACCATCACCAAGTTCTACAATCACCCGCTGCACTTTGTCTTCAACGACACCAAACTGGACGCCATGCTGGAGGAGTTCAAGAAAGGTGCAAACCATTCCTCCGGATTTTTAAGTTTCCCACCTGAACAATTTTACAAACATCCACTGTGCAGCCTGCACTCAATCTGAAACGCGCTCCAATTAAAGCAGATTGTTCCTGTCATAACTGTTCTGACGGGAAGAGGCAATCGCCTACAATGTAGCCAACTGGCACTGAAGGCGAAAGCAGTTCCCACATGCTGAAGTCTCATCTTCTTTTATTACCAAAGGGGGAACAAAATGATATTAAAACTCATAGTTGTTATTTATTTGATGCACATAAATTACATGATTGGTTCCATCCCGAACTAGCAGAGCGGTGAAGTGTTTGAGGAACTCATTATGATGACACCATCTTTATTACTTTAATTCTTTTTCTAATTATTTTGAAGAATAACTGCCTGTCTGTTGGGCCTGTTGGATGTGTCTTTTTTTTTATTTTTTTTTTTTTTTTGAGGTCTTAAACAGTGGGCGAAAGTAGCTTTAATTTTGTTTCAATTTCTACCTGCATGTGAAGACCCAGTACAACTGCACTCAGTCAAGTTTTACCTCTTAGAAATTGCATGAGGCCAGGCTAACTAAAGGTACTAGAATATCAAGTAAAAGTTGTTTTATTTTGGCAATTTAACATAAAAGATGAAACCAACAAATTTAATTGAGCCATTACATGCAAATTGACATTTCAAGCAGTTCCTTTGCTGATTAAGATTTTCAGCTTATTAAAACCACAAACCCACAAACTAATTTTCTGAGTTTTGTAATTGGGTTTTTTTTTTAAGCTGCAAGACCTGATCAACAAAATCCAAAGAAATAAAAACTTGAAATATATTGATTTGCATATTATTCTTTTATATAATATATGTCAAATTCATCTTTTAAGTTGAATTGCAGAAATACTACAACCTTTTCAGGATATTATAATTTTCTGGGTAGTACCTGTAGAGGCTAAAAAACTGCCTTGTCAAAACATGCCCGTCTGACTTCACCTCCACCCTGCTGTCCGTCTGCCTGTCAGGCAACTCTCACATGGCCATCGTACAGAAAGTGAACAACGAGGGCGAGGGAGACCCCTTCTACGAGGTGCTGGGCTTGGTGACCTTGGAGGACGTCATCGAGGAGATCATCAAGTCGGAGATCCTGGACGAGTCCGACGGCTACCGTACGTCCACCCGGTTCTTCGCCTTATTTGTCTGTCTATCTATCCATTTATTGATCCTCCCATCAAGAGCGTGCTCTCTCGCTGTCCGCCCACAGTGGACAGGAAAGTGAAGCGCCCCCTCGCCCCGCTGGAGATCCCCCTGGAGCCTCGCAGCAGCCACGAGGAGTTCTCCCTCTTCAAACCTCCCGAAGGAGAACCCAAGATCCAGACGTCGCCGCAGCTCCTGCTGGCCACGCACCGCTTCCTGTCCAGAGGTTCGTGGGACAAAGCGACTGAACAGAGGGATGTCGTTGACCTTGACTGTGTCCCGCTTTTTATGTGTCACCGAATTAAGGTCATTTCCAGATTCAGTAAATTAATTTTTGGTGGTCTACGCCCAACAATCAGCAGGGTTGTTTTTGTCAGGAAAGCCTGAAGAGGCTGTTTTGATTCTGGATGCTGGCAGTGTTAAATTTGATTTAGTTTTAGTCATAGTCTTTTGACTAAAATGTTGTTTAGTTTTAGTCATAATTTAATCATAATTTAATCCTCCCCTCTTCCTCCCTGACGTTGACATTTTGTCTCAAACTGGTCTGGCCCAGATAATCTGTGCGTACGTACTGCGTCACTTCCTGACCACGTTGCCTCGATTGGTTGTCTTCCCAACTCCTCCTGCCACTTTCTAAATCGTCATCTCCAGCCACAGATGAAATGAGCTGACCCCATCTTCCACCCCCCCTTACAGAAGTGGAGCACTTCAGCCCCGGCCGAGTGTCCGAGAAGGTCCTGTTCCACCTGCTGCGCCACCCCAGTGTCAACCAGGAAGTTCACTTTGACCCCAACAACCGTCTGAGCGCCGCTCACTATCTGTACACGCGCAACCACCCGGTGGACTACTTCATCCTGCTGCTGCAGGTGTGTGCGCGCGCGCGCGTGTGTCCCATTCATAATAATGATCCCATTCATCAGAGTGAATTCAACATTTCATTTTCTTCCCAGTTCGAAATGTCATTGATGTTTGGTTTCATATTGAGTTATAAGAGTGTTATTACTATCAACTGTGTGTTAACTTGGTCGTCATCTTAGTTTTGTATTATTGAAAAGTCACAAAGGCTGTGAGAAGGCAAGAGACCTATATTTCGCTTTTTCCCCCCCTTACGAATTCCAAATATTCACATTGATCATGAGTCGCAGGGTAACAAATGAAATTTGTTTCAGAAATTTACATTCAAACCTGTTCCTCCTGCCTCTGTGGCCGCAGGGCCGAGTGGAGGTGGAGATCGGCAAGGAGGGCCTGAAATTCGAGAACGGAGCCTTCACCTACTATGGCGTCTCGGCTCTGACGCTGCCATCTTCAGGTGAGCTTCAGCACTGCAGGAAAGACAACTATTGTCTAGATTTGTGTCTGGTCTTTGTGCCTGTTAGTTCCCATGTTCTAAGTTATTTGATGCTGTCCAACACTGAAATGTTACTGACGACTGCTTGCATTGAAATTCACATCCTGTAAGTATTGAATGGTTTGTCATTTAATCATTCTTATTGTGGGACAGTAGCAGCTTCAGTATTACAGTTTTCTACAGTTGATTATCAAAAATTGTGAGTGTTTCCTTTTTAACGGTCAGGTTTAATTGATTTTGAACTTATAAGATTGTTTAAAGTTTTAAACAAATCAAAAATTTGGGTGCGGGTGAATAAAGAGCCCCGCAGCAGAGAGTTGGTGTGTGTAATGTGTTTCCTTAGTCATGTGTGTGTTTGTGTGTTTCCAGTGCACCAGTCTCCGGTGGCCGGCCAGCGCCACTCGCCCAGAGACCTGTTCGACTCGGCCGAGGCCACCAGCCCGTCCAGCTACTGTCCCGACTACACCGTCCGAGCTCTCACAGACCTGCAGCTCATACGGGTGAGTGCCAGTGGATGAAACCTCAAACTGCTGTTCACCATTTCACCTTTAACCCGCCTTTTACGCCGCTGGTTCACCGACACGTGCCCCCCCGTTCTGCTCGTGCTGAACGCTGTGTCGACCAGGGATGCAAATTATCCACTGATTCATTAATCGTTAGTTGAGTGACTTTATCGATCGATCGATTAATTATTAATTGATGAGCGGCAATTTTTCCTGAGAACCTAAATTTCACAATGAAAAATGTGTAAGGAAGACATTATTTAACCCTTAAATAATGTTGAGGCTCCAATGTGACCCATTTTTACATTAGAGATCAGCTAATGCTGTTATCCAGAAACCAGGCACAACCTGCTATGCCCGGTGCTTCTGCTCGCGTTTCATTGACGTGCTCTGCGGCCGGCAGGTGACACGTCTCCAGTACCTGAACGCCCTGATGGCGTCGCGGGTGGGCCAGAGTCCGGATCCCCCCGAGATCAAGATCCTACCCAACAGTCAGACCAAGCTGCTCAACGACAGAAACGCCACACAAGGTAGCCGAGCTCGTCGCCACGCTTTTCCTCTGTCCCCTGCGCTCTGCCGCCACCTGCTGACCGCTAGAGCTAACCAAAACTGACCAGGCGCAAGCACGAAAAAAAAAAAGAACAACTTCTTCTCAATCCCTTTGCACACGTCTCTATTGATTTTTTTTGTTGTTTTTTCTCCTTTAATTAGTACGTTCATTTTTTTTCCCTGTTTGTCTCTCGCTCCACTAAAATAATTTTCTCTTTCTCTTTCTCTTTCTTTTCCTCCTGCTTGCGTGCCTCCATGCCGCCTCTCTCCTCTGGCCCCGTCCAGAGTTCCCCGTGAACTTTTCATTCTTTGACACCATTGAGAACTACTGTTAGTGTGTTTTTATGCATGAGGTAATTGAAAAGTTGCACACACTGCGCATTCTCGCACGCACGCACGCACTCACACAGTAGTGTCTTCTTCCATGAACCCGGTTTGTTTTTCAAGCCTTCACCCTTTTCAAGCATCACTTCCTACCACTAGGGGGCCTTCATCACTTAGCGCCTCCTTTAACTTTTGTGTCTCTCTGTGTGTGTGTTTGTGAGGCTTGTGTGGCTCATTGATGCCACTCTAGAAAAAAAAACAGGGCTCAGTGTCACGTTATGACGCGAAACTATCACGTTTTTACGTGATAAATTTCATGTTATAACTTGAAACTATCACGTAAAAACGTGATAGTTTTGCATTTTTACTTGATAATTATGACGGAATAACGTTATAGTTTCACGTTATAACGCGACACTGAGCCCTGTTTTTTTTTTTCTCTAGGGTGACATCAATGCGCTTCCGTACTTGTGGTGTTTATTCCGTCCTATTAATTTTCTCTGACTTTGCCCGAAATCTTTCTTTCCTTTCCTCTTTCAATGCTGCCTGCTAAATCCTGCCGTCAGTCCCTGCTCACCTCATTCCAAACATATGCAACACTGCCCCCCAGTGGGAGGTTTGGAACACTCACCTCGACAAGATGGCACAAGTGACGCCGCTTTTTTCATGGGTCACTATAATTTTTCTCAGACGCGGCAGTGCAGCCTTTGCTGGATAAACAATCCCAAAACTCTACAGGTTTTTTTTTTCGATCTCAAATTTTAATTTTCAATGCCAAAAAAATATGTTTTTCAGGCTGCATGTTCGCATCATATGGTCCCTACAGAGACTTTATTTATCACTAGCTTGCATTTTCTTTTTTTATCCCAAAAATATTTCATGCATTTGTCATTTTTTTTATATTGGAGGTTTTTTTTCAGGTGGTAAAACATTTTCTGAGAAATGTGTCACCATTTAAAATCGATGAGCTTGCTGACGATGGAAAAAGAACTCTTCTCCCCGTCTCTCTTGTGCCGTCTTCCCGAAACCGTCGTCGTCTTCTCCCTCCCTCACACCCCACCTTTCCGCCCGCCGTCCGTCACTCACGCCCACTCTCCTCTCATTGGCCGCCTTCCGCAGGTGGCAGTAGAGCTGGGGAGAGCTCCACAGAAGAGGAGGCTCAGGGCTAGCGCGCTAGCGTCTTCCCGCTGTGACAGGGGGGGAAAAAAAAAAAAACAAACACACAACAACGACACACGACGACGGCAAGACCTGCTCCAACCAAGTAGACATTTATTGATTTCATTTCATCCCGACGAATCACCTGTGGCCGGATCGCAGCTATTGGACGAGACTGGAGCCAAAGTGATGTTTGCCTCTTCCTGTCCATTCGCACTTGTCTCCCCTCCCCTGCTGCCGCCACCCCCAAAAGCACTTCCCTTCGAAATTGTTATTATCGTGTGCTGTTTTATAAGCCTTGGGACTATGTGTGTAAATATATATTATAAATGAAGACGTTCTATTTTATTTCGGAGGTGCCGTCACCTCCAGGTTCAGCCTGTCGACCTGAACTCTGCATCGTCAGTCATTCCTCAGCGTCAGTCTGTCCGGGTGCCAAAGCTATGTGTCTGATTGTGCGTGTCTGTTTGTCCTGTTCACCGAAGGCATCCGTCCGTTTGAGACGTCCGTTGCTCATTGAATGCCCCACCCACCCCCCACCCCCTTAAAAGCAGGTTGTCTGATGACTTTGTGTCAGAAGCGAGGAGGCACGACTGAGTCTTGTCCAACTGATGAAAAGAAAGTCGCTTCATCTCTTCAGTTTAACTGCCCGTGGTTAGTTTGCACCTGCACGGTGGCGGTGATCCGGAGAGAAACGGCCGCTGCTTTACATGTTGTAGAACAGCCTATGCTAAAGATGACGTTGTTACTTTCCAGGTTAAGTATTAAACAACTAGATTTCATTGATTTTCCGAAACGTGTTATTTGAATGTATTTGATATCAGATCCAGCCTGTAATTTCTATCCGATATGCATCGCTGTAATTAAAATCAGGACTGTCTCTCTGCCGCACTGACACACACTTTGATTAAGTTTGTGTGTCACAATCAACCCGGTGTGTGTGGATTTTTCAAGAGAAGGTGTATTTGGACCAACCATTTCAAGCGCGAACAGAGGGCACCAGATGCGAGTCCGACGGCCGGCCGTGACTTTGTCCCTCGTAAACGACGACGACGTTGCTGCCACCCTTTGTGACATCACAAAGGGCTTAATTCCCCGAAACTTTTTTCCTTCCTCGTGACGCGGGCCCTTCTTGCAAAGCTGCCGCGAAGAAAGCCCGCGGGGAACTTTCCTCCGTTAGCATCCACGTCAGCCGGCCATTAGCCTCCCCCGCGTGTCTCCCAAGTGTGTCCGCGGTGCGCCGTCTCTCACAGACGTCGACACGCCGTCTCGCACCGATGCTGTATTGTTGACTGCTGTGGTTTCTTTTCTGAGAATTATGCTGTCGGTTCTCTTGGCTGCTAAAGCAAAACAAAACCCCAGCCTCCTTTGATGTGCTGCCGCGGTCATTCCTCTCATCGGTGTTGATCTGAGGCAAATTCTCTCTGCGTTTCCATCCATCGACACACACACACACACACACACACACACACACACATATATATATATATATATATATATATATATATATATATATATATATATATATATATCACAAATTCATAACAATAATAACAAAATCCCCAAACATCTTCACTCAATACCAGAAAAGTTCAGGAAGCAAGGTGATAAATCCACTCAGGGTCCATTCAGGTCACATTTGGAGAGTTTAGTTTTTCTTGTCGTCAAAAAGCCAATTTCATCACTTCCTATTACATAAAAAAAAAAATTCTTCACATCAGTTTCAAGGTTTTTAGCTCTGGATAAACAAGACAGACCAGAGACACCTGATGGTGACCAGACACAAAACCCGGACTGAGTTCCGTTCGCCATTCCTTCACCTCGCCGAGGGGACACACCCATGAGAGGATCAATCACGGCCTGAACGCGCTCTTGTCTGGTGTCGACACCGTCGTGCGACCATCGTGAGCCAACAGCCGTTTTTCAGTCATCGTTTCTGTCTCCCGTCATTCCATTTTGCTGTTTGATCACTCAGTGTTATCGCTCTTCAGCTCATTCCAAAAGGAAAACAAAGAAGCGGGGGGGAAAAAAATCGAAAAATAAAATTCCAAGTAAATATTTTTCAACAGTTTTTTTTTTTGCTCTGATGGGTTTGTTTGTATTGTATGAGAGGACTGAATGTACCGAGATAATCATTGCTTTGATTGAAACTGTGTATAAATACATGAGCGCTTTGATAGACGAGTGTTTGAAGGATGTAGTTTCTAGTCAATCTCAGATTTCAGGTACAACACTGTTACTAGTCGAGTTCAACTTAAACCTTTAATCGATTCCTCTTCCTGTCCAGGTTACATTTGTACAGACTTTGTTAATTTTATTCTTTCAGTATTGCCGCCAGTTTTTTTTGGGGTGCGTTGAGAATCCATTGCATTTAACACTTTCAATAATCCAGTTTCTTAGGAAATAAACTGAATCCTGTTCTAAGCGACTGCTTCTCTTCCTGTTCTCACGCACACACACAGCACGGCCTTTTTTAAAGGTCCCATTTTACACCTATTGTCAGTGGAACGGCCTTGCGTCCATATTCATATGGAACAGAGTCCATATGAGAAATTTAATAATTCACAAAATTCCAGAAAACAGCATTAAGCCCTCTGTTTATAGCCTCCAGCAAATTGGAAAATTTATTTATTTATTTTTTTATTTCCACATTATTTGAGTTGATTTTATTCACGAAATTTCGTCTTTTTTTTCCCGTTCTCTCTCTCTCTCTCTCTCTCTCTCTCTCTGTTTCGTGCACATTTGGTAAACAGCTACAGAGGACACACGGGAGACGTGCTTTCTCGTGCAGTGGTTGTTGTTTTTTTCTGACGAACAGAAGAGAAAAATGTATGATGTGCAAGCGTGACTCTTTCATAACCTCACCGACCTACAATCCACTTCCTGTTGGGTGAGCGAGGCCCAATGAGGACTGTGACGACTTCTGGCGTGAGTGATATGCAAATGATGTGATCACACAGTAAATGAGGCGATGAATGGAGCTTGGGTAAACGGCCTTGCAGTGGTGAGCCTCGCTTTTTTTCCGTTTCTGCCGCTGCGGCAACCTAGTTGGACACCACAGCTGTCTGCTGCCTTTAAAGCGCCAGACGAAGACAAAATCGAGAGATCCTGCGACGTGTTGGCCGCCACGCTGCTGCTGCACATTAGCCAGAATGCTGCTGGATAGCATGTTAGCAACAGGACTTTATTAAGAATTATTTGATAACGCTTTACGTCTTTTTGAATTGCCCTCTTTGTCTTTGCTAAGACACGAACAAAGAGCAGCGCTGAAAAGATGTTTGTCTTTCACTTCTTTATTTGCTGTCTTTAGCGAGCGCTCGCTCGAACACTGTGGCTCACCACAGCTCCGCTCCGTGACACGTGGCTGACGACAGAGAGCCTCCAGCGGCAGCAAACAGGCTGCATTTTCAGAAACTGCTTCCATTTATTAATCCCATTTTGCTGAGATGCAGTCCAAGTTGGTCCTGACACCTTTGTAAGTTTCCATTCTCGTTTCATGGGCTCTGAATAATGCAGCTCTTTCGGTACTTTTGTTCGGGGCTTGTTTCATTAGTTGCATTTCTGTTTGAAGTGAAATCCCGTCTTTGAAGCGTTTGCAGATCTCCCTGCAGAAAAGGTTAATGGACTGCAATGGTTTGCAGGAAATGTGCCGGAAATCCCACCTCACAAGAGGATGCGGGTTTGGTTAGCTGCGCCTGTTTTCTCCTGAAAGCTCAAAGGAAGGCTTGACTCGAGGTGTACGGTTCGTGCGAGTCGGCCGGTCCGGTTTGGGAATGCCGCTGTTGGAGCGAGTGCATCAATTTTGGAGGGCTGGAGCCAGACACAGAGAGTGCGCGCGACATCACTTCCTGCTTTACTCTGCAATTTTTTTCTTTCTCCCCGAAGTCTGAGCAGTCAAAGCTTAAATCAGTGTGCGTGTGTACATCACGGTGACCTTAAAAAGTCTGCTCCGCTTTTTTACACGCAGAGGAAGTGGTAAGGAGGTGGAGGTAACTGCAGGACCTGCTGCTTCTAAATGGAACTCTCTCTCTGTGATGCGCAGTTGGAGGTGTCGACGCGTGAACAGATCAGTCGCTCGCTTCCCGCCAATGTCAGCAGTTTGTGACTTTGAGTTATCTCAGGCTTTGGATGGGTGAGTTCCAAACAGACTTCTCACGACTACACTTATGTAGGACAAGTGAAAGTATTATTGTATGGACAGTTTTATTATTATTTTCCTTTCTTCTTTCAAATAAGTCTCGGAAAAAGCTTCCAGTGAAAGACTCAATAGATCTCAGATATGGGATGAATAGCGGATCGTTGCCCAGTAGCTTTGAACCGATTGCCTGCTAGAGCGTGATGTGCTGAGTCTGCTGTTGGAAACCTGTTTGCCGTTCCAGCCCACCTGAAGTGGACGAGCGGAGGCCTGAATCCAGCAGCGTCAGCATGACGGTAAGATGAAAAATTGGTCCCGTGATAGTTTTGCGTGGCGCACATAATCGGCCACTTTCTGTATTTCCACAACAGCCTGGGACTTTGCACGTTTACGCTCCCCTCCAAAAGTATTTTCATGTCAAACCAGACCATTTTCATTTTGCAGAGTCCATCAGGAGCAAAAAGTGGTCGGTTTTAGAATTGCCATGTCAGTCTCCGGACTTAAACTCTGTCTTCCAGCCGCCTTCACCTCAACCGTCTCGGCTGCAGGGGAACGTGCAGGGAGCTGAGGAGGAGACCTTCCAGCTGGACCGAGGCCTGGACCTGGTGGTCTCCCACAGCAGGACGGGCCTGAAGCGAGTGGCCAACCTGGTGCTGGCCGCCAACAGGATGAAGAAGCTCAGCGAGCTCTGCGGCGACGCTCAGCTCTGCGACGCCATCATGGACGACGTGGTGCAGGGTGGGCAACGAGGGGTCGCCCCCAACTGGACAGCCACCTCCACGGGTTCGAGCTTACGCCTGTCCCAATTTTTTTTTTTGTTTCTTTCGTCCTACCCGCAGAAACTGTTGTCAATGGTAGCGGCCACGCCACCGCCACCGCAGCGGCGCCGGCGAAACCCGTTTATCTTCGGTTGCATAGCGGGGAGTGCTGCCATCTGCTGGACCACGCGCAAAAAGTGGTGGTGAAGGCCTCGGCGGGGATGGCCCTCCAGGCCATCACTCTGAAGGGAGGCCACGGCGAGCGCAGAGGTGAGAGCGCCGCGTCCGAATGGCAAACACACAGAGACGTATCAGTCGTCCTCCAGAATAAAAGCAGCTTTTTGCAGATGAGGGAGATAAGACTGTTTATCCCACATGCCGCAGCAGCAGAACAGATTACAGGGTGGGCATGCAGCAGGAAACACACTTGGGGAGTTTAAAGGAAAGTAAAAAAAAAAAAAGAATGCATTTTCTCTTTTCTTCCGACAATCCTTTGCAGCGGCCTTTATTGAACCGGGGCATCATCGACATGAACTTGAAGAGGAGAGCTGACAAAGACAGTGGCATGAAATAAAAAGACGATTACAAACGCTGTTAAATAACATTTGCAAAGATCACATAGAATAATAAACCTGTAACATCACCATTTCAGGATCCGCAGCAGACAGAGTCCGAAAGAAAGAATTTCACGTTGAGCTGAACTCTTACATTAGCAAAAACATATCTCAGGCGGTGTTTCATGTTCTCATGTTGTCAGCCCCTTTTCGTCGAGTCTTTAACCCAAGGTCGCTCTTCCCTCCCCACCCCGACCACCAGTCAACTTCAAAATGGCCAAGTACACCTCCAGCGCCAGTGACGGCGGTCAGACCGTCGCTCTGTCCATCAGCAACAGCAGCCTCCACATTTCCTGCTCCATGAATGGTGACAGCGCTGCTCTGAGCCTGGAGGTAAACGCTTCAATGTCGTCATTCCCACTGGATGCAAAGCAGAGAGGGAGAGTGGATTTAGCAAGCTGGCCCTTCATCCATTTGATGATATTTGTTGTTGTTTTATTTTAATATCCAACTTTCTGCTAACTATTCTGTGTATCACTCTGTGTACTGACAACCAAACTTTCTTTCCATAGGATCATTAGTTTAATTTAGCTTAGCCCGGCTTTTTGTTGTTGTTGTTGTTCTTCTTCTTAGCTTATCAAAATTGTAAATTGTCAACTTTTTGCCCGTTAAATCAAGTTTTCCCACACATTTTTTTTTTATTTCGTTTGTCTCTCACTTGCCCTGACAAACATCTTCCCCCTGTAGCCTAAAGTTAAAGTGATAAGCACCGATAGAAACGTCCGAAAAGCCGAAAAGCACGTCTTTTTTCTTTTTTGCTTGACTTCGCTTTGCTAATGAAAATTGCAAATCCTCTGCGTTTGCCGCCTCAATTCAATTATTTCACAACTTTCTTGTTTACTTCCTCACTGTAGCCCAAAGTTAGAATGATAGGCTGTGGCAGAAATTGGATGGATGGATTTCTTCCGCCCTCGGCGTAACTTTGATCTCGTCCGCCTTGCGACAGGAATGCAGCAAGGAGGATTTGCGAATGATCGGGGCCGATGAGAACATGAAGCGTTTCCTCTTCATAAAGACAACCCGCGGAATCTCCTTGACCAAATTTGAGTCGGTGAAGTGCCGCGGCTGGTTCATCAGCACGTCCTCTGACAATGATAACGAGCCTGTGGAGATGTGTGAAGTAGATGCTGTGAGGAGATGCTACAACTTCAATATGCCCTGAGGTGTGCTGCCGAGTATATTTTCATCATTGTCTTGTCATGCCGCCAAGAGAAGAACTTTTTCTTTATTCCTATCAAAATATTGCTGATTAAAGTTCACTTTTTTGTCTTACATCTATAAGTAACTATTTCTGTAATTCTTATTTTTGTTCGTTATAACTTGGCAATCGCTAAAGCAAAACGCGTTTTTGTTTTGTTTTGTTTTGTTTTTTTTAAAAACTTTCCGCTATCTCACCTCTAGAGGGAGCAGTCGCATGCAGGTTTGGTATTCGTCAATATGAGGCTCTTCAGATGTAAGTGGAACAGCAGCAGTCCAAGTAACCTACATTTAACTATTTGATTTCACTTTTGGACAGATTATAACTGTGTTGTAGATTCAAAACAAATCAAGTCGTGATTGGATAAGCAGATTTTTTTTGTCTTATTTATTTTTCTCCGTTATTGTATCACCACTGCTTTTTCTTTTTGTATTTTTTGTGTTTAAGTCTTGACGCCTACTACAAGAGTCTGTGTTTAGAGAGGTTTTTAATGAATTGCTTTTTGATAAATTAGCAATCCATGAATTCTATTATTTGTCTTTAAAACAGATGCTTAAACTCTCTTATAACCATTTACCTTCCACTGTCCTCAGGTCAGCATTTTCCACATATAATAGCAGTCATTTTACATCGCAGTACAGCATGTTAGAATATGCAGTATACAAAAATACAATAAAAAAAAAATAATGTTAAATGTTACTGCCAAAATTCAAAAATGAAAGGCAAAAATATTTCATCTCCAGTTTATCTGAACCACAACATTCTTTAACCCCTGTGACTCACTCGTCATCACGAGCTCCTACCCACGGATCACATTTTCATTCCAAACTCCCAACGGTGTCCTCTCGTCAAGTGTTATTCCCAGCGTTTGAATCAGACCACAATGACCATCGTCTCGCCCCATTCCCGGGTTTGACACGCCTAACGAGAGTCCTTGTCTCGCCGGGCTTTGTGAAGATTCTGAGTGCAATTCACAATAGAACCACCAAGACTACTCACTCACTCGCTCGCTCGCTCGCTCGCTCACACCTCACACGTGGATGTTACAATACCTGAAATCAACCGCACGTCTGCTGCAGCCATGGGAACAATTTTGCATTTGGCCGACTCAATTTCATGTTTTAACATTTTGAAAAAAATAATAAAATCTCAATTATTATTTGAGAAAACGAAAGCATATTTTAACCCTGTGTTTACAGCCAGAAGCAGAAACTTCCTGCTAAAGCTGAGGCCTCGCTGCGGCTCCTGTAAATTTGCAATGTAAAACAAGTTAAAAAAAAAAATGAACAGAACAAACACCTGGCTGAGGGTGTTTTCACTGAGCTGTCAGTTTCCCGTGTGACATCACAAAGGGCTGATCACTAGAACTTCCTGTTTGAGACAACATTTTCCTGAAATGTGAGCCAAATCAAGTGGGGGGGGAACTTTTCTCATTGCCGGGGGCGTCACTGCTGGAATTTGCATAATGCGGGATGTTTGTTTTTACTCCACAGTGTAACACGACTTTTCCTTCCGGGAACGTAAGTGTGTTTTTTTTTGTTTGTTTGTTGTTGTTTTGCTTTTGAAGTTGCTTTGTAGGGGCTTTGTACCGTTTTTAAGAAATGAAAGGATTTCAATGCATTGGCTGTTATGATGATAAACTCTTCCGCTCATATTGCAAGTCGAAGGTTTTTTTTTTCTTTGTTTTTCTCTGCGAGACCCAGGCGGCACCGATTTCCACAATCTTTCAGCCTCAACGCTAAGCTGCAACAGCCGACCGTTACATCATTTCCCACGGTGTCTGCGTCTGAATATCAAATGTCGATATGTTTTTCTCCCCCCGTCCTCCTCCTCCTCACCCCGCCCCACACACACACACACACACGCACCCGTGCAGTTCACAATTAGCTGGGCCAATCGGAGACGGTTTCGTGGGAAGTCGACATCCCCTTATTGGTACGGACGCCGCGGGTTTGCATGGTGACACTTTGGCTCTCTTCCTGACTGATTACAGCCGCGCGGCGGCGGCGGCTGCTGAGCGCCTGCTGAGCGCCTGCTTCCCTGGCTCTGGAGCCCTCCGCAGTGCAGAGAGCAGCCTGTGCGTGTGGCAAATTCAACTTTTTTTTTTTAATGAGGCAGACGCTGCTGCAGAGGTCAAGCGCTCGAGAGGAGATGCATCCATCTATATTTCTGCATATTTATCTATTTCCCAAGGCTCACACGGGCAGCGGTGTTCCGCTCTCCGGTGGATTATTGAGTGGAGACCCCGACAAAGCTTTATTTTGGCCAATAAATCGCAATTTCTTTTTTAAAATTTTTTTTTAAACATTGAACTGCAAATCCACTTGGTGAGCGCTCACATTGAGCATTTCCAGCGATTTCTTGAGATGCCTGAAGAGTCACATGCTGGTGTGTGTGAGCAGAGGCGGCGAGCGTTTCGACGTATACGTGAGCGTGCGCGCGCGTCACGTGCTCCACCTCGTTCCCTTTGAGAATAATAAACTGATCAAGTTGGAAAGCAGCGGGGAAAGGCGGACGGAAAAAAAACAAAATAAAAAAAGCACCTCCGCGATGCTGTCGCATTAAACTTGCAGACACACGCGCAGGGGTGCTTGACCACTCACTGAACCTAGTTTGTGTGCGTGTGGACTTATCATTGTGTGTTTGTGTGTGTGTGTGTCTCCCTCTGCCGTGCACATTCCCGGCACATGGCAACAGAAGCTAAATATAGCCCCAGCAGCCCGGCTTCACAGCAGGATCATGCTTCCTATTGCTAACGCAGGCTCCTTCCCCAGTCGGCGTCCCTGCTCCTCGGCTTCCCAATACGCACCAACCGCTCTCATTCGTCTCTCTCTTTTTTTTTTTTTTGTTGACATTTTCATTTTCATTTTTCTTCGTTTCTTTTTCTTTTTTTTTTTTTTCACAGCGCGACCTCTGCTCTTCAAACCTTCCCTCCAGTATTTGTTGCCGTCCCCCCAAACACGGCTGTCCTGCACCTCTTTCCTCCTCTCTGGATTTGGGCCTGACACACACACACACACACACACACACACGGCTCTCGCAACCTGATTATTCTTGTTAATACAATCGTGAGGGCAATGTCAACTCGGAGCGTCGACGAGTAGTAGGAAATGCGAGGATGGTAGCGGAGGGTCCGTCCCCCTCCTGGCCAAATATACCCTCACTTAACTGCATTGCTGCATTACTACAAATGTTTCTAGTCAACATGTATTGATGGAATATTGAAATACGCCGTCGAGGAGCTGCTCCATGTTTTGTGCGTGTGAAACTTGTGCAGTCTGTGAGTACATTTGAGTGAAGGCTCGGTAGTTAGCCGGGTAAGACACTGAGGGATTTTGTCAGGTGATGAATGAATAAGTTAAAAAATTAAATGAAGAAAAAACGCTTGTTTTTGAATTTACCGCCGACTCAGCTGAGTTGACCAGTTGTTCCCACTGAGACCAGCAGGGGGCCTCGATCTGTTGCCAGCCTAGCAGGAAAGATTTTGATGTGTCTGATTGGATTGTATTCGACAAACAGTTCGTCAAGTCACCTTCTTAGTTTTTTTTGTTTTTCTTTTTTGGTGTCATGGGCCTCACCTCTGAACTCTTCAGATCTCTGGATGGATTCTCAACATAATTCCAGAGACTCTGGATGCTTTGACCTGGGCCTGGGGTCTGGGCAATCTCACTGCAACAGTACCGTTATAAAAGAAGCTAAATGAGCACTGATGAAAACAATATTCCACTTAAGAATTCCGGTCCTGTTTATTTTTTTTTAACGTAGGGTTTTGGAGCTTGGCGGTGATATATTGAAAGAGGTAACCGGGTCGCGTCTGAGTGACCGCGGCAGGGCAGCGTGCAGTTATAATCCCACCTCGACTTGGCACGGCGCCGCGTGAGATATTGCATCGCTCGCAGGCTGCAGCGGGTCCCCGCTGCTCGCTCACATGTGCGTGTGCTTGCACAGATCAGCCCCCCCACCCCCGAGGTTAGAGGGGGACGGGAGCGACGACGGTGGGAGGTCACTGTGGACAGTGGGGGCCCTCCCACTCGGACACGAACGCCGCCGGAGCGTGCACAAAGATTTTGGCAGGGTAATAATGAGCCTGTTGTGGATTTGTGGCTCGGCTGGGAGGGAGGAGAACTAAAGATAATTATCGGCCGGAGCCTAAGGAAAGTGGCGGCGTTCAAGGGCCCTTAAAATGCGGTGGCGACGTCTGAAGTTGTGAATGCTTTCGATCATTTAGGTGTGTTCAAGGGTAGCGGTGTGTTTTAACGCACAGCAATTGGGTGGATTGGCAGTCGTGACAATCCAGCAGGGAGAATTTACTTTAGCCGCCGAAATCTGCATAGTTCTTGTACAAATGAAAAAAAAAGAAAGGCAAATGAATTCCAAAGGCCAGGCAGCCACACTGAAATGTGCGCATTTTGCTAACAAATGTGTTTTTGGAACGGTGCAAGCATCAGCGGCAGCGGCCCAACACAAATGAATGTTAATGCGCGCGCGTGTTTAAAAATAGACTTGAATTGTTTGAATTATTGAATAAAAACCACGCTTGCGTAACGCGGACCGATAACGCGGAAAAGTGGGGTGCCCGCCGCGCTCCTCCGCAGCCGCGCCGCTCTCCGTGCGGCGCTTGTAAGGTGGATGTCACCGGGGAATTTTGGAGGCTTTCTAATGTGCAACCCGCTGAAGAACATGCACATCTTGCCTTGCAAGGGTTCAGTTTTCTCCAACATAACTCCGGTGCAGCAGAATAGATTAGTCCCCTTCTCTTTCTCCAGTCGCCTTTTAGCCACACTTATCTTGCTATACGTAAAAAAATGTATAAAGTATAGAACCTATAACAACACATACACGCCTACGTCTGCGGACACGTTGGCAGACGGAGGAAGAAAAGCAAAAAAAAAAAAAAATGACTCAATAACGACAACAATGGGTGCAGCAAGAGGGCTGACAGTGAAAGATGCCATCTGATGATTCAGTGTTGTGGGAGAGTAGATGTACCGTACATTCATCTGGACGCATTCCTAAAGTCCTCGAAAAACAAAGTCGGAAACTAGCGTCAGCCGTTTGTCAAGGCCGCCTCTCACCGAACGAAGCATCGACGCCGTCGTCCCATGAAAAAGACGACTTTTTTTTTTTTTAAACCGAAAAAGTTTTCTAATCACACAGTTACTATAAAGCAGAAGATCTTCACCTTTAAAGGATTTTTCCATGAGCTCAGTTTCTAGATGAAAGGCCAAACTGTATCACTATACAGAAAAAAAAATGTCTTTGTAAATGTTTAAAACGGAAAAGTAGCTGAGACTTGGGTCCCCCCCCCACCCCCAGTCTCTGTTATCTCAGTGCAAGATGATGCAGGTTAGCTGACAATGAGGCTCAGTCTAAAATCCTAACGTTTGCTAGCTGGCAGCCGAGGCAGCTGGAGGTGTCGTTTGTTTGCCGTGCTTTTAGTCCTCAGGCCGCTTTTATTTATCTATTTCATCGATTTATCTTCAAAGTATTTTTTGATAGATAGAGTGTCACAAAGGTGGCTCTGATGCAACCTGGGGAGGAATGTGAAAGGGCGAGTCCAGTTTCACGGCGATCCATCAAAATCGTTTTGGAATTTAATCCTGCGGAACAAAGAGATGAACCTCTGACCACAGGGCGCAGGATTGCGACTAATTTAGCTGGATCTCCTGACTGGAAACGTTACAGATACGATAATAATGATCTCGCGGGGGGAAAAAGATCATATTTTTGCGGCTACGGCCGTCCCCCCCACAAAAACCTCTGACAAAGGAAGGAATGCCTCGTCATTTGTCCTCTCACGGAGCTCGCAGCGAAAAGAATTCCCATCCAGTCGACGCGGCGTCACTCGTGGCAGAGGCCAGCTTGGATTGGCTGAGGGTTTTTTTTTCTTTTCTTTTCTTTGCAGCGCACGCTGTCGCTGTCGGCTGTCGGCGAACTCTGCGAGAGCTGGCGCGTGGCTCCCGCGATGTGACATCACACGGCGTAGCTCCGTTAAAATGTGCAGGGAGACCGAAGAGCCCGAGACCCCAACTCCGCTCCAATCTCCCAAATCTCCCAAACAAATTTGCCCTTTGTCGACCGCAAGCAAAGTGCGACACTTGCTGCAATGTTTGCCCGTGGAGAAGACCATCATCAGCGTGTGAAACCCAGAGAGCGCAATGTCCGTGTTGAGACCCCCACGTTTGTATGCCGGCGCTTCGAGTTGGCCTCGCTTTAACGCAGTGCGACCGAGGGTTCTGTTTTTTGTTTTTTTTTGACCCGCGAGGCAGAATTGAGGCGTGAAGGGTGGGGCGGGGGGGTGAGCCACAGCTCCGGACACACTTGATGCACATATTTTTAGACTGGGGCTCATGCTTGCCCGAGGAGATCATCATCTCCGGTGTTCTCAGCAAATGCAGCCGCGACTGAAAGACGCCTCTCATAGCCGGAAACTCGTCCGGCGATCAGCGGGTCTGTCGAAACTCCGTTGCTGCGGTTGTAAGTTGTTACGACAAGTCGGCTGAACGAATGACGGGTGTGTGTGTGGTGGTGAAAATGGAAAGGCCTCCGTTCCAGATGGAAGAAGGGGATTTTTCTCGGAGGTCATTCGGAAAGATGCGTTTTGTTACATTGCGTAAACGCTTGAATTGTCATTCTGCTGGCGGAGCAGTTTGAAGCGTTTTCTGCGGCATTATACAGCGTATATAGATTAACTGAGATTCTTGCTAGTGCAGCAGTTAGCGTCGTTAGCAGTCCAGCACAAGATAGAGAGAGGGCAGTAGCGGGCTGGAAAAAAAAAACAGCTTAGCTTATCTTGACTTGAACGGCTAAAAAAAAAAGAAAAGACGGACGATTGGTTGGGTCAATCCTGACTCCTGAGTCATTTTCATCCGCCTGTGCTTTTACGCTTAACAAGAACTCTCAATTCACATCTGCACTAAGTTCTTCTACGGCGTTTGATTTGACTGACAAATCTCACTCTGTCGCCACCTTCTGGCTCGGCAGGCTTACGCGGGTGTTTCCGCGTTGCTCAGAAACGGACGGCACTTTTTGCAACGAGAGAGAAAAATAATCTCTTTTAAAATCTATTGCGTGGTATAATAGAGGAGGCTGTAAACAGAGGGCTAAATAGGCAGTTTTCTGGAGACCTGCACAGTTTCCTTTTTGAGAATTAGCCATGCGACGCTGGAGTGAAAAATGAAGAAAGTTTATAATAATAATAACAATGACGACGCTGTAGGGGGCAGCAGAAGCAGCAAAGCCGAACTAACGAGCGTAGCTGACGCACCGAGCTCCCTCCCACCGTGCTTACGCGCAGTGCCCCAAGACACACGATGCCGCCGACTCCTGCCAACAAAACCTCTCTCTGTGTGCTACCTGCCCGCGCAGCAGCATGTCTCTCTCTCTCTCAGCGGCGGCGGCGGCGGGTCGATCTTGTGCGTGCCACATGTGAGCCCGTGGCTCCTCACAATCGCACTGTTGTGCGAGCGGGATCCCCCGAGCGATGGAAGCGAGAACGCAGCTGACTCCTTGACCAGGAATGTCAAGTCTGCCGAGGCCTCCCACATTAAAATAGCCGGCGTGCCCTGTCAGCACTCTTGTGGCGGAGCGCGCCCGGGGCGCCCGGCAGCTGCCGGCGCTCGCCGAGGGGGTTGAAGTGAGGAAGGAGAAGGAGATCGCCGACCCTTCCGAAGCACACAAGGGGACGAGGCCGGGACTGACAGGAGGGGGGGCAGGGGGCGGAAACACGCGTCACTTTGATCGGTTTTTGATTGGCTTGGGATTCATGCGCAGGCTCATGTGCACTGCTGTGACTTACGGAGGCAGCTGCGGCGTTTCAGTGTGTGTGTGTGTGTGTGTGTGTGAGCGCACGGCAACTGCAAAAGCACGTGCTCCTCACACATTTTTAGAAAGCGCTCCACTATCCACTGCGGAACACACCTTGGAAGCCACAGTCGAAGGTCCCACACAATGTGCAAAAAAAAAAAAAAAAAAAAAAAAATCCTCCGATGTTCTTTGACAAGAACGCGTCTGTGTCCTTCCACCCTTTGTGATGTCACTGGGGATTCCTCACTGCTTTGTTTTCATCTCTGGGCCCAGCCGGCGTCAGTTATTTCTGCAGTACTTCAATGTCTTGCTTTGCCCTCCGTTTTAGCCAGAGATCTTTTGCCAAGTAGCCTTTAATCAGTGGTGGAACCCCGACTCTCCCTGGACAATGCGTGCAGGACACTAAAGGTTTTCCACTCCTCTATTATGTTCCTTCTATCCATTGTTTTTGTCCTCTTTCAGAACACGTGGAAGCTTGAAGAATCAGCGAAGACTAACTCTGGGTGTTTGTCCTGGTTTTGAGAGATTTGGATAGTTCATGATGTCAATGAAGGCCTTTGCTGTGTGTAAAACTCAAACTCACTGGCTGGTTTTAGGGTGAAAACGCTGGAAAACTTGACACAGTACGTCAGCCCACAAAGTATTCCACGGTGGCATATTTGTGGAGAGAAAATAGAGATTCTATTGTGAACAACTTAACGCGTTAACACTGAATGATGTCTCATTCCTGCTTCAGGGTGAGCTGGAATTTTGACGACGTTAAAAGAAACAAGGATGACCATTCTTGATCCCGGCAGCCACTATAGAGTCTTCTTATTAAAGCGTGATAATTCCATTTCTTTCAACAGTGTTTTTCGGTGGCCTTCTCCAGCGGCGCTGTGAAGTGCCTCTCTCGGGGAGTTCTTTCAGCCCATGTTGGATATTCCCACCAATAGCAGTAGTGGCTGAAGTGCCAGAGGGCCCGCTTGTGGTGTTTTGACCCTGTTTTGGTGTCTTTAAAGCCTCACACTTGGACCATTCTAGTGACAGCTCAATAATCCTGGTTTGGAATTAATATCGCAGGATTTCCCAGTGGGGATTTCTCTTTAGCTCACGCAACTAAAAACAAAAACGTGAGAGCTGTTTGGAAAGAAGAAAAAAAAAAGCTGCCAAGCATGCACTAATCAGAAGGGAATTAAAAAAAAACAACCTTATGAAACAGCATTTGCCAGTAGGTATGAATTTGCCTTAAAGGCCCAGTGTGTGAGACTTAGTTGCATCTATGGTAAACATATTGCTAACAGTGTTAATCCACTTCCACATGTCCCACTTAATCTCACATCTCGCTTATGCCAGCTGTCATGTGACCCCAAGATACATAGTGGTGCAATACTGCAGTAAACCTCCTCTTTATGAAAGTGTAAACGGCGAGAAAAACTATTTTGAAGTTTGACTGAAAATTAAAAAGGCTTACGTTACTGGAAACCAAATGTATTTTGGGGCTTTGCCTGCAAAATGAGCAAGATGAAGCGTAAACGTAGCATCTTCCATTATCCTGTGTGGATAAATAAAATAAAAAAAATCATATTGCAGAATGAATAGATTCTCTTTATGAAAACACGTTTTAAAGTATACAGTCACAACAAGGTTATTGCATTTTAAGCTGTTTTTAATTAAAGAAGTGTTATACTTTCTCTCTAGGAAAACCAAAATGAAAACATCATCTGGAGGTTTTTGAGTCACGACTTTTTGTTTTTAAGAAAGTAATCTTTTTTTTTTTTAATTCTTAGTCTTGAAACTCTTTTACATAATACATATTCCTTTATAAGTATTTCAAAATATGTTTTGCTGGTTTGTTCAGTAATATCTTTCCTATAAGTAGAATCTCATTTCAATATAGTTCTCTTTTGAGAAAAGAAAAAAAGAAAAAGAAACATCCATCACTGTTTGTTTCTGTCCAGGGTCTTCACGTGTCGGACAATGTTGTTGAAAGTGGTCCGTCGTCCGCCTCCGTCCGCGACAGAGAGGCTGATGGGAGATGAGATCTCATCCCGGACGCTGATCCCGACAGGGCTGGGGAGGTCAGAGGAGAGCTTGGCTGCGTCTGACGTCTGACCGCCGGATAGTTGGACCCTCGCTGAGTCTTTGGGGAGCAAATAAGCGTTTCTTCAAAAGTCCAATACCTATATTTATATGACCAAACACATTCCTTTCACCATTTGTTGGCTTTGGCAGCTGTCAGCCTTCCCCGCGCCACGGTTGCTCTGGTGCTCCCAACTCGTCCGATGTCACCGAAGACGAGCTCCCGCTGGAACGGCGAGAACTTGCGAGTGACATAAAAACCCAGCCGCCCGCTGCTGACTGCTTGGCGTCGAGCCTTTCTTCTTTCTTCCCAACGTTGTTTGGGCTCTAATCCTCTACGCAACTTCTAACATTTTGGGTAATCCCTCACCTTCTGCTGCTGCGCTGTTTGACACCCCCCCACCCCCTCTCCCACCCTCCTGCTGGTGTATCTCAACCGGCAAGCATCCCGGGCGGGAAGCAGCACTTTTTCTTCCCTCTTACATTCGTCCAAAGTTCACCTCACTGACTTGCAAAATAGATCCCAGCGACGTGCCCACCGAGGAGAGACCTGGACTGGAACAGGTATACGATGGATGCTCGCCCCTCTCCTTAAAACGTGTTAAGGAGAGCATCTTAAATAGTTTTGACTCCTCATCCTTTTTTTATTTTTAAAATATAACCTATATCGCAAATAGTCACTGGCTTCATCTCTAGTCATTACAAAAACGACTTAGCTGGTTCATCTTTAGTCGTGTTTTTTTTTTATACAACAAAGACCTATTTTTCAGCCAATGAGATGATCTCATTTTTTTTTTACATATTGTTTCCGCTTTTTCCCCCCACTTTCAGAGATTCACAAAACCACTCCAACCCTCAACCCTACAAACTTTTAGGATAATACACCAATATTTTCCTGCACACATTTTTTTTTTTTTTAAACGCCACGATACTTTTTAGTAGGCTATTACAGCACGATTTGTCATGCACTTTATCTTTTTTTTTTATTTATTATTTTCAAAGTAACCCTATACTGCACATCTGCCATGTGTCAGGACCTAAACAGCTGTCTGGTGCGGCTCTTTCTTTTCTTTTTTTCCTCCTCAGTCGTCATCCACGTCATCCCCCTCGGACTCGTCTCTCCTCTCGTACATTTTATCCCTCTGCCTCTCTTGGATCTCCTTCATCGCATCGGCGTATCTGCAGAACGCTCCGCCGAACTTGCCCCAGGCTTTGAACGGGATGGTGATAGAGTTCCTGTAGCTGGGCTTCACCTCGCTCACGCGCAGGAACACGCCGTATTTGTTGGCGCCGACGTCGAAGAAGAACCTCTTGGAGTCCACCGTGATGAAGGTGCTCTCGGGGAGCTCGCTGAAGCCCCCGGCGGCCAAGCCCCCGGCCAGCTCCTCGTCGTCTCCCCCGTAGTCGTCTATCAGCTTAGCCAGGGCGTCCCGAAACTCTATGAGCCCCTGGGCCGGAAGGGCTATGGTCTGGCCGGCCAGCATGCCGCCCACAGGGCCGCCGACTCCAAAGCCCGGTCCGCGGTTAACGGTCTGCCGGATACGGAGGAACCTCCCCCGCTGGTTCTCCTTCAAGTCCAGGTAGTACTTGCGGTTCTCTCGGACGAGGAACTCGCTCTTGAGCGCCCGCCTGGGCCCGCCGTCCTCTCCGACGCTGGCCTGGGCTATCTGCTCCGGGCTGCTGGGGCCCAGCTGGGCGTAGTGCTCGATGAAATCCCCGAGGTAGTCACGGAACTCCGCCGCGACCGACAGCGAGAGCGTCAAGCGACTTTTGGAGCCGCCGGCCCCGACCTCGGCGATTTTAATGAACCTGCCCTTGCTGTTCTGCTTGACGTCCAGGTAGAAGCGCTTGTTCTGGATGTCGAGCCGCTTGGACGCCAGCTCCTGCGTCTCCTGGTCCCGCTGGAAGTGCTGGAAGCCGCCTCCGCCGCCGCCGCCGCCTCCCCCGCTGCTGCCACCGCGCTCACTCCCGCTGTCTCCATCCGCCATCTTCAGCTCCACCATTCGCCTTCTACCGCCTCGCTCGCTCCTGCGTAGCTGCTCGCTCTGCGTGCGCCTCGGCAAGCGCTCGCCCCCTTCACGCTCATCACGGTCACCCATCAGCAGGCGCGGTGATTGGTCCGCCCGTGTGCCAAATTCCCGAGTTCGCGCAGTTACGGCGTTTCTATTGGTCGGAAAATTATTAGACACGCCCATATACAAAAATCTCCAATTTCCCATTGGTTCACGTCGGAGTCGCGTTGCTTGCTTCTTGCTGCTTTCATAGGTTGCGAAATCTCCGTGTTTGTTGACATGTTTTTAAAATTCCAGCCTTAACATTCTTTATTTATCTTTCTTTTGAGAGTGTTGTTTCACCAGACCGAACCTTGAATATTTATTTTATTCGAGCACAATTGTTCTGGGCAAATATGCCTCTGAGGCTGCTGCAAGTGAGAGTGCTTTCAGAAAAGTAATTTTAAATTATTATTATTATTATTATTATTATTATTATTATACCACATTGTTGCATGGTACGTCATTGCATTGCCATCATTCATGCACTCAAGCAACTATGACTGAATCACTTTGGCGTGGTGCTATAATGTTTCATCAGTTTGAAAGCTTGTGATATTCATCGTCATGAAACAAGAAAGAATCCAATGGACGCCAACTCTGACAATGATGCAACAGCTATGCAACATACTTAATAAATGCAAGCATACTTTTGCTTAATCATGTTTTGTGTCTTAAACGTATAACTTGTGAAAGATAAGCTAAGCTAAACAGTTGTGTTTTTAGTTATTTCAATGATGATTATTTATTATTGTTTATTGTACATCTCAAAAATGCTGGTCATGATTAACAATCTTCGAGGTGCATAATTTTATATAGATTTTTTTTAATGTTTTAGTCTTGAATGTAATTGATTACCTGATGTGTTTCTTTAACATAAAAGGCAGTGGTAAACGCTGATGTAACACGCAAACCCGCTAGTAGAAAATGCATGCTCACATTTTTGCTGCATTACTCTTGTCTCTCTACAGATGGCGGTGTTGTTTAATATTTCCGAGGTCTCTATTTTCCCCACTGTTGAACTGTGTAAGTGCTCAGCCCCCTGAGCGAGTTTTTCAGTTTGGATGCGCTGCATTTTTTTGTTAAACATATATGACAAGGAAAATATTTTCAATATCTATTTTTTTTATGGTTGTCTTTTTTAAAATCAGTTTGGTAAGTAACAATCTGGTTGATTTTGTACGATGTGCAAAACCTGCTTCTCTGCACTTGGATTAAAGAGTTGTATTTCTACTCAATAACTGCTTAATTAGATTGACTCAATATCACACTTTGTTTAACATTAATTTGTAATCCAAATTTTAAATTTCCTCATTTTTCCTGCCACATGTCACAAAGATTTCTGGAATAGTTTGCTGGCAATTCTTTGCAGTATTTTACATAATATGTCAGAAACGAACAAACAAAAAAATCAAGAGATCAAGATATTTATTTAATCAAATGTGTCAATAAAATTAAAAAAAAAAAACCCATAAAACATTTCATAGTTTCAAATTTAAATATTTCCCAAACTGTACATCAGTTACAAGAAAAGACAAACAAAACACAATCAATATTGCACACCATCCTTTTGGATTCGCACTTTGCGATTCAAGCTTCTCACCAGGAACAGTCGCCATTTTCAATTTTATAATTTAAAACAGTTGCACGAGCCTGGAGGGCAGAGTCAGTAGTACTGCGGGTAGGCCGGATAGGTTCCAGTCGACTGAGCGGAGGAAGCGGGGAGTCCGACTCCTGCTAGGCTGCTGTACTGGTAGTAGGAGTCCAGTGGGTGGTGGTTGGACACGCTGGGCAGAGGGGAGCCGTACTGCAGGCCGTGAGGGTGGACGTAGGAGACTGGCGGCGGGACCTCCGGCGCCGCCGCCGGGGCAGCGGTGTGGTACCTGGGGTAGGGTCCCGGCCTGTAGCTCTGCAGCTCGGGGTAGTGCATCAACTGAGAGGCGACGCTGGCTTGGCAGGCGTGAGCCAGAGCGTCCTGCACCGTCCTCTTCAGCTTCATCCGCCTGTTCTGGAACCAGTTTCTGATCTGGAGAAGAGTGGGAAGGATGAGCAAAGTTGGTTTTATTTACAAGCCCGTACTCTTGACTATTGCTACATCTGCAACTTGATCACATGTTGGAATGCTGATTCTTATGGTTTGCGCTCCAATGATTACTGGTTAGCTTTTGCCTACTCTGCTCCTTCTACTTGGAACGTGTTGCAAAAAAGACTGGACATGGACTAAGCTCATTCCTTTAAATGCCTTTACATCCAGACCAAGATCACCTGTTCTTTATAATATTACTGGAACTGTTGATTGTGGATTGCTGAATGTTTTGCTGTCCCTTGGCCAGGATACAAATAAAGGTTAAATAAAAATAAAATAAAGAGAATTTCTTTGGAAGAAAATGGCGTGAAGGCGAAGGAAGGAGGACCGACCTGCTTGTCGGAGAGGCTGAGCTTCTTGCAGAGCTCGGCCTTGTCCTGCGTGCCCAGGTAGGCGTTCCTCTTGAAGGCCTTCTCCATGGTGCTGATCTGCTCGGCGGTGAAGGCCGTGCGAGGCCTCCTACCCGACGGAGGGGAGGCCGGCGAGGAGGCCGGCGAGCGGTCGGAGGGTGGGGGAGACGCGGGGGAGGGCGAGCGGACCCCCTCGCTCTCGTAGCCGGAGGTCTCCTCCTCTGTGGCACTGCTGAGGCCCGGTTCAGTGGTCGCTGTGGGGGGTGGAACACAATGGGGAAACTGTTGTTAGATGGAGATGGTCTGAAAAGATTGATCCTAAAAGTACATTTTTTTTAAACATTTAAATCTTCTTTTGTCGTCATTCATGCCTTGACTTTGTTGTTCGCTCGCTAAAACAACCACCGAACAACTTTTAGCGTCTGCAGCAAACTACTGAATAGTTTCATTTTCTCGCATCAAGACTCTCTGAAAGCCTGAGAAGGTTTCCAGTTGCTTGGACTGCGCTCACCTTGATTGCTCTGAGAGGTTTGCTGCTGGCTGAACACATCCAGGCCTCTGGCCTCCTCGAACTTCTGCTGCCTGCAGTAAAATCCCGGCAGGCTCTCCGAGTGCGTCCCACAGGTGGCGGGCCCGGGGGCCTTCTCGCCATCTGCCGGCTGGCTGCTCTGCGCCATCCACTCGATGGAATAGTGTCCTTTCATGGTGGAAGAGTGAGAAGAATCCCGGTCGAATAATCCCGCACGGTTGAAAACCCGGAAAGGCCGGCCGGTGGCTCTCTGCTGGGCACTGGCGGAGGAGTGTGTGGGCTGGCTGCGTCGCGGCCCGCCGGTATTTATAGGAGTCGTCCCTCCTCAGTTCAAACTCCCTCAGCCCCAGAGATCAAAGCGGACGTCCTCCCGCCCCCTCCCAGCCTCCCCTCCTTTAGTTTTCACAACTGGAGTAATTAAGACGTCTCATTCGGCCTCAATGAGGCTGTTACAACGAGGCTCCAGTGAGTCTGGGAGCCACCGCTGCCACACCGCCACCCCCCCCACCCCCCAAAAGGAGGAGAAGAAAAAAAAAAAAAGAGATAATCAACACACCTCATCCCAGAGCGGCTGCATCTCCTTCTGCGTCCGCATCAACACTCAAACCAGCATTTAAATGAAAGGAATTGAAAAGCATGATAGGTTTGTTAACTTGGCTCTTGATTGAATGATGAAAAAATTCTGTTTGAAAAAAAAAAAAAAAGCAGACTTATCACCAAAATGATCAGGAAAGTATTAAAATTCAGACGGAGATGTAAAGAGGAAATACGTGACAGATGCGTATACTTACTCATTTGCACCAGAACATACAGATACATCAACTCAATAATATCTTTAGTAGATAAATGAGTGCATAGATGAACTTTATTGATCCCAAATTGGGACATCTTTACACTTTCAGCACTTTATGTAACCTTTCAAATAAAAGGGAACCATAGAATAAATTATTCACAATATATAAATATATATTATTAACAAAATATGCCTCATGGCCAAGTGGCAAATGTGTGTGTACAGCTAAATGTACAAGACAACAATATGGCAACAGTAGTGCAATATTAAGCAGAATGCACAAAGAACTTTTGCTGTTTAACTTCTGGTGTCAATCTGTGAAAGCAAACAAACCAGAATTGTATCACCTTGTTGACGTTTTAAATGACACATTTCTTAGCATGTTTTCCTGTTTTCCTTCCGGACTGCTTGCAATACATTGTGATAAACCTTGCAAGTAGATTTTCTAAAGTGAGCCGGTGACATTTACGGCCTCGGCGGCTCCTGCTCAGAGGATCAGAGAGCTGAGCTGCGAAAATAAAAACCAAAAAACAACTGCACCATGTGATCCTCCATTAGTTTGCCTGCGTTGTGAAGGGGGCCCTTTAAGGTGAATTAGCAACACAATGAGCGGTGAGTGGTTTACTGCGGTGTCAATAGCTAATCCGGGATGATCCCCAGATTAAAGGCAAACTGTCTCAAAAATGACAACAACCGGGGTTTTAACAGCGATGGCCCTCTTTTCATTGAATAGATAGGGAAATAGATACACGGGGCTGATAGCCATCAGGTGGTGGAGCCACAATATCAGGTATTCACGGGTCTGAGAGACAGAAAGTAACACGCCTTGGAAGATACTCGGCAAAACTTCTTACAAAACCTAATTTCGCAAGTTTTCATATACTTTGCTTGCACAATAAGGGCTAAATGACTAAAAGTTTCAGTTTATAAGCGTTGACATTTAAAGTATTGGTTGAACATTGTTTTGCTACAACAGAGAAGGGTCTTGTTTATGTTTTTTTTTTTTTTTTAATTTAATTAAATCAATTTTTTTTAACTGATGAAACAGCAGTAGCAATAATGGTCATGACATCCAAATCTGCTGGCAGGCTTTTCTTCAGATTTAACTATACTGCAAAATCATCTGTTTTAAAACAAAGTCACGGCATTTTATTCAAACAGTAATTTCATCCACTTTCATATAATAATGTTGTCTTCTTCTTCTTTTGTCCAAGAGCAGTTTCGCACACGGCTTATCTGCGGTGTGACGCCCGGTGCGGTCGTCAGCGAGCCATCGGCCGCCTTTCAATGCTAAACGGGGATTTTGGGTTCCAGGTGAAGTGGCTGATAACGACGAGACGAAGATGATCCCGTCCGCGAGCCGTTTCATCAGCAGAACGGGGGGACGTTTTATGTGCAAATGGCCGGTGAAGAAAAACAAAAGGCATAAAGGATTAGGAGTCAATCAAGGAGAGTCCTTGTTGGATAATGAGAGGAGATTTTTTTTTTTCTGGGAGGGAGCGAGGAGAAAGATGGACAGGAAAGAGGAAGAAGTAAACTTGATGAAGAGGATGGAAGAAGGGATGGGATGGCAACATTGAAAAAGGGACAACTAGAGGAAATACAGAAGGAAGAGACAGAGAGATAGAGAGAGAGAGGATATACTGTATATATTATCATGTTTGCAAGGTCACAAACATTTCCCATGAATTAAAAAAAAACTTGATTGGAAAATATCAAACTGACTGTATCCAGATGTTGTAACTGTCTGTCTGTCTGTCTGTCTGCAGAACATCAAACAGCTCGGGGACGGGATGGCCGGGAGTTTAGGGACCCTCTGGTCGCAGACCGGCCGCCACGCAGACGGAAGGGCAGCGTCCGAGGTGACGCAGACGCAGCAGATGAGCAGGAGCCCTTTGAACTGTGAACTGCCCCGACACAGCCTCACCTCCGCTCAGGCAGAGTCTGTGTCTGTGGCTCTGCACCAAGCAGCAGTCAGTCAGTCAGTCAGTCAGGCAGTCAGTCAGTCAGGCAGTGGCTCCTGGAGCTCACGCAGCACTATTATGTAAACAAGCACAGCGACACGTCGAGCCATTGTTGTACATCTTACAGTAAGTCTCACTGCTGTGTCGCGCCCGTTATGAACACATCTGTTCAAGTCACGTTTGGAAATATGTGTCAACAAATGAAATTATTATGTATTTTTACTATAGGTTTCTAATAGTAATACATTTCATTTGTATAGCGCTTTTCAAGGAACTCCAAGACGCTTAACATAAAAATAAAAACAATTAAAAAAAAACAATTACATTGAGATACAAATAAAGGAAATCTTTTAAAATCATACTTTATTTAAACTGATATTTCCGCTGTTCCTAGCAAAGCAAATGTACTCCTATTATCCCTATTAAGGAGATACTTGATTATTTTAAAATTAAAGGAAGAAAAAAATCTGGTAGGCTTTCACTTACAGATAAACAATCATAATAATAAACACAAAGAAAGGTATTTTCAAACTTCATAATGTAAACTCAAGATCTTTGATCGTCTTCGTGATTTTAGATGCTGCCACAGAACTTCAACATTTCTTTAAAATTGTCATCACTCATCACCACAAAATCTTGAAGAGTCTCTCGGCTTTCACACAGAAGAAAAAATATATAAAACACCTCTGTATTTACACTCAGTGTTCCTGTAATAACAGTATTATTATTAATAGTAATAGTGTTCCTGTTCCACAGTGCCTCCCTTCCAGCCACATTTCAAATTCCACCATTTTCCAGTTATGTGTCTTTTCTCCAAAACGCGTGTGTGTGTGTGTGTGCGCGTGTGTGTTTGTGTGTGTGTGTGTGATGAGGGATCATTGATCTGATCCTCCTCGGCCCCGGTCCCAGGCTGCTCCCTGTCTGTGGGGTGAGGGGCCTCCTGCCGGGCTGCTCTTTGATTGGCTCCATTCGAGGCCTTTCATCTCTAATGGGCCTGTTTGCTGCTCTGTTATGGACACAAACACACCTCAGCACCAGCACCACCCCCACCACCACCACCTCCCAACCTCCAGCAGTGACAGGAGGGCCACCAGGAGACGCAAGTCCCGGCCTGGTGGCGCTCGGATCCTCCTCCGTCTCCCCCGGCCTCGCTGTTTGTCTTTATCTGCCGATATCTGCAGATACAATCCAACGCGAAAACAGAGCCCGTCTTTTGAATACAAAACACAAGAGTTGATGAAGGTCTGGCTCTTAGTGCCTGACCGAGCGTCTGCTGTCTGCTGCTTATGACTCAGGTGAACTCAAACAAACAGGCAAACCTTTAACCTCATTAAACAAAATGCAAAAAATACGTTTTTATTCTACGGCGTGGATAAAAAACTTATTTTCTCCACTTGCAGATTCATTTTGGTCAGCAATAAAAGCCTCTTGAGAGCAAAATCCACAATTTATCCGCCAAACTGATCAGCCAAATTAAGTTAAATTAGCCAAAGGGTTAAAGATAAAAACATGATATTTTGATGAGGTTTTATTTTCCCTTCAAGTCACTGTTGCATCGCTTTAAAAAGTTTCCATCTGTAATGGAACCCTTTGAAATCGAACCATTTGGGCACAGCAAGAGATAAGGCCACTGTTAACAGAGCCACAGTCGGGACCAACGCATTCAGTTTCTGATGCTGAATGGATTCGTCTGTTGCAGATGAAGGCGCTGATGACGCCTAATAATCATTGATCTCCACTGGCAGCGGTCTCCAGCAACTCGCCCGCCCCGTCTGTAACACACTGCGTTAGGGCTTCTTCCCCTTGTCCCATTGATCCCTATCAGCCCCCATCAAAGGCTCCTGCTGCTTTGATGGGGGGGGGGCCAGCGGGACCGGTCCCGGCGGACGAGCAGGCGCTGCGACTCCCCTCGTCACGGATGCACGCACACACACACACACACTGTATTGCTATTTGGTTTATGGCCTTCAAGAGGTCACATATTTGATTCCCTCACAAAAAAGCAGATTTTTTTTTCCCCACATTGAATTTGATGAAAACAGATGTTTAAAAAGAGAAACAGCGGAGCAAAAATCTCCATTCCAAACAAACTGAGATACGGTGAATGGGCTCAATTAGCATAGTGCACAACTTTATCTCAACTAGACTCAATTGAGGTTTTTAAATCTCATTTAAAGACACTGTTTTTCTCCCTGGCTTTTAATAAGGATTGAAGCAACACCTGGCAAATCCTTTTCTTATCTCGGTTTTTAACTATCTTCGGTTATTTCCTGTTATCTCTGGTTTCATTTGTATTTAAATGTATTTAAAATGTATCCTGTGCACTGTGCTGCTTACTAAACCTACCCGTGCAGCACCATGGTTCATCTCCGCTGTTTCAAATCAGCTCTACAAATAAAGTTTGAGCTGTTTTGAAATTTATTTTTGTCAAAGAAATGTGCCATTCTTGAAATGCTAATGCTAACTAATTCCAGTTTCATGTCGTCCAGAAGAAGATGTTCTTTTCTCGCTGTTTTTAATTCACTAATGTTCAGGACAGTCTGTTCTCTGTTTCCCTGACCAAAAAAAAAAAAAAAAGGAATAAGGCCATTTGTGCAGGTGAAGAGATGGGATTTCACTGCTACATGTGACCCCTCTTTTCAGACAGGAACGTTCTATTTTCCCTCTTTGGCAAGAAGTGCAGCTTGCGACAGCAGCCAAACACCTCGGCGTCGGCCGAGTGCTCCATCCGCATCACAGCTCTGGCTCCAAGATTTCAAAGTATGAGCGCAAGAACGACCACAACCCCTAGAAGTCATTTGATAATGCAGTGATAAGGCAGGAATTTATGGCCCGTAGTAGCCACCAGTCCTTCACAATGGTGTCTTCCTGTCTGCCGTTCGATCCAGGAAGCCACTGTTTCAACTTCCACATGCAAAACAGGCAAATTTACTTCCAGCCACCCAGTCTCTTGAGTGGAAAATAGACTGCTAGGAAAGCGTGCTGACGTTTCAGGACATCATCAAATGCTCAATATTTATAGTGTAAGAAAGTGTTTTCACAGGCACCACCCAGGCGTAGATGTTAACCGTGGAACTCCAAATACTGCATATTGCATACCGCAGCGCTGGTGTAGCAGCATTTGCAAACTTGCTAACATGCTACAAGCCACAAAATCGAAAAGTCACGGATTTAAACTGATTTTCACTTTGGGTTTCCATTTCAACCTCGAGGTCCAATCTGCAATTTCCGAGGCGTTTGATTTATTCCCCCCCGCCCCGACTAACAAGAAAAACCGGAGCACACGGTGCAGTCTGCGGCTGTACAAATTAACATTTCCCTCTCTTTTGTCACAGTGGGCCAGACTTGAAATCACCCACGGTGCAGGAAGATGTCTCCTCGTTCACCCGCTGAGGCTTTTGCTTCACACATACGGTGTCAAAAACATTCATGCGTCGATGGTGATGTTGGAAACATGCGGTAAAACTCATTTCCCCGCAGCCCCCGTTTCTGTGCTGTCGTTTTATTATATTCTTTTACCCCATGTACACAAGGTAACTGCACAACAATCAGTCAGTATTTCTTGTGAAGTCATTTGTCTGTGTTTTCTTTCTGTGTGCAGTTGACGGCGGTACAAGAAGAAGTGTGTGCAAACGTCAAAGAGAGCGAACATGAGAGGAGGCAGAGGTGTGAGGGCCGACGCTGCCTTTGATGTTAAATTGGTATTTAGAGGTTAATGAGGCTGTTAGGAAGAGGTGAGGGGAGCTCCTGTGAGTTCACACACAAACACACACACACGGGAAATGTATCTGCAGGCCCACAAAGACCTCCGCTGTAAATCGGTTGAATGAAACTTGAAAGGCTCGAGCGCATCAGGGTGATCGTTTTGATTTTGTTGCAATTCGCATGTGTGTGTGTGTGTGGGTGTGTGTGTGTGGGTGGGTGGGTTAAAGTAAAAGTAAGACTGGGCTGATTTTGGGAAAGTGGGAATTCTGCAGGTCTCTTGTAAATCATTTTTACTACACTATTCATATGTTTTATTGTTGTTGTCGATAAATCTATTGAATTCATATTAGAATGTTTTATTTTGAAAAATGTATTTCGGTCCTCAGAACAAAAACTTCCAAACTTTTATATACATGTATACTATTTCAGGTTCATTCACTGAGGGCCATGCCACATGACGGTCAATTAGACAGCAGGAAAAACAAGTGTTGGGGTGTACACAACTATTGTCATATTTGTTGTAAAACGTTTTCCATTCATTACCAGCAGAGGGAGCTACAGTTCAGCCTGCAGGGGCAACATTCTCAGAAGAAGTTCAACTGAAAAATTGAAAGTTTTCTTTTTCTTGCAGCATCATTAAATATTGGTTTTAACTTATTAATATGTTATTCATTCCTTCATCAACCAGGCTGATTAAAAAACAAACTTGCGGCAGGTGTTCGGAAAATGTATTCTGTTAATGTTTTTGGAAAAGAAGCATGATAATTGTACTGTAATGAACTGTAATCAACAGCGACAAGAAATAAGAAAAAAAAGAAGACGATGAGCGACTTGTGACGTACTTCTTTTATGACGCCAACCCATAAAGGGCACAGCAGGCGTGAGGGCACATACGCTCTAACTCATGATCGTGTGTTGTAAAGTTATTCAACAGAAAAAAAATGTTGGCATGTTAAAGTTGTAATGCAAAAAAACAAAAACAAGAAAAACCCTCAATATACATACATGTATATATATATATGTATGTATATACATATGTACATATATATATACATATATATACATATGTACATATATATATATACATATATATATATGTATATATGTAGATACATACATACACATATATATACATATATACATATATATATATATTTTTATTTTTTTTTTCTTGCCTGAATGGATTTCTAACTTGCACTTAACTTGAGTTACTTCTAAATACTGGCTGAACAACTCCACGGAGTGTTGATGTGGTTTCCTTTCGAGTACATGCAGAGATAACGGGGACGGTGCAGAATGCAGGTCGGCAGCGCAGGTGTGTATGCGGGGGAAACGCTCTTATTACTCGTCACTTAAAATCTTCATCGCAAAAGAAGTGAACAAAATGACACTGCCGCATCCAGTCAGGGTCCATCATGGCTTTATTATTCTGAGATCTGATGTGACTGTCTTCTTCCCCCCCTGTTTCCTGTGACAGGATGGAGCCAACAGAGAACTGAACCACCTGCTGACAAGCAATTTTATCTTATCAAGTAGGTTTTCAACACGCTCTCTAAGCAGAACGTCAGTTGTGCCAATTAAAATGTTATCTCATGGTTATAATTTTTGAGGAGCCGGTCACATGATAAATGTGTTTCATCAGACGTTCCAAAAACTGTATTTGCGTACATTTTATTGCATTAGAAAGCTAAATGCACTTCCACAGGCAGCAACAGTGAAGAGGTAGATTTAATATTTACACAAAGTTGACGGCGAGTTCTTGCACGACCCACTACCTGATGAATGGTTTAATGTTCTGTTTGTGTGAGGAGCGCATGAAGTATAAAACAATTAAAAAATAAAAAAAATCTATTAAATTAAATTAAAGACATGCTGAAGCAACTGGTGACTCAAAAATAAAATATACACGACAATACACGACCAGTTAAAAGTTTGGACAAACCTTCTCAAGAAATTTTTTTTTTTAATTTATCTTTTCAACTCTCTACACTGCAGATAGATACTGAAGACATCTAATATATGAGCAGGATATATGTAACTATGCAGCAAAGAAAAACACGATACGTAACTCTAAATATGCTTTTTTAAGGTGGCTATTTTGAAGAATTTCAAAATAAAATAAAACATGTTAGAGTTATTTTACACTTTTATTGTTTCCTACATAATTCCATGTGTGTTCATACGTAATTTAGATGCCTGTAGTAGATGCAATGTAGTAGTCATGACAATGAAATAAAAGACAAATTCATAGGGTGTGTCCAAACTTTTGACAGCTAGTGTAAATCATCCAGTTAAAAGCTTCTTCCAGTGAGCGAGGTTTTAGCCGGGCTTTTACCGTTTGGCTTCCAATTACGAGTTTAAAATAGCGCCAAACTCAAATTGCTTGCGAGTGTTGCAAAGTCACTGACGTGTTCTCATAAACCGGCGTTCTGAACCGCGCCGTATGAGCTGGGGCTTCGCCGCCCGCTCAGGCGTTTCTCTCCGACGGAGGGATGAACTCCAGGCCGAGGTGAGAGAATATCTCCTCCTCCGAGGTCGCTCTCACGTACCTTCTCTGCAACGCCAGACATACAAAATAAGGAAATTATCTCTGGATTTTCAAGAAAAACCAAACTAAAACAGAAATTTTTGAACACTTTTTTTTTAAAGACACTATTTAAATTTGTTGTGAAGAAGTGGCGTGTTCACCTGGTTGCCGTCGAACAGGGCGTGACTGCTGAGAGACATGGCCTTCTCGTGCCCCGCCCAGCGACGCAGCTCTCTCTCAAACAGCTGTGCAGAAAAACACACGAAAAATGTAGAATTTTTAATTTAATTTTTTTGTGTTTTTTGCCAGGTGTTCACCGTCGTCAAATGCCTGCATCCATAACTATCTGCTTATTAATCAGTCAAACAAGTCCAATGTCTTGTTCTCAATAAAATTCCAAAAAGCCACCTTGGATCCCGTCCATCCCAGCAGCGCGAACGCAAACTGGCTGATGGGTGAGACCACCAGGTCCACTCTCACAGCCCTCCACGGTTTGGCTCCTGGGTTCTGTTCGCCGTCGCTCACAGCCTGTGAACCCGGTGCAGGGTCTGCTTCGGGTGCACCGGCAGCTTCTCCGCCGCTCTCCTCCGACGTCTCTGTCGCCCTCGTTCCCTCTCCCGTGTCCAGTTTGAAGATGGAGAAGCACCTCTCGAAGCGGTCCATGTTGGAGGAGGGCTGAGCGGGGCCGTCGTCAGATTCCAGGTAGGAGTTCCTGGTGGTTTTTTGGTACAACAGGAATCCCTGGAGAGACGGTTTGTCGAGTGGGGCTGGTAAAAATCCAGAGAATTATGATAGAACAACTTAGGCTGCGTTCAGACTGCGGGCGAATCGGATTCAAATCAGATTACTTCTCAAATTTTTAGGGCTGACTGTCTGCACTGGTTTTCTAACCCATATGTCCAAATGCGATTTGAAACGACCTTCCGGAGGTGGTTTCAATCCGTTTTTTGCAAAAATCGGATTTCATGTGATTTGTGACTGTTCAGACTACAAAAGAGCCATCCGGTTTCAATCTGGATGGGCTGAAAATCAGATTTTGGCTGCCAGTCCGATCGCGGCTTCAGAGTCTTGTCCACGTTTTTCTTCAGCCTCCAGTAAAAACCATAAAAATCCCTCTGAAAGTCTCCACTGTCCTCACTAAGGTGAGTCGAAAAATCCGTTTCTGAGTGTTCAAACCGCGTAGAGAACGAAACCCTAGCACAAGCGGGCAAGGCCCTGATCTGAAATGGCGCGAAAGAGGCAGGAGTTCACCTTCGACTGCAGCCAGGAAACCACTTTGGGCATGAGTCCAACTTCCTTGCCCTCCACTGGGTGTGTAATCAGGAAGTCCACATCGTGGCCAGTCGGCTTCCCTCTGTGGAAAGGGTTCATCCCAGCTTCAGCTCACAGAAAGAGGTTCTTTCTACTTGCATTTTAGCTTAGTTTGTGTGTGTTTCACAGTGATTTCACGCTTAAAGCAGCTCTAGGTAACTTTTCGACCATAAAATTATGATTCCAAACTCAGTAAAGCAGTAGATAAACGATTAATAGGATCAATGGTGCCGCCTCGGCAGCGAGAGGGGGGTTGTGCCGGCTGTAACTGCACTGCGTAACTTTCAAGCGTGACCCGACACGCCGGACAAACCACTTTACAGCAACATCACACGTTTATTTAGAGGCAGTCTTACATACTACTATTACAAATACATAAGATTGTAAAATGACGGAATGGAACCCAATAAGTAACCTCAATGAAAGACGAAGTAATACAATTTTTGAACGTTTGCTACAACGTTATTGTCGCAGCAAACTCGTAGCAAGCTAAAGTTACCTAGAGCTGCTTTAAGACAATCAAGGCTGTTCAGATCTGAGACTAGCTACATTAAAACAACTTTAATATTCATTTGTGATGCAAATCCTGCTGTCTGATGAGCAGAACATGTTCACTTTGACATGTACAGTCGGCCTCCATGTATGTTTTGGTTCTCACCTCCTGAATCCCCCGATCAGAGTGATCTGGGCGCCGGGCGAAACGGACACGACGGCTCTTCCGACGACCTCGCCGATGGCGTCGGCCTCTGACCTGGTGACCGGCTGGTTGAGGTCCAGGTAGTGCTCCAGCCCTGGAAGACGACCGACCGCGGTTCAGAGAGAGGAATCGGACTTGGTTGCCGTAGGTGAACCCCGGCAGGATCAAGCACCACCTGCTTGTTGCGCTCGGTTGAGCGGTTGTCCTGATTGCTGCAGCTGCTGAAGATCGTTGATCCCCAGTCTGATCCACCGCTCGGCTGTTTTGGCACCGACTCCGAAAATCCCTGTTAAAACCTGATGCAAACGTAAGAATGATTGAACATGTGCACCTTTGTCCTCATTTCAAGTGTCAGAATTACTGCCTGTAATGATGATTAATTTTGATGATGATTAATTTTCCTATCAATGCTAACAGATCACCCAACAAAACGTCCATAGAGGAGCTTATCATTATATTTTTTGTCTGTTCAAATCTTTTACAAATGGGTGTTTTTCTCAAATCT
The DNA here is from genome assembly GCA_009823395.1 of Thamnaconus septentrionalis. Lineage (NCBI taxonomy): Eukaryota > Metazoa > Chordata > Actinopteri > Tetraodontiformes > Monacanthidae > Thamnaconus > Thamnaconus septentrionalis. The sequence goes on from CM020518.1 coordinate 13,743,556, forward strand.
ATTATGGATAGAGTCCGCTGACCTTCAGGGCCCTGAAGCGCTGCGAGTTCTTCGTTGCCTCGGCCTCGCTCGACGTCCCATTTTCTAAAACATCCTGTTGAAACGGAGAGCGCAGGTCACGATAATAGATGAGGTCGTTTCGGGAAGCTCGACAAAAGTCACGCTCCCAACTTACTTTGATGACTCGGAGCGTATGCTCGCCCAGGCAGGGGAGCCCCCTGAGCTGCGCCATGCTGGTCACCGGTTCGGGGAGAATCTTCAGCACGGCCACGGCGCGCCGGAAGGCGACGCCTCGCCCTTCCTCCTCGCTCAGCTCGGCGTTTTCAGCCAAGAGCGACAAGGCGTCCTGGACGGGGAAGCAACCGCAAGCGAGTTTCAGTTTCTCAGTTTCCTCGCACTCAACAGGTTGCGTGCGGGAGGAACGTACGGTGAGGGCTGTGTTGTGGTTGGCCAGAGAGGTCCGTCTCTGACAGGCGTAGCTGGGTACCGAAAACAATGCCACTTCGTCGTCATGAGCGCTCTCATCCTGGGAGACACAGACAGAAATTATATTTATCAGCTAGTAGTTGGTTTTTTTAATGGACCTTTCAGAGATCTTCATAGTAAAGCTGGTTCTACTTTGCCGACAACTCTTCCCTGCAGATTTTCTCGCTGTATTTGAGTGACGGATAAACCGTACCTGCAGTTTATGTCTGTCCAGGATATCAACCGGTTGCCCCGCACGCATGCTCTCTGTGAACCAGCTGATGGCCAACAGGTGAACAGCTCTCTGGTCATTCTGGGAGTCCAGCCAACGTCTGACCTCCTCACTGCTGTTGCTTTCAGACACGACATGCGTGACACTTTCACTGCAAAGAGGGGCGACATCGATTGACGATAATCGTGAAGATGGGTTTGTCGCTGGGTCACAAAAACTACGCAGAATCAAGAGAGAGGTTTGAAAGTAAGCAAGTCAACCGCTGTTAGTGTTATCATGATGTTGGTTTTAAGGGGATCTTACTTGAACGTGTCTTCCACTTGGAAACCCTTTTTCCTGCCCAGCTGAGAGAGGAAAGTTCTCCGACTAGCTCCCATTTTCCTCTCAAGAAGGAACAACACGACCTCTGGGAACTTGATGGAGCCTGCGTCACCTCCCCCCGTGGTTCCAGTGTTCCCAGCTGGTGGGCAAGCAACTTTTCTTCGCTTCAATGGCACCATGGTTCCCGGGGTGGCACGCTATCATACGGAGTTCATGTCCTCTGGAACGAGCCCAGCAATGCACTGAGCGTGTTTTTACAGTAATTCCGATGTTAGCTTAAGTCCTCCTGTCAAACTTCTATCAGTCGCTCCTTTCTGGGTAATTTATGAGGATATTTTATACAGATTTAACATAATTTAAAGATAGAAATAAAACGAATAAATGTCTAAGCAGAGAATCTACCAACCCCAATCCACTTTATGTAGGT